>CM024555.2:5625423-6225423 GCA_014182405.2 Eucalyptus sideroxylon | reverse complement strand
TGTGCGATTTTTCATTTGCATTGGAGGGTTGGCGGCCATGTCTTCCCTTCTGCATTTAGAGAGAGTGCATTGGTGGGTTGGCCATGTCTTCTCTTCTTCATTTAGAGAGAGAGAGAGAGAGACATGGTTTTTATGCGGTCAGGAATTGGCGCGAGAGGGAAGGCACCGAACTTAACGGCCCTCTTGAAGAATGTCACATTGCGAACACCACTCCATTCTCCCACATCCACTTTTGCACAAGACATGAAAAAGAGAAAATGAAGACTTTGCAATAGCCCCCCATTGAACTCCTCCTTTTTCTCTCCTCTTTTCCATCACAGACCCGTTTTCTCTCACTTTCTCCAGAAAATGTTGCCACTAATCCCATCATTGTTCCCCCTTTTTTCCCCCTGTCTATTCTGGGTGGTTGCCCGATTCCAGTGATTGCAACTGGATCATGCATCATTGATCCTTCCCGGTACCCGAAAGCCCAATTCATTTGAGGGCATAGGTTTCCATATCTTCGGCATAATTTGTGCTCTTGAAGATTTCAATGGTGGGATCAATAAGTTGATAACTTTCAGTTGGAGAGGCGAAATGTGTGAGGCTGAAGATTTCGGGTTGGTGCGGCAGTCATTGAGATTGTCATGACCTTTCTGAACCAAAAACCTGTTCACTGAGAAACCTCAATCTTGAAGCACAAAATGGTATGTCTTGCTTGTGATCACCTTTGATCTGCTTTCAATTTGCATTGCTTTTGCAGCGTTTGTGCTTACTATGTTTCCATTTGAGTACCCCGTGCAATGTTGGCTTGCATGTCCCATGTTTTCGGGACTCTGGATCATAGGTGGAATTTATGAAAGACTTGGTTTCTGCAAATGTAATAAGATAAGCAAGCATCACAGATTAGTGAAGACAATTTAAGCCACTGCATATGCCGCAGATATCATAGGAAGATTGGCATGCGGTCGAATGAAACGGATATTGCTGGAAAAAGTGTTTTTTTGTTGTGGGGGGGACTCTAGTAGTTGAATCGCTTGTGATCGTCGTAAAAGAAAAATAATGGTGTTTGAGGAAATCTACTTGGACACAAACCGTTTTTTATTTCTGGAAACTGGTATCTGGTGATGAATCAGAAAAAAACTCATTGATTTAATTTCTTCCAATCAATCATTTCATCTAAATTAGATATTGACAGCAATGCCATACTTGTCTGAAATGACTCGAGCCACATTCATCGTTATTTTTAGTTCTAAGCAAACATTTGCGATCCATTAGTTGTTTGCTTGATTCTATATTAACTGACATTGCACAAACTTTAGACTTTTTTTATTTTATTTTATTTTAATGATTTGCTATATCCAAAATATGTAAATAGCTGTTGGTTTCTTCTTCTAAGTCCTGACGATCTTCATATATCCTTCCCAATTCTTGATCCAATAGAAAGAATAATGTAGATGATCGTGAGTTTCTCTGTATTTTCATGGGTTAAGTCATGTTCTCGCATGTCATAATGTGTCTGCTGAAAGTCTTATGTTTTTGCATTTGTGTCTGCAGGGAACACCGGTGAATATAATTGTTGGTTCTCATGTCTGGGCCGAAGACCCTGAATCAGCTTGGATTGACGGCCAGGTGTTGAAGATTAATGGGCAGGAAGTTGAGATTCAGGCCACTGATGGGAAGAAGGTTCGACATTACTAATTACTCGAATGTGGTGACTTTGACTAAGCTTAACAGTAATGTCTCAGTTTTTAGTGAAGGCAATTGTGTACCTGCTATTAGTTCCCTGTATGCACTGCACTGACACAAGTCCTATTCATGATTTTTGGAGGTGGAGTTGAGTTCATCGTTGTTATATTTTCCCCCCAGCATGGTCACATCAAACTTCGTTTCTAAAAGTAGACTTTGAACCATTTGCATAATCAATGACATAGGATGTCCTTTGTTCATAGAGTGGCCTCAAGGGAAGGTGCTATGCTCTATCTTCCTATAAATCAAAAGATTTTGCTATGCTCAACGTACTTATATCTGTAGTTGATCAGCAGATGATATGTAGTTGTCTTCACTGAAAAACAATGATAAGGTAAAAGCTCAAAGGGTGCATCCTATTACATGGTTCTTAAGTTGTCACTGAAGCCCGTTACAATCATACTTGCAGGTTTGAAAATGGTTCCTAACACAAATTTTCTTTTCAGGTGGTCACAAATTTATCAAAAATATACCCGAAAGACATGGAAGCTCCGGCAGGTGGAGTTGATGACATGACCAAGTTATCGTACTTGCACGAGCCTGGAGTTCTGCAGAATCTGAAGACGAGATACGAATTGAATGAAATCTATGTAATTTCGCTTGCCTTTTTTACATCCTAATGTTTCCAAACTTCAGAGCTGCTCCTTAATTTTTACTGAGTTTCCATTGACAACATTGTTGATTGTGCTTTGTTCACGGCAGACGTACACCGGAAGCATTCTTATTGCCATTAATCCATTCCAAAGACTTCCTCATATTTACGATTCTCACATGATGCAACAATACAAGGGAGCGCCCCTTGGGGAACTGAGCCCCCATGTTTTTGCAGTGGCTGATGTTGCATACAGGTAACTTCAATTTAAAACTTCAAAGATTTAATCGTTCATTTCTGAAGTTGAGGACCCAGTTACTAATAGTAGTGCAATTATGTGAAACCAGGGCAATGATACATGAGGGAAAGAGTAATTCTATTCTAGTCAGTGGAGAAAGTGGAGCAGGAAAAACCGAGACCACGAAAATGCTTATGAGATACCTTGCCTTTTTGGGAGGCCGAGCTGCAACCGAAGGACGGACAGTTGAACAACAAGTTCTAGAAGTATGATTAAATGCCCAGTTACTTTTAATTGGTCTAACCATACTTATTCATGAGGCCACATTTTATTTTCTTACTTGGAAATTGTGCAAATACAGTCAAATCCAGTTCTTGAAGCATTTGGGAATGCCAAAACTGTTCGAAATAACAATTCCAGGTTAGAATGAAAACCAAAGCAGCCGTTGAGTTTTTTTTCTCACTCAATGTTAGGGCATTGGCATGAGTTGTGTTGTAGAGTTATTTTGACTTTGTCAAGAAATTGACATGATACTCTACAAATTAAATTGGTGCAGTCGTTTTGGGAAGTTTGTGGAGATACAGTTTGATAAGCACGGAAGAATATCAGGCGCAGCCATTAGGACATACCTTTTAGAGAGGTCTCGTGTTTGCCAAATTAATGATCCGGAGCGCAATTACCATTGCTTTTACATGCTTTGTGCAGCTCCTCAGGAGGTATTGCTATTATTTTGGCATCCACGGCCCTCTATTTGTCCACATCTATGTTCATGGACATCTCATATTTCTTGTTACTACTGTATCTCCATAGGAAATTGAGAAGTACAAGCTAGCAAATCCCAAATCATTTCATTATCTCAACCAGTCCAAATGCTATGAGCTGGTTGGTATAAACGATGCACATGACTATCTTGCCACTAAACGAGCCATGGACGTCGTGGGAATAAGTGCAAAAGATCAGGTATGACGATCGACTAATCATTGGCTGTAAGTAATCTACAGTACCGACAGGTTGATTTCTCAGGTCTCCTGACTCCTATTCTCCCCTCAGGAAGCAATTTTTAGAGTTGTTGCTGCGATTCTCCATCTTGGAAATATTGTATTTTGCAAGGGAAAGGAAATTGATTCATCCGTCCCCCAAGATGATCACGGAAAATTTCATCTCAAAATGACAGCAGAGCTTCTCATGTAAGAACTGTCGTGACTGTACTTGGACTAAGCTATAATTACGTGTATTTTTTGTTCTATTCTAGACAGGCCTATAAATGTACGGAATTTGGTGGTAATAATGATCTTCCATTAATTTAAGGTGTGACCCCACGGCGCTGGAAGATGCTTTATGCAAGCGTGTTATGATCACTCCTGAAGAGGTCATAAAGCGTTGTCTTGATCCTCAAAGTGCAACTGTTAGCAGGGATGGATTAGCAAAGACAATATATTCCCGGTTGTTTGATTGGTAAAGTGCCAAACTGACTCTAATGACAAAGGTTTATGAAGGAGTAATGAGTTTCTGCCTGACAACTCTATGCTGACAATGCACAGGTTAGTTGACAAAATAAACTCCTCAATTGGACAAGATGCCACTTCAAAATCGCTGATTGGAGTCCTTGATATTTATGGCTTTGAAAGTTTCAAAGCTAATAGGTAAGCATTGGATAAACCACTTAAAAGCACTGTAATGAACGACAGTAGATTCAAAGCTATTTTTTTCATAATCTGGTACTCCGACATCATTTTGCAGTTTTGAGCAGTTCTGTATTAACTTTACAAATGAGAAACTGCAACAACACTTCAACCAGGTAAGGATTGTCATGCTTACCCTATAACTTTACTTTGGCCTTATCAATATTGTCCTCATAATGTTTGTTGATGAATTTCAGCACGTCTTCAAGATGGAACAAGAAGAATACACAAAAGAAGCGATCGATTGGAGCTACATAGAATTCGTCGATAATCAAGATGTCTTGGATCTTATTGAAAAGGTCTGATCCGTCTCTTGTTAGTTATCATCATGAAGTATTCTAAAACTTCCATTAATTTACATGGATGGTTTTCTTGCTGCAGAAACCCGGTGGAATCGTCGCCCTGCTTGATGAAGCATGGTAAGATCCCCTATTATGCCCATTTATCACCATTGCAGGTTCTAGTTTCAAATAGAATATTTCATCTGACAATATTCTGCCCCATCCAAAGTTATGGAGCTGGTGATTGTGTTCCTTTGAATTGTTTGGAGCTTCGGGATTTCTGTCTTATTCACGAGATTGGTCCCTATTTCTGACTTTGTTAATAGTTAAGAATTTTTATTTGCAGTATGTTTCCCAAGTCAACGCATGAAACATTCGCAAACAAACTTTATCAGACATTCAAAACTAACAAGCGCTTCATCAAACCAAAACTGTCACGGACTGATTTTACCATCGCACATTATGCTGGAGAGGTATGATATGTTGACGGACTCTAATATATGTAAAAATAAAGTTTCTTGCACATCCATGACGTTCTCTCCTTGCAATATTTTTTCTTTTTTTTCAAGGTCTTGTACCAATCTGACCAATTCCTAGACAAGAACAAGGACTATGTCGTGCCGGAGCATCAAGATTTGTTGAGTGCGTCGCAGTGTAGTTTTGTTGCTGGCCTTTTTCCTCCTCTCCCAGAGGAGACCAGCAAATCTTCCAAGTTTTCCTCCATCGGATCTCGATTCAAGGTGATCTTGGTTTAGTGTTTTTCCTTCCCAGTTTCCCTAGTATACCTCATTCCTAACAATTTCGATGACTTAATAATGCAGCTGCAACTACAACAACTAATGGAAACATTGAACTCCACGGAACCCCACTATATCAGATGTGTTAAGCCAAACAACCTTCTCAAACCAGCCATATTTGAGAATGTCAATATCATGCAACAATTGCGTTGTGGTGTGAGTACGACATGATTTCACACCTCATCTTCATTTGTTATATGAATATCTGGTTTGCTGCTAGACATGATGAGTGTCTTCTGCAGGGTGTCTTAGAGGCAATAAGAATCAGCTGTGCTGGATACCCAACTCGCCGCCCCTTCTTTGACTTTATTAACCGCTTTGGAATTCTTGCTCCGGAGTTTGTCGAAGGAAAGTGAGTATCTGATATACAGTTTAGATCAACTAGAACATTGCCGTTTGGCTGCAAATGCATGGCCATACCTTTATTAGTACTAGTTTTTGCTGATTATTGTAGAAAAAAACAATTGGATTTCCTGATGTTTGAATTTTACATTTTCTTGCAAAAATAGCTTCGATGAAAAGGAAGCTTGCAAGAAGATTCTCGAAAAGAAGGGGCTCAAAGGGTTTCAGGTAGCTCCTATAGTTTCTATACTTCTCCTTAGTGACTGCTATTCAGTCTGTGTGATCAGTACCAATCATTTCAGCCCTCAACTTTTGGCAGCCAAAACATTTGAGTTTTCTCTATGCTGCAACCATAGTTTCTTATTTAAAGGAATTGTCTTTGCTTAAAAATATTTTAAACACATTGAAGTTCGCATTAGTTCCTTAAAATTTAATGTCAATACACTATTTATGTGTGCAGATAGGTAAAACAAAAGTCTTCTTGAGGGCCGGTCAGATGGCTGAATTAGATGCACGGAGAGCAGAGGTACTGAGCAACGCTGCGAAAACAATCCAACGACGTATAAGGACCCACCATGCTCGCAAGCGATTCATTGCTGTTAGAAAGGCAACGATTGTTGTTCAATCTTTGTGGAGAGGCAAGTTGTGCATTTTTTTCCCCTTTATAGGAGGGTAACCAGAAAAGTCATGCCTTTCCCACACTTCAGAAAAAAAAAAAAAAATCCTCATCTTGTTCTACATGATGACAGGACGGTTGGCTTGCAAGCTTTACGATCAGATGAGGCGGGAGGCAAACGCTGTGAAAATTCAGAAACACATACGTAGGTACCAAGCTAGAATGACTTACAGCAAACTCCGTGCTTCAGTGCTCGTCTTGCAAGTGGGTTTAAGGTCGATGGCTGCACAAAAAGAATTCAGATTCAGGAAGCGAACAAAAGCAGCGATCATTATTCAGGTTAAATTCTAGGAATAATTCGATTGCATCACTTGATATCAAGCGTAGTACATGCTAACAATTTTTGTTCTCTTACTTCTTGCAAATGCAGACAAGATGGCGGTGTCATAGGGCTGCCTCCTACTACAAGAGGCTTCGAAGGGGATGTATAGTTGCACAATGTAGATGGAGAGGAAGGATTGCCAAAAAAGAACTTAGGCAACTGAAAATGGTATGCACAACGTAATCTTCTGTACTTTGCCACACAAAATACTATGCAGATTTTCCATCATATTGTAGACGATACTAATGATGCAATAGTTCTCAAGGAAAACGGTCTAGCAGGAAAAATAGAAGTATAGGTGGGTTATGTTGGTTTCTAAGTTTTCTACCTCAACGGAAGGGAATGAAGATGGTGACATGAATCTATCTTAAAGATGTGTCGATTATATCTTCGAGTTGTTCTTTGATATGTCTTTTTCATGGCTACGTAATTGTCGATACTGTTCAGAAATGGAGAGATATTACGTGGATGTTCTTACAAATTGTTTCGTGGCATTCCTGTTTGTTTTCACTGGGCTGAACACTTTCAACTCCTGTCATGTTTCCAGGCTGCAAGGGAAACAGGTGCACTCAAAGAAGCAAAGGATAAGCTTGAAAAACATGTGGAAGAACTTACGTGGCGCCTACAACTGGAAAAACGTTTAAGGGTAATATCTTGTTTCTTAGTGTGGAGCTCCCTCTTTTATGGGCCACTTAGTATAAAGCCTCTTTGGAATACTGTGTTCTAAGTGCTTGACTGCATTCTCATTCAAAGTGAAATCATTTGTGCAGACTGACTTAGAAGAAGCCAAAGCACAGGAAATAGCAAAGTTGCAAAATACAGTGCAAGCCTTGCAGACCAAGTTCGACGAATCAAATGCAGAGCTTGTCAAGGAACGAGAAGCTGCCAAAAAAGCCATCGAAGAAGCACCTCCTGTTATTAAAGAAACCCAAGTTTTTGTGGAGGACACAAAGAAAGTCGAATCTCTAACATCAGAAGTGGAGAACCTGAAGGTATGGTAATTTGCGCGAAGGATGTCATCAAAAATTCATAACATCGCGGATTTAGACAGACATTTTATTAAAATGTTATACTATGACCAATATATGATCAACCAGGCCACGCTGGATTCAGAGCGAGAAAGAGCAGGTGAATCAGATAAAAAGTACACAGAAGCCCTGGAGAACAGTGAAGAACGACGTAAAAAGCTAGAAGAAGCAGAGAAGAAGGTTCATCAACTCCAGGAATCTCTGACCAGGTAACTCTTCCTTCAGATAACTCATTCTCTATTATGAATGAATGAACTCCTATGTCCTAACAAAAGCACGTATAGATTGATATTAGTGAAGCATGCATTTGAACATGTCCATTTGTAAGTACACTTTCCACGTCATCTTTGTGACACTTATGACTTGTTGTGACACCCATGGCTCGCTGATATCTGGGTACCATTTTAAGGGACATTGATGTTCTCATGAATGTATTTGAGATACTTTAATATCTGTGAAATTAAGTGTAAGGCCAGTTGACAGTTTGCAATCACATAATTAGGTTAGAAGAGAAGATCAATAATCTAGAATCAGAGAATCAAGTATTTCGTCAGCAGGCTGTGTCAATGGCACCCAATAAGTTCCTTTCAGGTCGATCCAGATCAATCATTCAGGTAAACTCAGGATCATATATTTCCAGATTCACTGGTAGCATCATGACCTAAAATAATTCTTGTCTTGTTGCAAAAATGGCAGAGAGGTGCTGACAGTGGTCATCTGTCAACAGACTCAAGGCCAAATCTGGTACAACAAACTCTCCGAGATGTACATAAAGACTTCTGAAGTCCTCTATATTGAGTTTTTCTCACTTGAAATGTCTTGAATGGAATAGGATCTACATAGTTATTCGATCAACCACAGAGAGTCTTCTGAAATGGAGGATAAACCTCAAAAGTCATTGAACGAAAAGCAGCAGGAGAATCAAGAGCTGCTCATCAGATGTATCGCACAGCACCTCGGCTTTTCTGGGAACCGACCAATCGCTGCCTGCATCATATATAAATGTTTGTTACACTGGCGATCCTTTGAAGTTGAGCGTACAAGCGTTTTTGATCGGATCATTCAGACAATAGGCAATGCTATTGAGGTCAGAGACACCTCATGATATTACAGCTTTTATTTTCTCCCTCGTGTTGATCTCCACCATACTTGATGCCTCTCTAACTTGAATATTATCAAATGGGGCAGACTCAGGATAACAACGATGTTTTGGCTTATTGGTTGTCTAATGCCTCGACACTTTTGCTTTTGCTCCAACGCACACTAAAAGCAAGTGGTGCAGCTGGAATGGCCCCACAGCGTCGAAGATCATCGTCTGCCACCCTGTTTGGAAGAATGACACAAGTAAATTTCCTCATTAAGCCTGACCCGAGGCTCTTCATTTTTGGATGAATGAGAACACTATAAATTCATGGGTATGATGAACTTCAACTAATTTAGTTTCCGACCCATTCTTACGTTTGCCTTTCTTTGCTTTCAGAGTTTCCGTGGAGCACCACAAGGCGTTAACCTATCCATGATCAATGGCAGCATTGGCGGAGGAATGGATTCTTTACGGCAAGTTGAAGCGAAATATCCAGCTTTGCTTTTCAAACAGCAATTGACGGCATACGTGGAAAAGATATATGGAATGATTCGAGATAACCTGAAAAAGGAAATATCTCCACTTCTCGGCTTATGCATCCAGGTAGTGACCGCTGATTGACATTATGTTCGGCAATTGATAACAAGGTTCGTGTCTGCAGTAATAACTTCGGTCAAGAATAGCTTACACGAGTTTTCTTTGCCAATGATGAACTAGGCACCAAGAACATCAAGAGCAAGCTTAGTCAAGGGGGCTCGCTCGGTGGCAAATTCGGCAGCCCAGCAAGCTCTAATTGCACACTGGCAGGGAATTGTGAAGAGCCTCGGGAACTTCTTAGATACCCTGAAATCAAATCATGTCAGTAAACTGCATTTAGGCCTTTTATGCATCTGCTTTATTTCCCTAATTATATATAGCATGATGAGCTTCAATTATTTACAATTTCACAATTTATTGCTCCCACATCATCTTCTTCTTAGTTGCTGGCCAAAATTATATTCCCAGTAGCAAAGATCTTGTAATTCATTTATCTGCGCAATTCAGCAGTTGTGACATTTTTTGAGTATGTTTGTCTTTGTTATGTTCCAGGTGCCACCCTTTTTGGTTCGTAAAGTATTCATTCAAATCTTTTCATTCATCAACGTCCAGCTATTCAACAGGTACCAGACTTAGAAAATTGTGTTTTTCAATTGTTTCTGAACTATGAACCAGAATCTTACTTCATTCTTTCCCCCAGTCTTCTGTTGCGGCGAGAATGCTGTTCATTTAGCAATGGGGAATATGTCAAAGCAGGCTTAGCTGAGCTGGAACACTGGTGTTACAAGGCAACGGACGAGGTACAATTTGGACACCGTGATTCAGTTGTTGTTCTCTAGGTTTCTTTCTAATCAAGCCAAGCTATGCAGTATGCAGGTTCGGCTTGGGATGAGCTCAAGCATATTCGACAGGCAATCGGGTTTCTGGTAAGTGGGCTACTTTGTCCATTTCATCACTTTCTGGTGCTTGCCCCCGACTATTGTAGAAAGATGAGCCCAGAATCACTCAAATGTTTGGTCTTGGCAATGCAGGTCATACATCAAAAGCCGAAGAAAACGCTGGATGAAATAAGCCATGATTTGTGTCCAGTGAGTTTCTTCACTCGCCAAGCTAACTTTGGTGATTGGGAACAGCTCCAGTACCCTGTTCTTCCATTCAGTTCCTATATGATCTAACTCCTTTTTTCGCATCACAGGTTTTAAGCATTCAGCAGCTGTACCGGATCAGTACGATGTACTGGGACGACAAGTATGGCACACACAGTGTATCTCCCGATGTAAGTTTCTCTCGATGGATGTCTCGCTCTAGAACTAGGTTAGAGTCATTCTTGTCTGTGGGGATTCCTCAGTCATTTTCTTTCAGCATACTTAAATGGAAAGGAATGCTAACCCAGAACTTTGCTTTCCTGAACAACTCTCGTTCAGGTCATTTCA
This sequence comes from Eucalyptus sideroxylon, assembly GCA_014182405.2. Classification (NCBI taxonomy): domain Eukaryota; kingdom Viridiplantae; phylum Streptophyta; class Magnoliopsida; order Myrtales; family Myrtaceae; genus Eucalyptus; species Eucalyptus sideroxylon. The sequence continues at coordinate 6,214,683 of CM024555.2, read as the reverse complement.
AATATGAGGGTGTTGATGACCGAAGATTCGAACAATGCAGTCAGTAGTTCATTCCTACTCGACGACGATTCCAGGTGAGCTTTGAGATTTACTCGAAACAGAACCAATGCTTACTCGATTACCATTACACCACTACGTTACTTGATCTTCCATAGAGTCTCTCTTTAGGCGATGCACACAACTCCTTGACTAACTATTCTCTGCGCAGCATTCCGTTCTCGGTGGACGACATATCAAAGTCAATGGAACAAATGGACATAGCAGACATCGAGCCTCCGCCGCTAATCCGCGAGAACTCAGGCTTCAGCTTCTTGTTACCGCGTTCTGACTGATCGATGAACAGACGGGATACCCTCTGTCGACTTGAGTCGGGATGCAATCTTTGTTGAGCACAGTTCTGCTTCTGTAAGGCCGTGGATTAGGTGTATTCCGAAGAATTCCCCTCGCGGGGGTACGCAACCGAACTGGGGTGTGGAATTACAGGATGATCTTGCCTTCTGCTATTGTCACTCCAGGGCATGGGAGTTTTGCTAGTCGAGGTGAATCAATTGACTTAAAATGTGACTCTCAATTCTGTAAATAACCTCTCTCTATAATTTATTGATGATTAACATGAGACACCGCATTAATCAAAATAAAGGAGATAAAATCTCTGTCTGTCTGTCTGTCTCTCTCTCTCCTTCCTTTTTAGTTTGCACATTGTGCAAAACCATGCCAGAAACCAAGATGAGCAGGGAAGATCAGCTGGCAATATGCGCCTGCAAAAATCCATCCAAATGCCACAATCAAACAGTAAATATCAGAATTTCTTACCATGCCCATGAAACACTTTCCCTTTTCCTTTCCAAATATATTTGGGTTTTGCTAGCACAAATAACAATTTGCTATGAGTCACAAGTTCTTAAAAAAGTAGATTCCACAATAATTTATAATTATTTTTATTTGATTTTTCTATATTCCATAATATTATCATTCTAACCGTTTATAAAATATTGTTATCAAATCATTTCTCTGTTCAATAAATTATTCATGACAAGACGGATAGAGATCCATCTTACACACATATACTCATTATTTCCACGAGGGGTTATATGAACCATTTTCATTGGCTCCGTCCATTTCTCTAATCTCTATTTAATAAATTATTCATGACAAGACAGATAGATTTTTTTTAGCCATCTTACACCTATATACTCATTATTTCCACGACTGGCTCCGTCTAAAATTAGAGCATGTGGGTCCCACGAACCGCACCTTCGAGAGGACTTTTCCTTTTCCGAGTAAACCCGAGGAAAAGATAGCGAATTGATCGAGCGTATTTCGAGAGACCATACGATACAATACGATACGACTTGATATTTTTTTTTATGGGTGGGGTGGGGTTGACGTCCTCTGTCAAATTGCTGCCAGTGCTGCCTCGCCACCACGGCGAGATTGCGACGGCGATTGCGACGGAGGGGGGTCGCCATCTGCACTTTCGATTCCACGCTTTGGCTTTGCTTTTCTTGCAAAATATCCTTTCCATATACTGCCAATTCGAATGGTACCCCCCGCCGCGACGTCCCTCCCATTTTTTTTTTTTTGCTCACTCCCCCGAATACGTAGACTTTGATGTATTCAGAACATTTTTTTAAATGACCACATGTATTTTTATTTATTTATTTTCTTCATCTGTCAATCAAAGTTGGCCTTTTTATATGTAAAGAAAACACGAACATCGCTGTCAAAACAAATAAATGATTTAAAAAATATTTTTTTATAAAAGTAATCGATTATTCATTTATAAAAATGATTTGCTCACTCCTCCGAATACGTAGACTTTGATGTATTCCGAACATTTTTTTAAATGACCACATGTATTTTTATTTATTTATTTTCTTCATCTTGTCGATCAAAGTGGGCCTTTTTATATGTAAAGAAAACATGAACATCGCTGTCAAAACAAATAAATGATTTTTAAAATATTTTTTTTATAAAAATGATCGATTATATCATTTTTTTTTTGAAAGGTAAGAAAGATCGATTATATCATTTATAAAAATGAAGGAATGAAAATATTAAAATATAAATTATTGTTGACGATGAAAATATCGTTCATGAGTAAAGTATTTGGAGCGATTTCTATTGAGATTTTTTTTTTTCAAACCAATTATGAGTTATTCTAGGTCATTAATATGTAATTATGGCTCCACGAATAAATCAAAGGCGGTGCGGATTTTATGATTCCAGTTATGGGTTGGCCTTTTCAACGGGTGGGGCGACACGTGTGTCACGTGGGTTTTGTCTGATAGTCATTTGTCCTAAATTGGTAGCATTTGAAAAGGTAAATACACTTTCATTACAAATAAACTAGCCGATCAAATACCGACCAAAAAAAAATAGCCGATCAAACAAAGAATTATCCAATTGATCATAATATATTATTTTGAAAATCGGATATTTTTTTGTTAAACTTGATTGATATATATATTCAAGCCTTCAACGTTCTAAGTAACATGTTCGACCAAAAAAAATTTTGCTAGAATTCTTAGTGATCTTGTTAGCAAGTACATCCGGTGTGCTTGCTAAACATATAAATATTCAGATTTCAAAATATTGATTCTTTATATTACAAGATGGATAGGTACATTGAAAGTTGTTAACATTTCTTTATGATTTCGTAAGGTTATCGTTATCATTAAAAAATCCCGAACTCATACTACATAACATATTCAGTCAAAATCACACTTCCTTTCACAAATTTTTTTTAATTGATATCGAAAATCTATCATCCGTCAGCATTTTGTCTGATATCCAATCAGAATATATACGTCACTGCGCTTTTCATAGACATGATAGGTGCATTGAAAGTCACTAACATTTCTTTATTATTTCGTAAGGTTAGTGTCATTAAAATTCTCGAACTCATACTCCACAGCATATTCAACAAAAACTATACTTCTTCTCATAAAAAAAGAAAAAAAAAATCCAATTAGCACCGAAAATCAATCATCCATCAGCATGTCGCCCGATATCCAATTGGAACACACGCGTTTCACCACACGTTCCATATTTAAATTCATGTCATAGTCGATTATCGTGTAAAGGGACCTGTATGCTTTTCGACCAAATATTCAATAGAACGTCAATGAAGAGCACGCTCGGCATTGGAGGCGACGGTCCGAGATCCTCTTGCGAAACGAAAATCAATCTTAAAATACGCGTAGAATACCCGTTTCGAGTATTTCAACGGTATTCTCGAGGAACTCAATTTTTGGGTTCGGCATAAATTATCGGAAAAGCATTTTTAAAAAAAGGGACATAGGGCGGTGTCAACGGAAAAGACAACTAAGACAAAACGAAAATTGTTTTCGGAAAAGACAGGGAAAGAAGATAACTTGACATCGAAGTCCTGACAGATGTTAATTAATAACAGAAAAAAGTGGCGATTTGGGCCCAATGAAAATTAATTAAGACGAGAAAATCGCCGCTTTTATGGATCTTTTTTTTTTTTTCGAGAACAAAAAAAATAATAATAAAATAGAATAAAAAAAAAAAAAGAGAAAGAAATGGGAGATGCTTTTAGGGTCCTCACAAGGCTGACGAGGCTGGCAAGGAGGGGGAGGAAAAAGGGCGTCCAGGTTCTCTTCACGTAATATTTGGTGGGTCCCACCCCCTCCCTTAAACCCCACACACCCCCACCTCTTTCTCTCTCCTCCTCCTTCTCTCTCTCTCTCTCTCTCTCTTTCTTGGCTCTTCTTCTTCTTCTTCATCTTTTACTTTTGTTGTTGTCTGAATTTACTTGAGTTCGAAGCTTGTAGTGTTGTTTCGGGGGTTCCCGTCTGACCCTTCTTCGGTCTTCTGCGGCTGTTGGGCCGGCGCGACCTCTTGGTCTTCTTCTTTTTCTGCAGCCAAGAAATAAGTGAAAAGAAGGGAGTTTCGGCCGTGGTTTCTTTTTCAGGAAAACCCGGTTTTCTTTCCCCCCCCGCCGGGTCTATTTCCTCCTTTCCACTTCTGGGATTCGAGCGTTTTTTCACCGCCTTTTGCTGCGGGGGAGGGAAAGAGATTTCGCTTTTCGGTGATTGGGAGGGATTTTGGGGTAACTTTTCTTGGTGGTTCTTGATCTTTTTCAGCGGAGGGTAGCGATCAAGAAAGAGGCCGACTTTGATCTCCGGTTGTTCTCTTTTTTAGGTACCCATTTCGTCCTACTTCTCGATTCACTGTTGATGGTTTGAAAAAAAAGAAAGAAAAGAGAGTGCCTTTTTGGTTTTTCGCAGCTGCCCTTTTGGTGTGCAGCTTTGATTCTGGTATCTGTGCTCTGTCGATTGGAGGCAGTTCGCTTCAGATTAGTTGGTTGTCTTGTGGGGTTGAGCATTGTTGAGGATTCTCTCTTGCCTTTTTCTTTCTTTTCTTTTGATCTTTTCTTTTGGGTTTTTTGTAGAACTAGTGAGCGGGAGGAGGAAAGAGAAATGAGGTGATATATGGTTTGAGAGGCTGGGGACTGTGGTTGCTCTGGTTTGCAGTTCTTGCTAGATCTCAAGCTTGAAGGGCTAGTCCTCCTGCTTCGTATCGCAGATTGACACGTCTTGGGATTTGGCAGATTGGTCTTCTCTTGCTATGAGATTGGTATCTTTTCGATTACCTCGGATTGGAGATTGCCTCTGGTTTGGAAGGTGAACATTGGGGGGCGATGAATTGTGTTTAGGCACTCACTCCAGGGGCAATGTTAAGAGCAGTTGCTCTTGGCTTATTCCTGTCTTCCCTTACCATCCGTGCTTATGCCGATGACAATGGATATAGCTGCTGCGATGATGAGGGCTTTTGGACCGTCGAGAGAATCTTGGAGTGCCAGAGAGTGAGTGATTTCTTGATTGCTGTGGCATACTTTTCGATACCACTCGAACTCCTATATTTTGTTAGCTTGTCGAATGTGCCATTCAAATGGGTGCTCGCTCTGTTCATAGCGTTTATTGTCCTCTGTGGTTTGACACATTTGCTCAATGGTTGGACTTACTATGGCCCTCACTCATTCCAATTGATGCTGTCCCTCACAGTTGCAAAGTTTTTCACCGCACTGATCTCATGTTTAACTGCAATAGCCCTTTTGACTTTGATACCTCTGCTGCTCAAAGTAAAGGTGAGAGAAACTTTCTTGAGACGGAACGTATTGGAATTAGACCAAGAGGTTGAGATGATGAAGAGACAGAAGGAGGCTAGCTGGCATGTCCGTATGCTGACACGGGAAATTAGGAAGTCACTGGATAAGCATACGATATTGTACACGACTCTGGTTGAGCTCTCTAAAACTTTGGATTTGCACAATTGTGCAGTTTTGATGCCAAATAATGATCGGACAGAAATGATTATGACCCATGAGTTGAAGGGAAGTTCTAGGAACAGTTACGGTCGCTCCATCACTATCAATGATCCTGACGTGATAGAGATAAAAGAGAGCAAGGGTGTGAAAATTTTGAGGCCAGATTCAGCCCTGGCAGTTGTGAGTAGTGGTGGGCTCGATGAGCTAGGTGCTGTGGCTGCAATCCGGATGCCGATGCTTCAGGCATCAAACTTTAAAGGTGGAACACCACAGTCGATTGATACACATTATGCAATACTAGTTTTGGTTCTTCCACAAGCAAATCCTAGAGATTGGAGCTACCAGGAAATGGAGATTGTGGAAGTAGTTGCCGATCAGGTGGCCGTGGCCCTTTCTCATGCCGCAGTTCTTGAAGAATCTCAGCTTATGAGAGAGAAACTGGCAGAACAAAACCGCGCTTTGCAACAAGCTAGGAGAAATGCTATGATGGCTAGTCAGGCGAGACATTCTTTTCAAAAAGTGATGAGTCATGGGATGAGGAGGCCAATGCACTCAATCGTGGGCCTACTGTCGATTCTTCGAGAAGAAACTTTGAACCCTGAACAAAAACTCACTGTTGACGCAATGGCGACGACCAGTAATGTCCTCTCTACTTTAATTAATGATGTGATGGAAATGTCTGCTAAAGATGATGGGAAGTTCCCTTTTGAGATGAGACGTTTTCATTTACATGCTATTATCAAGGAAGCCTCTTACCTTGCCAAATGCCTCTGTGTTCATAGGGCCTGTGGTTTTGAGATCAGTGTTAAAAGTTCTCCCCCCGATCAGGTTATGGGCGACGAAAGGAGGACTTTTCAAGTGATACTGCATATGTTTGGTTATCTTTTGGATATCTATGATGGAGGGGGTAATGTCACTTTTCGGGTCTCTTGTGAGAGTGATACTGAGGTGAAGCATGATAAGACTCGGGTTCCTCAAGCAATAAGCCTGGCTAATGAGTTTGTAACTGTAAAATTTGAAATTGAGATTGCAAGTGGAAGTGCTCCTTCTGGTGGCTTAATTCCTTTAATGCACTCAGCTGGTTGGAGTCGTGGCAGTAGCAACAACAATAAAGATACCCTGAGCTTCAATGTCTGCAAAAAGCTTGTCCAGGTTGGTGCTTGCGCTCCCTTGTATTTATCATTTTTCACTGAACAACCATGAGTTTCCTCATCACATTAGGTTTGGATGCAATTTTTCACTGCATTATCTTCGCTGTTTCCATGTGGTTTGTCATTGTGAAGTGAACCCACTTGGTTGGGGCTTCATGGATACACAAAAAATTTAGGAATTTGGAAGAGGGTGCACGATATCTCATGGCTGCTGTACCATAGGGTGACTGCAGTGCTTACCATATTTCCTTCTTAATAGTAGGCTTGTCATTACCAGATAGTACAAGAAATGATCACAAGTCTGCTAATCAAAATGTCTGTCCTGTTGGCAGATTGGACAATGGGTTCATTTAGATGTTTCTATACTCTGTCATTAACTTGGTTGCAATAGGTAATGCTATCATCAAATTGAGTAATCATTGTGAAGTATGTTGTTAATTTGGTTCCACTCAATAATTCATCATACATACCATAAACTTCAAAGATTTGATAGACTTCTAATGAGCAGTTAGCTCAGGAATCTGCCCATGCTGTTAAACTTGTTTGGTTCAACTCTGTTGAAAATGAGGAAATTTGACTTGGGGTTTTATTTGAGATGCTTATTAACAACTCATTTGATCTTATCTTTGCACTTTTGTACTTTGAAACTGATGATTCTGTAGCAAAATTTTGGGGTAGGACCTTGTCTGAGCAGCCATTTGAAGTGTCTCTTTACAACTTATAGATCTGTGCAAACCATGTGCAGATGATGCAAGGAAATATCTGGATCGCTTCAAATTCTCGAGGTCTTCCTCAGAGGATGACACTTGTTCTCAGGTTCCTAAAGCAAGATTCTCGGGGAAGAGCCATGTTGCCTCTTGGAAATCACATGGAGCAACAAAACTTGGACTCTCTATTTAGAGGCCTCCGGGTTCTACTTGCAGATGATGATGTTGTCAACAGGACTGTGACCAAAAAGCTTCTTGAAAAGCTTGGTTGTCAGGTAACTTCAGTTTCAACGGGTCTAGAATGCCTTACTGCCCTGAGCCATACAGATAATTCTCTCAGAGTGGTTTTTCTGGATCTTCATATGCCCGATATGGATGGCTTCGAGGTTGCAATGAGAATAAGGAAGTATCGCAGCCGTCACTGGCCATTAATCATCGCACTGACGGCGAGTGCTGAGGAACATGTTTGGGAAAGATGCCTACAGATGGGAATGAATGGCGTGCTATGGAAACCGGTAGTCCTGCAAGGGGTGGCCGATGAAATTCGACGAGTATTGCAGCGAGCAGGGGAAGCAGTATGATGACGTGTAGGAGGTGATGAATTCATTGATAGGCGGTTCTTATACTTCCCTCTCATGACAGTGTCGATTCTTCTCGCATGATGTAGACAAAATGCAGTCACTATGCTTTACTAACCATTTTATTTTTGCTTATTGATAGAATCCAATAGGCTTAAATGTAGCTTTTACTCAAATTCTCATCGGATCAATTCAGATCCACAAGAATTATGTAGAGATTTACAAGAATAGATTATCTGAAAGTGCAGTAGAAATGAACAGTCCAGTCATGCACATTCTCTCAAAATAAGAAAAGGGTACGTGTTTTGTATGATCTGGTGCAATATTGGAGCATTCTGGACCGGTCGAGCCGTTAATAGTGTGGACCCGAATTGTTTAGTCGTGCACCATCCCTTCTGTTGTGTTCTTGAGCAACAGGCATTAAATTCATGCAGTAGAAGTTCTGTGTGGATGAAACTTATTACGGCACATGGCAATGTGAGTGTCTAAGTTAAAGTCTGCGTGCGTCTGGTTGTTGCGTGAAGCTTGCTGAAGTTCCTTAAAAAATTTGATTACAGGTAGTAGCACCATGGCAAGAGTTGTTTGTCTCGGGTTTCAGACGTGGGTCGAGCATTTCTGGATTGTAGTTTACGTAGAAGTCAACAGTTTGGCACAGCACTCTGAGGTAGCATGATTCTTTATTTGTTTACTTTCTTGAGTAGGTGATCACTGAATGTTAGTGGCAGTGACGCATTTTTTCTTTGCCAAAGGCGGAATCTTTTCATGAGTTAGAGAGAGAGAGAGAGAACAAAATCTATGCCATAAATAATGTCAAGTTGCACTTTCTAAGCATGTACTGCATTGTGTCATAAAAAAAAAAAAAAAAAAAAAGCATGTACTGCACAAAATTTGTGCCATGTACAATATCAAGTTGCACTTTTTAAGCATGTACTACACGAAGCCTCTCTCTCTCTCTCTCTCTCTCTCTCTCTATAAATATATATATCAAGCTGTGAAGCCTTTCTGCAGAGAAACACGTTTACAGTTGTTTACTGGCTCTTTAAAAAGGCTTTTTTCAGTTGTTGCTTTTCTATGGGACCTGTTAGATCGAATGAAAATTGTCCGTTTGATGGTTCGAAAAACCTCTCGGTCGCAATGTGGAAGACCCTTTTTGTACTGATGGGATGAGCTAAGGTCAGTTGAGCGTGCGAAATTTGATGTAAATTCAATTGTTTATGGTTCAACCAACTAATTGATCAAACTCTATAATTGATGAAAACTCGATTTCAAAAGGCGCGCCTCGGTAATTGATTGATTGGTACAGTGGTTAGAATGAGTTCAGGAAATAGATACGCATTCTGCTTCCTTTTACTTTGCGATTCATCTAACTAAATCCTTCGACAATGCCTATGGAACGTGCCGAGGTTGTTTAATGCGTAATTGCACAATTGAGAATGACATTGGAGGAGTTTAATTACAGAGTTTCACGGTGGCCAAAAATAGGAATGGCTGGCTCAACAGTTCACAAGAGTGTTTTGGGCCATAACTCAGGTCCAAGAGCTTTGGATTCAGCATCACTCTAACCCCGCATCACACATCCAAAGAAAGCCCAAAGGAGAGAGAGCCCTCCTTTCGAGTTGATGCCTCTTGGTTAGGATCGTGAGAGATCTTTGGCTTAGTAAAACTAGGACATTCGTAAGATCTTTTCTACATTTTTTGTTTTTTTTTTTTGGGGCTCAATCTGCTTCTTAAACGTCCTAGAGGAAAAATACCAAAAAAGTAGTTAACCTATTGCATTACTATCAATTCAGTCGTAAATTTTTCAATTTGATTAATTTAATCATAGATCTTTTCATATTTGTACAAATTCAATTCATCTTAATAATTTAGATTGGAAATTGCTATTATGAACATTCGCCCCGCCAATCGGTACTAACGTGAACATTGTTAATAATATTTTAATGCTTTTTTGAATTTTTAAAATAAATTTTTAAAATTTTAAATTTTTTTTTTTTTTCTTTCTCATTTCTTTTTGCCAATAGCCTCACAGCCATAGCTAATGAGAGTTGGCCTTGCTGGGCTGAAGGTGAGAGTTGGCCATCCAAATGAGGCTTCCCTCACCAAATCTATCAAGGTCAACCTCACCTAGCCCAGAGAAGCCTTGCGGTGCCTCATTGGGCCTCACCCTCACCTAGGTGTGGTGCAATGAGGCCGCCTAGCTTGGGCAAGGGGGGCCTCACCTGGACGATCAATGCTCACCCTTGGCTTAGTGAGGGTGACCTCGACTAGGCGAGGCTAGCCCTCACTAGCCATGGTTGTGATCAGCCACCGGAAAAAGGAAAGGAAAAGAAAAAAAAATATTTAAAAATTGAAAAAAAAATATCTTTATTAAAAATGTGCATGTTAGCGCTAGCTATACCACATTGGATGCTTGACATCCGCGTTAGCAATTTCTGGTTTGAAATTGGTTAGATAGACGAATTAATATCAATATGAAAAATTTTTAGGATTAAATTGGTTTAATTAAAAAGTTTAAAACTAAATTGATATCAATGTAGTAGATTTATGAATTTATTTTATATGTATATTTGAAGTTTGGAATTGGGTCATCCCAAGTTCCGATTGATTGAGTCTAAGTTCGAAATCGATGATCGGTTTTAAAATGAGCCCAAAAATCGACACCCAGACTCTTGAAGTGCTAAAAGTTGGCATAAAATGATATTTAAATGCCAAAAGTTACGAAAGTGACACTTAAGTATCGAAATCGGAGTAAAATAGATCATTTAAGTGACAATCTCGCCAAAATCTGGTCAAAACGCTAAGGTGTCAATTTTCCAACGAAGCGAGTGCAAAACGGCGTCGCTTTGGTACGACGTGGTAAAATTTAATAAAATTTAATTTTAAATTAAATTTATTTAAAACAATTAAAAATTAAAATACAAATATTAAAAAAATTTAAAAAAATTAAAAAAAAGGAGGTGGCTAAGGGGGCTCACCACCACCGCCGGAAGGGTCGACAACGAAGGTGGGACGGTTGGCCGAGGTCGCTAGCCCCCGGCCGGGCCCGATGACCCCGGCCAACTCTCCCCCTCTCCATTTTTTAATTTGTTTAATATTTGTATTTGTATTTTTAAATGCTTTTAATAAGTTTAGTTTTAAATTAAATTATATTAATTTTTATATTAATTTTTTACCATGTCGGACCAAAATGACGCCGTTTTTGCATTGTTTGGTCACATCAGCTTACAAAACGATGCCATTTTGCATTTATTGTGCCAGAAATTGCGCATATCAACATTTTGGTCGAATTTTAACCGGATTGACACTTAAGTGATTCATTTCTTTTCGATTTTGGTACTTTAGTGTTATTTTCGTAACTTTTTAGACTTAAATGTCCATTTAAAGCTTATTGTTGTCCCCAAAAATCAATTCTTTCTTTTATCGTTGTGAACTCCATAAAAAAATTTCAAAGGAACTAAATTGCATGAATTGCTATCGGAACAAGCACCCGCGGATTAGGTCGAGGGATTGGCTCTTTATCTAGCTCAATACTTGAACCTTCAATTTTTTTCCGAAAAACAAAGGAGCCTCCCTTGTTTTTAGGGAGAATGAAGAGATAGGTCTAAGCCAAATAGATTTCAAGTCTTTTGAAACCGAGACTCGAGCAGGCTGATTCACCAACTTGGCGCAGCAACTGGCCGGTTCTAGCCAGTCGGTGGCTCCCCGAGTAAGACCGGCCCGACTGCACGAACCGGGGGCTTGATCATCACCAGAACCAAGAAGAAAGACCACCAATCCACTGATGTGACTGTCCGCCGAATCACGAGAACTTTTCTCAAACGTTCGAAAACCGAAAATGCAGGTGCGACAAATTGCAAAGTCCCTGTGGGAGAGCGACGACGTTACGGCGGGATTCCCCAAGCCAAACGCAACTGCACGGGGACGCTCCTCCCTCCCTCCCTCCACGGCGGGTCTTCCGGGGGGGAGGGTTTCTGCAGCTGGCATCATCGTCAGCCCTACCACCAGGTCAAAGGTCAACTCCCCCCCGTCGCACACATCTCCCTCGTTTTGCCGACCGGAGCTCTGTCGTTTTCCACGGCCCCCTCCTTGTCGTTTTCCCATCTTTCTTGTTCCCGTGAATGCCCCCCCCTCTCCCTTGAGAATCTCGAGGGGTCGTGAGGTTGCTCCGCATGGGACTTGCGCCATCTTTTTGCCCTAGTCCAGTTGAACCCTTCAAACCAACGATGGTCAAGAAAGCGAGGCGAACTCATGGATGCCCGAAACTCTTGTCGTGATATTACTCCGTGTAACGAGTCGTCCGGTGATTGGATTCGCGCGGGAGACTCCGTTTTTCTGGTGTTGAATACGAGCCGATTATTTAAATTGTCGCTCGTAGTCAATACATCGATTTTGCAAGCTTGATTTCGAAGCATCGAAACGACCGTAGGTTTAGGGCGGATGTTGAGGCTCAACCAACCGTTGGTTGCTAACTCACAATGAGACATATGCAAGTTTCCATCTCTTTGAGAACTTTTCATTTGGCTTGGGAACTTGGTTACCATTTTGCAGATGCATTCCCAAGGAAGTTCTGCAGGTTAAGCTTCATGCTCTATATGCAGTCTATCTTGTAGTTCCGTTTCATTTCCATTTTCTGCTTATATATATATACATAGCAGGAGGACATGGGTGAAAATTAATACGCACGAAAATAGTCATATTATCATAATATTATTATGCAGAAGATGGAATCACGTATAAAAAAAGAAAAAGAAAAAGAAAAATGAAGAAGATGGAGTTGCCTACTATCATGAGGCTGTACGGGATCTTCCACTTTGTTAAGTTAATAAATTCGCTTGCATATAATTTATGTTTCTCATTTTTCTACATATATTATTCACTACTTTAGCCAAAAAAGGGTCGAAAGTACTATTCAGAGACATTCTAGTCCTTAACCACTCCTTGCATTTTTGGCCTATCCTTCATTGACCTTCAGAGCCGAAACTATTTAAGTACAGTTATTCATCGCAAGTACTCTCGCATTTGATTAGAACTGCATATGTATCGCAGTTTTGTATTTTTGGTCAAAATGATGATTTTTTTAAACCATATCTATTAACAGAACATTTATCAGCAACTTACTCTTGTATTCAGTAATAACCTTTCTTATTGAAGATTCTCCTTAGTTTGATTAATTCAGTCGTTATTTACCGTGCCCTAAAACCAAAACTTGTCATCATTTTGGATAGCTTCAAATCGTCATTTTGATAACCCTGATCATAAAATAACTGCATCATCTTTACTGTAAAATTGAACTAATCGAGAATGAATAAATTTCTAGCTAGCAACGAAGGATTATACTGTTTTTTCTGACATTAACAATCTCCTTGTTAAACACAGTGAGCTGTCTACGCAGAGAGGCAACAAGATGCTTTGCATAGTTCTTTTATACATGTAACAAACCATGATTTGGCTGGCTAGGATGCGAAATATTCCCAATTAATTAGTAATTATCATAAGCTGTAGAAACATTGTCAAAGGGATCATTGTTTAGTTGCTAATTTATTAATGTTTTACTTTGCTAAACATATGATTACCCAACAGGGAGATTGTTCTTTTTGAATATTTCTCCTGCTAATGTTTTTTTAACTGATTCACCTCTTCCCATGAATCTAACATTAGATTTTACTTAAAGGAGTTGATTGTCACCTAGCTAATATAATTATGTTGTTTGAGGAATATTAATCATGATTTACCTGAAGATTGTGTTGAGACAGGTGAATTGTTTGACCTATACTTTGGCACTTGCAGAATGAATGACCACCACATCCTCAACAATAGGGAATTTCCTGCATTGTGATTGGCCGTCGGCCCGAAAATGGAGAGACGCTTTAACTAAAGAGAAGATTAACATAATTGTTTTTTGAAAGTTAGGTCAAATTGCACCTAATCCTGACGAAATAGACGACGTGTACTTCACGGCAAGTGCGCCTCCCGATCGAATAAAGATATTCGGCATCAAGGGAACTTGGCAAAGCAAAATGCCATTGAATTTCCCCTTTGCTGATGCATGATTCTCCATTACCAGTGGCCATATTTTAAAACTTAGCTGCTCATCACTTTTATAATGAACAAGAAAGGCTCCGTTTCAATGGTCCACATTAGTTTACTCTGGTTCCACAGAATCCAATTCAAAGTTCATTTACTGGCATGTTTAGGCTGAAACATTAATCTAGGGTTCTTTACCAAAAAAAAAAAAAAACATTAATCTAGGGTTTGGAGTTGTTGACAAAAATCAATTAAAAATGACAGTTGATAGGAACCAAGGCGACTATATTAATTGTCGTTCCTCATCGTTGGCGGGTTTAATTATTTAAATCGTACAATTGGACATTTTAAAACCCTAGGTGGGCTCAATAGGTACTGGTGCTTTACCACTAGAATGTTGCAAGAAAGAAAAAGAGCTAGTGTTAATTTTTTAATAATATATGATTAACATTGACATGTGAAGGCATGTGAAGAGGGTCCTCCTTGCTGCTCAACTCTAGGATCCTTTGAGTATGTCAAGAAAAGAAAAACATCCTTTTAAGGGCACTATACTGATCTCAGGCATAAAGTGGTGCTTGATTATCCAATATACAAAACCTTTAAAAACATAACATATAATATGTCCGTACGGATTGTGGAAGCCTAATCAGCTGAAAAGATCTATTTTAGGTCTCGTTGTTTGAACATTACAGGATGGAGACATAGATGTATGCGAAACATGATTGAAACATCACTGAATGAAACTCAACACGTGTGATTATACGTTTGCTTTTTTCCTGCATTCGGGTGATCATACAACTAGTTTTAAAAAAATATTTTGCAGTTTGAGGACATAAATTTCTACACATGATTGAAGCATCGATAACAGATGATGCAGTTAATCTTTCTAATCCGAGATTTGAGTATGTTCCCTCATTCTGATTACTTTCATCATCATATATATTTAGTTTGCCTGTATTCTTCCAGCTAGACAATATTTCCCACATCGCAAAAAGCATCGTTTAAGTTAGTGATCATAAGTACAATCGAATAATTGCAATGGATAGGACCTGCTACTATACTGGTAAAAGCATTAACTAGCTCCAGAAAAATGGCTCTTTTATGCTGAATGCAAGCGTCCATTGCTGTTTTAACAAGTGAAAATCTCGACTTCTGGATCACTACTAGTCATCGTCCTAAGTGTCAAATTCCACACTAGTAAATTAGATTTCGTATCTAATGTGCTCTCATCTAGCAAACTAAAGCATGCACCAGGAGCATACCTTTTCTGAACAACTTTGGGTTAATTTTTATGTTGAAAAGTGCAGAAAAATTGGGTCTGCTGATGTTTCAGCCATAGTCTAATGCAGTAGTTGATTAGTATATAATCTTGGATAAAACGCCCAAATCCTTCAAATGTTTGCTTAGAAATTGGCAAATGAGGAACTGCTTATTCTGAAGTTATCTCTTTCCTCTCAAAAAGTCACTATGTTTGGATCTATTTTAGCAACTTATCATCAGTAAAGGCCACCAGAACCAGAAGTCAATGTTTGTGGGACTTGAGAATTCTTGAGAAGACATCTCCAGATTTTTCGCTTAATTGGCTAGGTTCTCTCTAACTGTAATATGCGTAGTTCCCTTCAAGCTCCAAGTCTATTCAGTAGCAAGAAGAGCATGTTCTTCAGGGACACCCCCCCCAAAAAAGCCATGATCATGGATTAATTATGAGACACAAAGATATAAAAAAAAAAAAAATTATGTTAGAGAGGAGGTTGGAAAAATAAGAAAACTTCAGCTCTGCCAGAAAAGAAAAATTGAAGAGGAGGAAGAGAAAAGGTGAAGAAAATAATTGGAATAATTAATCAAGCTATTTCCATGATCAAGAAGCCTTCAATTTTTATCTTAGCTCTTCTTAACAATTGTCCTAAGAGCAGACCAATAAATGGAGTTACAATACATACCAACACTCTTTGAAAATTGAGTAATAGCACATTTTAAAAGGAAACAATAGATGATATACCGCCAGCATAAAAGAAATTTACACAAGCGACCTTTTCTGCCCCTGTATTGAAGATTATAACATCCACTCTCTCAATTCAATAGTGTATAAAGTCGCTTGTGTAAACTTTGCTATAATTACTAACAAAGAAAATACTGAAGTACATGAAGTTAGCCAGGGTCAGATCTACATGGAACTCCTTGCAAATTGCATATGCAGAAATTAAATGAATTACAGTTGTCACTATTCAAGGCTTTAAATAAAATACTCAGTAGACTGGATTTAAAGTATTAGTTTTGCTCCTGACTGCTCTAAGTTTTATGCAACAGTATGTAGAGATTAGCATAGAAAGGAGGAGTATTTTATGGAGTGAAACACAAAAATCAGTGGAAAAGTTGTGAAAACTAAAATAATTGAAGGAAATTGAAATAAAACCCTTGCCTTGATTTGCACATAAAGAAGTACCAAAATGATGATAGTCATGGTTTAATATACAAAATATGAAAAAGACATGAGCAAGTTGTTTTTCCATATCCCTGACACAATACAAGATAAAGTAGCTGACCTGAAGCTCTCTCTATTTCCCCCTCTCCCTCTTGTCCTCACGACTTCTCTAAATTATCCTTTTCTAGCCATAAGCTGGCCGGCCATGGGTCCAACCATAAGCCTCATGGTTCAATTGTCCACCATTTGGAAGCAAATTCGGAGGCAAATTGTACACCGGCATCGATGAGGGGTCCGCCATCCCCCCTTGTTGCTGTCCCCCGCCGCCACCAATCCCCGGTGGCGAGCCACTCCCCATCTGCCCTTGTCCGCTGCCCGCTTCCTCGTCCTCCTCCAGGGGCAGTCTCTCGTAAGTTGCATTAGAAAAGGTCGCTGCGATCACCATGACAGGCCCCGAAGCCACGAGCGAGCCCACGACGCTTCCGCCAACCACTTGACCTTGGCCTCCAGCTAGGTATATGGTCAATCCAGTTGACCCTGGCGGGGCAGGACCAGGCAAAAAGGCCCCGGTGAGGGAGAGAATCTCGAAGCGGCCGTGAAGGGCCATGACCGCCCCTGGGGCTGTGGGTTGCCGGAGTGTGACATTGGTGACTGTGCCGCTCCCGCTGAGCACGCAGACACCCCTCTGTCGCCGTCTGGCGAACTGGGCCACGCTCTCAGCTATATCTGCGCCGTTGGCTATCTCCATGACATGGCTCCGAAGCGCGTTAGGACTATCTCTTGTCACGAAGATCGGCGGCTTTGGCTTATTCTTGGAGCCCGGCGGACGGCCCCTTGGCCTCCGAGAGGCGGCCTCGACAGCTCCTTCCTTTGGCTCATCGCTGTTTTCTCTCTCGTCTTCCTCCCCGACACCGCCTCCTCCACTGTTGTCATTCATGGAGATCCCTAGATCAGGCTTTTTCGCTGGCGAGGAGCTCGTCGCCGTCTCGACTCCGGGGAGCCCGACCTGCCCTGTCCACCATGGGTTTGACATGATTCCTCTTCCTCGTGGAAAAAAAATTGGGCAAATATGTGCTGTCGAAACTATAGGATTGATCAGCACTTGAATTCCTTATGGACCCCCAGATCTATCTGTGTCAATTCACTTCTTCTCTATGCAAAAGCTCAACGAGGAGAAGAAGCAAAATCGCTGCAAAAAGTGAAGAGAGATGTGACAAAGAGAAGACCTCCCCAGAAGAGACCGCTAGTTCTAGCGATCTTTCCAAAGAAGGCAGATGTTGGACAGAGTTGGAGAGAAACAGAAAGAGGAAAAGGTAGTAGAGGTTAAGGAAGGCGAGCGATTTGAGAAAGCTAAGGGAGAGTGAAAAGAAGTGACGAAGCGAGCACGAGAGAGAGAGAGAGAGAGAGAGAGAGAGAGAGAGAGAGTATGAAAAGGAAAAAACCACGGCTTAAGTAAACGAGAATCTCTCACACTCCCTCTGTTTTTTTTTTCTTTTCTTTCTGGGTTTTCTTTACGAACCCCGCTTTGGCTTGCTTATGGGGTGCGTGGTTCTTCTTTAAACTCTTGTCTCCCCCACAAGAATACAAAAGTGATGCGGTCAGGGAGAAGAGAGAAGGTAAAGAAGAAGAAGGAGGAGGAGGAGGAGGAGGAGGAGGAGAATAAGAAGAAGAAGAAGAAGAAGAAGATGGTAATGGTGTTGGGAATTAGGGTTTGCGCTGTGGGGTCGCGTGCGCGTGAAATGGTGGGTCGCACGTCCCCTTCTCTCTCCTGCTCTTCCTTTCCTTCTCTCTCGCGTCCCGACATACATATATCATCAAAAATGCGCGAGAGGTTGAGGAAAGGTGCTCGCAATATGTTAGTCGGATCATTTTTATATGAATAAAACTGACCTCATTTCTCAAGAAGCTTATGTCCCCTAATAAATGAATTATAAAAAAAAAAGACCCCGCCGGGGAAGGGTTTTTCAATTATATAAATGTTAAAAGCGGGGCGGGCTCCAATCTTGACCGCAAAATCAGTCATCTTCCTCCCGGTCGCTTTCCTTAGGGCTCCAGATGTGCCGTTCGCGACTGCGTCTTATGATCAGACTGGCCATGATTCTGTCTTGTGGAGGTCGTTTGCATGGTGGGGATAATCTTAACCTTCCTTTTCCCTGCTTTTAACAATAGTTTTTTTTTTTTTTTTTTTTTTTAATGGGGGTTGTGGAATGGTGTCCAATTGATTGTGGCCTCTCTTCGTGCGGCTTGAGACTTTTGTTATGTGACGCTATGATTAAATCGTAAACAATTCGATATGAGATCCATGTTGCAGAAAAAAGTATGCGGTGAAATAGTAAAAAGGGTCATTAATAGTTGCATCATATTATATATCTTAGGCCGTAGATTATTGTTGTAATCTGTACTTGTTCAAGCCTACATTGAATTTCTCTTGGTGGTCAATTTCCGTGTCGCCAAAACGTGGATTGTCCTTTTAAGGAGTAGGGCAGGACCATGACATGGATAATAAAGGCCAGTTAAAATGAGCATCCGAACATGAAAGCATTGTGGAATTAAGATAACACATTTTCGGTTGTTTAATAAGTCAAGTGAACAGATTAAAACTAATCATTAAGATTTAACGACCCGGTTAAGATGTTTGACATGTATTTTAACTATTTGCTTTAATATGGGGTACATACAAGGACATTTTTGGGTCAATACACTCAAGGATTGCATTATTTGCAAATTTACAACATTTTATAGGTTAAGTTATTTCACGAATTGAGGAAAAAAAATTAGGGTTCGCTTTGAATAATGTCCCTCTGTGTCACTGAAAACATGTTTGTTCATGTTTCAATGAATTCTAGGTGTGAAGTAACTGTTGCTACTGCTAAAAGGCCAAGAGGAAGACACAATTTTTTTAAAGAGTAGAAGAAGTCATTTACATGTTACCGATATTATATTTGAATCTCGTTTAGGAGTGCCTTCATGACATTTATTAAGCATACTTTGTAGGAAACTTTTTATGTATAAAACACTAAATACACAGTTTACAATTACAGTCAATACATTTAAATACTATAATGTTTCTTAGCTTAATAAGCATTTTGGAAGCACTGGTCAATAAATTTATTCATGGTTACCATGTCATGTTACTTCACGCTCACCCATGTTATGACTGAGCTTCAATTTGATGCATGCGATAAATCAGGGAATGCAATAATTAACAAATGGTCTTGAGGATGTAATGGATGAACCCGAAGCTTTACATAGTAGGCTCAATTAGGAACCATAGAAAAATTAGAGGTTCGACAATCAAACTCAATTTCAAGCCTAATGAGTCTTGTCCAAACTCACTCATGACTCGAAAAATGTTAAGATTTCATTTGCAAAAAAAGGCCAGCCTAGCTAAGCAATGAGCCAGCCGCAGAAATGGAGTCACTTACAAGTTTTTGTCAGCCTTGGAAAAGTTTATTGGATATGACGCTGCTCTTACACCGCAAGTCCAAAAGGCATTATTTATCTCAACGCAAAGGTGGCCTATTAGGCTTGTCAAACCATCAAGCTCATAATTAGGTCTTCTTGTGATTGTCCGTTTTTAATTAATCCATATTAACCCTGTCATTGTGATATGGAAAATTGCATCCTTTTTGTGTATGTAATGTGGCTGAAAATATGTAAAAGTAATATCACAAAAAAATCTCAAATTGATACACTTATAACAAATTTATCCAATGTTAATTTGATACTCTTGTAACAAATTAACCTTCTTTTAGTTTCTATTAAATTTTATTATTAAATTGCTGAATTAGATGAACATGTAGCTGTCAATGGATATATTGATTTGGGTTTTACCCTTCGTTTATGGTTTTTCATGGTGGTAATCTAATTTAATGGAATTTAATAGAAGGTAAATTTATTGTAAATATATTAGTTTGGGGTTGCTGATGGTAAAAAAAATTAACTTTGTATAAATTTGTCAAAAGTGTGCCGGTTTAGAAATTTATTTGCAATAAATTTGCTAAAGATATATCATTTTGGATTTTTTTGTGGTATTAATCCAATATATAAGTAGCCAAAAAGTCTTTTTCTCTCCCTTTTTCTCTTCTCTCTCCATCATCTTTTTCAGCCTTCAGCAATGGAGGAGGGTTTTAGCCTTTCCATGCCCATCTTATTGATTTTTGTTTGTGTATTCTCATTTGTTTCTTATTTTTTCTTTTCTTCCAATCTAAATTTAAAGTTCTCTTCTCCCAATCTAGTTTTAGATTTGAGAGTTTAAACTTTTCTAATCTAAGGACATATTCTCTTCCGCTCTAAATTTGTGATTTTCATAACTATGTTTTCGTAAATTTGACACCCCTATATTTTGTTCGTGTACTGTGTTATGCCTCCAGCTTCAATGGTGATCACAGTAGCTTTGGCATCTCATTGAACCACGAAAATTTTCTCTTTCAAATGTTAGATCTATGTTTTTTCATTTATTTTGATTATCTCTATATGGAGATAGCGTAGAGGAAACTGAATTTAGGCACATATCACCAACTAGCAATGCCATAGTTGCTAGAGAATGAGTTTATGATGTGTGCTCATCAATGATAATACAAGATCTAGTAATTGGTTGCTAATTAACTTGCTTGACAATTCTCCTCTTATAGAATGAGTGTGTACTTAATCATGTTGTGCTCTATTGATCCTCTTTGTTTTATAGTATTTTTGGCTTTATTATTCTTCAAGTTGTTTTGATATGAAGTCTATGTGTTTTTATATATCCTTTTGAGCAATGAATACAATTTTCTTTTGAAAAAAAAAAAAGTGGTTGATTACTTAATTATTTTGGGATCATTAAATTTAAAATCCATCACTTTTAATGATCAATCAAATTGATATTGGCCAAAAAGACCTGATCGACTTGATTGTTTAGAAATTATGATCACCTATCACCTTCAAAAGCAGGGATCATTTGCTTCCACATCTAAAAATTGCATGTCTTTTCAAATTCTAAAACTCACATCACCTTCTCTTGTACTATAAAAGGCATAAAATGATTAAACATTGGATGCCACTAATCACCAACAATACGTATCATTTAATAAGTACTGCCGGATGTAAACATTATAGAATATTTTTTAAGATGTTTAAGCTTTTAAAAAATGGTCTGGAATGTGCAATAATGACAATCTCTTGCTAAATTAGGACTGAGTGGTCCGAAAGATAATTTCGAGCTCCTCAGCTTATGTGTTCTTTTCCCAGAAATGCAATGCACGAAGTGGTGTGTCTCTAGTCTAATGGGACCATTGTCTGGCCTCGGAAGAAGCCTTTTCGTCAATAGTTGTAGAGTCTATACAGTAAATTAAACATAATTAATACTATAGTGCTAGTAATAATGTATACTTGCAAAAAGTAAGATTTGCTTGTCTGAAAGGAAAATAACCATGATATTTTAATAGTCAGGATACGATAAAAATATCAGCTGAAGTTGTTATTTTTATGGAATGAAGTTCAGTTCTGGATAAGAGACCAAGATGGCAAGATAGGGAACAAAACTGCAACAGGAGTATTTGACATTACATAGGACCAAAAGTCTAAGATCCTATGCAGAGCGTAAATTAATACCTTCAATTTGCATCATCATTCTTAAAGTCGATAGTTTAGAGTTGAATTGAGATGCTTAATTCCAAAGAAGTCCTACTCCCAATCGGGCATTTTCTCTCTTTTGATTTTCAACCCCAACCGTTGCATTGGAGCGGCTAGCCACCCCGTTGAAGCCACCACCTGCCGCCAACCACATGACCCTATGCCAATGCCATCCGTACGTACCATCACTGCAAGTTCTCTCTCTCAACTAAGGAAATGTGTTAGAAAAATCTTAAATATATTGTATTAGTATCAATTTAATTTTAAACTTTTTGACTTAGTGTTAATTCAATCATCCAGTTAATTTTTGTAAGATATTACTGATATGGACAATTTTTAATAATAATTTTTAATTTTTTCTTTTATTCTTCCTTTTGCTAATGATTGGCCATCAGCCATGGCCAACCTTCCTTGGGCAAGGTTTGCCGTCACCTAGCGCAAGTAAGGCCCAGTTGGGTGAGGGCAAGCCCTGGTGATAATCAGCCATACTGGATTTGATAAAGGGAGCCCTCGTCAAGCCTTGCCCTTGCCTAGTTAGGCCTTGCTTGTGGCGAGCGACGGCAACCCTTGTTGCTAGCCGACCTAGCCTTGGCCGATGGCTAGTCACCGGCAAAAGAAAGAAGAAAAGAAAAGAAAAATTGATTTTTTTTTTAAATATTATTAAAATTTGTTCACATTAGCACTAGTTGTGCCACGAAAGCTTACTAATATCCACATCAGCAATGTCTGACTAAAATTAGCCAGAAGGATCAAATTAACATTAGCTCAAAATGTTTAGAATTGAATTGACACAATTAAAATGTTAATGTCTAAATTAGCACCAATGCAATAGGTTTCTTAACTATTCAATTAAGTTATGAGTCAAGATCGGGGTCCTCTATCATCCTCCATTAGTAGAGACATTTTCCAATGACCCACCGACCTTAAAATCAAGATCTAACAATGGTCACCAATGAACCCGGGGGAGGGGTTATCTCGTCATCTTTTCTGATTCGATCAAAGACAGGCCTATCTTTCCTTCGACCAAACCCATATTTCAACACGCACCAAACTCAACCTGCTCGAGGTGTAAAGCTGGTTAAAAAGATGCCGTTCAATCGAGCTCGAGTTCCGCTCGCCGGAAATCGCTCCCACTCATTCACACTTCGAACAATGCAAGCTCAGAATCAGTCGTAGTTTGAATAATAGCATCAACAGACAGCAATGCAATTAAATAAATAAATAAATAAAAAGATGGGGCAGGGAAAACCTAATCCTGATTAGAAAAATCCAACTGGGTCACAACAGGCTACCAATGAATTGCGGTCGCAGGTAACCCCGAAGGAAACTGAGGGTTTTGACCGGGCGAAAGCCGAAAGATTAATTAACACGACACAGCGAAAGGGCGTTGGACGGTCCGAAACCAATTTTTTCTGCTTATTTTTTTAGGGCAAGTTGAGGGGGGAGGAGATAAGTTTGTTAAATGGCGAAGGAAATGGACGGATCGAATTGTTTAGCTCGTGCGTTCGTTCAGCTCTGGTGGCCCCGTGCCTTTATGGGGAGCTTGCATGGTCCATGCCTCTCTCTCTCTCTCTCTCTCTCTCTCTCTCTCTCTCTCTCTCTCTCTCTCTCTATGAACAAGCAAGGTGCAAATCTTTTCTTTCACTTTGACTAATCACATAGCAGCATGATTAATTTAATATAAGGGGAGGTTTTTCTTGGGGAAGGTTGGCCCTCTTTTTTGGGGATTTGATTTTGATGAGCATGTGTTTTGAAGTCTTGATCTAATGTGTGCCTATTAGCTAGGTTAGGGCTTGTGTATATATTTTTATCATTCTTTTTTAAACTGCGATCTAGTGCGCTAAAGCGATGGTAGTATGTATATTATTTGCGGGTGCATGTACGAGCCCTCTCTATGGGAAAAGAAATCAAATTTGATGACGATTTAGTTTGTGGTTGTATTTCTAGGAGCAAACTTCGAGCGAATATGAAGCGCGTGGATACCTTTGAATGAAAGACAAATCCATATCAGAGCTTACTTTAGCTTCCCTTCCCACCACTCATGAAAAAGATTTCCTTTTTTTTTTTTTTTTAAATTTCTTCAGTTAACGATTATAAACACGAAATAATCGAAGCATAGAGCTCAATAGGATTGCTCAAGCGTGAAATTTCAACGCCACCACTATGGCATGGTGGGATTGGCGGTGCTGTCCTGGGGTTGCGGGGACGGGCTTGCCCCTCTAGGCAAAGTGGTTGCATCTCGAGTGAGACATTTCGTGACGCGTGCAAAGCTGTCACGGGCCATTAAACTTATTGATGTGATTTGGAGTGATTAATCTTCTCATATATATAAAATGCATATAATAGAGTTGCATACTTGCGTGCCTGTCTTAGTCATGATATATTACTCGTGGACAAAAAAATTACATCGCTGGCAAAGAGGTGTGATGAAACCCTAATCTTTGTTCTACTTTGCTTTTTTTTAAATTCCTTTTCTAGACATTATTTCAATAATACTCACCAAACCTGGCGTTGACTCAGGCAAGGGAAGTGATTATTACTCAAGTTTAGGTCAATGCGACCAACACGAGACACATACATACACTATGATACTCGAGCAAATTAAGGATGGCAGTTTCATAGTTTGACATACCAAGAATTGTTTAATGAACCAATTGATGATGACTTCGAGAAATTTTCATTTAATGAGAGTTATGGCAATGGCGGCCCCCCCAAAAAAGTCAAATCTTTGATGAATTTTAGACCGAGATGCAGATGGAATATACTCTCTCTCTCTCTCTTTTTTTTTCCTATATTATAACCTTCTAGTTAAAGTTCTCAATCTTACTTGTGATTCTCCCTACATTTTTTTTAAAATTAGATGAACCTGCCTCGTCATTTGAAACAAGAGCCCAACGAAAATCATGGTGATGAATTTAGAGCATGAAATCATCTTCCGGTACATATACAACGTACTGTGGATCGGATTATTTATTTCTCGTATCGAGCAATACTAAATACGCCGATGATTTAAATAAAACTACACAAACGTAGCTCGTGAAATCATCTTCCGACACTACGAAGTAGTGTAAATCGGATTAATTATTTCTCATTGTTGAGCGACACTAAATATGCCGATGATTTAAATAAAAATTTGCGAATTCCGACACACAAAATCTTTTTCAGAACCTAAATGATATACTATGATTTGAATTAGTTATTTTTCGTGTCGAGCGATATTCAATACATCGATCATATGAATAAAACTTACGCAAATTGGGGAAATCACACCTAATGTCTAGAACGACTAGGGGGCATGTGCGAAGTGACTGATTCCATCATGGCCTTGTCAAAACCATCAGCGGCCAAATCATCTGATTAGGGTTTCTGCCTTTTTATCTTTATCAGAGCTTCAATTCTCGTCCAACTTTCGGCGGAAGAACATACTTCTTGTCCAAGTGGACACGCCGAAGATTCAACTGGGCCACGGTTCGACCCAAAACAACAGAAGCCTATGGGCCGGTTCGGGCCGGGCCTCGATGGAAGTCCTGGGCGTGGGCTGTGTTTTCGGGGCTTGGTCTGTGGGCCCGAAAGGACGCGGCCCGAACCGAATCCTTCCTCGGATCGAGTCCTGTACGAATGGCGAAAAGCTTCGATCTTTCCTGTCGAGCTGCTGCTGCTGCTGATCCAGGGGAGGACGGAGAACCGCAGCACAGCACGCTCCACAGAGAGAGAGAGAGAGAAAGAGAGAGAGAGAGAGAGAAGAGGAAATGGTGGAGGATCTGTTCGAAGGGTTGCCGCCACCTTCTTCGAACCCACAAGAGGCCCAAGCTCCAGAGCAAGAGCAGCTACGAGGAGGAAGGGCGCCTCGCGCCCCGTCCCCTGTTCCGCCTCCTCCGCCTCCGCCATCGCCTCCGCCGCGTCCTGCTCTCAAGAGCGCCCTCAAGCGGCCCAAGTCCGACGAGCCCAATCCCCCTCCAGGTAACCCGAATTCTCCGTTCGCCGAGCTGCGCAGCCCGTTTCCTGTAGATGGTCGGTTTTGTCTGTCGTTTCTTTCTTGATGGGTACTGCTCGTTCCGTGCTCTGGGTTTGATCGTTTTTGTCGCCGGTGTGTCGTGGGTGCTCCGTTTGGGGTTGATCCTTGATGGGTCTCTCTCGTTTCGCGGGCTGCGAGATTGGTTTTTCCAGTGGAACCTGTCCAACGGCTGGAATTGTTTTGGCTTATGCTGGCGTTAGTCCCATTGATGATTTGCCAGCCCTAGCAGCCGAAAGAAGTTCTGTGTTTGTTCAAGTACAAGTGATATGAAGGAGTTCGAAATATGGAGTTGTTTGTTGTGAGAAAAATTTGTTCTTGTGGCGATGGTGGCGTTAGTGTTTTCGTGGATCGATCTGAATGGCTTGTCATTTGTGTTTAGATGCCGAGTCGGGGAAACGTTTGAGGTTCAAGACGCATACGGATGCCTCGGAAGCTCAAGTCATAGATGCCATGAAGAAAATTGCATCTCACATCCGAAATCCCACAAAGCTTGGCAAGGCGTCGAAGCTGGCCATACAGTTGATACAGGCAGGAAGCGTGAAGCCTGGGACGAGGGATTACTTCTTCGCCATACTCGAAGCTGCAATGTCTTTGTCGACAGCTTGTACTGATCAATCGGTGCGGGCAGATTATCATGCATTGTTCTCTGCGGCGCAAGATGCAGCTGAGGTATGGACGTGGCTCCTATTATTAATGAAGTTTGATATGTCAGGGTTATTATGATAAAAATCCCTAAAGATGCTACTACCTTATTGTTTTCTTCCAGCATTTAAGTGATAAGCAAAAAAATCAGTTGACTACATGGACAATTCAGGCGGTGGTGGCAAATGATCTGTTCACTGATGACAGCTTTGTGGTACAACTTTGCTTTGCCTTTGGATTTATCTTGTTCTAGTTCAATGTTCATGCTTGCATCATTATTTGTCTCTTTGTCTAAGGCAAGTTTTTGTAAATTGTGTAGCATTTGTTGGTGGCCATTTAAGTTTCGGTTTTTCTCAGGAATAACTTTAAGTCTCTTTTTGATGGTCTTCCCATATTAAAGTATCATGCAGTTGTGTTGGCTCTGTATGTTAATAGTTCGATATGTGGTAGTGGTAATATTGTCTTTGTTTAGCATCATCAGTAACACCATCATGGTAATGCGTAGAGCTGGTAGCTTCACTGGCCTTTCGTCCCAACCCCGTTTCACCCTTTGTTAGTTAAATAGGTCAAACTTTTGCATATATTAGTGTAAATTGCATGATTATCAATGAAACTTCCGTCTCCTGCACCTTTATTGAATCTACGAAAAAATACTTGTTCTTTTGGAGTATAACGTAGTATGCACGTATAAAATACTTGCCATATTATACTCAGGAAAAAGAACATCATTTCAATTTATTTAACATACTTTCATTGTTCAATTAATTATGTGCCACGTCATTCATAGTTTATGTATCAAAATATCGAAGTTTTGATTATATCATGACATATTTAACATATAAATATGATTCTCTTTTGATTTCTCATTAGATAGAAGGAAGTAGCAGTATGATATAATTATTAGATTATTCTTATAGTATCTTGTAATTGACTAATCCTCTTTTTGTATTTAAGTTTTTTCTCATTATGATAGAATTGGTATTAACTCATGGTAATATCATTTTTATATATCCTGCAAGTAACTCCAAATTTTATTACACGTACTTTTGAAAATTGACAGTATATGCCGGTCCTTATCTTGCATCGTATAATTTTTGTTATTGCTAACTGAGTTTTCACTGATAAAAAAGAAATTCTAACATTATAATGCCACGTTCAGTTCAATTGCAATTACTACTTCAGTTTTCTTGTATGGTTCCACAGTGGGCTTTAGTATGATTTTACCCCAGTGGTCTTGTTTCCTATCTTAAATGGTCTCCTTTTAAGTTATTCAAGAGCATTTCCTGGTAAGCATTCACTTTGTGTAGGACACCTGAATATTCTTTTCTCTCGATGCAGTGTTGCAACTTTGAAAATCTGTATGCACAAATTTATAATTTCTCATTGGAAGTATAATATCTTTGCTGTTCATGAGAGATCGATTCTTTTAACAAATCATTTCATCTGTTTTTGGTTGAAACTGATGGACCATCTTATCTTTGTTTGAATGGCCTTCTTTCCTGGGACATATCATAAGTTCTCCAAAACTGCTGGAAGAATAAAAGACAGCATATCCAATCTACCAGTTGCTACTGAGGCTGATGACATAGAGGAAGCTGCAGCTCTGGAAGCTGAGAAGGAGTCAACTGATCTGCCCGGGAATCAGGAGCTGCCTCCTGATAATCATCTGGGAGCCAATAACAAGGGAGAGCTTGACCCATTTGGGCTTGATGCACTTATCCCGAGTAAAGCGAAGAAAGATGAAAATTCAAAGGGAAAGAAAGATATGGCAGCCAAGATGAGGAAGGAAGAAGAGGATAAACATAAGAGATTTCTCAAGTCGGAGAGAGAAGCCTTGATTGTCTGTTTAGAGATCGCTGCGCGCCGGTACAAAACTCCATGGTAATTTCTTTGGGCCTGTGTCAAGAACTTGTTTCCTTTTTGCTTGTGATTCAATATCGACCATATTTTGAGAGCGGAAACTTCTTTGCAGGTGTCAGACAGTCATAGACATATTAGTAAAGCATGCCTTTGATAACGTGTCAAGGTTCACATCTAAACAGAGGGAGGCCATCACAAAACTTTGGGCTTCCATTCGAGAGCAGCAAAATCGTAGAAAGCAAGGGAAATCTGTGTCTGGGAAACTTGATGTGAATGCTTTTGAGTGGCTTCAGCAAAAATATTCTACTGAAAAGATCAGCATTAGGCATTCTGTTGGAGGTAGTGGAGATCGTCGCGCTCAGCAATGGCTTGGTTGAACATTTCTTCCTCCTTGTGTAGCATTAGTAATTGGTTTTCATGGGGGAGGGTGATTATTGGGATTATTGACATCAATTGTTCATAGGGGGTTGCTTGTACAAACAGAAATCACCCGGCATACTGTGAATTGACTGATTGGAACTTCTTGATCAAACTGAGAATTTTCTTGCAATGCGATCTGGATAGACAATCAACTGTCCTCAGAACTAATTTTCCTTTGTCACATGCTTGCGTCACAGGTGAGGTGTTGAAAGAAATGAATGCCGTTAAGATGAGGCCCGCACAACGTAGTATGTTTTATGCACTTTTTACTGTGGACAGCATAGAGAGGGCGAGAGAGATATCACAGATTCATTCCTGTTTTTATCGGTATCTATTTTGTTTATCTGCATATGCAACTTATGTAAATTTCCTATACTCTAGGGACAAGTTAAATATTCAATCTACTCTTTGGAAGAAAATTGTACAATTGCTTCCACAACTTCCCGCTGAAAAAGGATAGATCTAATTATCAGGTGGAGCTTGTTCCTAGTTCCCAACTTAATCCACCTTTTCTTCCCCAAGTCACCCTAATCAACCTCTGATGGCAACTTCGATGACGCTCACACCTGCTTCTTTCTTAGTTCTTGAATTCGTCATTCTCCTCCTAACCTCTTCTACATCACTCCATCTGTCTGCAGCGTTATATACATTCGATAAAAGAACATTGTAACCAGAACTCCGAGGTCCAATTTCCATAATCTGCTTGGACGCCAACATCTCCATCTTAGAATTCTTAAACAGCTTCGAGGCAGCATATAAAGCACCCCATATAATGCAGTTGGGTTTGATTGGCATGCTTTTGATCACTTCATATGCCTCCTCAAGCATCCCAGCTCGACCAAGAAGGTCGACCATACATCCATAGTGCTCAATTTTGGGGATCAACACGCGGCTATTGACCAATTCATGGAAGATCCTCTTTCCTTCTGCTACTAAGCCAGCATGACTGCAAGCCTGCAAAACTACAATATACGTCATATCACTCGGCTTAATGCCCGATTCCTCCATTTCTCGGAAGAGTTCCAGAGCCTCTTTTCCACAACCATGCTTTCCGTAACCGCCAATCATGGCATTCCACATACAAGTGTCTTGATATATTGCCTCAGCAAACAGCACGCGGGCCCCAACTACGTCACCACACTTAGCATACATGTCGACGAGTGCAGTTTTGAGAATCACATCATTCATGCCACACTTGTTGAGGTAAACATGGATCCGCCTGCCCAAGGCAAATGCACCGGTGCCTGCGCACGCAAGTAGGATGTTGACTATGGTTTCCCTACCTGGACTTAACCCTTCAGCCCTCATTAGGACAAAGCAATAGAAAGCTTGATCAACAAGTGCTGCTCGAGCATAAGCTGAAACCATTGCTGACCATGTGAAGAAATCTCTGTTCTCTATGTGATCAAAGAGTGCCCTAGCATATTTAGTGTTGCTGCATTTTCCATACATATCAATCAGACCAGCGGACGCAGCTATAGAGATGTCCAAACAGTGTCTAGAGATATAGGCATGTATCTGTTTGCCGAGTTGCAAAGCTTTAGCAGATCCACACTCTATGATCAAACTCAACAATGTTACTTCATTTGGGAGAAGGCCTTCTTCAAGCATTTTTTTGAAAAGATCAGCTCCTTCTTTTAACTTGCAACATCGGATGTAGCCTGAAATCATCACAGTCCATGCAACAATGTTCTTCTGAGTCAACCCGTCAAAGAGTGTATGCGCAAAAGCCAAGTTGCTGCATTTGGCATGCATATCCATCAAAGCAGTACTTAACATAACTCCCATATTCTCATCAGAATAGCCGCCAGTTGCAGTTCTTATTGCATAAGCATGCATAGCTTTCGCCATCCTGAAATTACCCAAATCTGCAAAAAGATTGGCCATATTCACCAAGGCAGCCTCATTAGGCTTTACATTCACAATGTGCATTTCCTTCACCAATTCTAACGCTTTCTCAACTAGTCCATTGTGGCCATAGCACCGAATCATCGTGCTCCAGGAAACAGCATCCCTTTTGGGCATTTCGTCAAACAAAGACCGCGCGAGTGCCACATGCCCACATTCCCCGTACATAAAAACCATCGAATTAAGCACGAAAACATCGCCGTCGAATCCAGACTTCGTCGAGAACCCGTGAATCTCCTTCCCCACCCGCAAGCACGAAACTTGCCCGCAGGCTTTAAGGACTGAAGGTACGGTAAAACAGTCCAATACGTAACCAGCTTCACGCGCGCACACGTATACACCAATT
This sequence comes from Eucalyptus sideroxylon, assembly GCA_014182405.2. NCBI lineage: Eukaryota > Viridiplantae > Streptophyta > Magnoliopsida > Myrtales > Myrtaceae > Eucalyptus > Eucalyptus sideroxylon. Next base: position 6,183,701 of record CM024555.2, on the reverse strand, counting down.
GCAGCTTCAGGGGAGCCGTTCTTGATGTAAGATGTCACGAGGAAATCGACATGAGCCGCAGAACCCAAGTGGGGTTGATGAACTACGTGAGTACGAGCGAAGTGGGTCTTGGTCAACAAGGCGTGGGCCTGCTTGGTCCGGTCGAGGTCGACGGAAAGATCGTGAGGGTGGCGTGCCCGTGAGGTGCTCGAGAGATTGACTGTGGAAACGAGAGCGTGGCCAAGCTGAGATCTTCGAGCGGGACAGCATTGAAGAAGCGACGGAGCGATGCGAAACTGCACGTGGCTGCTTTTCCCGTGAAGCAGCCTCGAATTTAGCCAAGTCTTTGCTGCTGCTTTCATGAAAGATTCATCTTTTATCATCACCAGACTGCTTTTCTTGACACTTTCTCATTGATGCACATGCACATGAACATTGCACTTCGATTTTCTTCCCCATTTAGCTGGAGTAAACGTCACCTGGGGTTCTAGTCCCTTGCCTGAGGGACCAAGATTCGACCATTCCTAGGTTGCTCGGTTCGGTTCCGGACATGGGTCAGACAAGTTTCGATGGCTTTGGACAAGAAATGACGTTTGCCTGTCAGTTTTCACCTCTGTGGCTGCGGCCTAGCCTAGGACTCTCCAAATCGAAGCCGAGGATTCCTCGCCGGCTCGGTCAAATGTTTATCGTTGAGTTCACGAGCCTCACGTGCGGGAGAAGCCGTTTGACCGGTCCAAGTTCGGGACTTCGGCTCCAATGCAAGGACAAAAGATGCTCTAGGCATATTCGCCGCCACAAACAGGGGGAAAAGAGGGGTTGATTGTAGGGACCGACTGATTTTATTTCACAATGACCCTTGTCGAATGTGAGATAAGACACGCTGATAAATTCGGCATATTTGATCTATTGATTAGAGGTTGAAAGACAAGTCCGTGATTTAAAGAATTGAAGAACAAAATAACAAGACACGCCGATAAATTTGACATATTTGATCTATAGATTAGGAATTGAAAGAGGAGTCGCATGATTTAAAGAATTGAAGAACAAAATAACAAGGAGACAAAAAGTATTGTTAAAAGTTTACTATTTCTCATTATGAATTCTCAAATTTATTTTGCAAAATTTCTTGTTTTGAAAAGACACATGTTAACTTTGTTACTATCATAGTATCTACTAATAGAAAAGTTCCCTTAAATGTCTTTTTTTTTTTTTTTTTGAAAGGAGAAAGATTGTTGCACCAAATAAAGAAAAATCAAACATTGATGAAAATTAACAAGACACTCTTTATAGATGGAAGGCGATAGGGGTGAGATGGCGGGTGCCGTGCATCCCCTGCTTGCTCCCTTGCCTCCGTGGCCAAATGTAGGTTCTATCTTTTCATATCGAAATATTGCATTGACCATTACTAAATCAACAAATGATTCATCCTTATAATTCAAAACCCATCTTTCCTTGGTCCAAAGCCATTCCCACGCCGCACAATTAGCACCACCAGGACACGGTCCGTAACTGTCACAACGGTCAGAATCAATGTGCAGCAACCTGTATTATCACAACCATCCACAAATACCATGTAAAGCCAAAAAGAAAAAGGTGTCCCCCCCTCTGTCTTTGTTGACAAAAGAATCATAGGACCGACGAAAATAGTAGATTACCACTTGGGTACCCTCCACTATCTCAATCATGAGTTTCAATCTCAGCTTATCCAGAGAAGAACCCTGATTGCACAATCTAAGCTTACTAGATGAAGAAGAGAGATTTGAAATATAAGAAACAACTCCTCCTCGGCAGAAATCCTTCGATAGATTCTTGCAAGTTAAAGTAAAAAAAAAAAAAAACAAGTCTTGGATCACCAAGGGCTAGGGTCTTCAGATACTTTGAGGAGCTCCTCCAAGTAGGCAGCTCCGAGATCCTCCAGCACCACCACATTCTTCAGCATCTGCTCCTTCTCCTTCTTCTTCTTCATCTCGGACTTCCTCTTCATGGAGTGCCTCTTTTTGAGGGCGAGGACCGGCGAGCCGGCGCCCTCCTGAAGCCCCAGATTGCCGTTGTCCTGACCCGCCATTTCTTGGAGGGACCTGTAGGCCACCTCCGGAGGGAAGTTGAGCACGGCCAGCGGGCCCCGCATCGCGATCGCGGCCTGGTCGTAGGCCAGGGCGGCCTCCTCGGCCGTGTCGAACGTCCCGAGCCAGACCCGGACCCCGTTCCTCGTCGAGTCCCTTATCTCCGCCGCGTACTTCCCCACGGCCTGCGCCGCACCCCCCGGTACGACGCCTCCCTGGCAGCCTCGCCTTCGTTCCCGTCCAGGTTGACGATGTCTCCCGACCTCGAGTTCACTTCCTCGTGGTCTCTAGCGACGTGCGAGGAAGAGATGGTGTCCAGGGAGTAGTCCCGTGCCGTGGCCAGGACTCCGTAGAGGAGCATTTCTTCGGAGTCGTTCTCGTTGAAAGGAAGCGACGGCGGGGCGAAGTAAGTACCGGGGTTGCAATCAAGGGAAAAATGATGAGATTCTGAGGAATTGAAGGAAGAACAATCAGTGGAGAACTCCGATAAGCTCGGGTACTGGAAGAGAGAAGAATCCCAATCCATGATGGTGTTGAATGTTGAATTTCAATCACTTCTTTGACCAAGAAAATCAAGAGAAGCAAATTCAAGAAAGCGAGCTGCTGTGGTCACATGAAGTTGAAGGAAGTGGCCTCGTGCGATTTGTAACATATATAGGCACGAAGGGGGGGAGGGAGGGAACACTGTTGGGGATTCAAAAAGGAAAATGTGAGTTCACATGATCGATGGGGAAAAGGCCAAAGTGATGGAGATCGTGATAGGGGGGGAATCGAAAAGAGGGCAAGATTGGATGAACTTCGGTGGGCAGTGGCTAGAAAGCGTGGTCGTTAATGAGGACCCCAGAAATCAAAATTTGCGCACGTGAGTCAAAGGCACTCGTGGGCATGGCGGCCTCTGGTCAGATGAGAATTCAAAGTGACATCATCTGATGATTTCATTTTCGTTTCGATGACTCATGGCGACAGGGACGTGCCTGCGTTGATTTGGATCCACTTGTCGCGCTGCTCACTTGCCATGTCCTGGTCAGCCGGTGGCCTGAAGTTTGGACAGTAACCAGGTTTTCAGGCAACTTGAAGGGGTCATCTGAAGTGGAGACCTCATCCATTTGGCTAGTCTTTTGTGATCGTTGATGCTTTTGAAGCTTTTTCATGGTTTGATGAATTGGATACTAATGTCCAAGATATGTAGAGATGGCTAAGGAAGGGGATTTTGGTGAATTAGTTTGCGAGTTTAGGCATTGATTTCCACTTTAGTGCGAAAAGCCACCAATAAGTTGCAAAGTTTCAATTTTGTAAGACTATGCCATTTCTCTTCATTTGAACACTGACAAAGTAATTTAATTAGACATTCAAACTTTTTGATGAGTTGGAACAAGCATGCCTCATTTTTCAGCTCTCAATTTCTCTTCTGTGTTGTGATTAGGTGATTTCTCACATTAGATTTCAAATATGATAACATCACATCTTCAGTTTTATCAAAAGTATATCGATGATGGATAAGATTTACGTGAGACTACTTATTTACTACACCCTTTGCGTCTTCCTTTTGTTGCCAACACATATTGTGCTTGACCATATTCAAACTGGCCATCAGGGCTTGAATTTTCCATTGAAGAGGATCAAGCAGTCCATGAAGGAGAGAAGAACAGATGGCAAGTTGGGAAGGACCGTAGGAAGATGAAAAGAAATTTAGGGAAGATTTGAGGAAGGACAAAGAAAATGAAGACGGATGGGGCCAAATTCTTTCAAGCCACTTGTGGAAGGTACGTTGAATCGGTCCGTGCCATTAGTTCTTTGTCCCTTTGACGATGATGATGCCTAGGTTTTCCCCCACTGTAACTTTCCTTGGTTTCATACAAATGGACAAAAAGTGAGAAAACGAAAAATAATGAGAAAAATGTGCCCTCATTCTTTTCACGACAAATAGAGGAAAGAAGTTATGCCGGTGCATGCATGGCGAAATAGTGAGGAGGGACAGCCAACGCTACCAAGCTCCTTCACATGTTACTATAAGCGTCTCACACCTATTACAAAATATATGATTTGAGCCGTAACTATTATATATCATTCGCGACTCAAAAATTTGATGTTGGTAAGCTTGTCACTATTGCTCCATCCTGGCAACTAAAAAAATTTTCCATGCAAGATATATCATACTTAGGCAATATAAACAATCAATTTAGAGGGCCATAACACAAACTTATGGCTTTGTGCTTGTGTCTAAATCGCTTCGGGTTAGTAGAGACCCCATTGTGAGGAATAGATTTATTACATATTTTCTATTAATCAAGGCTAGCCTTGATCACCATCACGCGTATCATCTTGTGTGATTAGTTAATCCTAGATTAGATATGATTGTGAGGTACATAATTTCGTTTTTTTTTTTTTTCAGGATCGGTTCCACCGTCGGGTCTAGATATTGTCCATTTTTCCATAATATCTTTGCTAATTAGACTCGAGCTATTTCACTCTGATTTTTTTATAATGAAGCACAGAAACAGGTCAATAGTTCAGTAGCAAAGCACTCAATTGTCAACAAGCTACAGAATATAGCCGTCGTGGCATTTGTATTCTTTAATCATGAGCAATAATAATAGAAAAAGAAAGTTCTGTCGTCAAATGACTCAAATCACGATTGATCTTTTCGTTTCCTTCTTTATGAAACATGGTGCAAGCAAGACCCTGTTTGGTGATTAGTCTAGGAGGCCATTATTAAATCTTGAAAGACAGTGATGGTCCAACTTTAATAAAAGCAACTGGTAACAGTGATAATATGAACAAATGATGCCAGAGTCTGCATGGCAAACTTTGACCTGGAAACGCATTGGAAGACCAAAACAAAGTTAAAACCCCTTTCACACTAATCTAAATAGGAATGTCGGATGGTTCGATTTGGATTTTCATGATATAAGAGTAAACAGTGTTAATCCAATCTAATTCTCGAATTTCCTCATTAGTCATTCTTGTAGGAATTTAAGGGCAATGCCAAGGGTATTACTGTTTTTCACTTAGGGGTGCTATGTTTGAGATAATTACATTTCAACATTAGTACTTGATTTTTTTTTAACTTTAGGACAACATTGATAAAGTTATAAATAACTCAAAATGGTCATGTCCATGTGTCGGAAAGATTAAAATTGTTTGATATAAAAGAAAATTCGTAATGGGTTCTGTGAAGACCAAAAAGAATAAATATCTTTAGTTCAGAAACTTCAAAACACATGATAAATTTTTGGCGAAACTATTTCCACTTCACGTATGACTAAATGATATTTAAAGCACATTTAATCACCCAATTGATATTCAAACCTTGTGGTAATTACATCAAGTTGTTTGCGCAAGGATGGCTGCTCAAACGCCATGTCAATAGCAAAATTCTAGAAGGAATCTCATTTTCAAGAAACGATCAAATTAAACAAGTGCCAATCCTATGCAAAGAAAGGGTCACTGTCCTTGTACCCCATGACAAGCCCTGGCCTCTTTTACCATCCATTTAGTGCTCAGGCCCTAAAGAGTTGGTCAAGAAATGCATATAATAAAGGGCAGTCCGTAGGGGCTTGTGTTAATAATGATGCTATGGGCTACAGTTAGATAAAATAATAAAAAAAAACCATAGTCTATAAATAAAATGATGTGTGGGCCGTCTCCGATTAAAAGGGTTGGCTAGTCCTCCAAAACACATTTTTTCAGTGGGTTCGACAGAAAATGTTCCAGAAGCAATTGAAAGTCTTTTAGAAGTTCAACATTCAAAGGGAAAGGATTGGTCAAAGCTTACGCCAGCGGTGATGTAAGAAAGCTCTCAATGAGGGCTTTCAGCTGCCTTTGAAAGACCTTTTTCAAGATTACAGTCTTCACCTCACTTGTGCTGGTGTCCCCATTGGGTTGAACAGAGGGAAGAACAAATTTGATAAAGGAGCAAAGGCGTTCATGTGGATGGAGATGCTATGTCACCAATTACATCACCAACACAAACCCAAAAAGAATTGCATGTGCACTTCAATCAAATATTCTTTTTTTTTTTCATCGTTCAAGGAACTTCTTGATGTAAGTCTCTTGAGACAAACTAAGAATATTAAGTCTATCTCTGACAATCTTGATACCAAGCACATAGCTAGCTCACCCATGGACTCCCTCTCAAAGTTGGAGGACAACTACCAGCACAGAAATAGGATTCCCAATGGCTGGACATAAGAGATTCTTATGAGAAAACATAAGTAAACAAGCCTCCGCTTGAACCTTGGATGATAAAGGTATATGAACATGCATTTGGTTCCCATCAAAGTCTACATTGATTAGTGGAATAATTCTTTTCATTTCCGGCTTACATTAGGGATGTACATGGTCCAAATGAGTGGTTCTCGACCTAGAATTGGAAGGCGCCTACTAGGGACTAGGAATCACCCATTAGTTACATGAATCTACCCGAGAATTGGCCCGGAGCAATGGTTCAATTCATGAGTGGATCCTTGGAACTAGTCTCAGCAAAAAGCAAAGTGACAGATCAGCCATGAAACGATGAAGAAATCAGCTCTTCACGCATCAAATTTGAGCCAAAGTCAAACTCCATAAAAAATAGAGACCAACTCAAAAAAGAAAATGACTCTCTCTCTCTCTCTCGTACTATCTACAACTCAAAATTGCTAAAGATACAAAAATAAAAAATAAAAAAAAAACCTCCATAGCCATTAGTCGACAACAACGGCCAAAACCCATGAGACACATGGAGGAAAATTCATTAAACTCGAGTGATAGATCGCCCATGAAATGAATTAGAAACTAGCTCTTCACACATTAAATTTGAACTAAAGTCAAGCTCCATATGAAATAGCGTTCACGTGAATTTGAACAAACACAAAAGCAGAAGCAAACGACTTGACAGAAGAAGCCCCACAATAGGAGCGAGGAAACATCGATTTATCACCAGACCCCAAGCAACGAAACCACCAGCAAAAGGGAAAGACAAATGAGCTCCGAGCTGAAATGAAGCTTGTACCCAACTACCGTGATATAGAAGTATGCGGATGAGCCCAGCAACGATGAGGATGATAGTGACAACAAATGAGGAGGTGGCGATGACGTGGAGAGAGAGTTCAAGTTCGAGGGGGAAAAGAGAATCGACTCATTGTTTTGCCAAGCTAGCTGCTTCCGGACAAAGACTCAAATGGAGATGAGCAGATTTAGAGGTGAATCGAAGAGTAAGAGGGGGCTAGGGAAGAGTTTGAATTGAGAGAGACGAGATGGAATAGCCTAGTAGGAGAGCAGTGAATTGAGAGATTGGAGTCATAAATTTCAAATTTGGTAATCTTGAATTTTTTAATATTAAAAATTAATATTATTATAATATAATCGGTCTAGTCTAGGTGGGTGGATTTGCCCATGAAACTTGGAATCGGACCAGTATTCATTGGTTCCCATAAATTAGAATCGAAAAATGGACCGATTTTCCTAATAACCATTGGTTCCGGGTGGCCGATTTGGTTTCGAGCAATCCATGCAGGTTTGGTTCTTTTGCACACCTATTTTACATAAACACAATGGGCCTCCTTCATCAACATAAACCCATATGCTAAGATGGCTCGATGAAATAAATCTGAGGTACCATTGTATGGACACTTATTTTAAGGTATAGATTTCTCCTTTTAGCTTACATACATGTGTGATATATCTTGAGCTCATTGCGAAGGACTTTACTTCACCAAGTCAAAAAAAGACACATCTTAGTCTACACTTGAAGATCTTGGGAAACTCAAAATAATGCAAAAAGAAAGAACTCTTTAGTTCCTTCAGACCCATAAAAGAGTTTAGGAGGGTGTTATCCCTAGTGAGAGCTAATGCTCAAAATATGAAGACTAGAATTAACTAAAGCTCCATTCGTTTCGTGGAAAATAATTTCCGGAAAAATGTTTTCTGAACTTTTTGGTGTTCGTTTAACGGAAAATGAATTCTTGGGGAAAATGTTTTCCATGAAAGGAAAAAAAGTCTTCTAAATTAGGGGAAAATATTTTCCACTTTTAAAAAGTGAAAAACATTTTCCTCGTTTGATCTCTTTCATCTCACACCTCTACAAATCCTCACTTCCTCCTCCCCTTTCTTCTTTTCTTTTTTTAATTCTTATTTTTAATTTTCTTTTTTTTTAATTCGAATTATTTTTAATTTCCTTTTCTTTTCTTTGTTTCCCTTCTTCTTCTTTCTTGGCTAGTCGTCAGCCGTTTTTAGGCGGACATTGAGCTCATCAATCTCAAGCTCGCATTCTACACTCTTACTTATCATTTTCTTTATTTACTCTACCATGCATTTGTATATTACTTGAGCAAAGGGCTCTACATGCTTTGCTTTTTTTTTTCTTTCTTTTTTTTTTTTTAAAAAAACACAAAAGATGCAGGGGAGAACAGGCCACCCAATTGGAAGATTCTTATTAGGGCTGTACATGATTTGCTTTTTTTTTTTCTCTTTTGCTTCTTTTTAAAATCCATAGGAACATTTTTAGAGTAGATGAGCATTTGACAACAACAAGGGAATAAAGATATAAAGCAAGTTTGCCTAGATTTAAAGGCAAGTTCATATTGATGGATTTGTAGATCGGTAAGTGATACATACCTAAGTGGTAAAGTCTTAAAATATATTTTCTTTACCGAACACCTAAAATATTTTTAGGTTTTAGTCAAATATCAGAAAATATTGTCATTTTCTTGAAAAATAACTTTTGGAAAAATATATTTTGAAAATGGCCAATTTTTCGCGAAATGAATAAATCCTAAGAATCTAAATTTATATGAGAATTCGAGTATTATATCGATTTAAACAAACCCCGTAGGGTTAGTTCCCGTTACTTGAATTGAAATGATGCATGAATTCCTAACTTTTGATTCAAGAAAAAGGAAAATTGGAAGAGTGGACAGAGGATTAGAAAAGAAAAGAAGTGAATGTGAAAATGGGGGAAATTCACGAACAAAATTCCTAATTTGGGCTCTGGCCCATTGAAGAACTTCCAAAGCAGAAGCCTGTCTTCTTGATTAGATTGAGAATTGAGCTCAAATCAATTTTGACTTTTCTCTCTTCCCCTTCAATCTCCCCAAGCCTTGTCCCAAAAAAAAAAAAAAAAAAAAAAAAAAAAAAAAAAACTCCCCCAAAAAAAAAAATATCAAAGCCATCAGTGAATTTCAGTTCAGATAAGGTTTCACTGAAAACCCACAGTGACCTCCCTCCACTCCTCCCTGAACCACCAACCACCGCCACCGCCACCGCCACCGCCACCATGCTTTCTCTAGCCCTCATCAACACCACCCACCCCCACCACCACCAATTCTTCAATCCCACCACCACCACCACCACCACCACCACCACCACCATCCTCAAACCCCTCACTTCCCCTCCCCTCCACCACCCTTGCCACCACCACCACCGCCACCACCACTCGGCCGGCCGGAGGCCCATCTCCGCCAGCCTCAACCCGAACCCTCTAATCCCGGCCTCCCCTCCGCCGCAGCAGCAGCGGCCCTACCAGCCCTTCCGCCCTCCCCCTCCCCGCTCCCCCCAGTTCCGCTCCCTCGACACCGCCGGCCGCCTCGACATCCTCTCCAAACGCCTCGGCCTCTGGTTCGAGTACGCCCCCTCATCCCCTCCCTCATCCAGGAAGGCTTCACCCCTCCCTCCATCGAGGAGGTCACCGGCATCTCCGGCGTCGAGCAGAACCGCCTCATCGTCGCCGCCAAGGTCCGGGACTCCCTGATCCAATCCGACATCGACCCGGACGTCGTCGCCACCTTCGACATCGGCGGCGCCGAGCTCCTCTACGAAATCCGGCTCCTGAGCGTCGCGCAGCGGTCCGCCGCGGCGGAATTCATCGTCAGGAACAAGTTCGACGCGAGGGGCGCGCAGGACCTCGCCCGCGCCATGAAGGATTTCCCCCGCCGGCGCGGGGATAAGGGGTGGGAGAAGTTCGAGTATAAATTGCCCGGAGACTGCTTGTCTTTTATGTATTATAGGCAGAGCAGAGAGCACAAGAACCCGTCGGAGCAGAGGACGGCGGCATTGGAGCAGGCGCTGAGCGTGGCGGAGACGGAGAAAGCGAAGGGCGTGATCCTGGAGGAATTGGAACGGAAAGGTGGTGAAGGAGATGGAAAAGAAGGGCAAGTGCAGGATGGGATTCGGGTGCCGGTGGTGAGGATGAAGACGGGGGAGGTGGCGGAGGCGAGCACGGTGGTGGTGTTGCCGGTGTGCCGGGTGGAGGAGAGGGAAAGAGAGGTCCTGGAGGCTCCGTGGCGGTGCAAGAGCGAAGGGGAATTCGGGGTGGTGGTGGCGGATAAAGGGTGGGCGAGGTGGGTGGTTTTGCCGGGGTGGGAGCCGGTGGTGAGACTGTCCAGCGGAGGAGTGGTGGTGTCGTTCCCGGACGCGAGGGCCTTGCCGTGGAAGGTGAACAGGTGGTACAAGGAGGAAGCCATCTTGGTTGTCGCCGACAGGGGGAGGAAAGAGGTGGTCGAGGACGAAGGCTTTTATATGGTGGCGGTGGATGCCGACGATGACGCCAACGCCGCGGGCGGCTACGGATTGAAGGTGGAGAGAGGGCGGAGTTTGAAGGAAATGGGGGTGGAGGAGAGCCTAGGGATGGTGGTGCTGGTGGTGAGGCCGCCGAAAGAAGAGATTGAGGATCAATTGAGTGATGAAGATTGGGAGTGAGAGGCAACGACATGAACGTGAGGAGTTTATTGATGTGTACAATATCGATACAGATCAATATGCAACTTTTTTGGATCTGAGACTATGGTGTGGAGACATCAACTTTTCAGGTTGAAAAGGGTTTTTATAAAATTGCCCATTTTGGAGGTTGGAAGGAAACCTCTTATTGATGTTTCCTCTGTTGTTGTCTAAATACGAGACTTTGTTCAATTGGCAGTTTTCCCTTTATTCATTATGAGGGACGGGGTATGCCTCTTTACACACGTATGAAATTCGACATGTAATAACATCTTTGGAAATTCATTAATCTTCTGGTTCTTGATTCTGTCCAAAATATGGGGTAAAAGGCCGGTTTGTATCTAAAATTTGGGAAGAGTTCATTTCTTGGCATCGTGTGAGTGTACTGCGGGATAACGTGTGGTCTATGTGTGTAACAAATCGGCGAGCTTAGCGAGCAAAAGAAAATTCTGGGCAAGTCGGATAGTTGAGGTATCCTGTTCGTCCTCTAAACTCTGAGGCTTTTTAACATAATCCACAGGCGTCCAGCCAGTCATTAAAAATGAACCAAATCAAAATCTCGACACGAATAAGAGGAAAACCAGAAGTTGCGGAACATTCGGTCTCTTCGATCCGTTTTTGTTTCCTCGAAGTTTTCTTACGTTTGAGTACATAGGAAAGCAGGAATCAAGAATGTGATGATGGTGGTATCACTAGCTGCACGACGGTGTAGGCGGCGGCGGTGGCGGCGGCGGAGGCGGTGGTGGCGGTGGCCAGAGGGGTGGTTGGACTGTTGGTTTGGTACGGGTAGGGACATTTGGCTTGGGAGGTGGTGGAGGAGATCTGGCCGGTCTGGCTACGCCACATTCGACTCCCTTGAACCATCATCAGACAAAGCTGCGGATACAAGCAGCTGGAGGATCAAGATGAGAGCAAGAGACTTTGGAGGACCATGGTGTTGGGGATCCGTTAGATGAGAGGCAGACATTGCCGTTATAAATAGCCCACTGGATTAATATCCCCCCGTCGTCTTTTAATTTTGCGTATCAATCTCAGTACCAACCAACTACCCTGAAAAGTCAGTCAATGGTCCTGAGGAGACAAATTGCAGATTTATTTGGGTCACTTGGTAGAACCGATCGATGAACATTGAATACATACGACCCAAAAGCTCAGCAGCAAAAGGGGAAAAGGAAACAGATGCAGGAACTTGGACCTGCAATGGGTCTTGGATCTTGTTTGGTTTGCAGTTAAAAGAGGTTCATGATTATAATAAGTATGGATAGCTTTGACAATTTCCATACCCAAAAGTTTAAGCCGACGCATGTATATTGAGATCATATTTACTTTGAAGAATGACAGGGCAGTGACCCTTTTTATTGATCTATGTCTTCTTACATTCAAATACACACATCAATATGGAACCAAATAATCTAGAAATCGAGTAACAAACATTGACAGCAAACATGAGCAAAAATTGCAGGAATTGGTAAAGCGATTGCATCAATCTGTCTAGCTGTATGGTGGCGGAGGTGGCAGCGGCTGTGGCGGCGGCGGCGGCGGACCCATTGGTCTAGGAGGAGGACTTTTGAAATGGACAGGAGCATTCACCAGAGGAGGTGGTGGAGGAGACCTCCTTGTGGCCCTAATAGGCAACGACCTCAACTCATGAGGAAGATGGTGTGTGTGGATCGAACCGTCAGACAAGACCGCCGACACGAGCAACTGGTGGATCAAGATGAAAGCAAGCAACTTTGAAACGAGACCCATTTCTGTGGATCCCGAGTTCGTTAACTGGAAAGACAGATGATGCACTGATGCTGCTTTTATAGAAACATGGCTGATCTGGAGAAAGACTGAATCAGATGGGAACCAAATCTGCAGTTGGTCAATGCTTTTGAAGTTCTGAGGCCAAAATGTCAAAACTGTTGGTAGCCAGCCGGTTGATATAAACGTTTTGAAATGCACGCAGATCAGGAAATCTGACCCGCCTATCTATAGATTATTCAATCGTTGCTCGGTCAACCGATAGACGTAGACGTAATGCTAAGCGTGTGAAGACAGATTTTAAAAAGCAATTCGACATGTAATGACATCTTTGGAAATTCATTAATCTTCTGGTCCTTGATGCTGTCCAAAATATGGGGTAAAAGGCCGGTTTGAATCTAAAATTTGGGAAGAGTTTATTTCCCGGCATCGTGTGAGTGTACTGCGGGATAACGTTTGGTCTATGTGTGTAACAAATCGAGAGCTTAGCGAGCAAAAGAAAATTTTGGGCAAGTCGGATGGTTGAGATATCCTGTTCGTCCTCTAAGCTCTGAAGCTTTTTAACATGATCCACAGGCGTCCAGCCAGTCAGTGAAAATGAACCAAATCAAAATCTTGACACGAATAAGAGGAAAAACCAGAAGTTGCGGAACGTTCGGTCTCTTCGATCCGTTTTTATTTCCTCGAAGTTTTCTTACGTTCGAGTACATAGGAAAGCAGGAATCAAGAATGTGATGATGGTAGTATCACTAGCTGCACGACGGTGTCAGCGGAGGTGGTGGTGGCGGCAGGCGGATTGGTGTAGGAGGCCGCCATTTGTAACTGACAGGGACATTTGCCTTGGGAGGTGGTGGAGGAGATCTTCTGGCGAGCCGGTCTGGCAATGCCACATTCCACCGATGTTCCCTTGAACCTTCATCAGACAAAGCTGCAGATACAAGCAGCTGGGGGATCAAGATGAGAGCAAGAGACTTTAGAGGAATGGCGACCATGGTGTTGGGGATCCGTTAGATGAAAGGCAGATGAAGCAATTCATTGCCATTATAAATAGCCCACTGGATGAATGTACCCCCGTCGTCTTTTAATTTTGCGTATCAATCTCAGTACCAACCAACTACTCTGAAAAGTCAGTCAATGGTCCCGAGGAGACAAATTGCAGATTTATTTGGGTCACTCGGTAGAACTGATCGATCAACATTGAATACATACAACCCAAAAGCTCAGCAGCCAAAGGGGAAAAGGAAACAGATGCAGGAGCTTGGACCCGCAATGGGTCTTGGATCTTGTTTGGCTCTGCAGTTAAAGAGGTTCTTGACTATAATAACTGTGGATAGCTTGGCAAATTCCATACCCAAAAGTTTAAGCCGACGCACGTATATTGAGATCATATATACTTCGAAGAATGACAGGGCCGCGAACCGCTTTTATTCATCTATGTTCTCTTACATTCAAGTACACATTTCAATATAGAACCAAACAATCTAGAAATCGAGTCACAAACATTGAGAGCAAACATGAGGAAAAATTGCTGGAATTGGTAAAGTGATCGCATCAATCTGTATAGCTGGATGGTGGTGGAGGCGGCGGCGGCAGGCGCTTTGTTCTAGGAGGAGCATTCACCCGAGGAGATGGCGGAGGAGACCTTCTTGTGGCCCTAATAGGCAATGACCTCAACTCATGAGGAAGATGGTGTGAGCGAATCGAACCATCAGATAAGACCGCTGATACAAGCAACTGGTGTATCAAGATGAAAGCAAGCAACTTTGAAACGAGACCCATTTCTGTGGAGCCCGAGTTCGTTAACTGGCGAGACAGATGATGCACTGATGCCGCTTTTATAGAAGCATGGCTGATCTGGATAAAGACTGAATCAGATGGGAACCAAATCTGCAGTTGGTCAATGCTTTTGAAGTTCTGAGGCCAAAATGTCAACTGTTGGCAGCCAGCTTGTTGATATAAACGTTTTGAAATGCACGCAGATCAGGAAATCTGACCCGCCTATCTATAGATTATTCCATCGTTGCTCGTATAGAAATAGTCGTAATGACCAACTGGGTATTGAAAGCAATTTGCAAAAGACCATAAATGGGTATTGAAAATAGTGGATTGTTTACAAGCCCACGACAAGAGTTTGGAAAAGTCATTTCGTGAACCAGTTTTGTAATCCGATCTTTACGGCCTAGGACGTAACACATAAACAATTACTGCACAGTATCAATGATGTTCACGGTAAGACATGCATATGAGTAATCAAAATGCAAATTATAGGAAAGGAATATCTCGAGATGAAATCTAAAAAGAGTTCGACAAAGGACTATGAATCCATTACCATGACCACACAGTGAATAGTACACTATAATACAACCAAGTAATTGTCAGTATCGCTTATAAAAACACTTTAAGATACACCAAGCTCGGTCGATAAAATGACGGCCTGTACATGATTATTACAACAAAGAGGTGGGCTGACGTCAGGGCATCCGAATCTTATTATATGACTTCACGAAAAGATGTAATAGAACCCCGTGAAACCATGTTTCGATGCACGTCTGTTCTCGGCACCCATCTGCTTAACCTCGAACCCATGCTAAGAATAGTATGAACAGTATGTTCATGAAGACTTCAATGCCCGCACAGCTTCAGCAAAAATCTAGTAAGTAAAAGACTGTGAGTCAGCAGAAAGGAAGTTGAAAATTAGTCTGATGCACTCCATGTACATCAAAAGCCAGAACCCGATTCAACAGTCACGCACCAAGATTGAATATGAGATCCATCCAACCGGCCAAAGCTGCAACATATTCTTAGCTTATCTCAAGACCAAATTATAGTTTCGTTTGTTTTGCGAAATATACATGATTTGGAAAATATTTTCCTTAAAATAATCACTTGTATCGCTTGATATAATTAGTCAATTAAAAATACTTCATTATCGACAATAATTTATGTCTAATAATTTTCGTGGACGATGAAATTTTTTCATTAGTTTATTTTCGTAAGCAATACAATCAATTATTTTCCAAATCATTCATTTTTCTAAGAAACAATTGCACCAGTAATCTACACTTAATCAGCAAGGTTGTTGCTAGTCCTGGTTTCATGAAAATCAGAGTGTGAATGGCCATAGCCCCTACATCATTTTGCAGCAAACCTATAAAATATCAACTGTCTTCTCATTACCTTCGTAAAATAACTACATTGCCCACTTGAAGTAACTGCCTAAATAGAATACTAATGATCCTTATAAGAAGAAGGAAGTACCAATAGTTCATAAGGAGAATCACTGCACCTTTGAAGAAGGCCCAGCCCGCTGCTTCCGCTCTCTTGTTAGAAGTTTCATTGTCGCTGCTAAACTCTTTCTCACTATCCCTAGGAGTACTGTCATCTGAAACTTCTTCTAAATCAGATGATGCCGTCTCAACGTTCCGTGAGGTGTCAATATTCATCGCACTTGTTCTTGTCGAATAAGATGTTACTATGATTTTGGTTTTTTGAAAACTGAGTGGCAGCAGCTCGTGCACCATCTATGGCAGCACTGAGACTCGATGATTTTCCTGGTTCACTTTGTTTAGATTCAGACGCATTTAGTAATAGGGAACCTGGCTTCAATGAAAAAGGATCGCGTGGATCTGGAAGCAGAAACTTCACAGGCAGTGGACTTTCCACTTTAGTAAGCCCTCTGGCTGCAGCTTCGTACATCTGAGGAAAGTTCATTTGTCAGCATATGTGCAATGTCGTGCATGAGATGATAACTTACATAGCCAAATCCTTTACCTTCTTTTCTAGGTTGTAAATCTTCTGGTACCCTCGCATCTCAAAAGGAATGACTAATTTCTGTATTACTTAAAATATATCAACAAAGTCAAATCAGTGTGGGAAACAAATAAATGGTGAACAAAAATCTGCGTATAAGGCAGATTTACACACCTGTGGCTGTTCACAGAGCCAGCAATAATCTGTTAGTGCTTCCAGCCTTACCTGTAATTAAAAATGTTTATATGTTAAACTTAATTTGTGAAATCAGATAGGTAATCAAGAAACAAAGCAAGCAAAAGATCAGTGTATCCCACCCCTCCAGGCACCCCCTCCCAGTGAGCTAGTTCATCACCTCGGACACAGCCAACCACTTCAACACATCCTTTTTCATAGGCAAAACTATCCAATTGTCAATACATTTGTCTGAAAAAAACGACCACCTGTTCTATGATGCAGAATCTACTGTTTGAAACTTTACCCAACAAAGAGCTTAGATAAAACAGAAATTCATGCAGGTGAAATGAAGCGATAAAAGCATCCATATATCTACACTTACATAAAACTGCTATTTATTTGAGAAATCCATCAAAAGATGATTTGAATTTTCAGGAACTTGTACATTGGAGACTTAAATGCTCTTTTAAAAAAAACAAAGTTCAAGTATGCTAGTTGCAGCATGGGTAGCTCTCCCTTTGAATACCTAGTAGTCTTGAGACAGGATAGTGCTCAGGAACTTAATTTCAGTAATCCCATTCACTGCATAAATCTCCCTGTAGAACTCCTCCATGGCTTTGATTGTGGATTCATCTGGAACTTTGCTGGCGGCGTGGATCCAAAGGCGGCCTTCACAAATGATGTGTTATACAGTCAGAGCTCCTCAAAAAGGAAAAGGAAAAGAAAAGGGAAAGGATATTCAAAACTTCTTCAACAAAACGTCAACAATACTTGCTAGATCCCACCTTTGCACATGGACTTTTTTAACACTCAAAGTGTAACATAATGTTTGTCAACAAAGAATTGATCATATGAGCTGAGAGTAGCAATCTAACTTTCTCAAGGCTATCTTAATGCATGAGCAAGACGTTTGTACTTCACATCTTTCACTGCCCTGGATAGTATGTGCTAGGTATTAAAGTTGCGCCCCATCATTCCATTTTCAGTTACACATACTTTCAGCAACATTAAGTCATCTCCCATCAACTTCTAACACAGTTGCTGTGCACTAGCTTGTGATAAAAACTCCTACGTTCCAACATTTTCAAAAAATACACAACCTCGATCGTATCAGTACACATATTGGTTTTCAGTTTGTTCTTGCTGTGATTTCTCTGCAAACCAATCAGGCAGTTTTCTATAAACTTGTGAAGCATGAAAACATCGGCGCCGCACAAAATGGTCAGCAAAAGTCAAACACAGATTTTGCGCCAAACAAAAGGCCATTCTCTCTTTCGCAGTGCTATGAGCAAACAATGTTCAATTTCAGTAGTTAAACCTTTTCTCCCTTCCAGTTTCTGCAGGTTCTCTCACCATTCCTTTCGTCCTTTGAACTCCACAACCCACGACAGAACTCGGTTGTAGAAAACTAAACAACCGCCGAAAATTTCAAGAACCCAGATAGGAAAACATCGTGAACAGATCAAATTAGTAGATCAAAGGGCTCCATGAACAAATTCACTCCTTTCTCGTTTTAGACGGCAAAAAACAAAAAAGTTGGAACTTCGGCGCGAAATTATAAGTACGAAAGAGAGTCCCTAAACCGAACCTCGAATTGGGGCAGGCCAAGACCTGCCCTCGATGCGCTTGATCCCGTACACGAGCAAAGAAGCCCATGGCTGGTGCATCGTCAGGCACGGGTTCCGGTAATTCCCCTGGTTCCGACTCTGCATCGCTGTTTCTCTTCGGCTTTCGACAAACAAAATTCTGGGTTTTCTCGGCCGGCGTGATTTTCTCGAGAATCCGAAGGAAAAAGATTTCTGAGAACCGGGAAAGAAGCCGGGCCAACTTCCTGCGACAGCTGCTGATTTCTACGTTCGGCGTTTTTGGTTTTCTTGCTCCTTGTCTTAATTGGCGAATCTCTGTTTGCTTCCCAATTTGCAAAAATATACAAAAAAAATAAAATAAAATAAAATTCCGACGTTGAAGAAATTGTGAATACAGAATAGAATTGATGGCAAAATCGCCTAAGCACCCATTTCCCATCTTGTTTCTTGAAATTCAGACTTCAAGTTTCAACCCACTTAATGATTCTCAAATTCAGTCTTTATAGTGTGGCAAAATTAAAAGATAATCTTAGTAGACAACATGGCAAATTTAACATTCCTGCAGAAATGTTCACCAAAACTGTCCTAAAGTTCCTATCTTGAAGCTCCTCGATTGCCCAACAAGAATTGGGTTTGAAAAGGGCGGACAACTCTACAATTCTCCTCCAAGCTTGTTGAGAAATTTGACGGGGAAAGATTACCATGGTGATTGGTTTGGTGACATAGGGCTTATTCTTAAATAGTTTGGAGATATTCTAGATACGGATTTGAATTCCTTAATAAATCCCTTGACCTCAAAAAGCCTTAGTTCACCAGCAATGTTCGTCTAGCCATAATAACGTACAATAATGTTGGGTGTTACTCTTCTTAGCAATGGGGTGAATCCATGGTAACGGACCGACTCAAATAAGGAGTAGCTATGGCTCTGTTGAGAGCGTAGAACTTTCATAATAAATCGGCTATGTAGATCAACATAATGAATGACCATGATTATGTAGATAAATTGAGTCTATTTATGAACCTTCTTGATGTAGAAATTGGACCACCAAACTCTCTTGTCTCAGCAAAATCAGCCTACTCTTCATTTGGTAAAGACGGAAAAATTGCACCTTCTGTTTTCTATGTTCAAGCGTTTTAAAAACCAATTTATTAAAAAAAAAAATGTGTTTCAAGAACTTTTGGCTCTCTAAAAGATGTAATCTAAATATCGCCAAATAGATCGATTTTGTAAATCCATCTTAGTAAGTCTAGCATTTTCGGGCCAAATTTATGATAATTAAGGGAAAGGAAACTTATATATATAATACAAACTATGACGCTATACCCGGGATGAGTAAGACAAAAGTTAACAAACCGGCCGAACCAAATTAAAACATCATTGTTAATCTGTTATCCCCTATTAGTCTTTTATGATGAACGATATAACTTGGATTTTGGTGAGTATGAAAGTTATAATTATTGGGTGTCGGATTTAGGAAGGAACAAAACAAAAAGTGAACTGATTTTTTTTTCCCCTCTTTTGTCCGAGTTTTTTATGCCAAACGTCAATATGCAAATAAGTTGACTCAATCAATTACTCTCAGTTTTTGATTAAACAGTCAAAAGAATTACAGATGCTATAGAGACTGACTCTAACCTCATCGTGCTTGTCTCTCCATGGACCTTCCCTCACTGCATGTATAATTTAATCGAACACATGTTGCTAATTTACACATTTATTTATATATCATCTCCTAACTTCTATATGAAGAAGTAAAACATGATATCTGCTGGCTCCGTGCATAAAACTATCGGCATAAAGCAACACTTTGAAATGGGTCACATGGTTCGTCAATGGCTCGCTTGCCTCTTGATTCATGAGCCACTTCTACTTGCAATGTTCATGGGCAAAGCCTCTCCAAGAGAAGCTCCTTCTAGGGCATCAATGCCGGCTGCACAGAGAATTTCCCTCGCCAGTTCCATCCAGTGATCAAGATCCAGGCAAGGTCGTCATCGTCTCCTCAAGTGATCAGCCTTATTATTTAGTATAAGAATATTACATATTCACCACCACCACCATTGCCATAGGCCGATGACCCCGCACCGAGTGGTCATGAAAACTAATCATTCAATTGATTGAGGCTATGTCCAACATTTTCCATGTGTGTGGCGTGGAACTCTTTCAAATGAATCGGTCAACCAATAGAAAAACCTATGATATATCATTGTGGCGTCTCGTCAATGTCAATTGAAATGATTTATTTGCAATATCTTCACTTATGGCCATGATGGATATGTGTTTTGCAATATGTCCAATTCAATGTTCATTCTATCTTCCTTATATTCTATGATGTCTTTACTGAACAAAATTTCCAATACTTAATTTTGAACTTGTTTGTCATTGAGTATGTTGACATAGAACAAGAAGGAAACCGTGTGAAAAAGGAATGACATTGGTCGGCTAAACAGTGTTCTCACAATACTAATTTCAATATCAAATTGTATGGTATATATCTGTGAAAGATTATTCATACACATTGGTGGAATTTTTGCCAGCGGTGCACACCTCAATTTTGATGGCTAAGTCAAGCGAATGTCTGTCGAGAGATCTTCTGATATGTGTAATTGATTTTTAAACAATTTCATCATTGTAAAAGAAAAAAAAAACTAAAAAAATCATATTGAATTCATTTCAACTTTGTAACTCCAAGCGATTGAGTTACTATGCATCGTCTCTAGATTAATTACCCATTTTAGGTAACTTCCAACAAATCAGTTCCAAACATGTCACAATATGATGCGAAAAATTATGATATTGATTAGGACCATATGCCTTGTGTTCATTGGAACTATTAAATTTGGTAGGTCACGTGAATTCATTGTGATGAACAAGTGTCAATGATGTAGACGGATCGAGAGTGGAAGTAACAAGCTCATGCGATGACACCTCTATGAGATGGGTACTGGAGTCCTCCTTTTAAACTAGAATCCCTTTGCACTGCAATATATGTCTACTTTCTCAAATATCTTAAGGTTATGGGGGTGACCTGATAATTTAAATTGGTCGCTTGGGCATATTGATCATCATAACCATATGGGACCAAAACTGAATATACAAATTGCTTATGAGGAGATATGTGGCGCATGATATGACAAAGTAAATCCGGCACACAAATCGGTTCAAAAGCTTCTTCAAACTAGACAACCCAACAAGTTATATGGAACTGGAAAGATGAATGGTTTGTTCTTTATACCTTTCTTAGTTGAGAATCACCTTCCTCCATGCCTCCAGGAATCGAGATCACGCTAATTTGGGTACAACCTATTAAACTCATCGTTTTGATTTAAATTATCAACTTTTCAAACTTATAATTTGTATAAGCCAATAACAATACTCAAATTGAAACCAAAAACTAACTTGTCAACACTTTTCATATCAATTATCAATTTATTTACAACACTTCAAACACGACACTATTTGCAACATGAGTATTAGATGTTTCACTTGATTAGTCCTCCATATACACGCAAAGTTGCTATATATATGAAATAGACCACTCAAAAGTAGCCAATTTTCACTTCAATAAGAAAACTCTATCTAACACGAAATTATTCCTATCAATCTAGATATAAAAAAAAAAAAAAAAAAAAAACTAAATATCGAAATAGGCAAGCCCATTTTCTTTAACTTTTCAAAGAAAAATGTTATTCCTCGACTTTTTTTTTTATTATATTAAGAAATCTCGTGTGCTTAAATAAAATTTAATTTGTGTAAGCACTACAAAAAGGAAGCGAGTCTTCTTTCTCTCCGCTTAAGTGAAAAAGGAGAGTTCCTTGCTCATCTGCCTTCCGCAGTTCCAATTCCCTCTCTCACCTCGGCTTGTTGAAATGGCGTCTCTCATTGGTCTCGTGCGGGGATTTGCCCAAGGAATGAAGAACTGAAGTAGAAAAGGGCTGAAATCGACGATCAGAGAAGCATAATTGTAAAATTACAGATAAAGGAGACCGCCCACTACATTAACAAATGCAAAATTTCTTTATTTAGTCGACTAATAAGTGCTCCAAGAGCACATTTCTCATGTACTAGAATTTGATATCGTTGTTCCTAGATGGATTTACCATAGACCAACGTATTTTTTAGTCTAGTTTTACTCACCTTCTTCTCCCACTCTCTTCAAGTTTCCCTTTCTCTTCACCTTGTTTCTGTTTTTCCTTCTTCCTTTTTTTTAATAGGATTAATATTCCGAAAAACTCCAAATTAATACATTTATAACAAATTTATCATAAAATAATTTTTGAACCAATAAAAACCTCAAACTGGTTCACTTTTGATAAATTTATCCCACATTGGTATATTTATGACAAATTTGTTTTATATTAGTTTCCATTAAATTTTACTGGTAAATTGTTGAGTTTGATGACATGTAACAACTGATTAATGTAATATTTACCCTTTACCAAAAAAAAAAACAACTGATTAATGTATTGGTTTAGGATTTTACTCTCTATTTGTCTTTTTTTTTTTTTTTGGACTAACTCTCTGTTTGTCTCTGTTGTATCATTTTTATGGGATTAATCCAATTTAATGAAAAGTATATTTATCATAAATATATCAGTTTAAATTTTTGACAGTCGAATAAATTAGTTTGGGATAATTTATTATAAGTATGCCGGTTTGCATTGCTTGTGATTACTTAAATAAATTTGTCACATGTATATTTATTTTAAAATTTTCGTGATAAAAAATTAATTTGAGGTAAATTTATCATAAATATATTGAATTAAAATTTTTTAGGACATTAACTATTTTTTAATAATTGGTCTCATCTCATCTCACGCGGCCGGCCCTGGCACTTCCGCCTCCCATGCCATGGTGAACTCGGAAATTTTTTATTTTTTATTTATTTTTTTTGTACCCTGACACGACATGTAACGGTCCTAGGCACGTGGACGGTTCAATTTGAATCAAGAAAGCATAGAATAATGTAGAAACTCGAGAGCATGGGGATGTGCTTATTATGTCCTCTGCCTTTTCCGACCCATGTGAAGTTCCCGTGAAGGTTGCTTCCCTGAGATTTACATTCTAGGCCTTCGTGTCTCATGCGACTGATTGACTCACACAAAGGTGGGCCCTTGTGGAAGTTTGTCTTCCTGTCCGAAAGGAAACGGCAAAAGATGGGAACAAATGAAGATAGAAGCAATTTTATTTTATTTTTTTATGAATTTAATTTTCAATATAAAAATATTTTTCGTTAATTAGGAAAATATTTTCCGTTGACTCGTTTTTCTAAGCGAACTAAATGGTAAAAAATGAGGAAAACAGTTTTCTGCGAAATAAATGAACTCTTAATCTTGATAGAGTGGCCTAAATGTGGCATATGTTGCCGGGAAGTGGATGATCTCGAGCTTATTAAATTTAGTAAAAGCTAATTATTCATAGTCGATTTCGTTTCACAAAAACTGTCCTAAGTTTCCTATCCTGAAGCTCCTTGATAGCCCGACAAGATTTGTGTTTGAAAAGGGCATAAAATTCCACGAATCTCCTCCAAGCTCGTTGAGAAATTTGACATAAAAGATTACCATGGTGGTTGGTTTAGTAATACACGATTGACTCTCAAATAGTTTGGAGCCATTCTTATTAGATACTGATTCAAATTCCTCAGTGGCTCCTTAACTTCGAAAAGCCTTAGTTCTCCTGCAATGTAGGTATGGACATGCCGTGACGTAAAATAATGCATGGTGTTACTCCTATTAGCACCAAGGTGAACGGGTGGTAACGGACTAACTCAAATGAGCATTAGCTACGGATCCGTTGCCAATGTAAAACTCTTAGAATAAGTCGACTATATAGATTAACATGATGAATGGCCGATGACCCCGCACCAAGTGGTCACGAAAACTACTCACTCAATTGGTTAAGGCTATGTCCAGCATCGTCGATGTGTGCGTGGCATGGAACTCTTCCTAATGAATTGGTCAACCGATACAAAAATCTATAAATATGTCATTATGGCTTCACGTTAGGTTTGATTGAAATGATTTATTTGCAATATCTTCACTTATGGCCATGATATATATGTGTTTTGCAATGTGTCCAATTTGATGTTCACTTCATCTTCCTTATATGCTATGATGTCATCACTGAACAAAATTTCCTATACTTAATTTTGAACTTGTTTATCATCGAGTATGTTGACACGGAACATGGAGGGAATCAAGTGAAAAAGGAATGACGTTGGTGGACTAAACAGTGCTTTGACAGTACTAATTTTAGTATCAAATTATACGGTTTATATCTCTGAAAGATTATTCATACGCATTGGTGGAATTTTCAACGGCAGTGCACGCTCCAATTTTGATGAATAAGCAAGGCGAATGTGTGTCAGGCTTTTGATATGTGTAATTGATTTTTAAACTATTTGATCATTGTGAAAAAAACAAAACCTCATCATATTGAAATCACTTCATCTCCTTAACTCCAGGGAATTGAGTTCCTATGCATTGTCTCTAGATTAATTGCCTATTTGATCATTGTAAAAATATTTTAAAACATTAACTTTTTTAATATTTACAACGATCCAATAATCAGGCATTGACGAGAGCAGGCGATCATTTGATCAAATAGTTTAAAAGTCACCGTGCATCGTCTCTAGATTAATTGCCTATTTCACAGGAAAAAGTTATTCCTTGACTTTTTCTTGTTAAAAGTTAAGATTTTTATTGGATGTTAGAAAGACGTCAAAATATTATATAAGAACTTGATCTTATATATTACTCTTCTTTATATTTGGAAATCTCATCTGCTTAAATAAAATTTAATGTGTAAGCGCTACAAAAAGATCTGAAAGAGAGTCATCTTTTTCCTGCTTAAGTGAAAAAGGAGAGTCCATTGTTCATCTGCCTTCTGCAGTTCCACTTCCCTTTCTCACCTCGGCTGGTTGAAATGGCGTCTCTCATAGGTCTCGTGGGAGGATTTGCCCGAGGAACGAAGAACGGGAGAGAAAATGGTTGAAATCGACGACCAAAGGAAGCGCAAATATAAAGATTACAGATAAAGGAGACCGGTTACTACATTAACAAATGCAAAATTTCTTTATTTAGTCGACTAATAAGTGCTCGTAGAGCACATTCCTCATGTACTAGGATTTGCTATTGTTTTTCCTAGATGGATTTACCATAGACTAACATATTTTTTAGTCTAGTTTTACTCACCTTCTTCTCCCACCCAATTCAAGTTTCCCTTCCTCTTTACCTTGTTTCTGTTTTTCCTTCTTCCTTGTTTGAATAATTAGTGGTTCCATCCTCATCCCACGCGGCCCTGGCACTTGTGCCTCCCACGCTATGTTGAACTCAAAAGAATTTTTTTTTTTTTTTTAAACTTTTGGTACCTTAACAATCTCGCTCTTCATATGAAGTTTTGCACAAGTATCACATGGGGAGAGTTGGTTGGTTGTTTGTAAAACAAACAAAGTGTACATTTCCTTATCCCAAATAAGAAAGTTAAGAGAAAATAGACCAATTTATAAGTGTGAGTTTTTTTGTAGTGTGTTTATGGAAAATGTTGAGGTGTGGGCTAAATTTCACAATACTTGCGTGTGAGTACATGAATAATTGTGCAATTTTAATTGAAATGTTTTTTTTGTTTATTAAGTATTTTTTGGATATTATAAAAATTCGGAATTTTATTTTAAAAAAATTATATTATTATTATTATTATTATTATTATTATTATTATTATTATTATTATTATTATTATTATTATTATTATTATTATTATTATTATTATTATTATTATTTCGATTTTTTATGTGTCTTATGAAGATAACCTTTGAAGTTATACTTGTTTAGATTGTAACATTTCACGAAGGGTTATACTAATTCATTTTGCAACTTCTTTTGAAGGGATATCTTTGTTCATTTTGCAACTTCTTTTGAAGGGATATCTTTGTTCATTTTGCAACTTCTTTTGAAAGAATACATTTGTTCACTTTGCAACCTTTCACAAAGAGTTGCTTATATATATATGAACAGGTATCAAATCATTTTGAATATTCTTTCCAAAATTACAGCCATTTTTTTAATTGTTTCCCTAAGAAATACTATAATTGTTATATAATATTCTCATTTAAAAATTTATTATATGCTAGAGGATATTTGCCAATGACTATTAACAACATTTAAGGCAAATAAATCCTTAAAGAAAATGATATTATACTCAAAGTCCGACTTGGTTGCTCTATCAATTCGAAGTCATATTTTCCAACGCTCAAGCCTTTCAAATGTAAAAAACATTTTATTTGTAGAGTAGAGCTATAGTGTGTTAGATGAAATGAAACGAGCATCACAAGTAAGTATTAAGTGATTAATGATATATATGAAATACTTGAATACCTTTCTTGAGTTCTTGCCCAAGTAATTTTTTATCACAACTTTGTTCACATGTCCTTCAACTCTCAAAAGGTCAGTGATCCAATGAAACAAGAAGTATCTAAAAACGGTAGATATTCCATGACGACAAAGGCTGAGAAATCATCTAACCTCTTCTCCCCCCACAATTCCATTTTTCGATTGTAGCCTTCCATGTTTGGGAATAAGAAAAATAAAAGAAAGAAAATTCGTATGTGAAGACAAATTGGAGTTGCGAGCGGTTAACGTAAAAGCGAGAAATGCTTGTGGTATGAAATAGTAGGCAAACTTCAATAGCGAGATCGGTCGGAGTCAATATTTTGTGAAGTTTCCAAACTAGAAGATAATTTAGAAAAAGAAATAGAATAAAAAGGAATGAAGTGTCTGGACTTACTTTAATAAAGAAGAAGGGATATTGAGAGGTACTTAATTTGATCTTATAAAATTATTTGATTGTATTCTAATTAATACCAATTCAACCCATTTCATAAAAAAAAAATTAAAATCTTTAAAAAGTGAAAAAGGGGATGAAGTCTTATCGATCTTTTCTTTCTTCGACTCTGCCTTTGTCCATGGCAACACGAGGTGGAAAAGCTGAAAGAAGAGTTGCTTTTCTGCTGCATAAAAGGATTCATAACTAATCTCCATGAACAAGTATGAACATGAAATCCTGTCCAAAAAAAAAGAAAGTATGAACATGAAATCTTCTATCAAGCAAGAAAAAGATTAACATAAAATCTTTAATTAATTAGCAACTGACTGACTAGGAGCAGTTGCGGATGCTTTTAGTCATTGTCTTATCTTCTTTTCGGCCCTATCCTCTAATCAATTCAGATTTGTTTGGCTTGGTCCTTTCACGAATGACGTGTATTTTACTTTCTTAATTTCTTAATCGCTTAATAGGACAAGCATATCAAATTCGCTTTTAATTGTTAAATTCATAATGAAGTTGGAAAGGGAGGTAGTGATGAATAAATGGCCGTTGTTGTTGCCCTTTGATCCATTCCACGTTAGCCCACATGCCAATAACTATATGTAAAACAAATGTATTTTAGATTGATATGATTTTTTTGTATTATTCTCTTCGAATTTAAAAATTTAATTGATACATTATCTTTTGAATAGAGATATAATTTGTTAGATAACACAAAATGAGCAAGAACGCGTCAATACTATGTTATTAATGGTACATAACATAACTCGCATACCTTCCTCAAGTTCTTGACCTGGTTATTATATTACAACTTTGTTGGCATATCATTAACTACTAAAAAATGAGTCCGCCAATGACAAGAGAAGCATATACAAAATCGCCGGACATTCAGTTGATGACAAAGGGTCAGAAATCAACTAACCTCTTCCCCGCCCGCCCAACCCCCACCCCCACCCCCACCCCACAATTTCCATTTTTTAACTGCAGCACGCCAAGTTTGAAGGAAAAGAAAACTCACATGTGAAGACAAACAGAGTAGCTAGTGGCTACTGATTTTTTATTCTTATTATTTTTGGACAAAAGTGTCCCTGTTCCATCCTAGAAAAACAATTTGTTCGCTGGCAAGTTTTTTTTTTTTTTTTTTTTTTTTTTTTGAGCAAATGTTCGCTGGCAAGTTTAGAAAAAACAATTTGGCCGCTCAAACTCTTATGTACAATAAAGTTGATTATGAATTTTTAGAAAAAGAGCCCAATTTAGATCTACTATTGAGAATTTCCCCTAGTTTTTATTTGGGTTAATACCTTAAAAACCCCAAACCTGGTACACTTGTGACAAATTTACCCCAAACTATTTTTGACCACCAAAAACCCCAAGCTGGTACATATGTGACAGATCTACCCTCCGTTAACTTCCGTTCGATTTTTCCGTTAATTTTGCTGACGTGGTTGCTGACGTGGCAAGCCATGTGGAAATTCATAAGTTTAATACCATTAAAAACCTCAAACTGGTATATTTATGACAAATTTACCCCAAACTGGTATATTTATGACAAATTTACCCCAAGCTGATATATTTACGACAAATTTACTCTAAATTAATTTTTTCGATCATAAAAAACATAAATTGGTACACGTGCGGCACATTTACCATCTTTCAATTTTCCCAAATTTGACTGAGTTGGACAATTTTATTTTCCGGATTACTCTAACATTGCATTCATATCATTAATACTTGATTTTTTTTATTGGAATCATTATTAGAAAAACTATTCAAAGGCTACCAAATGTGCACTTCATTCTTGTGCCGGGAAGATGCCCATTAACTAAAAGATGGACAAATCGCTTGCGCACATATACAAAAGAATCACACTCAAAGCACACCTGAAATTAGCGACAAACATAAGTGATTTTGGTTCCAGCATTTCAACGAGCATGTGATGTACGAGTCACTCATACCATTCACATGTAAGTTCCATGTTAAAATTTTGACACTTACGATTCAAGGTAGGAAAGACTACGTAACGCTAATAAGGACCAGCAAAGTAAGAGTGATATGTAAGAGTGATATGTAAGCGTACAAACAGATTGCGGACAAGTAGTAAACCATGTGGGGCTGAGACATATAAACATAAAGCCAAGTTTGTCACAAACCAAAAATGAGTGAAGCAATCACAATATGTGCACTTCTTTTGTATATGTGCAAGCGATCTGTCCATCTTTTAGTTAATGGGCATCCTCTCGGCACAAAAATGAAGTGCACATTTGGTAGTCTTTGAATATTCTCTAATAATGATTCCAATAAAAAGAAAAAAAAATTAAGTATTAATGATATGGAGGCAATGTTAGAGTAATCTGGAAAATAAAATTGATTGTACATCACAACTCAGTCAAATTTAGGAAAATTGAAAGATGGTAAATGTGCCGCACGTGTACCAATTTATGTTTTTTATGATCAGAAAAATTAATTAGAGTAAATTTGTCGTAAATATATCGGTTTGGGGTAAATTTGTCATAAATATACCATTTGGGGTAAATTTGTCATAAATATACCAGTTTGGGGTTTTTAATGGTATTAAACTTATGAATTTTCACATGGCTTGCCACGTCGAACCACGTCAAGAAAATTAACGGAAAAATCGAACGGAAACTAACGGAGGGTAGATCTGTCACATATGTACCAGTTTGGGGTTTTTGGTGGTCAAAAAAATAGTTTGGGGTAAATTTGTCACAGGTGTACCAGTTTGGAGTTTTTTAGGGTATTAACCCTTTTTATTTTTTTGGGTTTTGCTCTCTCCACCTCAAATGCCGCGTCCATTGTTGACTGGACCGTGATTTGACCAGTTACGAGTACCAAATTGCCAAGATCGATGAATAAAAAATGCGGTCGTCGGTTGGAATCATGTATGCAGCAGCGCGATATAAATATAATATACTTTTACTGGGAACGAACGAAATACAGCTGGTTTTACTTGGCGGTTTTGCTGAACTAGCGCAATCATCGCTGCGCCATCAGAGGAAAGCAGTCATAGGAAGCCTTCACCCAATAGATGAGCGCAAAGCCCATTTGGATGTCCATTCGAAGGATTCTTTATTTTGCTCTCTGACGGTACTAGCAAACTGTTATAACCTATTTCCTTTCCTTCTTACCTGAGTTTTGATCTCGTGAGATCAGTGAGCGAGAGAAAAATGGCAGACTCCGCAGTGTCCTTTTTGGTTGAGAAGCTCGCTGTTTTGGTCGAGAAAGAGGTGAAACAATTGAAAGGGGTACGTGGAGAGATTGAATTCATCAAAGATGAGTTTGAGCACATGAAGGCCTTCTTAGAAAGGGCCGAGTCGTCGCAAGAAGATGATGACCCTCAGTTGAAGGTATGGGTGAAACAGGTTAGAGAGGTTGCATACGACACGGAGGATGTTCTGGATGAATTCATGCTCAACTTGGCAAAAGATCACGGACGTGGGTTCATGGGTTACTTTCGCAAGATCAAGTCATCCATACAGAACTTGAAAGCACGCCATCGTATCTCCTCCGACATAGCTGATATCAAGTCAAGAGTCAACAACATCGCCGAAAGGCGTCGACGATACAATTTCACAGGGCAAAGTGCGATCTCATCCACCGGAGGCACCTCACAGCACGTCCTGAGGGAGGATGGTTTTCTAGGCGAGGAAGGTGAACTGGTGGGGATTGACGAGCCGGTGGAAAATCTTATTAAGTGGCTTCTCGATGAAGAATCCGGACTTGAAGTTGTATCAATCTTAGGGATGGGGGGTTTAGGGAAGACCACTCTAGCAGGACGAGTATACAACGATCAGCGAGTAAAAACCTTCTTCCACAGCCATGTATGGATCAAAGTCTCCCAGTCCTATAAGATTGAGGATATTTTGAGGGACATGATTGTACAACTTCATAGAGAATTTAGGCAAATGATCCCTCAAGGAATCGAAATCATGAGAAGCACGAGTCTCAAGCAGATAGTGAAAGACATTCTACAACAAAAGAGGTACGTCATTATTCTAGATGATGTATGGGATAAGGATGCACTAGAAGGTATAAAAAATGCAATGCCCAATAGTAGTTTAAGTAGCCGAATAATAATCACTACTCGCATAACTGACATTGCTACCGCCTCATCCAACCAATCAAAAGTTTATGAACTTAAGCCCCTATCTCCAAAAGAATCACGGTCCTTATTAGGCAAGAAAGCTTCTTTGGGAATCCTTATCCTTCTCAACTAGAAGAAGTTTCTGAATGGATTTTGAAAAAATGTGAGGGTTTGCCACTTGCCATTGTGGCAATTGGTGGTCTACTCTTTGGAAAAGATGTTCAGGAATGGGAGATGATTTCTTGCAACCTTGCTGCAGAATTAGAAAGCAATGATGTGATGCAAAATTTCAGGAAAATTCTTAGCTTAAGCTACAATGATTTGCATTATAACTTGAAAAACTGCTTTATGTACTTGGGAGTGTTCCCAGAGGATTGTGTGATTGAGTGTACGACACTTATCCGCTTGTGGATTGCAGAAGGGTTTGTTAAGGAAAGAGAAGGAATGACACTGGGAGAGGTTGCTCAAAGATACTTGAAGGAGCTTGTTAATAGAAGTTTAGTGCAAATTGTAGAAACAACTTTAGACGGACGGATAAGAAGTTGTAGGATACATGACCTAATGCGTGAAAGTATCCTTTCTAAGCTAAGGGATATAAACTTTATTTCGTTTGTATCCGAGCAAAAAGTAGAATTGCACGAAAGAGTCCGGCGTCTATCAGTCCAATACACCTGCAATGATGCATTGAAGCAACTAAATCTCCCCAGCCTACACTCTCTGGTCATTTTTGAGTCAGCAACATTGTCTAGCTCATATGAGCAATTTGTCCCAAGTGGCTGTCGACTGTTGAGGGTGTTAGATCTAAGAGATTCACCCCTTCACGAGTTCCCCCAACAAATACTAGTTATGTTTCACTTAAAGTATCTAAGTTTGAGAAGGACTAAAGTGCATATCATTCCTAGATCAATTGGGAAACTCCAAAATCTAGAGACTCTAGATCTCAAACAAACATTGGTCTTTGAGCTACCTGTGGAGATAACCAAGCTCAAGAAACTACAGTATCTGTTGGTGTACAATCGTCTAGATCTTGGACCTTCTAAACCCTTTTGTGCTATTACGAGATTTTCAGCTCCTCGAGGCATTGGAGCACTCGCATCATTGCAGAAACTGTACTATGTAAAAGCTAGAGGTGGTCGGAGCAAGAATACAATGCAAGAGCTGGGAGAGTTACATCAACTAAGGAGGCTGGGCGTAACGGACGTGACAAAAGATGATGCAAAGGAACTATGCCATTCCCTTAGGAAGATGACCAAGCTTCAATCATTAGATGTGACTGCAGTAAGTGAGTCTGAAGTTATTGATTTGGATTTTCCATCTTCACCACCACTACTCCTTCGAAGTCTATATGTAGAAGGATGTCTAAAGAAGCTACCTGATTGGCTTCCTCTACTAAACAATTTGGCTAGACTGGAGTTAACATCGAGTAAATTGAAATCAAGCCCCTTAATTACTCTCCAGAATTTGCCCAATCTCGTGGAGCTTAAACTGATTAATGCCTTTGATGGGGAAAAATTGGCTTTTGAAGATAAAGGGTTCCCAAAGCTCAAGACTTTATTTCTTGAGGATCTGGAAAATCTAAGATTTGTGTCGATGAATGGTCAGGCAATGCCTAGCCTTCAGCGTCTCATCATTGATGGATGCAAGCAGTTGGACTGGCAATCATTATTGGTTGTCATCCGCAGCCTTACCCTCCTCATGTATCTCCGATTCGATGAGATGCCAGAAGAATTCGCACTTGCTTTCTTTCCGAATAGCAGTAGCAAAGCTATGAGGGAGGGTATTATGCAAGAGTGCTATGAAGAGGTGATGAAACATAATCCAGAAATTTACTTCATCTGGTGGGAAGAAGATCAGTGGGAGTGGTATGATCTTAGCCCCGATTCTTATGATGCCATCAAGCTTAGGGTGATGAGCTGCGATGAGGTTCTTCCTAAAGTTTCATAGATCGACATATCGGACCTTGTGAGCCCCCTTGGTCCATCGCCTATCAACACGAGAAAGAAGATCCTCTAGTGTTTTTATGATTTCTTCAATTATCAAATTTTTATCTGGACCTTTCAATTCATTGATCTTTGAATTTGCTGCCCTCGTGTCCCCCCGGTGCTATCTTCTTCTTGTTGTCATCTTATATATTGATTAGTACATTTGTTTCTTATTTTCTGCATTTATTGGATGAACTTTGATTTGTTTAAGCCCTATATGGAGAAGAAAGAGTGATTTGACGAAAGATGAGAAGAATTACAATTTTGTTCTTGAAAAATCACTTGTTAGGCATGTGCAAACAGAAAAATAGATGGAGGAGCGATGGACGTTCAATAGATTTTTAACTAACGGTCAAAGGTTCGCTGGCAAACGTGTGAAGTTTCGTGTTATTTCTTCTTTAATTATGCACATTTTTTTTTAATCTTTCTAATATTTTGATAAACTTGTTATCTACCACATCTTACAGGTTAATTCTTCATTAGTCAATAATATGTGCGCAAAAAAGTTTGGTATACGAGTAAGGGATAAATCTGCGAAACATTTTAAGGGACTTACGAAGTATGGATATGCGAATAACTAATATAAAACACATTAACGATAATCTTTAGATCAAGCAACTCTAAAAGTTCGGATTAGAAAAGTAGCAATTATTCAAGTGAAGGAAATGCAGATAGCCACAAAAGTAAAGCGTAAGTTCATTAGTATCTCATGAAGAGTAACAAGGATATTTTATTCTGGTTCATTGCAAAGGTCTTCTATTGGTATGGATTCGTGAGCACCATTGCATCCAAGTAGATCTGGCATGAGCTTTGTCAAAAAAAAAAAAAAAAATAATAATAAAAAAGAGACGAGACTAAAAGATGTGCATTAGGATCTTCTACTCTAATACGATGAGCTTAAGTTGTTACATAAAAGTATAGTTTAATATTAAATATTATATTAAAGACCATAATTTGCAATAGCATGTACTGTGGCTGCAAGATTGGGATCCCCCGTTTCGGTTGTAGTATTTTCTTTTATACTTGGACCTCAAGATTGCATCACTAATAGCTAAGTTTTCCCCCCGCTCCACAATTTTGCGATCATTTGAGTAGAGTTTACTCACTTTGCGATCAAACCTCTTGTGCCTTGCCTATGTCCGATGTCGAGATATAGTCACATTGTTTCTCCATTGTCTGCTAGCTCGCTAAGATATAAGATAAACGTGACGTCAATTCTATAATAATTTAAAATTTTGAATTGCTCGGTTCACAATTCAATCATTTATTTGGCAGTAATTTTTCCCTTTTGCACTACGTAATGTAAAGCAAAGACTAAATGTTGTCAATTAGGGATAATTATCACAAGTCAGTAACCCCTTGATAGCATCTGGTCGGTCTATTGTTTTGCCTTAGATTTCTACAAATGAATTAAACCACATGATAAGCAGGACAAATTCTTTGTCAACTTTAACTGCAAGTGAAAGAGACTGCAACTCTAGTTCATTCAATAACCATCCATCACGAGCACGAAGGCCTCTAATTTACATTCTCAATGAAAGGCAAACCATCTTTTCGTTTAAACAGTGGAAGTAAATTCTCTACCTTCTCTATTCACATCCTTCATTCTCTCCAAATATCAAGATAAAAAATTGAAAAGAAATGGACCAAAAGAGTTCTTAAGCCACTAGTATCCATCTACTGTCTCAGATTCTCAAATTAACCAAAGTTTACACAATAAGCACAGACAAATAGACTTAACAACAGAGTTGCTGACATTCTGGGGGAAGAAGAAGCTGCTGTCACAAGTTGGGGCAGACTCATGTGACCACTCAATAAATGCAGAATCATACCAAAAATAATGCTCAGAGGATTTTTGGAGTCATATCCACATGAGGCATCTTCAGTCTCTTGCGTTAGACAAAAGCAATGCAAACTTGGTTGTGGCTCTCTCTCTTTCTTGCTCAAGAGATTTATTCACATCATTGGCATTATTGATAGGCAACATTTATATGCAACTTTTGACAGTGACTGTCTCTTTGTGCTTCTGAGAGATACATGAACTGGTCTCTTCATGTTTTGCTCAATAAAACAGAGCAAAAGGAATACCATTAGAGAGGCACTTCCCTAGCTTAAGATGATTGCCCAATCTTGATAGTCATCACATGTATCTATGAAAAGTTCTTTTGTCAGTATATGTGCAATGTCGTGCTTAAGACGATAACTTATGTAGCCAAATCCTTTACCTTCTTTTCCAAGTTGTAGACCTTCTGGTACCCTCGCATCTCATATGGGATGACTAATTTCAGTACTACCTAAAAATGTATCGACAAAGTTGAATCAGTGTAAGAAATACATAAATGCTGAACAAACATATACGAGAACAAAGTACCAATTGCGTGTAAGACAGATTTACACACCAGTACCTGTTCACAGAGCCAGCAATAATTTGTTTGTGCTTCCAGCATTACCTGTAATTACAAATGTTTACTTGTTCAACTTAATTTGTGAAATCAGATAGGTAATCAAGACACAAAGCAAGCAAAAGATCGGTGTATCCCATCCCTTCAGGCAACCCATTCCAGCAAGCTAGTTCATCAGCTGGGACACAGCCAACCACTTCGACACACCCTTTTTCATAGGCAAAACATGCCAATTGTCAATACATTTGTCCGAAAAAGAACATCAGTTTTATGATGCAGAATCTACTGTTCGAAACTCTGACCAACAAAGAGGTTAGATAAGACAGAAATTCATGCAGGTGAAATGGAGCAATAAAAGCATCTTTATTCCTACACCTTTTTTCTATCATAACATACATCAAACTGCTATTCAGCTGAAAAATCCATCACAAGATGATTTGAATATTGTAAATAGGAGGCTTAAATGCTCTTTTAAGGCAAATAAGTTGAAGTATGTTACTTTGTTGCAGCATGGATTGAAGAAAATCGAAGCTCTGCCTTTGAATACCTTGTAGTCTTGACACGGGATAGTGCTCAGGGAACTTAATTTGAGTAATCCCATTCACTGCATATATCTCCCTATAGAATTCCTCCATGGCTTTGATAGTAGATTCATCTGGAACTTTGCTAGTGGCATGGATCCACAGGCAGCCTTCACAAATGATTGCTATACAGTCAGAGATAAAAAGGAAAAGAAAAAGGAAAAGCATACTCAAATCTTCTTCACCAAGACGTTAACAGTGCATTGGCTCCATCAATTATTGCAGCAGAGTGATATGTATATTTATGAAATGGAAAACCTGATATGCATACAAAACAGCAATCTCTGATGGATACTTTAAATGTCACTGAGGGAGCAATTCTCTTCCAAATGCAATTCTAATCACGATGCAATTTTTTCAAATATAATAAAAATCCCAGTACCCTTATAAATCCTTCATAGGCACGAACTTTGAGCATAGACCTTCTGAACTTCCATACTCAAAGCTTAACACAGTGTTTGTCAACAGAGAAATGATTTTATGAGCTGAGAGAAGCATTCTCTGTTCTCATGGCTATCTTAGTGCACACACAAAATGTTGGTACTTCACATCTTTCACTGCCCTGCACAGTATCTGCTAGGTATTAAAGTTGCGCCCCATCATTCCATTTTCAGTTACACAAACCTCCAGCAATAGTAAGTCATCTCTCATCAATTTCTAACACAGTTGATTTGCACTTGCTTGTGATGAGAACTTTTATGTTCCAATATTTAAAAAATAAACACACAACCTCGTTTGTATCAGTCCACATATTGGTTTTCAGTTTGTTCTTGCTGTTGTTTCTCAGCAAACCAATCAGGCAGTTTTCTATAAACTTGTGAAGCATGAAAACATCCCGCCGCACAAAATGGTCAGCAAAAGTCAAACACAGATTTTGCGCCGAACAAAAGGCCGTTCTCTCTTTCGCAAGAGCTGTGAGCAAACATTATTCAATTTCAGTAGTTAAACCTTTTCTCCCTTCCAGTCTCTGCAGGTTCTCTCACCATTCACTGCATCCTTTGAACCCCACAATCCACAACAGAACTTCGTAATAGAAAACTAAACAATCACTGAAAACTTCAAGAACCCAGATAGGAAAACATCGGGAACAGATCAAATTAGTAGATCAAAGGGCTCCATGAACAAATTCACTGCTTGCTCGTCTCAAACGGCAAAAAGCAAAAAAAGTCGGAACTTCGGCGCGAAATCGGAAGTACGAAAGAGAGTCCCTAAACCGAACCTCGAATTGGGGCAGGCCAAGACCTGCCCTCGATGCGCTTGATCCCGTACACGAGCAAAGAAGCCCATGGCTGGTGCATCGTCAGGCACGGGTTCCGGTAATTCCCCTGGTTCCGACTCTGCATCGCTGTTTCTCTTCGGCTTTCGACAGACAAAATTCTGGGTTTTCTCGGGCCGGCGTGATTTTCTCGAGAATCCGAAGGAAGGAAAGATTTCTGAGAACCGGGAAAGAAGCCGGGCCAACTTCCTGCGACGAGCTGCTGATTTCTACGTTCGGCGTTTTTGGTTTTCTTGCTCCTTGTCTTAATTGGCGAATCTCTGTTTGCTTCCCAATTTGCAAAAATATACAAAAAAATAAAATAAAATAAAATTCCGACGTTGAAGAAATTGTGAATACAGAATAGAATTGATGGCAAAATCGCCAAAGCACCCATTTCCTATCTCGTTTCTTGAAATTCAGACTTCAAGTTTCAACCCACTTAATGATTCTCAAATTCAGTCTTCATAGTGTGGCAAAATTTAAAAATGATCTTAAAAGCAAGTAGACAACATGACAAATTTAACAATCCTAAAGAAATGTTGACCAAAACTGTCCTAAAGTTCCTATCTCAAAACTCCTCGATTGCCCAACAAGAATTGGGCTTCAAAAAGCGCATGCAACTCCACAATTCTCCTCCGAGCTTGTTGAGAAATTTGGCGAGGAAAGATTACCATGGTGGTTGATTTGGTGATATAAGGCTTAGGCCCTGTTTGGCAACCATCCAAACAGTCTTTCTCGATTCGATTTTTTGTTCCTGCATCGGTTTGGGAACGTAATCGCGTTTGGTAAATTTTTGTCCAAAACCGATTCTGGGAACAAATTTACTCCTGCAATCGCTTTTGGACAAGAATTCGAAATCGGAAAAATATGATTCTCCGTCCGAGAATCAAAAAGAGAATCAAA
Organism: Eucalyptus sideroxylon; assembly: GCA_014182405.2. NCBI lineage: Eukaryota > Viridiplantae > Streptophyta > Magnoliopsida > Myrtales > Myrtaceae > Eucalyptus > Eucalyptus sideroxylon. The sequence goes on along the minus strand of CM024555.2, from coordinate 6,145,660 downwards.
AGTGCCGAATAAAAAAAAAATTATTTCTATATTTTATTTTTATTTCTTCCTAATATGAAATATATATTTGTTGTATATAGAATACATATTTAATTTTATGTTATAATTTAGTATTTTTATTTATTACATATTGTAGGGATATTAGTATAGTTTATACTATGGTTTATTATTTACTATATAATAAAAATTGATTAGTTAATATTTTTATTACTTAGTATAAAAATATAATTAATCGTGAATGGTTTATGAAAATTCAATATCAAATTTATTTTAATCTAAAAAGGTAATTAAAAAGAATTGGAATAGAAATTTTATATAGTTACCAAACGCGTTTCTATTCTTTTTCTATTCCGAATCGAAATTTTATTTGTTACCAAACGCGTTTTTTACTCATAATCGGTTCCCGGAACAGAATCGAAATAATCATTTCTGGTCGAATCGCCCCTAATGGAAATCGTTACCAAACGCGCCCTTATTCTCAAATAGTTTGGAGATATTCTATATATGGATTTGAATACCTTAATAAACTCCTCAACCTCAAAAAGCCATAATTCACTAGCAATGTACGTCTAATCGTGTCGTAACTTAAGATAATATCGGGTGTTACTCTTATAAGCGATGGGGTGAATCTGTGGTAATGGACTGACTCAAATGACCAATAGCTATGACTTCATTGAGAGTGTAGAACTTCCATAATAAGCCTGTTATGTAGATCAACATAATGAATGACCATGATTATGTACATAAATCGAGTCTATATATGAACCTTCTTGTTATACAATAATGATGTAGAAATTGGACCATCAAACTATCTTGTCTCAGCAAAATCAACTTACTCTTCATTTGGTAAACAAGAAAAAAAACGCACCTTCTATTTTCTATGTTCAGAAGTTTTAAAAACCAATTTATTAGAAAAACAATGCGTTTCAAGAACTTTTGGCACTCTGAAAGATGCAATTAAAAAATCACCGAATAGATCAATTTTGTAAATCAATCTTAGTAAGTCTAGCATTTTCAGGCCAAATTTAAGGTAATTAAGGGAAACGAAACTTATTTACATAATATAAACTATGATGCTATATTCGGGATGATGTATTAATTAAATTTTCACTGAGTCAAACTAAATTTTAAAAGACTCAACTAAGACAAAAGTTAATAGACAAGCCGCACCATATTAAAACATCATTATTAATCTGGTATCCCCACTATTAGTCTTTTATGATGAACAATATAACTTGGATTTTGGTGAGTATGAAAGTTATAATTTTTGGGTGGTGTCAGATTTAGGAACAAATTTCAATTCCCCAACGGAAACTGATTTTTTGGAAAAAAGAAAAAGAAAAGTGAACTGATTCTTTTTTTCCTTCTTTTGTCCGAGTTTTTGATGCCAAAATGTCAATATGCAAATAAGTTGACTCAATCAATTACTCTCGGTTTTTGATTAAACAGTCGAAAGAATTACAGATGCCCTAGAGACTGACTCTAACCGCATCGTGCCTGTCTCTCCATTGACCTTCCCTCGCTGCATGTATAATTTAACCAAACACATTTTGCTAATTTAAACACATGACTTCTATATGAAGAAGTAAAACATGATAACTGCTAGCTCCGTGCATAAAACTTTAGGCATTAGGCAACATTTTAAAATGGGTCACATGGGTGGTCAATGGCTCGCTTGCCTCTTAATTCATGGGCAACTTCCACTTGCCATGCTCATGGGCAAAGCCTCTCCAAGAGAAGCTCCTTCTAGGGCATCAATGCCGTCCACACACAGAGTTTCCCTCGCCAGTTCCGTCCGGTGATCAAGGTCCCCGCAAGGTCGCCACGTCTCCTCCGATGGTCAGCCCTATTAATTAGTACGAGAATATTGCATATTCACCACCACCACCGTCACCATAGGCCAATGACCCCGCACCGAGTGCTCATGACAACTAATCATTCAATTGATTAAGGCTATGTCCAATATTTTCCATGTGTGTGGCATGGAACTCTTCCAAATGAATTGGTCAATCAATAGAAAAATCTATAATATATCATTGTGGTGTCACGTCAAACTCGGTTGAAATGATTTTTTTTGCAATATCTTCATTTATGGTCATGATGTATATGTGTTTCGCAATGTGTCCAATTCAATGTTCATTTCAACTTCTTTCTATTCTATGATGTCCTTATTGAACAAAAATCCCTATACTTAATTGAACTCGTTTATCATTAAGTATGTTGACATGGAACATGAAGGGAATCGTGTAAAAAAGGAATAACGTTGGTCGACTAAACAATGTTTTCACAGTACTAATTTCAGTATCAAATATATGTGAAAGATTATTCATATGTATTGGCGGAATTCTTCACAGCAATAAACGCTTCAGTTTTGATGACAAAGTCAGGCGAATGTCTATCAAGAGATCTTCTGATACGTGTAATTGATTTTTAAACAATTTGATCATTGTAAAAAAGAAAAACAAAAACTAGAAAATATCATATTGAATTCACTTTAGCTTCATCATTCCAAGTGATTGAGTTACTATGCATCGTCTCTAGATTAATTACCCATTTTAGGTAACTTTGGACATATCAGTTCCAAGCATATGTCACAATATGATGCGAAAGTTTATGGTATTGACTAGGTCTATATGCCTTGTGTTCATTGGAACTATTAAATTTGGTAGGTCACGTGAAATTCATTGTGTTGAACAAGTGTCAATGATGCAGATGGATCGAGAGTGGAAATAACGAGCTCATGCGATGATACCTTGTAAGATGGGTATTAGAGTCCTCCTTTTAAACTAGAATCCCCTTGCACCATAATATACGTCTACTTTCTCAAATTTCTTAAGGCTGTGGGGTGACTAGATAAATTAAATTGGTCACTTGTGCATATTGATCACCATTACCATATGGGATCAAAACACGATATACCAATTACTTATGAGGAGATATGTGGTACAAATCAAGCGTGACATTGACGTGTCATCGACGTGCCATCAAGAAATATTGGTGAGCCACCACCGCTCAACTTCAGGGCTGCTGGCAATAGTTGAGTTCCGCTAGCAAATAGTTTGAGGGTTTCTATAAAAATAAATTAGCAAAAAATCATTTACAAAGTATAGTTTTCACCAAACAAGATTATGTTAATGTTAATTTCCAATGTGATTTCAAAATACACTTCACCAAATGCTAGTTATGTTCCACTTAAAGTATCTAAGCTTGAGAAGGACTAAAGTGCGCATCATTCCTAGATCAATTGGGAAGCTCCAAAATCTAGAGACTGTAGATCTCAAACACACATTGGTCTCTAAGATGCCTGTGGAGATAACCAAGCTCAAGGAGCTACAGTATTTGTTGGTGTACAATTATGCAAAGTTCACATCTTCTGTACCCTTTCGTTTTGTAGCTGGATTTCCAGTTCCCCATGGCATTGGAGCACTAGCATCACTGCAGAAGTTTCTTATGTAAAACCCGGAATTGGTCGGAGCAAGAATACAATGCAAGAACTAAAAGAGTTAAGTCAACTAAGGAGGCAGGGCATAACTAACCTAAAGAAAGATGATGCAAAGGGAATATGCCACTCCCTTGAGAAGATGACCAAACTTCGATCACTAGAGGTGGTTGCAGAAAGTGAGTATGAAGTTATTGATTTGGATTTTCTATCTTCATCACCCGCTCCTTCAGCATCTATATATCAGAGGATGTCTAGAGAAGCTACCTCATTGGCTTCCTCTGCTAAACAATCTGGCTGTAGTGCATTTGGGATGGAGCAAATTGAAATCAAGCCCCTAATTGCTCTCAAGAATTTGCCCAATCTCGTGGAGCTTATACTAAAGATTGCCTTTGAAGGGAAAAAATTGATTTTTGAAGATAAAGGGTTCCCAAAACTCAAGGACTTGTACCTCGCCAATTTGAAAAATATGAGATTTTTGTCCATGAATGGTCATGCAATGCCTTTCCTTCGGAAACTTTGGACTGGCAATTAGTACTAGTCTTCATCCACGGCCTCACCCTCCTCACGAATCTATGGCATGCCAAAAGAATTTGCTCTTGCTAGCATAATGACGGGGGAGACTATTCAGCAAGAGTACTATGAGGAGGTGATGGGATGTATCCTAAAAGTTTATTTCCTTTGGTGGGAAGAGGATCACTAGGAGCCATATGATCTTAGCCCCTATTGCTATCATCTCATCAAGCATAGGGTGATGAGCTGCGGTGAGGTTCTTCCTTAAGTTTCATAGATCATAGTGATCTTAGCCTTGGGTCCATCAATGATCCGCCTATAACCACAAGAAAGAGGATCCTCCGTGCTTTTAAGATTTCTTCCATCATCAATATTTTTATCTAGACATTTCAATAGCTTTATCTTTGAATTTATTACCCTCGGGTCCCCTGGTGCTATCTTCTTCTTCTTCTTGTTATCTTATTTAGTGATCAGTACATTTGTTTCTTAATTTCCGCATTTGTTGTATGAATTTGGATTTTGTTTTAGCTTACGTGGAGGCAAAAGAGTGATTTGAATAAAGAAATGAGAAGAATTACAATTTTCCTCTTGAAAAATCACATGCTAGTGTCATGGGCCGATCGATTGGGATCGTGACCGTGCGGCGACTCAAGCTTTTTTGGATCGACTTAAATTGACGAGATACCTAAACCAAGCCTTGCTCGGATTGATCGCTCACTCACTCGCTCACCCGGATCGTAAAGAGAGAAAGTTTCTAGAGAGAGAAGCTTTGGAGAGAAAGGAACCTTAGATTATTGAAATGGTTTTTGGATGGATACGAATGAGGGGAGGGCACCCCTTCTTATACAAGAGTCCCTCGGATTACATCCATTGATCGAGTTTTCATCCGACAGATGAAATCGTACCGCCCCATCTATCAACTACCAACACTAATGGCAAGAGACTTCTAGATTTTGGTGTAATGACCATATCGCCCGCCCTTAGAACGTTATGGAAGTTCCTTTGTTGGAAACCCTAGCAATCGCAGGAGGTCCTTCTTCAGAAGGCATGGCCCTTTAGCTACGGAAAGCTCTTGGCCATGACACCAGGCATGTGCAAACGGAAAGTAAATTCTTTACTTTCTACTGTCAATTCTTTTTTTCTTTTTTTTTTGGTGAAAACTATTGTCAATTCTTTATTCTCTCCAAATATCAAGAAAAATTTTGAAAAGAAAAGGACCAAAAAGTTCTTAAGCCGCTAGTATACAGCAAGCACAGAAGATAGAAATGACAACAGCTGAAATTCTGGGGAAGAAGAAGCTGCTGTCGCTTGTCGGGGCAGACTCATGGGGCCACAAACCGACTGCAGAGTCGTACCAAACACAAAGCTTGATGGGGTTTTGGAGTCATGTTTATCCCAGGAATCTTCAGTTTGTAGCATTAGACAAATGCAATGCAAACCTGGTCATCTCCCTCTCTTTCAAGAAAATTATTCGCAACTTTTGATAGTGACAGTCTCTTTGTGCTTCTGGGAGATACCCAAACAGAGGATCAGGCAAAGTCCAGAGTCTCTCCTCCACTCAGGATCAAAGAATGTCCTGCTCCAAAAAAAGAAAAAAAAAGAAAAAAAAAAAGAAAAGAAAGAAGAACAAAAACAGAGCAAGAGGAAAACCACAAAGGGAGGCACAAAAGGATAGAAAAAGTGTCATTTCCTAAATTAGGATAACATGTTAACGCAACTGACATTCCTCTGATCTGTGTTGAATGGGAAGATTACAAATTTACTTTTTGTCTATTCATGAAACAACTTTTCTCCAATTCTTATTGTCTAGCAATAAAGATTAAAAATGGTTTAGCTGCAAAGACCTTTCAACAGCATTTAATCTACGACAATTGTGCTTGAACGTTTTCATGATAACGAAATCAAATATATGAAGAAAACAATCGGCCAAAAAGTCGGAAGCAGTCACTCAGGGCCCGCGCTGCGGAAATACTCCTGCGAACATTCCTGCACGTCATCTTGCTCAACAAGTCCTTTGCTCCGGCTGACACCATCCTAAAGGCCCTCACCAGGAACCTCGGTTCCCCCTCAGTACCGCCTCAAGGCCAACTTGCACTAAGATGGCGGTGACCCCACGATCATCACGTACAACACCACACCGGCTATTGTAATATGACGCGGAAGCTAATCGGATCCTGCAATTAAATTACACGAAATTACCAAAGAGATAAATAAGGAATGATATATGACACCAAAGATTTAAGTGATTCTATATGCGTATTGGTACTTAGTCCATATGTAAAGTCAGCAGCAAAATAATCCAGAGAATACTAAATTTATTATGGCTCACATGCTCTGATGTTTCCCACACTTCAATTTCATCCAAACTTATGTAGTGTTTACGAATAAAACAACTCAATTCAGTGTGAAGCTCACAGAAGAAAAGCTCCTCTCTTTACGGCTTTAAAGGAAACCACCTTCGTGCTCTTCTATTTCTTCTATGCGGCTAAAAATCAAGAAAAATGAACTCCACTCCTCCCCTTACTCCCTCCCCATCGGCACCCTCAGTGCAACGTAGTACGACGTTCCCATGGCAACCTTCACGGACCTGACCTCATGCAACCAGGCCGCCGAGCCCAAGTCGGCCAGCTTCAGGACATCCCTTGAATCGAAAATGTCCTCGGGCTTCACGTCCTGGTGAACAACGCTCGAGGGGTCACAATGCATGAAAGCGCGGAGGAGCTGCCCTCAGGCTTGGGGAGGGCCTTACGGGACAATATGCAGTCGTATAGAGTGTCAGGTTCGCAGAGCTTCAGCATGAGGGAGAGGCGGTCGTTGGCCTCTCAGGCGTCGAGGATCCGGAGGATGTGAGGATGAGGGGAAAGGAGGGGAAAGGAGGGTCATGAGCTTGGGTTCGTTGACGAGGCATTGGTGGTGAGTGACGTTGGAGAGACGGCGGTTGTCGATGACCTTGTCGGCAGCGCAGGAGTTGTCGGCGGGGGAGAAGCAGCGGAATATGGTGCCGAGGCGGCTGCGGTCCATTTCTTCTGGCAGCTGCTATGTGCTCCAGCGTTTTGCTCATCATGGGAATTTTTTCTTTATCTGATTCTTCTCCGTCTCTATCTAAATTTGATTTTCTCAGAGCTGTTGACTTTGCTTTTAATAGGAGGTAAAAGGTTTCTTCTACTTTGGAATGGGCCAAAAATTTTACCCTGCGACGGAAGACATGGAGAGATTGTCTCGAGTTGAAAAAAATGGTTTTTAATTGTATTTACAAGTTAGTTATATAACTCATTCCCCTAGCAAAATGATTTATGTAATACTTAATAAGAGGTTTACGAAAAAGAGGTGACAATTTTGTGGGAAAAAATTCTAACAGACGGATCATATTAATCACGAACCGAAAACTTTGTCATATTACTTTTTCAGTTATATTTGTAATTAATCTTTAAGGCTAAGTTATTGTTATTCTAATTCTTAATTTAACATAATTCTTGTCAAGAGTGGAAACGTGCCATGAAAAGAAGGGATGCAAGCAGGGAACTGAGGTTTAATTTAACATCAAGGGCAGGGTGATGAGCCGCTTTTCTCTCTAAAGCATCGTAGATTAGAGTGATGTATTGGCCCCTGCCAGTCACCAGAGTCAACAAAGAAATCATCTCCATTATACTGGTCGAAGCAGGGAATTTAGGTTTAGTTATCGGTTGCCAGATCGAAAGGTATAATGAAGGACGAAATGAAAATAAGGAGAGAGAGAGAGAGACAGAGAGATGAAGAAAATGATGGACTACGGAGGTGTAAATCTGTATGATGGGCAGTCGTACACTCAATATTTCCTTTTCCTTTTCCTTTTCCTTTTCTTCTCTTTTACTTCTCTTTTCTCTTTCTCCCTTTTCTCTCAATTTCCTGTTCGATAAATTTCGGGGTATTTACATTCTAATCCTTGGCCTTGTCCTAAAACGTGAAATTAACTAATAATGCTTCATTTGGAAACAAGTGAAATAACACCATCTTTATTATTCTAACATAACTTTATTCATTTTTGTTATGCAACGTTAAAATACATTCTAATAAGAAATATAGGCATTTCATCGAATATTTGTATGATAGGAAAGATTCAAAGTCAAATTCGAATTTGATGCCATTACCTACGCACAATCAAGTTGTTCTTATTGGTCAAAATGGAATACCAATTCAAAATGTATTGATGGTGTATGGTTTCAACATGTGCCTTATCTATGTTGGGGATGAACATTTCTCCATGCACATTACTTTTTAATATTTCTTATACCTGGATAACTTGATATATGCTATATACTACAGATTAATTCTTCGTTAATCAAATTAATATGTACCCGAAAATTTATTATGTCTTCTGCAAAATTGAATAATTTTCTTATATGAAAAACAGAGCAAGGCAAATGCTACATACACCCCATGTTTCAGTCACCAAGAACTATTCTTTCATGAGGATGAATTCCCACAATCATTTTAATGAATGTTTGGTTGCACTATTTTCTTTTGTATTAGCAATGACAACTACATGGACAGAGCAGCATATCCATTCTTCTGGGAATCAATTTACATTCTTATAATTGAAAGCCAACCATGTTTGGCAGTTGATAGCCACCGTGGTCAAGTGTTTTTGCTGGTTACGGGCATTTTTGTATGTTTGTTTCTTCTCCGTCTCTCTCTAAATTTGATTTCCCAAAGCTGGTGACTTTGCTTTTAATAGGAGGCAATAGGTTTGTTCTATTTTGAATTACGCCGAGGATGTTCGGCCTGCGACGGAAGACATGGGGAGATTGTCTTGAGTTGAGATAAACAGCTTTTAATTGCATTGACAAGTTTGTTGTACAACTCATTCCCCTAGCAAAATGATTAATGTAATATTTAATAGATGGTTTACAAAAAAGAGGTGACAATTTTCTGAGAGAAAATTCTAATTAACGGATCATATTAAACATGAACCAAAAATTTGTCATTTTACTTTTTCGATCATATTTGTAATCAATCTTTATGGCTATCCTCTTTCTATTCTAATTTTAATTTAACACGATTCTTGTTCATTTATGAGAGTGGATGTGTGCCATAGAAAAAAGAGAGAGAATAGGATGATTAGTACCGGTGATCCCTATTTTGAGTTGGCGAGCTCATCACTACAACCCATTCAAGATGTGGGTATAAATATCTCTTCATAAAATCGCGATCTTATGAAAGAGGGGTACCATTTTACTACTAGCCTAACCTATTCAACGGTGGAAATGAGCATCATATCAATTAATTGATTCAAAGGCAAAAATTGGATGTGCCATTGATGCAAATCGGAAACATATATTGGATCTATAAAGAAGCATGCCTTGTCTCTTCTCGTCATGATGAGCAAATACTAACCCACCCTTGAGGTTAAAACAAAATTATTATTTTTTCCTTTTTCTTATCATTTTGGAATTATTCACTTCTTGTTTATAAAAGAACTTGAAATGAAGATTCCACATCTCATAGTCTCACATCAAATGAAAGAGGCAATATTAAGTGATTCATAAGTCAATACTTACCTTCAAATGATGAACACCTAATGTTGACCAGCACGGATTGATCAGGGAATATTACAAGTTATGCATCTTATCTATGGAAACGGACTTGCATCGAAGAAGGGCAGAATCGATTTGTGAGGATTACCAGCATATTGCTACAGTGAGTCCCTTACGTAACAGAAATTGCAATAGTGAAGTTAGCAGGAAAAGGGAGGCGGAGGTGAGAAAGCCAAATATAATTAAGGATGATTAATTTCGAGCATGAAGATCATCAATCTTGAACTTAATGAGAAAATATTGGGTTATCATCTTGCAACAGCTCATTATCGGGAAAAGCGCCAAAAAAGTCCTAAACCTTTTGTTTTTGTGCCAATTTAGTTCTAAACCTTTTTTTGGTACCGATTTAGTCCTAAACCTTTTTAGGTTGTGCCAATTCAGTCCTTTCCGATCAATTTTGGCCGGATTTTGCTAACTGGACACTGGTCGGCTGACGTGGCCTGGTCGGCACTGAGACTCGATGATTTCCCTGGGTCACTTCATTTAGATTCAGACACGTGTAGTAATAGGGAACCTGGCTTCAATGAAAAAAGCGGGGATTTGGAAGCGGAAACTTCACAGGCAGTGGACTTTCCACTTTAGTAAGTCCTCTGGCTGCAGCTTCATACATCTAGAAAAGTGCTTTTGTCAACAAATGTGCAATGTCATACATAAGATGATAACTCATGTGGCCAAATCCTTTACCTTCTTTTCCAAGTTGTAGATGTTCCAGTACCCTCGCCTCTCAAATGGAATGACTAATTTTTGTATTACTTGAAAATATATCAACAAAGTCGAATTAGCATTGGAAATACATAAATGCTAAACAAACATATGTGAGGACAAAGTACCAATTGAGTCTATGACAGATTCACACACATGTGGCCGTTCACAGAGCCAGCAATAATCTGTTCATGCTTCCAGCCTTACCTGTAATTAGAAATGTTCACATGTTCAGCTTAATTTGTAAAATCAGATAGATAATCAAGAAACAAAACAAGTAAAAGATCAGGGTATCCGACCCCTCCAGGCACCCCATTCCAGCAAGCTAGTTCTTCAGCTCAGACATAGCCAACCACTTCGACACACCTTTTTCATTGGCAAAACATTCCAATTGTCAATGCATTTGTTGAGCACCAGTTCTATGATGCAGAATCTACTGTTAGAAACTCTACCCCACAAAGAGCTTAGATTAAACAGAAATTCATGCAGATGAAATGGAGCAATAAAAGCATCCATACATCTACACGTTTTTCTATCAAAACATACATCAAACTGCTATTCAGCTGAGAAATCCATTAAAGGATAATTTGACTTTTCAAAAACTAGTAAATAGGAGCTTAAATGCTCTTTCAAGACAAATAAGTTGAAGTATGTTGCTCAGTTGCAGCATGGATTGAAGAAAATCGAAGCTCTTCCTTTGAATACCTAGTAGTCTTGAGACGGGATAGTGATCACAGAACTTAATTTGAGTAATCTCATTCACCGCATATATCTCCCTGTAGAACTCCTCCATGGCTTTGATAGTAGATTCATCCAAAACTTTGCTGCCAGCATGGATCCAAGGGCGGCCTTCACAAATGATGTGCTATACATGTGGAGATGAAAAGGAAAAGGAAAAGCAAATTCAATTCTTCTTCAACAAGACGTTAACAGTGCATTGGCTCCATAAATTATTGCAGCAGAGTGATACGTATTTTTACGGAACAGAAAACCTGATATGCAAACCAAACAGCACTCTCTGCTGGATACTTTACATGTCACTTAAGCAGCAATTCTCTCCTAAATGAAATTCTAACCACGATGCAGTTTTTTCGAACGTAACAAAAATCCCAGTATCCTTATAAATACTTCATAGGCACGAGCTTCACGAATAGACTTTCTGAACTTGCAAACTCAAAAGTTTTACACAATGTTTTTCAACAAAATATTGATTATATAAGCTGAGACTAGCATTCTCATTTCCCGTGGCTATCTTAGTGCACATGCAAAATGTTTGTGCTAGGTATTAAAGATGCACCACATCATTCCATTCTCAGTTACACAAACTTTCAGCAATAGTAGGTCATCCCTCATCAACTTCTAACACAGTTGATGTGCACTTTGAGAGAACTTTGATTTTCCAACATTCTTTAAAAAAAAAAAAAAAAAATGTACAACCTCGTTTGTATCAGTCCACGTATTGGTTTTCAATTTGTTCGTGCTGTTATTTCTCTGCAAACCTATCGGGCAGTTTTCTATAAACTTGCGGAGCATGAAAACATCAGTGCCGCACAAAATGGTCAACAAAAGTCGAACACAGATTTGGCGCCGAACAAAAGGCCCTTCTCTCTTTCTCAAGTGTTATGAGTAAACAATGTCCAATATCAGCAGACCTTCTCTCCCTTCCAGTCTCTGCAGGTTCTCTCACCTTTCACTGCATCCTTTGAACTCCACACAATCCAAAACAGAACTTGGTAATAGAAAACTAAACAATCACCGAAAACTTCAAGAACCCAGATAGAAAAACACTGAACAGATCAAATTAGTAGATCAAATGGCTCAATGAACAAATTCAACCCTTTCTCGTTTTAGACCATGTGACGGCAAAAAACCAAAAAAGTTGGAACTTCGGCGCGAAATTGGAAGTACGAAAGAGAGTCGCTACACGAGCAGAGAAGCCCGTGGCTGGTGCAATGTCAGGCACGGGTTCCGGTAATTCCCCTGGTTCCGACTCTGCATCGCTGTTCCTTCTTCGGCTTTCGACAAACGAAATCCTGGGTTTTCTCGGGCTTGCGTGATTTTCTCGAGATTCCGAAGGAAAGATTTCTGGGCGCTGGGAAAGAAGCCGGGCAAACCTTCTGCGATGAGCCGTTAATTTCCACGTTCGGTCGTTTGGTTTTCTTTCTCCTTCCCTTAATTGGGGAATCTCTGTTTGCTTCCCAATTTGCTAAAATATATTAAAAATCATTAAAAAAAAAATTCCGACGTTGAAGGAATTAAGAATGCAGAATAGATGGCGAAATCATTCTCAAATTTAGTCTTGATAGTGTGGCAAAATGCAAAAATAATCTTAAAAGCAAGAAGGCCACATGGCAAATTTAACATTCCTCCAAAAAATGTGGCATATTTTATCGCGAGATGGATAATCTCGAGCTTGCCCAATATAGTATAAACTAAATTATCCAAAGTCAATTTCACTGAAACTGTCCTAAAGTTACTCTCCTGAAGCTCCCTGATAGCCCAATAAGATTTGGGTTTGAAAAGGGCATACAACTCCACAATTCTTCTCCAAGCTTGTTGAGAAATTTGACAAGGAAAGACCCCGCAAAGGTTGGTTTGGTGATTAGGGCTTATTCTCAAATACTTGGAGCCATTATAGATACATGTTCGAATTCCTCAATCACTACTCGACTTCGGAAAGCTTTAGTTCCATGATGTAAGATAATGTTGGGTGTTACTCCAATCAGAATTGTGGTAAATCAGTGGTAAAGGAACTGCCTTAGCAAAATCAAATTACCATTTGCTTGGAAAGAAAAAAAAAAACGCACCTCCTATTTTCTACATACAGAAGTTAAAAAACTAATTTACTAAGAAATGCATTTCAAGAGCCTTCGACAATCTAAATAATCACAATCTACTAATTTTGTAAATTAGTCTTAGTAAGTTTAGCATTCTCTAGCCAAATTCATGGTAATTATTGAAAATAAAACTTATTTAGATAACATAAACTTTGACATTGTATTCATATGATATCTTGATTTAATTTCTGCAGGATCGAACTAAATCGTAAATAACCCAACTAAGACTAAATTAAGTTTACAAACGCAACTTCATCATCGATCTAAGCTCTTTTATATGTTGTCCACACTATCAGTGTTTTCTTTGTCCCTATGTATGAACAATACAACTTTGGTTTTGGTGAGTATGAACGATACGATTGTTGTTTGGTGTTAGATTTGGGTTCCCATTTCGAGCCCCCATCATAAACCGAATTTCTTTTTCATTGTTCTCCCCATGCCAACCTCTCGTAGGTAAAGCAAATGATTTGACTCAATCAAGTACTCCCAGTTAAAAGAATTAAAGTTGTTCTCCAGATTGAGTCGATCACTTATGAAAAAATTAGCAAAAAAAGTCTTAATTCTATTGTATAGATATTAATTCAGTCATAATTATTTTGATTTGATTAATTTAGTACTAAATTTTTTGATAATTTGCCAATATAATCATTCCAATCATAATTGATCCGAAATCACTAACATGAACATTAACCGTCTTACATAATACAACAGGCAATTGACATGAACAAATTTTTCACATTTTTACATTTTTTTTAATTTCTTATAATTTTTTTGAATTTTTTTTTTCTTCCTCTGTCAATTGCTGGGCTTGGCAATGGTGAGATCCAATAAGGTTGAGCCTTGCTAGAGGCTAACAAGGTTGACCATTGCCGGATCCGATGTAAGTGAGCCTCATCAGCCCTTGCTTGTGGCTGGTCATTGGTTTATCATCAAGCTTTACTGACCAATGAAGGAAGAAGGAAATTTAAAAAAAAATCAGAAAAAAATAAAACGAATTGTCCATGCCAACAGCATTAATGCCATGTAGAATAACTAACGTTACATTAATGATTTTCGGTGAATATTAGCCATGATGACTAAATTAGTAAATCGTTAAAAGATTTAGAACTATATTAGCCAAATTAAAATATCGAAAAATGAATTGATATTTATACAAAAAGTTGAGGATTTCTTTTGTATTTGTCCCACCTCCTCGTGCATGTCTCTCCATCGACCTTCCTTCATTACATATAATAAACCAAGTTAATCGAACACATATTGCTAATTAGCTTGTGCACCCGCGCGCACACATACATATATATAATCCTAAATGCTATATGAAGAAGTAGAACATTATATCTACTAGTTCTATCCATAAAGCTACAGGCAACACTCTAAAATGGATCACGTGGTTCGTCACCGGCCTACTTGATGATTCATGGGCTACTTCTATTTGCCATGTTCATGGGCAAAGCCTCTCCAAGAGAAGCTCCTTTTGGGCCATCAATGCCATCTGCAAAAAGAGTTTCCTCTGCAGGTTTATACAAGCTCAAGCATGCTGTGATCAGGGTCACCGCGAGGTCGCCACCCCCTCCGGCGATGGTCAGCCCTACCAATAAATACAAGAACATCACGTATTCGCCACTGCCACAGTCACTTTAAGCAGAGGGCCTGCACCATCTTCATGAAAACTACTCATTCAATCGAATGAGACCACGTCTAACTCGGTTGCAGGTGCAGAGGCAGTCTAGTTTAAGAGTATTTTTTTATGAGATCTGCACCACAAGAACTTGTGGATCACAATGATCTAGGAAGAAGCAATAGCATTAACAGAGAAGAATTCCACGCTGCTTTGGGGCTGAACTATTCCGTGTTCGATAAATTTCTTGATTTTCTCCTTATTTCTGTTGGAACTGAGAACATTAGTACGATGATCATGAGAATTACCAATTTACCAATCTGCACAAGGCTACTACCACGGCCATATGCTCATAAATTTATCATTTTGTGTGCATTTAATCATGATGAGAAATTTTTGAGCATACTTATTATCTTTTTGCATTACTCGCTTTCAGTTCGGCTCCCCCCATTCTAGCTAAATCCCCGCGTCCATAGTTGACTGGTTTATGAGTTGACAGTCACGAGAAGGAAACTGCCAAGTCCATGAATGACATATGCTGTTGTCCGCAGGAATCATCAATGCAGCAGAGCAATAATTGTCACTGGGCCCGAACGAAATGCAGCTGGCTTTACTTGGCAGTTTGCTCAGGTAGCGCAATTATTGTTGTACCATCATAATGGAAAAGTCATACGAAGACTTCGCCGAGCAGATGATTAGCTCAATGGCCAATTAGATGTTCATTCAAAGGATTCTTTCTTTTGGTCTCAAACTCGAACTACTATACCCTATTTCCTTCTTGCCGGAGTTTTGATCTCATGAGATCAGTGAGAAGAGAAATGGCAAAATCTACAGTGTCCCTTTCGATCAAGAAGCTTGCAATGTTGATTAAGAAAGAGGTGAAACTATCGAGAGGGGTACGTGGAGAAATTGAACTCATTAGAGATGAGTTTGAGCGCATGAAGGTCTTTCTTACATAATCTCAGCTAGTTAACTACACACGAGGAGTTCTCACACACACACACACATATAAACTTCTCGCGAATGAGTTACTATGCATCATATTTAGTTTACTTACCTATTTTAAGTACTTCGGGGTTTTGAGCATACATCATAATAAAATATGAAAATTATCGCACAGATCGGGTGTGTATGCCTTGTGTCCATCCAAACTACCACTCTTGTGAAATTCATTGCAATCCACAAGTTTTAGTCGTGAAGATGGATACAGAGTGTAGACACCGATCCATGCCATAATACTCACGGTGATGAGCATTATAGTCCTCCTTATAAATTAGAGTGCCACCGCAATGCAATAAATGTGAAATTTCTCCAATTTCCCAAGGTTATGGGATGACTTAAATTGGTTGCTTGGGCCTATTAATTACCCTAACCACAGTGGATCAAAATATGATATCTAATAGCTGATTTTAATTATTTATAGAGAAGATACAAGGTAAGGATCAATGCCCTCCAACAAAGCAAATCTGGCACGTAAATCGGTTCACACACTTCTTCAAACTGGACAATCCAACAACATGCAACTAGGTCGGATGATTACGACCTGTACTTTATCCATTTCTCATCTCAGGTTCACCGTCCGCCTTGCCCCCATGAAACGTGATTAGGCTGATTCGGAGGTACCTAGGCAAAGCAGGGCGGCAACCATTCAGGAGCTGTTCACTATGTCACTCAAGCAATTTGACGGGCTACTAACGAAAAGACTTGTCTCAACAATTTCCCCAAGTTTAAAAAACTCAATCACGCAAAAAGTGAACGTTAGAGGAGTAACTCGGTTCTTAACCCTTTGAGAAAAAGTCGGTACTTTTTTTCCGGGAAAATAGAGATATGCTTTTTTCCCGAGTTAGATAAGGCCCCAGATCGAGATCAATGTTTCGTCCACAAGGCGTTTTCTGGAGATGCAAGAAGGCAATGGTGTTAACAAGAGAAGAATTCCACGGTGCGTTCCGGCTAAAGTTCACCAGGCGTTTCTCTCGCTCGCTTCCACTGCTGACTGGATTGTGAGTTGACGAGTAGCAAATTGCCAAGTCCCACTTGTCGGCTAGAATCATCAATGCAACGGCAGTGCAAAATAAAAATCTGTCACTACGGTCCAATGAAATGCAGCTGGCTTTACTTGGCCCTTTGCTTGGTATCGCAATCCGGGCTGTAACATCGGAGTGGAGTGGTCGTTGAAGGTAAGAGCCTTTTGTCAGAGAGCTTGGAAAATAATCAAATATGATCCAGGAGAAAAGAAAACCGCAAAATATCGCGTCAACGATGGGGCCTTCAAGTCAACCACCGCCAGTGGAGTAGGGGCCCTACGCTGGTCTTTTTATTATTTTTTTTTATCTTCTTCTTTTTTCCAACTTTTCCGACATGATCTTAATTATTTGATTAGCATCAAACCATAATATGATTTGTTGAAGACGTCATTGACAAAGCAAGGTGGAGTTGTCAGTAAAAAGAATTTTGCCCTCATATGGGATCAAGCAAATTATACGACGTGATTCGATTTTGTAGATACGTCACTTCAGTAAACTATCTCTACAGCGACAGGCAAAATTACGAAACTTCCAAGTAAAATCCCCAAGCGTTCCCCATTTGACTGAACACTATTTGCAAACTAAAAGCAAAGAAAAAGCCAGCATAAAGAGAGCAACGGAGAAGAAGAGAGAATGATCAGAGACTTTGCAAAATTCTAAAGGCTGGGCTCCATCTGCTTCCGCGGCAATCATCCAAAGGACTCAATTATGGCCTACTTAGCACTACTCAAGCACCCATCATTTTCTCAAAAATAAAAACTTGATTTCATTTTGCCTTTCGTTGTAGAGATGATTTGTTGAAGTGACGTCTTTTACAGAACCTAACCGCTTGGAATAATTTGCTTGATTCCATGAGCTCAAAGCCCATTTGGATACTCATTCAAGAGGATCCTTTCTTTCGATTTCAGATTGTCCTAGACAAAAAATTGCTTTACCATCTTTTCTTCTTCAGTAAGCTTTGATCTCACGAGATCACCGAGTAAGAGAAATTATTGTAGGATGTTCATGTCATGGTATCATGCGGAAATTATTGTATCGAGAGAGTCTATATGTCTTGTGTTCATCGAAACTATTAAATTTAGTACGTCTCGTGTGTCATTCATCCTGATGGACAATTGTTAGTAGTGCAAATGGATTCAAAGGGTAGATACAGGGCTCATGAAAGAGTGGGTATTGCAGTCCTTTTTAAATTAGAATGCCTTTGCATTGCCATATACATGAACTTTCTCAAATTTTTCAAGGTTGCAGGGTGACTTAATTTGATCACATGGGCATGGGCATATTTATTATCTAATCACAAAGGATCAAAATAAGATATTCAACGGCTAATTTTGGATCAAAACCACCGCAGTAAACAAGAAATGGATAAAGTAAAAATTCTCTCGTTTTGTCGAGCTCTTTCTACCATTATGGTAGCTCAAACCCTAAACCCTAATTGTCTTCTTCTTCCCGAATCTATCTTCCCGCCATAGCGATTTCATCCATCTTTACCCCCTTCCTTCCTTCTCTCTGAGTGATGGTTTCGCTGCTGTCTGATTTCTATTCTTTTCCCTCAGCGACCCTCGCTTTCACTTGCTTCTTCTGTATTCTGTGACGCGAGTTTTTTCTTTGCCCATCCTTACTCTTTGCTAGATATAGTTCTCATCCTTCTGCCTTATCTTTGTTCGTCGGCTGATCTTTTTTCTTCAGAATTTGTCTCTTGCTGTTTGCATGGACATTTCTCGCCAATTACAACTTTACCCATCTTAATTTCAACCCAAGTCAGGTCATGGACCATGATGATGAAGAAGATTCATCCCGAGTTGCTGCGCTTTGCCACCGATTGGGAAGATTGTGCTCGGAACAAAACATTGAGGTTTGGAATGTCGAGCCATCTCCTGCAACATTGGAGGAATGCCAATTAACTCTTATCGGTAAAATCTATTCCAATCCCTCTATAAATTTTCAGGCTTTTCAAAGCACTTTGAAGAGGGCATGGAGGACAAAACATGTTGATATTGCGCAAAGGGAGGGGAGTTTATATTTAGCGAAATTTAAGTCGGAGACAGATAAACAGCGAATTTTAGAGGGCGGACCTTGGCTTTTTTCCGATCAACTAGTCATTTTCAAGTCATGGAT
The DNA here is from genome assembly GCA_014182405.2 of Eucalyptus sideroxylon. NCBI lineage: Eukaryota > Viridiplantae > Streptophyta > Magnoliopsida > Myrtales > Myrtaceae > Eucalyptus > Eucalyptus sideroxylon. Next base: position 6,126,836 of record CM024555.2, on the reverse strand, counting down.
TCCGAATACTCCGCTGCATTGTTACGACTTTTCCACTTGCGCCTTCTGGGTGCAGGTTTTTGGTCTGCCTTTGGAGTGCTATAATGAAGAAATGATCTATAAAGCAGTTAGAAATGTAGGCCGAGTGCTACAAGTTAAGCCTGATATAATAACTGGTTCTACCCTGAGAGCGGGCAGAGCAAGGATTGAACTTAACTTATCCGAACCGCTGAAAACAAGTCAATTACTCAGAATCAACAATAAGACTATATGGTTGGATTTCAGGTACAAGCGCCTATCTCATTTCTGTTATTCGTGTCGCAAATTGGGCCATTATGCAATGTCTTGCCCATATGTTCCTTTTGATAACGAAAAGCTGGAAGGAAAGGAAAAGTTGCCTTATGGTCAGTGGCTTTGCACAGAGGTTAAGATGCATAGCCCTTATTGGAAGTTCTATTATGAAAGGTCAGATACAGAGGAGCAGATGGAGGAAAGTGTACCTGAAACGCCTCCCATGAATGCTCACCACCTCCCTTTAATGTTGTCACCGGCCACCACAGATGAAAATCCTCTGCTGCAGCCCACTACAATCATTACAACTTCATCGACAACTCAACAGGATCAGCTTCCTCAGGCCAGTATCTTGCCATGCAGTAATATTACCATTGCCCTCATACCTGCAGCAGAGAAAATGAAGGGGGTTCAGATTCACTCAAGCACTTTAATTCAGGCTAAGAAATCCAAAAGCACTCGTCATACTCCAAAGATTGGTCCTGCCAAGAAGCCTAAATGCTATAACCCCTATGAAATGCGAGATGCAAATCCAGCTGACTTTGATGAATCACTGCTGTTAGACACACCTATTATGGAAGCATGCGAAAAAGGAAGTTGGGCGAAGGTGGCTGGCCCTCAACAACCACCTGGTCACAAATGAAACTCTTAAGTTGGAATTGTCAGGGTTTGGGCAATCCCCTGGCAGTCCAAGCACTTAAAGCCCTTGTGGCAAAGGAAAAGCCCGATCTACTCTTTTTGATGGAAACTAAAAACCGAAAGGATGTTCTTCAAAGACTAAAACACAGCTTACATTTTGTGCATCTTTAGGTATTTTCTCCAGTTGGCTTAGTTGGGGGTTTGGCAGTGCTCTGGAATGCCAGCCTTTGTTTGACAACTATTAGATCTTCTCCATACCTTTTTGACTTGCTATGTAAGGAGGTTTCGGAGGACAACACATGGCGTCTTACTTGTCTACATGCCCCTGCAGTATATCACTTACGCCAACAGGTTTGGCACGTTTTGAGACAAATCAGCAATGAAAACCACTTACCATGGGTTTGTTTAGGTGATTTTAACGAAATCCTGTATCACTGGGAAAAGGTGGGGAAACGACCAGCAGATTCACATCGCATGTCTTCGTTCCGAGCTGTTTTGAACGACTGTTCTCTTATGGATATTGATACTAAGGGGTGTGCTTTTACCTGGATGAATAACCGAGAAGGGGTTGCATTAATAAAGGAACGTCTTGATAGGGTTCTATGCAATATGGAATGTCGCTTAAAGTTCCCTAGGGTAGAAGTGTATGCTCTATCTGTTGTGGCCTCAGATCATAGTCCTCTTTTCTTAAATACTAAGGCTACTATTGGTAGAGAACATCGGCACTTTATATTTGAGGCTTTACCAGGATGACGAATGTAGACAAATCATCGATAGCTCCTAGAATTCAAATTCAGTGCAGCGTTCGGATCTATTGGCCAAGTTATGGGTGGTTGCTGCTGCACTAAACAGGTAGAGTCGCACAAAATTCCCCAACAATCATATCAAAGTGGCAGAATTGCAGCAAAAATTACAGCAAATAACCAACCATCCGCATACATTTTATGATAAATCAACAGTTATGGCTTTGAAGGAAGAGATACATAAGGTATGGCAACGCGAAGAACAGTTTTGGGCTATGAGATCTCGTATAAATTGGTTGAAATGGGGCGACAAGAACACAAAGCTTTTTCACACCACTACCATTCAAAGACGGCAATGGAATCGCATCAATATGTTGCATGATGAAAATCACATATGGGTTAGGAATCCTATTGCGACCAATTTTTCGGGTGTGAACCACCTAGGATTTGGCTAATGGATTGTTAAGCCTAGACTTAACTCGAGCTCTCCTAAGCCCATACCAATTTGCGACTTAGGTTCAAGTTCTTAACATGCAATTGATTTTCAATTAGGAGTCACCACTAATCTATTTTTGATGGGTCATTAGAAACCCAAGTAAAGTAACGGGAGTTTCACTTTACTCCTACGAACCATAAACTAAGGGTACGGGGACTTGGTTATGTTAGATTTTTCTAATGCCCTTTCGGTACCTTTCTTTTTATTTTGAAAAATGTTTGGCAAGCAATTTGAATTGATTTTAAATTTATTTCCCTAACATGTGGGGTGATCATGCGGGTGCGCAATCCACCAACTTAACACCCAAATAAACAATAAATAAATTGCAAAAACTTACCTCAAAGCAACGAAAGTATCTGCAATGTTAAATTAAAATCCACATCAACAGCACTAGATATGGTTTCTAATTAACACGCAATTTCTCTTTTTTTTCACTTATTTAATGAAAATTATGCAATATGCAATGCAATATTAACTAAATGACCTAATTCTAATGACATGTAATTTCTAATTAAATGGGCTTAACAAAAATACTAAATGACATGCATCTCAATGCCCTAATTTCTAATTAAGACCATTCAAAATTATCGAAAAATATCACACATTGTTCAGATCAAAGGGATAATATTTCGCTAATAAAATCGATAAATTGATCTTAAGCCTTAAAGATCAAAATATCAATTTTACTCCCGCGTGATTAATTATTCCATCTAAAGCCTTATATATGGAATAAAAATTCGCGTGCGGTTGCGAATTGAAGTGGTATTGGGAATTTCAGTCATGTGCATAAATGAATATATCAAATAAGGAAACGAAATTTTCGGAAATTTTTACCTATTATGAATATTGGCTTCCAAATTTAGACTTCGAACGGCAACTCGCGATGCGATATGGTGATGCTCGGCGAGGCTCGGGTCTCGGGTCTTTCAAGACACCCGCAGTAACTATAGAAATCTGCAGTAGAAATTAATCATGGCAACAAAAAGGCAAGGCTTGCTGGACGTCAATGTGGTGCGGTGGCGCGAGGAGCAGCTACAACGTCTCGAAGCAAAGCCTGCCCTGTGATCCCAAAGAAAATTTTCTTTGGTCTCCTTACTTTGACCAATAATAAGCTTTGTTAACCCTCTCTTCTTTTGACTGCAAGATGTTGACCAAAAGACCACGAAGATCTGCTGGAACAATTATTGAACAATTGGACTCTTTGATGATTGCCGTGGAATTGGTAGCCCTGGCCACACAAGGAGCAGCGACAATGTCATGGGCTCAATGGGAAGGAAGCAACGAGCCGACTTAGATCTCGTAGCCTTCTGGAGATATCACGGCAAGGCCACCTTGTTGTCGGGAGGTAGGCGCGGCAATGGGTCAGCAGCTCATCGCCGTGGGGATCGGCAGTAATAAGCCCCACTCGAGGTGCCTCGTGGAGCTCGTTGGACTTGGCTTGCTGGCGTCACTAGATGACCGCTGGACTGAAAGATCGTAGGAATTGCTGTTGGGTCTCACTTGAAGGCTGAAAAGGTCGTCGAAGGCTGATGTGTCGCTATAGCGGAGACACATAAAACTGCAGAATTATTGCTGGAACTCGCCTGGAAACTTGCAAGACATAACAAACGCCAAAGCTTCGTGGGATCGATCTTGGTCATGCGGAAGTTGCGGGTGTTGGCGGTGGCAGCCGCTTTGTCGTTGGTTGGCAGGACACCTCGATAGGAGACAACTGATTCACGTCATCATAGAAGGAGTAGCGCGGTCGACCAACAGGGAGAGGCGCTGACGAGATGGTTTCGGCTAAGAGGGAGCTTCGGAAGAGAGACCACTTTCCTCCTCTCTCGCTCAAAAAGTGCCGTGTATCTTCAATATGTGTGCCCCCTCTCAAAACCCTACACGTATTAATCTATTTATAGGCCACGAGTTAGGGTTTTAATTTTTCCAAATTCATATCCACGAAAATTCCTTTTTCCGAAAGCAATATTTGCTTTTCCAAACGCAATATTTATTTTTGATATAATTCAGGATTGCAAGAGGATTATTTCTTAAATTTGAAATCTCACAAATATAAATCCGTAAAATCTCCCTAAGAATACGGGCTTAGGTCAATTTGCTCTCTTCGTGGGCTTAGCCTGACTCATCAAATTAAAGTTTCTGAAGCATTAATTCGAACGCATCCGTCACCGGCCCAATGTAAATAAATGCACCTAAAACTATATGCTATGCAATTAACTATTTTTTCAAGGATAAAATTAACCCCTAATTTTTTAATGCAATAAATGACTAAATGGGTCGCCAAAATTTAGGTGTCAACAAATCCCACAAAGTTAAAAGAGATGGCATCTACCTTTTTTTCGAAGTTATATACCATAATGGGCAGTCGCAATTATGGACCTGTATTAGATCAATGCCCTTACTGTGGTCACGCCAGAGATGAATGATGTCTTAATAGTAGGAGTGACGTATTCGGAAGTTAAACAAGCTACCTTTTAGTTAGGAGCCACCAAAGGTTCGGGTCCGGATGGGCTGAATGGTTTATTTTATCAGACACATTGGGACATTATTAAAGATGATCTTTTCAAGGTAGTTCAAATTTTTTTTACTTTAGGTTTCTTACCTTCCGCATTAAATAGGACTATTATTGCCCTGATTCCTAAAATCCCTAACCTTGAATGTTTGGATCAGTATCGCCCCATCAGCTTGTGCAACTATGCTTACAAGATCATTTCAAAGGTGCTTGCTAATCGATTAAAACCTATGCTACCAACTCTGATTTCGGAGGAATAGTGCACTTTTGTGGGTGATCGACAGATATAGGACAATATATTACTAGTCCAGGAGGTTCTTCATCAGCTAAAGTCAAAGAACAGGAAGCGACATTTTCAAGCTGTACTTAAGATGGATATGCAGAAACCGTATGATAGAGTGGAATGGGATTTTCTTAATGATTATCTACACAAACTAGGATTCCATTCCAGTTGGATCAGATTGGTAATGAAGTGTATCACAACAACATCCTCTTGTGTCAAAATGAATGGCGAGTATTTGCAGTATTTTCATCCTACCAAGGGCCTTCGACAGGGTGATCCTCTATCCCCATATCTTTTTATCCTTATGGCGAATCTATTATCTTATCTTATTAACAACGCAGTTGACATGGGTGTTTTCAAAGGTATCAAATTAAATAGATGGTGTCCTGTTATTTCACATCTATTTTTCGCAGATGATGCGATCTTTTTTCTTGATGATACGATTCACGAATGTTAGAATCTATCAAATCTATTGCATCAGTATTGCTTAGCAACGGGTCAAGCTATTAATCGCAACAAATCTAGTATTTATTTCAGCAAAACTTGCCTTGCTACTTTACAGGAGAATATGGCTAGGGAGTTAAGGGTACCAGTATTGCAAAGATGTGGTAAATATTTAGGAATACCATCTGAGTGAGGGCATTCGAAAAAGGATATGTTTTCATGGATTATGGATAGGGTTCACGCAAAACTGGAAAGTTGGAAGGAAAACCTTATTTTAAAAGGCGGGAAAGAGATTCTTCTTAAAACTGTGGTACAAGCTATACCACAATATACCATGTCAATATTTAAATTACCCGTATCTATCTGCTAATCTTTTGAAAAGCGAATTGCAAGATTTTGGTGGCAGAATGACACAAGCAAAGCAGGGATACATTGGCAAAATTAGGAAGCACTGAAACAAAGAAAGGATGCTGGTGGCTTAGGTTTTTGAGATTTAATAAGCTTCAATAAAGCCATGCTTGGCAAACAAGTGTGGCGTCTAGTCCATCAACCTTTATTCTTATGGGGTAAAGTTTTTAAAGGACTCTATTTCCATTCATCAAATTTCTACACTGCAGAAAAAGGCTCTCGCCCATCTTGGGGCTAGCAAAGTCTTTTGAGTGGAAGGGATGCAATTTTACCCTCTATATGTTGGTCAGTAGGAGATGGGCGATCAATCAACATACGCGAGGACAGGTGGCTACCTATTGGAATACTAGGTGGACCAAAAGTTCGAGAAGAACCTCAAATGGTAGTTGATCTCATTGATCATACCACCAATACCTAGAAGTGTAATCTGCTCAACAATTTTTTTGACTCGAAGGTGATAGATCATATCACTAGTATTCCGGTAAGACCTAATTTTGCCAAGGATGAAATTATATGGACTGCTACCAATCATGGTGTTTATACGGTCAAAACTGCATATAATGCAATTACACAGACAGCAACTACTCATATCAACAGAACAGCTTCTACATCTTATCAGAACCCTACCTGGTTATGGCGGAAATTATGGAAAATGCCAACTGCCCCAAAGATTCGTACTTTCTTGTGGTTATTATATCATAATGCTTTAGCAACCAGAGCCAATCTACATCAGAGACATATCATAGACAACCCATGCTGTACACTATGCAATTAGAAGACACTAGAAACCCTAGAACATTTGCTCCTGCTCTGTACATGGACTAATCGTGTGTGGTCACATCCCCAAATCGATATTCACATCTCACCTCATAGCATCCAGCGTATTGATACATGGATCATGGACAAAGTTAGACAACAGAACAGCTTACTTGGTCTAGTGAAGATCGCCAACGTTCTTTGGCAAATTTGGCGTGCTTGGAATGGATTCATCTTCAAGCGTGCTACTCTTGATCCAAATCAGGTCGCTGAGGCAGCGCTCGCTCACTTCCATGTGGCTCGGGTGTTTGCTTTATCATTGACCTGCAAGGGTAGATCGCTTCAAAACAGGGGATCACTTTGGCGACCACCAGATCTGGGGTCCTAAAGGTGAATATTGATGGTTCTCATCAACCAGGAAGTAGGGAAGGTAATATAGCTTGCGTTTGTAGAGATTGTTGGATGTATGCCCTAAAGCTACTATGTAATAGTTACATATTAGGGATTTTAGTCGATACAGCTTAAGTTGTACTTTTAGACGATTTCTCTCGCTTTACCTGGTGTATTTTCTTGCAAGTAAGTCGAAACCTTTTCGTACTTTGAGAAGTTTGCTAAAAAGGTTCAAAATGAAAAAGGATGTGTTATCTCTAGTATAAAAATAGATCATGGAAGTGAATTTGAAAATCAAGACTTCACAAAATTGTGTGATGAATCCGGTTTTAAGCACGTATTCTCCTCTCCATACACTCCTCAGCAAAATGGAGTTGTGGAAAGAAAGAATAGATCTCTTCAAGAAATGGCTAGGACACTTTTAATTGAAAGTAAAATCTCTTCACGATTTTGGGCTGAAGTCATTTCAACTGCATGCTATATCATAAATAGAGTCTTCCTAAGACCTATTCTAGAGAAAACCCCTTATGAATTGTTCAAAGGTAAGAAGCCTATTGTTTCATACTTTCATGTGTTTGGTTGAAAATGCTTTATTTTGAAAAATGCAAATGATCGAGTTGGTAAGTTTGAAGAAAGATCAAATGAAGGCATCTTCCTTGGATATTCTACATCAAGCAAAGCCTACGAGTCTATAACAAGAAAAGTCACCGTGGAGGAATCAATGAATGTCAAATTCCAAGACTCAACGCAAGATGAATCCAAAGACTCAATATGAAGAGTCTCGAACCCGCTCTAGACCTTCCAATGTCTTCAACTCAAGAAGCATCTCGGACTCGAAGTCCAACATCAAGATACTCATGAAGATTCAAATAAAGAAAGAGATCATCAACCAAGCAAATCAACTAGTAATTGGAAGCACAAATCCAGTCATCCCAAAGATCTCATTATTGGCGAAATCAATGAAGGAATCCGCACCCGATCAAAAAGGCGTGAAGAATCTAGTGCTGTGGCTCTCATCTCTGAAATTGAACCAAAAAGCATAGAAGAAGCTTTATCTGATGAAAGTTGGATCGAAGCTATGCAAAGAAGAACATCAATGAGACAGCTTCAACATCAATGATGTCCAAATGGGTGTTGACAAGATCTAAACCAAAAGGTAAAACTCATGTAATAGTTACATATTAGGGATTTCAGTTGTACTTTCATATTATTATTTAAATTATTAAAGAGCAAAGCATATTGAGATTCGACATCACTTCATTAGAGACCATATTCAAAATGGAGAAATCTCGATTCAATTTGTTGATTCGAAGAGTCAACTAGCGGATATATTCACAAAGCCTTTGCAAACATTTTGAAGCTTGAAGATTATTATTTAATTAATGGCAATGACGTATTCATTCATCTGTCCAATTATTTTATATTTATGAATGATTCCATAAGATTAGTTGCAACTAGACCTATTCTTGAGACGTCAAGAATATATGTGACGGGTTCATAATTAGACTGAATCTTTAAATTGTTCCCGGTTGATGGATTATTGAGTGGATATTAATAATCTTGTTAAAATCGGTGTGTTCTTAACTTCGCCATTAAGTATTGGATACTTAAGGGAATGATGAGTTACATGTCATTGGGTATTATGATGTCTGAGTTAGAACACGTGTTTGTATTAGATAAGTTCACTGAACATGACGCATATGGAACAATTAGCGACATGGAAGCTTTTAGCGTGGTCAATGTCTAATTGTTCATGCTTTGGTCTTATGTAAATAATCCTTAGACCTGAGGCACAATGTTAACTTGTGTATTGAACAACTATGGTTCACGGGTGCACATAATGCCGAGTCGTTGATCCGTCTTTATATGTGATGGTCATAGTTCGTTCATATACGAAGTTGCAAGTGTGCGCAATATGGAATCTGTCTCCTTATTACATGCAAGGTATAAAAATGATGTCCTATGCGATCTAATTATGACACCGCATTGAAATCCTCGGCCAAGGTTATAACCGAGAATAAATTGTTTATGTCTCAAATAAAATGCATGTTAATTAGATTTGTGCATATGATTGAATTAATGACTTGACTAATATTCCATGGTCTTTGTTTGATTGGGACATAGTAAGATAGAGGGATTGAATTACATTGTAGCCAAAGCTGACAAGTTCATTATGTTCTTAAAATTCACACTATATGGGTAGTCATGACATATTGCTAAATGTCAATCATGGCTTGTAAGACCCAAAGATTAATCGGGACAATTAATTCTTTTGGGAGTACTAATGTGTTAGTACAAGTCTTACTACCAACTTAGTGATGAACCTAGGGATGTCATACACCATAAACAATTTGGATAACGTGAAACAAGAGAGAAATAATGTTGCAAATGTGTTTGCAATTACTGCAATCGAATTGTGTCGATTTGAAATTAAATTAAATGAGATTTAATTTAATTTGTATTATAGTCACGAGCCTATTTGCATATGATGCACACGCATGCCCGAAGTGGATACATGTTAATGTATTTCATTTGTACATATAAAGATTATGTTGTTTTTATTTTTAAAAGGGATTGATTAATTAATTATTTGTTCGTTTAATTAATTAATTAATTAATACATTTTAATAACCAATAATAAAATAATATATAAAGTTTCCTGCATGTGCACGAAGCACATGCATGAAACTTTGATGGTCAGCAACCGCTAACGGTCAGCGGTTGCTGACCATCATGCACGATCATTCGTGCATGAGCGGGGATGATCAGCAACCGTTGCTGATAAGTTTATATCTTTATTTTAAAAGGTTTGTTTTTGCCACAAAAACAGAGGGTTGAAAAACAGAGAAAGGTGGGCGTGCATTTTGTGTTTTAGAGAGAAAATGGGTTGCTGAAAATAAAGAGAGACATGCGTGCTCTTGTGTTCTTCGAGAGACGCGAGAAAGTAGAGTGTTTTCTCGTTCGGGCCGTGACTATAATACATCAAGAATACGGCGGATCATCTCCACAAGATTGCTAGCACGATCATTGTGGTGTATATCCGAAAGTTCTCTCTTCCGTTCGATGTTCGTTGTTGGTGTGTCTGAACTAGAGGTCCGACGCTTGTGGGACTCGAACTGAAGAACATCCGAACCGATTTGTTTAAAGCGCGCTTCGAGAGGTAATTCGTTTAACTTCCTATTTATATTCAGATTTTTGATTAAAACGCATGAACAACGCCTTAGGAGAATCATGTATAAAATATATCTTTGTTTCCATTGCGTTCTTTTTGTTAATTTTTCTTATACATGATTCATGAAACCCCAACAGTGGTATCAGAGCCAACCTTAGGCGTTTCTCATGCGTTTAATTGATTTATAGTTCAAATATATTTTTGTGTTCTAATGGCCAATTTATTTTTGTTATGAGAATTGGTTCTCTTGCTCTTATGTGGCCTATAGAAGTTGATTTATTTATGTGATAAATTTAATCAACTAAGCAAAAATTAGAACTAAATCAATTTAGAATAAAAAATCCGTAACTTGTTGTACTTTATGTTTATTTTTTGTGAATGTTTCGTGATTGTGAATTTAAAGTTGACAACGCAACTTCTGGTCGGAATCATACTCGTGAAATTTGTTTCATCGATTTTGATTTCTTGACGTGGTTTGCATTGCTCAACTTTAAATTTGATTAAATGCAGAATTTTATCTTTGCCTTCCAAAGCTTTAAATTTTGAATTTATGGCTCGCAAAGAAGGGTGGTGATCATGGAAAATTCCTAATATGTGATTGTTGTATGGATGAATGTATGATGATTACATATATTCATTTTTGGGGTTGTAATTATTAAATGGAGGCTGCATCCTTCCTTTTATTTTATTTTAATTTTTCATGATATGTATTTTTAGTATAGTTTAGTATTTCAATTATTAATGTAAATACTACAAGAGAGGAGGTGCCATTGGAGGAGCCATTAAACTGGTGAGCTCTCTGGGCCCGGTCTTTGAAGAGTTCAAAGATTGAAAAAAAAGTGAAGAGTAGTTCCATATTATTAAAACATTAAAATGGCTAAATGGGTCTCTTTGACTTGAGACCTATTCAACCATAATTCCATGATCACCACATAGGATAGATATTTATGCGATATCTATTTATTTATTATGTTTATGTTATCGTGCATGTTAAACTGGTTAATGTGCAAAGTGAGATCATAAATAACGACAAAAATCTCCTCATTAATAATATTAAGTCGGAATGGGTTTCGGACTCGTGGCCTTCCATCGTTATGATTTGATCCAATATTATAGTGGTTAACTGACCGGCTATGGATACATATGGGTTAATTACCATTCATAATATTGGACCACTCCATTATACATGTGATGTTGTGGGGTTGGAGCCAAATAATGGTGAGGAAATCGTTTGTATTTTCAATACTTACATGAGACGATGGGTGAGACTTAACTATGATCATAATTCCAATAACTGTTAGGTGAGACTTTCATGGTCTAGAGGCCAAAGTTATGATTGGGACTCACATATGATGCGTTGAACAAGCTGGTTCACTCACTAAGTTCATAGGACACCAATAATTGTTAGGTGAGGTGGACTTTGAGCTAGTGGGACTCTAATCCCCACTAGTAATCTTTACCCAACAAAGATTATCGCTTCCCATCTTAAGGAGTATGGGATTCGAATATAAATTTAGTGGGATGATCTATTTCATTTAAAGACCAAAATGAAATAGTTATTATGAAAAGTACAACGGCTAACAATTTATTTTCTGCAACAGATATATTATTACTTTGAAAATGGTGACCACAAACCCACTCACTTCTATACTTGACAAGAATTATTTAACTGGACCCAATTTCACTGACTAGGTGAGGAATTTGAGAATTATTCTTAATTAAAAAAAAATCGGGTATGTGCTTGATGAAAAGATGCCAACCTCCTTTCCTGAGGGTGGGACCCAAAAGGAGCATGTCACTTATGATAAGTGGCGTGACGATGACTTAAAAGTTAGATCATATATGCTTGCTTCGATAAACAATGAATTATAGAAGAAGTATGAATCTATGGAAGATGCTAGGTCGATCATTTTGCACTTAAAATGAATACTTTGATGAGAATGGTCGAACTTCTAGATATGAGATATCTAAGGCATTGTACCATATGAGGATGGATGAAGAATCATCTGTTAATGATCATACTTTGAAAATGATTTGACACATTAAAGAATTGGCTAGGTTGAATCTTGTTATGGACAATGAGTTAGTTGTGGATTTGATCATCCAATCTTTACCCGATTCTTTCTCTGGTTTTGTCCAAAACTTCCACATGCATAAGATGGAGAAAACTCTCGCTGAGTTACATAGCATGCTAGTAGTTTATGAGAAGGAAATGCACAACACGAGACCAAATGTAGTGGCTATGGCTAAGGATTCTTCTTCAAAGGGTAAGATTGTTTTGGAGAAAAAGAAATGGAAGAGGCCTGCCAAACCAGTTGTGCAACCAAACCTCAAGATTGATAAAGGGAAATGTCATTACTGTGGTGTCAAGGGGCACTGGAGAAAGAACTGTAGGAAGTACCTCGCGAGCTTGAAGGTCAAGCCCAAGGACCAACCTTATGAAAGTATGGTGTCTATGCTTATTGAAACTAATCTTATGGTTAGTGCTGAATCCAGCTCATGGGTTCTAGATTCTGCTGCAACTTCACATATTTGTATGTCTTTGTAGAATCTGGAAATAAGCAGGATGCTAGGGCGAAATGAGATTGTCTTGACATTTGCCAATGAAGCAAGAGTTGCTGTATTAGCAATATAGACTTTTCGTTTATGTTTGCCTTCTAGACATATATTGGTTTTAAAGAACTGTTTGCATTATAAGAATGCTGTTAGGAACATCATCTCTATACTTCGTTTGGGTAAAGAAAATTATGAATTTTCTTTTGCTAGTGATGTATGTTCTATTTATCATAATAGAATATGTGTTGGTTCTAGCTTATTAACCAACAATCTTTATACCATTACAATGTCAGGTAATACGATTACCAATGTCAATAAGCAAAATAGAATTGATATAAATGCCATAACTAATAAATGCACTAGAGACGGTCCAAATAAAAAGTATGTTTGGCATCTCCGATTAGGTCATATTGGAGAAGACAGAATTAACAAGTTGAATAATTATGGGTACATTGATCCATCAAATTTTGAGTCATACTCGACTTGTGAGGCATGTCTTCTAGGAAAAAATGACCAAAACGCCTTTTATAGGACAAAGTGCGTGAGCTGCTGACATATTAGAATTAATACATATAGATGTATGTGGATTGATTAATGAAACTGCTAGAAGTGGTTATAATTACTTCATTACTTTCACCGATGATCAGTCACGGTATGGTTATTTATACCTCATGAAGTATAAATCTGAATCATTTGAAAAGTTCAAGGAATTCAAGGATGAAGTTAAGAAACAAACAGGAAAATGTATTAAAACTCTTCGATCGGATCGAGGAGCTGAATACCTTAGTACTGAATTCCTGGACTTTCTTAAAGAGAATGACATTTTATCACAATGGACACCTCCTGGAACTCCAGAACATAATGGTGTATCTGAACAAAGAAATCGTACTTTATTAGATATGGTAGGATCTATGATGAATTACACCGATTTGCCAATATCCCTTTGGGGATATGCCTTTGAGACAGCTGTATATATACTGAACAGAGTGCCGTCCAAATCTGTTCCAACTACGCCCTATGAGATATGGCATGGTAGGAAACCTAGTCTTAATCATATTAAGATTTGGGGTTGTCCATCTTTCGTGAAAAAGCTAAAAATGGAAAAATTGGAGGTAAGATCTGAACAAAGTCCCTTCATTGGATATCCAAAGGAAACTCTTGGATATTATTTTTATTTTCATTCAGACCAAATAATTTTTGTGAGCAAGCACGCTTCTTTTCTAGAGAATCAGTTCGTCTAGGAAGGTGGTGCTGGGCGGAAAATAATCTTATAAGAAGAAAATAATGAAGTACCAAACAACCGAGTTTAGATACCAATCTCTGATTCATTGGAAGCTTCTGATACACAACCTCTTAGGAGAAGTGTGGAAACGTCTCGCCCACCTGCTCGTTATAGACACTCGGTTGATCATATTGAACAATTATTCATTGTGAATGACAGCGATCAACTTGGTGATCCTAAAACCTATGAGGAGGCGATGTCGGACATCGATTCTGGTAAATGGTTAGAAGCCATGAAATCCAAAATGGATTCAATGTATTCCAATGAAGTTTGGACCTTAATTGACCTGCTTGATAATATTATACCAATTAGCTGTAAATGGATCTTTAAGAGGAAGATGAATGCTGAAGGTCAAATTGGAACTTACAAAGCACGGTTAGTGGCGAAAGGATATCTTCAGAAAGAAGGATTTGATTATGACGAAACTTTCTCACCTGTGGCCATGCTAAAATCCATTCGGATTATGTTGGCTATAGCTGCACACCTTGATTATGAAATATTCCAAATGGATGTCAAAACGGCTTTTCTAAATGGTTTTCTCGATGAGAATATCTATATGGAACAGCCACGGGGTTTTGAATCCAATAGTGAAAAACGGAAGATGTGTAAGCTTAAGAAATCCATTTATGGACTCAAACAAGCCTCCAGAAGTTGGAATATCTGTTTTGATGATGTAGTCAAATCGTTTGGCTTCATCAAAAAATCCGGATGAACCTTGTGTATACAAAAAGATCAATGGGAGTGTAATTACATTTCTAGTTTTGTATGTTGATGATATACTTTTGATTGGAAATGATGTACCAATGATATCATTAATAAAACTATTCTTGTCACAAAAATTCTCCATGAAAGATTTAGAAGAGGCAACCTACATTTTAGGTATTAAGATCTATAAAGATAGATCAAGACGATTGATTGGCCTCTCATAGTCTACATACATAAACAAAGTGTTAACACGGTTTAACATGTAATATTCCAAGAGAGGATTATTGCCTTTTAGGCAAGGGATCCATCTTTCTAAGGAGATGTGTCCTAACACTCCTAAAGAAAGAGAGCGGATGGCGAAGATACCATATGCATCCGCTATTAGAAGCATAATGTATGCTATGCTATGTACTAGACCTGATATTGCGCATGCTATAAGTATTACTAGCAGATATCAATCTGATCCAGGAGAAAAGTACTGGATAGTAGTCAAGAATATTCTTAAGTACTTGTGAATGACTAAATATTTATTCTTGATATATGGAGAAGGAGAATTTAAAGTTGTAGCTTATACTGATTCCGATTTTCAATCGGATCCTAATGATTATAAGTCTACATCTGGGTTTGTTTTTACATTCAATGGTGGTGCAATTAGTTGGAAAAGTTCCAAACAAAGCATAACTGCCGATTCCACCACTGAGGCAGAGTATGTAACTACTTCTGAAGCAGCAAAGGAAGCCGCTTGGATGAAGAAGTTTATTTATGAGTCGTTCCTTCAATTGAGCAACCGATTACATTATTTTGTGACAACAATGGGGCTATAGCTCAAGCTAAGAAACCAAGGTCTCACCAGAAGTCGAAGCACATTGAGAGATGCTTCCATCTCATCAGAGAAATTGTTGGGAGAGGTGATATCGCCTTACAGAAAATTGCCTTAGCAGAAAACGTGGCAAATCCCTTCACTAAAGCCTTACCTCAGTTTTCTTTTGAAAGACATATTGACAAAATGGGTTTGAGGTACCAGACAAGTTAGCTTTAGTGCAAGTGGGAGATTATTGGATGTATGCCCTAAAGCTACTATGTAATAGTTACATATTAGGATTTCAGTTGTACTTTCATTATTATTATTTAATTAATGGCAATGACGTATTCATTCATTTGTCCAATTATTTTATATTTATGAATGATTCCATAAGATCAGTTGCAACTAAACCTATTCTTGAGACGTCAAGAATATATGTGACGGGTTCACAGTTAGACTGAATCTTTAAATCGTTCCTGGTCGATGGATTATTGAGTGGATATTAATAATCCTGTTGAGACCGGTGTGTTCTTAACTTCGCCATTAAGTATTGGATATTTAAGGGAATGATGAGTTACATGTCATTGGGTATTATGATGCCTAAGTTAGAACACATTAGACAAGTTCACTGAACGCGATGCATATGGAACGATTAGCGACATGGAAGCTTTTAGCGTGATCAATGTCTAATTGTTCATGCTTTGGTCTTGTGTAAATAATCCTTAGACCTGAGGCACAGTGTTAACTTGTGTATTGAACAACTATGGTTCACGAGTGCACATAATGCCGAGTCATTGATCCGTCTTTATACCTGATGGTCATAGTTCGTTCATATATGAAGTTGTAAGTGTGTGCAATATGGAATCTGTCTCCTTGTTACATGCAAGGTATACAAATGATGTCCTATGCGATCTAATTATGACACTGTATTGAAATCCTCGGCCGGGGTTATAACCGAGAATAAATTGTTTATGTCTCAAATAAAATGCATGTCAATTAGATTTATGCATATGATCGAATTAATGACTTGACTAATATTCCATGGTCTTTGTTTGATCAGGACATAGTAAGATAGAGGGATTGAATTACATTGTAGCCAAAGCTGGCAGGTTCATTATATTCTTAAAATATTCACACTATTTGGGTAGTCATGACATATTGCTAGATGTTAATCATGGCTTGTAAGACCCAAAGATTAATCGGGACAATTAATTCTTTTAGGAGTACTAATGTGTTAGTACAAGTCTTACTACCAACTTAGTGATGAACATAGGGATGTCACACACCATAAACAATTTGAATAACATGGAACAAGAGAGAAATAATGCAATACTGCAATCGAATTGTGTCGATTTGAAATTAAATTAAATGAGATTTAATTTAATTTGTATTATAGTCACTAGATTATTTGCATATGATGCACACGCATGCCCGAAGTAGATACATGTTAATGTATTTCATTTGTACATATAAAGATTATGTTGTTTTTATTTTTAAAAGGGATTGATTAATTAATTATTTGTTCATTTAATTAATTAATTAATTAATACCTTTTAATAACCAATAATAAAATAATATATAAAGCTTCATGCATGTGCACGAAGCACATGCATGAAACTTGGATGGTCAGCAACCGCTAACCATCATCCACGAAATCATGCATGAACGGTCAGCAGTTGCTGACCATCATGCACGAAGTCTTGCATGAGCAACCGTGCACGATTGTTCATGCATGAGCGGGAACGATCAGCAATATCAGCAACCATTGCTGATTAGTTTATATCTTTATTTTAAAAGGTTTGTTTTTGCCACAAAAACAGAGGGTTGAAAAACAGAAAAAGGTGGGCGTGCGTTTTGTGTTTTAGAGAGAAAATGGGTTGCTGAAAATAAAGAGAAATGTGCGTGTTCTTGTATTCTTTGAGAGATGCGAGAAAGTAGAGTGTTTTCTTGTTCGGGCCGTGACTATAATACATTGATGATACGGCGGATCATCTCCACAAGATTGCTAGCACGATTGTTGTGGTGTATATTAGAAAGTTCTCTCTTCCGTTCGACGTTCGTTGTTGGTGTGTCTGAACTAGAGGTCCGACGCTTGTGGGACTTGAACTAAAGAACATCCAAACCGATTCGTTTAAAGCGCGCTTCGAGAGGTAATTCGTTTAACTCCCTATTTATATTCAGATTTTTGATTAAAATGCACGAACAACGCCTTAGGAGAATCATGTATAAAATATATCTTTGTTTCCGCTGCGTTCTTTTTGTTAATTTTTCTTATACATGATTCATGAAACCCCAACAGAGATCACCATGGCCTTTGGTTTCTCCAAAAGCGTTCGCAACCTCGGCACGTTTTCATTCTGTCATCTGCGTCAAGACTTTACTCGAGCGACTTTGCTAGTTGAATCGGACAATCTGATCCTTGTTGAGACGGTGAATCGATAGAGGCAGCCGCCATGGGAGGAGAGGAGTCTGTTCTCGGAAGTTGCTTTTTTGGTTTCCCTTTTCCCTAATCTCACGGTGTTCTATTGTTGTTGAGAAGCTAACATGGTGGCTGATTGGGCTGCAAAAGCCCATAGTCGGACTTTGTCAAACTAGAACTAGGCTGTTTTTCCCCCTTTTTTCCTCATGGATCTGGTATGTGCTGATGCACTAGCTACGGGATGTACAAACGTTATATCATCAATATAGTTTCTGCTGTTTTCGACCAAAAAAAAAAAAAAAAAAAACAAAGTAGATCTGACACATAAATCAGTTCAAATTCATCCTCAAATTGGACAACCCAACCAATTACATGGAATTGGTAAGATGATTAGGACTTGTGGTTTATCCACTTTCTCATCTCAGATTGGCCTTTCTCCAAGCCTCCATATATCGTGATTATTCTGGTTCAGGGGAATCTAGGCAGAAAGGGGGGCAAGGGTTGAGGGGCCGCCTGCTATGCCACTTGAGCAATTCAACGGAATGGTCAAAGGCCAATAACGGAAGGACTTGATACAATAATTTTAGTAAGTAGGTTGAAGGATTTAACGACACAAAGTGAAACTTAGAGGGTTAAATCATGGGTAATTTACTAACCGCTTTTTCGTTCGATACATGAGGCCCTCATGTCAAAACATAATCTCCATCCATAAAGCGCTTTCTGGTGTTGCATGTAGCAACAGCTCAAATCGAGAAGAATTCCACAGTGCGTTTTGACAGAAATTGTCTGTGGTCGGTAAATTTCTTGCGAGTAGTCATTCTCTTTATTTTAGGGGTTCTCATTTTTGTTCAAAAAAGTTTTTAAAAAAAAAAGTTACTATGATGATCAAGAGAATTACAAATTTGTGAGAGGCTACTGCAACGGCCATATGCTCTAAATATTTACACTTGGGAGAATTTTCATATGCATTTATATTAGAATAAGAAATTTTTAACGCATAGTTCTAATTTTGTTTTGTCTGGCACTTTCCACTTTCCAAATATAGTCGTCGGCAAATAATCAAGGCAGCAGTGCAAAAGTAGTGCCAAGTAGGCCATATATAAAGTTGATCGGATTATCGTCACGGTGCAGGCGGAGCGCACACTTCAAAAATATATATAAAAAAAATCTCCCTTTTTCTTTTCTTCTCCGTTGCGCTCTCTCTCTCTCTTCACGGTTTTTCTTCCTTCCTTCCTTCGTCAGATAGGCTATGGATTTCCCTTGCATGGGGTTTAAGTTTGCCAGCGGGAGTTGTCAACGAAAATTGGTCACCTTTATATGGAATCAAGCAAATTATTTGACATGATTCAGTCTTCTAAAGACGCAGGAATTGAACAAGCCATTTATAGACAAAAAAGAAGTTCTCCATGAAAATTTATTACCCTTGCATGGAATCAGGTAAATTATTTGACATGATATGGTTTTGTAAGGACTTCAATTCAGCACATCATCTCTGTAGCAGAAAGCAAAATTGGAAAATTTCCGAGGTTGGAATCCCAAATATTCCTTATCTAATTGAACACGCCGCTAGCAGACCATAAAGGAGTTTTAGTGAAAAATTATTGCCCCTGTATGGAATCAAGAAAATTATTGACATAATTCAATTTTGTAAAGACTTCACTTCAATGAATCATCTCTACGATAAAACGTAAAATTACAAAATTTCAAGGTAAAAACCCAAATTTTTAACATTTGATTGAACACGCTATTAACAAATCGAAGTGGAGTTCTTAGTAAAATTTTGTTGTCCTTATATGGAATCAAGGAAATTATTTGACATGATTCCATTTCGAAATGACTTCACTTTAGCCGATCATTTCTACAGAAAAAGGCAAAATTACGAAATTTCGAGACAACAACCCCAAATGCTCCCCATGTGACTGAATATCTATTTGCAAACTAGAGGCAAGGGAAAGCCACCGTAGACAGAGCAACGGAGAAGAAGAGAGAATGATTAAAGACTGCAAATTGCTAAGGGGTGGGCCACATCTGCGTGTTAGAAAATAGTAAAATTGGAAGTCCTTTGATTCCAACACTGCGCCCGTGACAATCACCTATTGGACTCAAGTATGGCCTACTTAGCACTACCCAACTACCCAACTTTTTCTCAAAATAAAAGAACTTTGCACTGGGGCCCAGCCACAGCTGGCTTTACTTTGTTAGCGCAATCGTAGGAAGGCCTCGTTGAGTAGATGAGCTCAAAGCCCATTTGGATGTTCATTCAAAAGGATCCTTTCTTTCAGTTTCAAACGTTGCTCGATAAAGCTTCTCTAACCTCTTTTCTTCTTGAGTAAGCTTTGATCTCACGAGATCAGTGAGCAAGAGAAATGGCAGAATACACGCTGTCCTCTTTGGTCGAGAAGCTTGCCAAGTTGGTTGGGAAAGAGGTGAAACTATTGAAAGGGGTACGTGAAGAATTTGAACTCATCAAACATGAGTTTGAGCGCATGAAGGCCTTCTTAGCAAGTGCTGAGTCGTCGCAACAAGATGACCCTGAGTTGAAGGTATGGGTAAAACAGGTCGTAGAGGTTGCATACGACACTGAGGATATTCTAGATGAATTCATGCTCAAGTTGGCAAGAGATCACGGGCATGGGTTCATGGGCTACTTTCGCAAGATCAAATCATTCATACATAACTTGAAAGCACGCCATCATATCTCCTCCGAGATAGCTGATATCAAGTCAAAAATCAGCTGCATCGGCGAAGGACATCAGCGATACCATTTTAAGTCGTATTGCACAGAGCAAAGTGCAAGCTCATGCACCAGAGGCACCTCACGGCAGGATCTCAGGGAGGACGCTTTTCTAGTTGAGGAAGGTGAACTGGTGGGGATTGACGAGCCAAGAGAAGAGATTATTAAGTGGCTCATTGACGGAAAACCTGGACTCGAAGTTGTATCAATCTTAGGGATGGGGGGTTTAGGGAAGACCACTATAGCAGGAAGAGTCTACGACAATCAGCGAGTAAAAGCCTACTTCCAAAGCCATGCATGGATCAATATCTCACAATCTTATGAGATTGACGATATTTTGAGGGACATGATTATACAACTTCATAGAGAAAATCAGCAATCGGTCCCTCAAATCGAAATCATGAGAAGCACGAGTCTCAAGCAGATGGTGAAAGACTTTCTACAACAAAAGAGATACATCATTGTTCTAGATGATGTATGGGACAAGGAAGCGCTAGAAGGTATGAAAAATGTAATGCCCAATACCAATTTCTGTAGCCGATTATTAATCACTACCCGCGTAGCTGATGTTACTACGGTCTTATCCAACAAATCAAAAGTTTATACCTGTAAGCCCTTGTCTTCAAAGGATTCATGGTCCTTATTTTGCAAGAAAACCTTCTGGGGGAAACCCTGTCCTCCTCACCTAGAAGACCTTGCTCGACAGATTTTGAAAAAATGCGATGGTTTGCCACTTGCCATAGTGGCAATTGGTGGTCTTCTCCTTGCAAAAGATGCCCACGAATGGAAGAAGATTTCTAGTAGCCTTGCCGCAGAATTAGAAAGCAATGACAAGATGCAAAATTTTAGGAAAATCCTCAGCTTGAGCTACAATGATTTGCATTATAACTTGAAAAGTTGCTTTTTGTACTTTGGAGTATTTCCAGAGGATCATGTGATTGAGTGTATGAGACTCATCCGTCTGTGGATTGCAGAAGGATTTGTTGAGGAAAGAGAAGGGATGACACGAGATGAGGTTGCTGAAAGTTACTTGAAGGAGCTTATAAACAGAAGTTTGGTGCAAATTGTAGAAACATATTCACGAGGAAGGATAAGACGCTGCAAGGTACATGACCTAATGCGTGAAAATATCCTTTCTAGGTTAAGGGATGAAAACTTTGTTTGCTTCGCATTTGAGCAGAAAAAAGAATTGCAAGAAAAAGTCCGACGTCTATCTGTCCAATACGCCTACAACAATGCACTAAACCAGCTAAATCTCCCCCGCCTATACTCTTTGCTTATTTTTCAATCTGGAATGTCAACCTTAGATGAGCAATTCTTCCCAATTGGCTCTAAGATGCTGAGGGTGTTAGATCTAACAGGTTCATCCCTTCAAAAGTTCCCCTCACAGGTACTTGTTCTTTTCCACTTGAAGTATCTAAGTTTGAGAGGGACCAAGGTGTGCATCATTCCTAGCTCAATTGGGAAACTCCAAAATTTGGAGACTCTTGATCTTAAAAACACATTGGTCTCTGAGCTGCCTATGGAAATAACCAAGCTTAAGAAATTACAGTATCTGTTGGTGTACCGTTATACAGGATTGACAACCTTTAGTTTTCTTAAGGGATTTTTAGCTCCCCAGGGTATTGGAGTGCTAACATCACTACAGAAATTGACCTGTGTAAAAGCTGGAGGTGGTCATAGTAAGACAACAATGCAAGAGCTAGGAGAGTTGATTCAACTAACAAGGCTGGGTGTCATGGACGTGAAGACAGATGATGCAAAGGAACTATGCCACTCCCTCGAGAAGATAATCGACCTTCGAACACTAAGCATGACAACAGACAGTGAGTCTGAGGTTATTGATTTGGATTTTCTATCTTCACCTCCCCTCCTCCTTCGGACTCTAAATATCCAAGGACGTCTAAAGAAGCTACCTCATTGGCTTTCCCTGCTGAACAATTTGGCCAAAATGAGTTTGAATTGGTCTAGATTGGAATTTAGCCCCTAATTGCTCTCCAAAATTTGCCCAATCTTGTGAAGCTTAGGCTAAGAGATACCTTTGAGGAGGAAACATTGGTTATTGGAGATAGAGGGTTCCCAAAGCTTAGGACTTTGATCCTTGGCCGTTTTAAAAATTTGAGATTTATGTCGATGAATGGTCAGGCAATGCCTTGCCTTCAAACTCTTATCATTACAGAATGCAAGCGCTTGGATTGGCAATCATTATTGGTTGTCATCGGTGGCCTCACTCTCCTCACGTGTCTTCATTTCATTGACATGCCAGAAGAATTTGCGCTTGCATTCTTTCCAAATAGCAGTAGCAAAGCTTATGAGGGAAGGTATTTTGCAAAAGTGCTATGAGGAGGTGATGGAACGTAAACCTGAAGTTTACTTCTTCTGGCAGGAAGAGGGTCGCACAGTGCGATATGATCTTAGCATCCATTGCTATGATGTCATAAAGGGCAGGGTGATGACTGATGAGCCGCAGTGAGGTTCTTCCTGAAGTTTTGTAGATTAGAGTGATGTTATTGGGCCTTGCCAGTGCCCTTGGTCCATCATTGATCGTCAGAGAGGACTCTCATCTCGAGTAGCTTGGCCCCTCCTTATGCTAAGTCAGATCCAAAGTGCAGTGCCATTCAATGATTTAGCTGTAGATGCGGAATCATTAGTAAGGGCTGATTTCTTCCGTTATCAATATTTTTATTTGAACTTTTCAATACTTTTATATTCGAATTTATTACCCTCAGATCCCCTGGTGCTATCTTCTTGTTGTTATCATCTTATTCAGTGATCAGTACATTTGTTTCTTGTTTTCTGCTTTCGTTGTACGAATTATAATTTTGTTTTAACCTATATGGAGGCAAAAGAGTGATTTAACCAAAGAAATGAGAAGAATTACAATCTTTCTTTTAAAAAAATTACACGTTAGGCATGTGCAAACAGAAAAATAGGAGGATTGATGTATGTAATAAAATGGAAGTTCAGTATAGCTTTGATTAACAATCAAACGTTTGCTGGTAAACGTGCGGTGTTTTGTGTTGTTTCTCCTGAACTCATGCACATTATTTTTTATCTTTCTAATCTTAGATATGCTGCCACATATCACAGATTAATTCTTCATTACTCAAAATAATATGTGCCCAAAAGTTTGGTATACAAGTAGGTGTTTGATGGAAAATGAACCAACTTCTAATCTTGAAGTATGAGTTTATTAAATTCTGGAGATGCATCTAAATTATTTGAAATAAACGAAAAGTTTTTGCTGCTCTATCCTTATAGTTGTCTTTACTTATATAAAAGAAAATAGTACAACTGAAATAGAGAGTGCACGTAGCATTTGCCTGGCTCTGTTTTTCCATAGAAGAAAGCTAATTGTGTCCTCTATTCAGTTTTTAGTAGAACAACATATATTCAAACTGAAACATGGCAAATTCTCTAGAAAGAAAGAAATCCAAACCTTCCAGCCACAATGCACGCTATTGCAAAACAAGCGATCTGGAAAGATAGTATTATTTTGGCCACATATTATTTTAAGTACATATTATTAAAGTTGCTCCACATCATTCCGTTGTCAGCTACATATTATAGACTGAAGTGTGACATTATTAAAGTTGCACCACCTCATTCCATTCTCAGTTACACAAACTTTCAGCAACATTAAGTCATCCTTCATCAACTTCGAACACAGTGGATGTGCACTCGCTTGTGATAATAACTTTAATGTACCAACATTTTCAAAAAAATACACAACCTCGGTCGTATCCGTCCACTTATTGGTTTATTAAAAAAAAAAGCGTTTCAAGATCTTTTGGCACTCTAAAAGATGCAATCAAAAAATCGCTGAATAGATCAATTTTGTAAATCAGTCTTAGTAAGTCTAGCATTTTCTGGCCAAATTTATGGTAATTAAGGGAAACGAAACTTATTTACATAATATAAACTATGATGCTATATTCAGGATGATGTCTTAATTGAATTTTCAATGTGTCAAACTAAATTTTAAATGACCCAACTAAGACAAAAGTTAACAAATGGGCCGCACCAAATTAAATTTATTTTATTCTGCACTATCACCTATTAACCCTCCCTCTAAGTGATTCATTAAGCTCTGATAATTGGTATCAGAGTTCAGTTACTCTCTATTGAAGTGTTTTATTACTCCTGAGTTAACGATCTTTCGATGGTTAGTATTATTGCACTAGGATTTATGGAATGACAGAGTGACACAAGGCCTCTATACTTCGATGGAAAAGACTACAATATCTGGAAGAATAAGATGAGAGCATTCATTGGATCCAATGATCCCTTGGAGTGGGATGTAGTTTTGAAGGGTGTTAGGCTTGGAGCCTCTTCCTCCAAAAAGGACACGGACATCAAGAAGCTTGAGGTTGAAGCCATGTCTGAGATAGAATTATCCAAGATAAAGAAATTTGGGACATGTTGCACGTGACATATGAAAAAACTGACCGAGTGAAGAAAACCAAGATTTGCTCGGGCAATATGAATCTTTCAAAATGAAGAAAGATGAATTAGTGACTGATATGTTCGGTAGATTCACTGACATCGTCAATGGCCTGGCACGACAAGGACAACCAGTACCTGATTCCATGAAAGTGAACAAAATCCTTCGTGGGTTATTTAAGGAATAAAACAATAGCAAAACATCCATTCAGAAAACTCAGAGGATCTCACTACTTTCCATAGACATATTAGTGGGAACACTTCAATCATACGAAGTGGAATGTCTGAATAAGAAAGAAGAATCTAGAGGTGTGGCATCCGGAAATTTCGACGACCCTCAAATATGCAACGGCCGTGAGTAATCGACGGGAGTATCGTCGGTACCACATTTGGCCTAGTTTCATCGTCACTCAACATCCCGAAATATTTACTTTCGGAGAAAAAGGAAATTTTTCTTTGAATGGCCATATGAACAATCTCACCAATGGCCACGTTATTTTTTTTATCTCTTGGACCAAACCTCCCATGTACATCATCGCGACCCCATGTAGCCTTGCCGATTTCTTCCTCCACGCAAGAATTTCAGTCACGTACTTGTACATGAAGTGGATTGAATAAGAGGAGTCCACCGGTCAACAATTGAAAAACAGTTGACCAAGAGGCCCTCATCAACGGACACGTCAGTGCACGCAAGGGGGGGGGGGGGGAGAGCTGGCAACCGAAAGACTTGCTTCTTGCCACGTTCACCCAGCTGTCTTCGGTCTTGGACGCCACCGCAACTCCCATGCAAATGACTGAATAGTCAACAAATCAAAGGAACAAAAGGATTCGGAATTGAAGGGAAGAGAGAGAAGAATTGAGCAGAAATTCGAGCCAGTGAGAGAGAGAAGTTGAGCGAGCAGAACCGTGAACACAGAGAGAGTTTGAGCAAGAGAGTGGACGGCGAGAGGAAGAAGGAGGAGGTTGCCCCTCCGTCCGTGCTCGAGCTGCCACTGTCGACGCCGCTAGTTTTCGCCGCCATTGAGCCATGCCCAAGACCCCGAGCTTTCTGTTTTTACTTGCCGTCAAGCTAAAGAACTAGAGGCAAGTGAAAGTCCATTAATCTATATGATGTAGTGCTGTTGTTGTCTAGTGTAGTGCAATAGACTTGAGGAAATGTTGAGATGAAGGCTGAATGCCGAATTGTGGGTGATTGAAGTGGACTGGAATTAAGGAATTGAGGAAACACTTTGGTTTCAACATGTTTTCTTAAAGTCTTTGATCTAGAATCATAAATATAGATTCCTATAGAATTTGGAAGCAATTTAGACAAGGTATAGGTGTGAGATTCTACTAAACCTATGCTGTCCAGAACAACTCACATATAGTCAATAACTTCGTTGAGTTTCTATGGAAGTTTTTAATTAGAATTTGGTTTTGATTTCAGAATGGAAATTGTGAAGGATTGTTTAAATTATAACATACATTTTGGCTAGATTTTTTTGAACATATAGCAGTATAAATTTCTGTTAATGAGCGGAGCTTTTCTACTAATGTGTAAATTCTGTGATATAGGAAATCTGGGCTGAGTTGTGTAAATTACTGCTTTTTATACATGACGAATCTGGCTTAGTGTCCTTCATGAAATTCTTTCCTATAGATCTCATCTATAACATACCAAAATTTTAGAATTTTCTGAGTTCGTTTAGGGATCATACCAAAATTTTAGAATTTTCTGAGTTCGTTTAGGGATTATACCAAAATTTTTACTAAAACTATGCATTCTGATTTTTGGACTGTTTTGTGCCGAATTTGCTTAATTTATCTCAAGGGTGGATGCATTTTGATTTATTGTTTGACATGATGATATTGGCATTCAGCATATCATTCAATATTGAGATTTGATGAAGACTCATGGGACATCTTGTCATTGCATTGAAAATTGTTTTGATATTAAGATGTTAATGTTGCCGTTGGACCCTCGAGTCAACGATGCCTCGGGAGTCGGGAGGCCCAGAGGATCGAATGAGTCGATGCATTGTGGATGCCTGGGGTCCATAGTGCCCCAGAGGTTTTCCCCGGGAGCATTGGGATGTCCGGTAGTATGTCGATACGTAAATTCGGAGGGTAGGGGTAACCATCTTCATGGCGCGCCCCGGCAATTCCTCGTGACGCCAGGTGGGATGCGAGATGCCTAGAGGTATAATGCAACACGCTCTGGATGCCTGGTTGTATTATGAATACATGTCCAAAGCCTTTCGCGACGTCAGGTTGGGTGCGAAATCCCAGAAGGACGCAAACATTGGTCCTTTGGGGGATGAAACCTTTTGAATGCTAAAACTGATGGTTATACTAAGTGTGAGTGTGGTCTGATTATGGGACTAAATTGTATGGCATGGAATGGGACGTGTCATAATGGTTTGGCCATATGATTGAGACTTGTGTGACTGAACATGACGCATATTGATCTTTTGAAATTGCATTTGCCATTGCATTAAGGAATGTTATGGTTTCTATGCATACTCATTCCTTGATGAACTGTCTTGTCTATCTTGCATAAAACTAGATCGTGATGGCTTGCATAGTATAGTTTAATGGATCTTTTGTTGTTGAGTGGTTGTACTCACCCCGTTTGGGGACTAACACTTCAGACTAGAAGATATGCCTCTGCTACCAGTCACCCCGGCACATTTTATGGTATTCTAGTCGACCTTCAGTGTGAGTGTTCGGAGCACCACCATCCTGAGATACGAGGGTTGGTTTTTGTTCGAGTGTGGGTACTAATCATGTTTGACATTGGTCCTCCCGCCGGCCTAGTGATTCAGGAGTTTCTAACTGTGTTCGTCCGCCGTGATGGGAGTACGCTAGGGTCGTTGCCACCACCGCCGCCACTGCCGCCAGCTGATGGACCGGACTGGGTGTGACCGAGAGTGATGGTTAGCAGATGAAGCATTTTTGGACCGCCAACACTGACTGATGGGCCTATGTACATGGTTGTTAGAGAGTCGAGTACCTTTTGAAAATAGCCGAGTTTAGAAAAATCTTGGCATTTTGATGTACCGACTAAGATGTCCATAAGGTTTATGTAAATAAAAGTGTATGGCTTTTACCTATAAAAAATGTGTAGTTAGTGTGCATCGTTTCTGAATATGGGATAGGGAGATGTTGAATATGCTTCCGCTATATTTCTGCACAGGGACCAATGTAAGAATTATAAACCCCCATGACTCATGGACTTCCTGAAAATTTCATGGTATCAGAGTAATAGACCTTTAGGTAGAGAGAAAGCAAGTGATCTGTGGCGACCGCAGCGGATCGGGGGCCGTTCAGGGGGTGCCACAAGAGGTAAGAAAATGATTGCGTTAAAATCTAACTATGATTCCGATGATACAAACTCTAAGGATGAGGATGAAGATGATGAGGAAATGGCTCTCATGGTGAAGAAATTTCACAAGATGGCCATAAAAGGAAGAAAATTCAAAGGGAAAAGACCTTTCAAATCGTCTGATTAAAGGAAGAACTTTAGTGAAAGAGGAGATAACAAAGATGTGATTTGCTTTGAATGCAAAAAGAGATGACACATCAAGCCAAATTGCCCTCTATTGAAGAAAAAGAAAGACAAGTTTGAAAAAGGCAAGAAAGCATTGAAAGCTAAAACCTGGAGTGATACGGAATGTGAAGAAAGTGATGAGAAATATGTTAACTGATTGATGGCAAATTCAAAATCAGAAGATGAAATCGAGGTTGGCAATTTCAATATACTTGAAGAAGTTTCAAATTACATAGATGAGTCATGTTCTGATTACAAGGCTGCACTCAGCAAGATTTCCAAATTGAAAAAGGAAAATTCAAAATTGAAGCAATATGATCTTTTTCAAAAGGAAAGGATTGAAACTCTTGAGATATCTCGAATCTCAAGAGAGTCAAGACCTTATTTTGAAGGAAAATGAGCACTTGAAAAAGGAAGTTTATTTTTTCAATTCACATACCATATTACAACAAGTTTGGTCTTGGTTGCAAAATCGTAAAAGATCTTCAAAATTATTTTCCAAAACTTAAAGAAAGAACAAGACAAAGACCTTTGAAAGTTGTTTACAAAAATCATTTTCAAAAACAATTGTAAAGCTTGTTGGTCGAAATTTCCTTAAGTGCTCCATCCGTGGGAATTTAGATCATTTTGAAAATAATTGCCCAGAAGATTGGAGACCAATTCAGAGAAACTTTTTAAGTATGTCTGAACTTTCTAACCAAAAAGGACCCAAATAAATATTGGTACCAAAGAAGGCTTGTATCTGTTTTGTTGATTGCAAGTACCAAAGAAAAAGGCATAGGAGATCCATCAAAGTCTGTTGAAATCTCAAGATACAATGGTGGAAGTGCATCCTTCGAAGGGAACAATAAAGGAAAGATAATTGGCAATGGCACGGTCAAGATAGGATGTCTCAAAATAAAAGGCATTTTACTAGTCAAATGATTAAATTACAACCTACTCAACATCAATCAATTATATGACATTGGCTTCATAATTTGTTTACAAGAAGACAATTGCTCCAAAACAAGTCAGGCTAACAAGCAATCCTTTATAGGAAGAAGGCATAGAAATATACATTTCTATTAGACATAAAGTCTAATGATATACAATGCCTAGGATCCATCAAGGATGAGTCAGATCTTTGGCATAAGAAACTTGGGCACATCAACACTAAACAAATCTAGAAGGTGTCGGCAAAAAAACTCATATGAGGATTACCATACATTAGATTTGAAAGATCTGAGACTTGCTTAGTTTGTGCTCTTGAGAAACAGGTGAGAAGTTCTTTTTAACGCATTAATCATGTTACTACTAAATGTGCACTACAGCTCCTTCATATGGACATTTTCAGACCAACAAGAACTCAAATCTTAGAGGAAAAAG
The DNA here is from genome assembly GCA_014182405.2 of Eucalyptus sideroxylon. NCBI lineage: Eukaryota > Viridiplantae > Streptophyta > Magnoliopsida > Myrtales > Myrtaceae > Eucalyptus > Eucalyptus sideroxylon. Next base: position 6,096,891 of record CM024555.2, on the reverse strand, counting down.
GTATTGTCTAGTCATTGTTGATGATTACACCTGATACACTTGGGTTTTCTTTCTTGCATGCAAGCATGAAACTTTTCCACATTTTTCAAAATTTGCAAAAAGAGTTCAAAATGAAAAGGGTTACATGATTTCTTGCATTAAAACAGATCATGGGAGTGAATTTGAAAATCAAAGTTTTTTAGGCTTTTGTGACAAAATGGTTTTAAGCATCAATTTTTGACTCTTTACACCCTTGAAATAAAATGGTGTTGTATAAAAGAAAAGCTGTTCTTTGCAAAAAAAATGGCAAGAACTTTTTTTAATTGAAAGCAAAGTTGCATCTTATTTTTGGGTAGAAGCTATTTCTACTACTTGCTACATTATAAATTGTGTTTTTCTTAGACCTTTTCAGAGAAAACCCCTATGAGCTTTTTAGAAGCGGAAAGCCAAGCATACCATATTTTCGAGTATTTGGTTGTAAGTGTTTTATTCTTAAGAATGCTAATGATCGGCCTGGAAAGTTCGATGAAAAGTGAGATGAAGGAATCTTATTAGGATATTTGTCCACCAGCAAGACCTTCGGAGTTTACGATAGGAAGTCTCATATGGTGGAAGAATCAATCAATGTAAAATTTGATGATAATAATCAAGGTTCTCTATAAGATTCTGAAACTCCTCAACAACAAAAGTCGGTTCAATAGTTGCAAGAGCTTTGGAAGATATCATAATCAAGTTCAAACATCTGATGAATCTAAGAAGCAATCTAACAAAGAAGAAATTCCAAGATTTGATGACAAATACAACAAAAATCAAAAGCACAAATCTAGCCACATGAATGATCTCATCATTGGGAACATTGAAGATAAAATCAAAACCAGATCAACTCTAAAAGATGCTATCGATACTTTAGCACTTATTTCAAAAGTTGAGTCGAAAAGGATTGAGGAAGCTCTTTCATACGAAAGCTAGATGTCGCGACCTAAATTTTAGATGCATCACCTAAAATTAGGCTAATGGACTGCTAAGTCTTTAAACTTAGCTCGGACTCTCCTAAGCTCATACCAATTCGCAACTTAAGGTTCAAATATTTGGCATGCAAATGATTATTATCTAGGAGTTGCCACTAATCAGTTTATGGTAGGTCGATTAAACACCTTAAATAAAATAACGGGAGAATTATTTTACTCTTATGAACCAGAGACTAAGGGTATGGGGACTTAGTTACATTAGATTTCTCTAATGCCCTTTCGGTACCATTTCTTTTTAATTTTGAAAATGTTTTTGCAGGCAGTTTGGATTTATTTTAACATAAATTACTATCATGCAATTGGGTGATCACATTGATACTCAATCATTATTAAACATTGAATAAAATAAATTGCATCAAATGAATTCAATGCACTAAAGCAAGTAATTATTTTTTGGATTTTCTTTTATCTCAAAATTAAAACATGCACTCTAACTACATTTCCTAATTTTGCTAACAAATAAATTCTAATGAACCTATTATGCAAACTATGCACCTAATATTTTTTGTATTTTTTATTGAAATTCGGAGTTAATAAAAACCCTAATTAAATTATCTAAAAAAGAATAATTTTCTAATTTATTTTAGGGATTAATTTGACTTAAACCCTATCCTATTTTAGAAAACTATTTTTTAAGAAAAATGAGATTATCTAAATGTGCAAACATTATCTAAAATCAATCCTAATCTATTTCAAAAATCATCTAAGAATGCAATCCTAAAAATGCAATCTTAATTTACTAAACCAACACACTCTAATGCAAGATTTGATTTTTTTAATTCTTTTTTATTTTTATGTTTTCTAGTTTTTTTTTCCATGACAAGCAATTATGAAATTACATCTAAACTAATCAAGATATCCACCAAATAAATTATTAGAATAATCGAGAAAATAACATGTAGTGTTACAAGTCAAATTAACGATTACTTTAACCCTAAACGTCACGACAAAAATTCAAAATAATTAAAAATCTGATCCAAAGTCTTACGGATCAAATTAATAATTATAATGATTTAACAATTAAAATACTACCAAAATACTCAAAAATTAATATAATTAAAAAAATAATCCGATGTCTTATGAATCAAATTAATAATTACAATAATTTTGGGCAAAACCTTATGGATAATATCTAGAATATTCGTAAAATGAACATCACATTTCAATATTCTGATTTGAACAATAATAGCAAAACTTTAAAAAAAAAAATAAGATAACATAAAATAGGTAAAAATAAAAATAAACTACCTAATTTTTTCCTTTTTCTTTTTTTCTTTTTTTCTTTTCCAAAGCACGGCTTGTGCTCACGATGGGTCTCCAAGGGGCAGCAAGTCGATCGGTCCGGCAAGGGGAACTCCGGCAAGGGCGGCGGGCGGAGAGCAGCGGCGGCTTCGCAGGGGCGCAGGCAGACGGAGGCGGGTCGCAGGGCTTCGGCTCCGGGCAACAGGGCGTCGGGTTGAGCAGGGACGTCGATCGCTGGTCTTCGGGGCAACGGTGTCAGGCGTCGCGGCTGTTGGTGCTGGGTTGTGGGCGCTGCAAGCGTGGTAATCTGGCTCCGAGCGGCGGTGCTACCAGAGCAGCAGAGGCGGCGTCGGATTCAGGTGCTCGCGGCGTCGAGCGAAGGTGCAGAGCGCTGGCGGAGGGGGGCTCGGTTTGCTGACGGTGCGGCGGTGCGAGTTCGGCAATAAGGGGGCTCGAGCGGAGCTGATGGTGCAGTAGCCGGTGCGGGGGGCAGAGCGGCGAAGGCACCGACGGGATCTGGTGGCGTGCGGGTTGCAGAGTCGCGGGGGTGCTCGCGGCAGTGGAGGCACGACGGAGTTGGGCAGCGGACAGCTACTGGCGTCGGCGCGGTGGAAGCTTGGCACGAGCGGCAGCAGCAGAGGCGCGTCGATGGCGGAAGCACGGTGGAGCCGCGCGGTGTAGGGGATCCTGCGAAGAACTTCCTTTTTCCTTTTTTCTGCTTTTCTTTTTTTTTTCTTCACTTTTCTGTCCACTCACATCCTCTCTCTCTCTCTCTCTGTCTTCTCTGCGCTCACGTCTCCTCTCTCTTTCCCTCTTCTGACTTTTGTGTTTTTTTTCTTTCGACCAAGAGAAGCCCCCCAAACCTTCGCGGCCTATGGCCTTTTATAGGAGGAAGGGATAGGCTTTCAATTTCCCCTTCGAATCTACATCCATGATATTTTTTACCAACTTATCACGTATTGATAAGGATTCAAGATTATGATAGAATTCTTTGCTAACCCTAATTTTGCAAAGATAAATCGCAATATTTTTTCACATCTGTCCTATCCAAAAAATCCCATCATATCCTGGAAAGATTTCAAAATTTATATTTTTTCACAAAGTAATTTTCGATCATTAGAAAAAACGAGCTTTGGCTAATTTACTTGCTTTGTGGGCTTAGTCCGGCCGGTCAATTTAAAGCTCAGAACTACTAATTCGAACCCATCCACCACCAGTCCAATAAATGAATGCAAAAAAATGTAAATTAAAAACAACTGCACCTAGATTAATATGCTATGCAATTAATATTTTTTTCAGAGGTAAAATCGACCCCTTATTTTCTATGCAATAAATAAATGACCAGATCGCCAAAATTTAGGTGTCAACACTAGATAGGAGCTATGCAAGAAGAATTTCATTAGTTTAAATTGAATGAAGTGTGGAAGTTAGTACCGAGGCCAAAGGATCATCCCATAATTGGAACAAAATGGGTGTTTAGAAATAAGCTAGATGATAAAGGTAAAGTCATAAGAAATAAAGTAAAGCTTGTGGCTATGGGCTACTCTCAAGAGGAACAAATAGATTGCGATGAGACACACGCCCCGGTGGCAAGATTAGAGCCCATAAGACTTTTACTTACTTACGCTTGTTTTCATGATTTTAGACTTTTCTCAGATAGATGTGAAGAATGCCTTCTTAAATAGTTTCATCAAAGAGAAGGTGTTTGTAAAACAACCTCCTGGATTTGAAGAACCTAGAAAGTCTTATCATGTCTTTAGATTGAAGAAAGCATTACGTGGTTTGAAACAAACTCTCAAAGCTTGATATGAAAAGCTTAACAACTTTCTCATCCAAAATATTTTCGACAAAGGTAATGTAGACATTATACTCTTCATGAGAAGAGAAGGTAAGGATATCTTGTTAGTACAAATATGTGTTGATGATATTATTTTTGGATCATCTAATGCGAATTTTTGCAAGAAATTCTCAAGTTTAGTGTAGGATGAGTTCGAGATGAGTATAGTGGGAGAATTGACTTTCTTCCTTGGACTTCAAATAAGACAATAGAAGAATGGCACCTTTATTTTTCAAGAAAAATATGCTAAACAACTCGTAAAGAAGTTGAAAATGGAAAAGTTAAAGAGGACAGAAATGCCAATATCTCACTCATCAAAACTTTACAAAGATGAGAAGGGTAACAAGGTTGATCATATGTTATATAAAAGGATGATAGGATCCTTATTATATCTTACAGCTTCTAGACTCGACATTCTGTTCAATGTTTGCATGTGTGCCAGATTTTAATCAAATCCCAAGAACACTTATCTGCTGTGAAGAAAATTATTAAATACGTTAATACCTACCCCTCTCTTGAACTCTAGTATCCAAAGAGATCAGAGTTTGTTTTATTTGGATATTTTGATGCAGATTACACATCGTGCAAAATAAATAGGAAAAGTACTTATGGAACTTTTCAGATGTTAGGCACTATGTTGGTATCCTAATACTCTAAGAAGCATAGTATAATGGCTCTATTAATAGCTGAAGCTGAGTACGTGGCACTTGGAAGTTGCTATGCTTAGATCCTCTGGATGAAGCAATAGTTGAAAGATTTTGGTGTTGAAGACTCAAATATGACTATTAAGTGTGACAACACCAGTGCCATTGATCTTACAAAGAACCTTATCTTGCACTCTAGAGCTAAGCATATCTAGATCAAGCATCATTTCGTCTGAGATCATGTTCAAAATGATGATGTTATTATTCAGTTCATTGATTCGAAAAATCAATTAGTAAATATATTTACTAAACCTTTAGAAGAGAAAGCTTTTGATTTCATTTGCAATGAACTAGGGATTATTAACCCGTTTGAACGGAATGTTTAAGACAAGAATCTTCAGATAATATTTCCAAATGATGTCGTTTGGATTTCACAGGATTTGATTTTTTGGCGGGTGAGTTCTATGTGTGGCAAGAAATGAGGTACGGATTATTCTCTCCATATTTGTTTATTTAGAAATATATTTATGGTTATCACTTGAAAGTCGGATTTTTATTCAATTTTTTTTTTTGGAAACCGCTTATTGAAGAATCATGTTTTTTCGGTTTCCCTTATTTAATTTCCAAAAATTTGCTGTTTATATTTTTATATCTTTTCTGAGAAGTACTCCTCATTCTCTTAAACCACTTTTCTTTTTCTCCGAAACCCTCATTCTTCAAAACCTGCTCCTTCATCCTTTCAAAGATTGAAACTTTTTCTCTCCAAATTATCGATGGCCCAAAATCTATCCAAGGAATGAAATCTAGACCTTCTACTTCACGAAGATCCAGACGTATATCAGGAATGGCATCGCAAACAAAGGGGAGCATCGAGCACTTTGAATTGTTAGATTCTTCTGACAGTGTCGATAGTACTACAAACAAGGCTCCTGTAGCCTTTGAGAGTGATTCTTTGGCTAAATGGTGAAAGTTGAAAGAGGCCATTGCATCACTCCGAAGCTTGGGAAATAAAAAAGTGGTAATATCTACCATTTTGTCTATGAACGGGTTTGACAGTGAGGAGGCTCTAGACTTAATGTTTGTAGATCCCATTTGTACTATACCGCATGTGTAATTGGAACCTCTAGTGGAATAAGCTCTGTTGCTAAGAAGGGGAAACAAAAAATGGCTGAAACCCCTATGTCTAGAAAGAAGGTAAAATCTTCTAAGGTTAGGGTAGTGGATCTGGACGATGGTAGGAGAGGCGATAATGATGAGTAGTTGTTCATGAACTTTAAAAGAAAACTCACTAGATATGTTGATGTTTGGAATAGGGTTGGAAAATTGATTAGATCGACTGGACACACAGAGTATTTGCAAAGTTTGATGAAAAGGGGAGTGACAAATCATAGGATTGTAAACTTTGGATTTTTTTTTAATCATCCAAGATTAAGATTAAGCACATTTTTGACAAACTTCAGATGACTAATCTGTGTGCTAAAATGTTTTCAAACTATACCTCTTTAACGACCTATTTTTACTCAAGTTTGTTGTTTTACTCTCTTGACACTATTGAATTCATTGTTTTTGACAAATCTGTTCTTATTCTTGCTACTGATTTAGCAAGAATTCTCGGTGTCAATCATTCAGATTTTGTTTCAATCGATATTGATCTTGATGTGGCTTATCGATCAATCTCAGGTATCTCTAACTTTTTGAGAGATTCTCTATGTCATGTTTCACATCACAATTTTCCTCTGAAGCAAATTATCTTGCACAAAATCATCATTAATTGTCTTTGATCAAAAGGTTCCTCTAGAACAAATGTATCTTGGTATGAAGCCAAGATCATCTAGGCTCTTTTGAAGAATCATCATTTTTTATTCGCACACATGGTCATTCCTCACATATACTGAACTGTTTTAAAGTCCAAAAGACAGTTGCCATATGGATCTTTGATTACCAAAATCTTTATGCACAATGATATCGAGATCCCATATAGTTTTTTTTTTTAAAAAAAAGCAACTCCCTTTGATGTCGCTAGATGAAAAGATGATGAAAAAGATTGGGCTTAGGTTTGTTCGAGAAAGATGGCAAGATAAACATGGAAAGCCAATTCGAACAAATGTTGAAAATCAAGTGGCAGACTTAGCTTCACCACCTGCTAAGAAAAGAAAAACTCAGATTGATAGCAGTGGATCTCCGTCACTCTTGCAAAAATTGACTAAGGAATCATCTAAGGACTTTGATCTAACAAAAGATCTGGAAGATGAACTGGACAAACTGATCAACAGAATTGGTGATAGTCTTCTGGATGAGGATTTTGATCTGGATGAAGATTTGGAGGAAGACAACTGCAAATGAAATTGAACTGGACAAGCCAGATGATGTGGAAAATTCCCAACAACAGCAACTGACTGACCCTCCAACAATTGTGTAGGAAAAAGAGAAAGAAGTTGCTGATATCTTAGCAACGATTAGGGATGTATTGAAAGAGGTTATGGCCAGTGTTAGTAAAGAAACGCCTACTAAAATGGACAATGCTGCTTTATCAGTTCATCTAGAAATTGAAGAAGCTCAGAATCAGTTGCAGGGTAGACAAATGCTAGTAGAGGTACCCAAGGATCTTGAAAGTCAAGATATTCCTGATGAGAATACGGGAGCAACCACAAAGCAAAGGATTGCATCCTCAGTTGTAGACGAAGACGTTGTGGTGGCCGACAAAGAAGCAGATGTAGAGAAAGAAGGATGAGATCAAGGAACAAAGCAGGGTGGAAAGAAGCAGACAAGGATGCTTCAATTGAGGGGGAGCAACTGCAAACTGAAGGGGCTGAGGAGATAGAGCGGGGTGGAAAGGAAAAGGAAAATGATCCATCTATTGAGATTATTCATCAACCAGAGGTTACAGCTAATTCCAATGAGATCATTCTGCGAGCACTGATGGAACTAAAGGATGAGATCAAGGAACTGAAATATCAGATCAAGAGGCTCACACAGGATGGCGACCAAAGGTTGAAGAAGCTTGAGAACACAATCACTCACATAAGTCATTATATCCTTGTCTTTGTGCCTCCAGATGATCTCCCTCCTTTAAGCCCTCTAGCTCAAAATAGTCTTTTCATTTTCAAAATTTCTAAGACAATTTCGTTTGTGTTGGCTTGTTTGCTTGAATTATTGGTTTGCTTCAGTTTGTGATTTGGGTTTGCTATGTCAGTTGGCTACTAAGTGTTGAACTTATGGTTGCTTATATATATATGGCTTGCTACTACCTTTTGTGCTGTTGATAAAAAGGGGAAGAAATATGAAGATGCAAAACTTACTTCGTGGATTTTTATGATGCAAGGGTGTTGATGCGATGCGATCCATACTTTGAGGATTTATTTTTCACAAGATTGGTTAAAACTTTTGTATCTCTCATCTTGCAATATTTAGAACATCTATAAGAATCTCAATTCTTTTATCTATCATTCTTATAAATTAAAGATTGCACTTTAAATACATATCTTGTTATTTTTAGAGCTTTATTAAAAATCACTTCTTTTAAAATGGTTATGCTGTGAAAGTTTTGTCATCATCAAAAAGGGGAAAACTATTGGGAAAATTCTCTTATTAGCTTTGATGATTAATAAAATTTTCTTTAATTGTCCTTTGATTCTAATGGTAAGATTTTCCATGTGGAAACTCTGATGAGCACTATCAGATGTTACTCATCAAACTTGATTATTTTCATGAAGAAGTTCATGTCTTGATTATTTGATACTCGGGGATATTGATCGGGAAAATAATCTTCGTGTAGTGGTTAGAAATGTGGTGGATTCCTTACTAAAATTAAAAGATCTATCGTAAAAGTAAAGTATATTGTATCAAATCTTTCAAGATGGAATATAGCAAGACTTGGATAAATCAATCTACAAGAGGCGAAATATTCTTTCCAAGTGAAGCATTCTTCTTATGGAAACTCTATCTATTATATGGGTGGCAAAATTATTGAGAGACTTTAATCTCAGCAACCTTGAAGTAATCAAATCTTCTAACAACATTCAAGTCCAACGAGTAGATTGGGTGAGCAATCCTCTAAGGTTATGTCCAACAATCAGCTTGGATAGTGAGGATTATAAAGCAGGTCGAGATGCTAAAAGGAAATAAGAAGCTGAACTTATAAAGTTTATAATTCCTAAGTCTTGAGTGATCTTTAATCGTATACATTTGTTTCTATGAGTTATATTGTGTAATCTTTTAGAGGTTGAGAGTATGTGAGAAATTGTTCACATGAGCTTGAGTATTCATTATCTAGATCTTGTCACCTCTGATGGATTATCTAGGCTAATATAGCCAATAGGCTATCAGCATGGGAGAGTGGACGTAGGCTTGCAAAAGCCGAACCACTATAATTGTCTGTATGTAATTTTCTATATCTTACTTGTGATAAGAGTTAGTTGCACACTGATAACATCTAATAATTACTTGGGTTGTCGTCAGACGTTGTTTTGTTGCAATAACATTTTAAATTTTTTTCCACTATTACCTATTCACCCCACTCTAGATGATTCATTTAGCTTTAACACTGATATGTGTAATTGATTTTTAAACAATTTGATCATTTAAAAAAAAAAACTAAAAAAATATCATATTGAATTCACTTTAGCTTTGTAACTCCAAGCGATTGAGTTGCCATGCATCGTCTTTAGATTAATTACCCATTTTAAATAACTTCAGATATATCAGTTCCAAGCATATGTCACAATATGATGCGAAAACTTATGGTATCAATCAGGTCTATACACCTTGTCTTCATTGGAACTGTTAAATTTGGTAGGTCATGTGAAATTCATTGTGTTGAACAAGTGTTAGTGATGCAGACAAATTGAGAGCAGAAGTAACGAGCTCATGCAATGATACTTATGTGAGATGGGCATTGGAGTCCTTTTAAACTAGAATCCCTCTGCACTGCAGTATATGTCTACTTTCTCAAATTTCTTAAGGTTGTGGGGGACTAGATAATTTAAATTGGTCACTAGGGCATATTGATCAATATAACCATATGGGATCAAAACTTGAAATACTAATTACTTATGAGGAGATGTGGTACAAATCAAGCACTCATAAGAAAGTAAATCCAGCATATAAACCGGTTCAAAAGCTTTTTCAAACTGGACAACCCAACAAGCTACATGGAACTTGTTAAATGATTAGTGTTTGTTATTTGTTCCCTTCTCATCTGAGACTCGCGTTCCTCAATGCCTAGAGGAATCAAGATCATGCTGATTGGGTATGATAACCTATTAAACTCGTCATGTTGAATTAAATTATCTACTTTCCAAACTGGTAATTTGTATAAGCCAATAACAATACTCAAATTGAAACCAAAAACTGACTTGTCAACACTTTCCTTATGAATTATCAATTTATTTACAACACTTTAAACACGACACTATTTGCAACATGAGTATTAGATGTTTCACTCGATTAGTCCCACATATGCACGCAAAGTTGCTATGTATATGAAATGATCCACTCTAAAGTGGTCAATTTTCACTTCAATAAGAAAACTCTATCTAACACGAAATTATTCCTATCAAACTAGATATCAAAAAAAAAAAAAATACTAAATATCTTAATCGGCAATGCCTAATTTTTTTAACTTTTCAAAAAAAAAGTTATTCCTTGACTTTTTTGGTAAAAAGTTAAAATTTTAATCGGGTGTTAGAAATATGTCAAAATATTATATAAGAAATTGATGTTATATGTTACTCTTTATTATATTAGGAAAACTCATATGCTTAAATAAAATTTAATTTGTGTAAGCGTTGCAAAAAGGTTTGGAAGTGAATCTTTTTTTTTTTTTTTTTTTCTTTTTTGGTGAGGTTGAAAGTGAGTCTTCTTATTTTCCGCTTAAGTGAAAAAGGAGAATTCCTTGCTCATCTGCCTTCCGCAGTTCCAGTTCCCTCTATCACCTCGGCTTGTTGAAATGGTGTTTTTCATAGGTCTCGTGCGAGGATTTGCCCAAGGAATGAAGAACCGGAGCAAAAAATGGCTAAAATCGATGACTAGAGGAAGCGTAAATGTAAAGATTATAGATAAAGGAGACCACTCACTTCATTAACAAATGCAAACTTTCATTTAGTCGACTAATAAGTGCTCCAAGAGCACATTTCTCATGTACTAGAATTTGATATCGTTGTTCCTAGATGGATTTGCCATAGACTAACATATTTTTATGTCTAGTTTTACTCACCTTTCTTCTCCCACCCTCTTCACCCTCTTCAAGTTTCCTTTTCTCTTGACCTTGTTTCTATTTTTCCTTCTTCCTCTTTTTAATGGGGTTAGTGCTTTGAAAACTCTAAACTAGTACACTTGTGACAAATTTACTCTAAAAAATTCTACCAAAAATCCTAAACTGATACATTTATGACAAGTTTACCTTCTGTTAATTTCCATTAAATTTTATTGTCAAATTACTGAGTTGGATGACACATGACAGTTGCCTAGTGTACTAGTTTAGGATTTTACTTTCTGTTTGTCATAGTTGTGCCATTGTTGCTTTTTTTTTTTTTGGTGATATTAATCCAATTTAACATATAGTATATTTATCACAAATATATCAATTTGAGGTTTTTTGGAGGTTGAATAAATTATTTTGGGGTAAATTTGTTACAAATGCATTAATTTAGAGTTTTTCATAATCAAAAAAATTAAGGGATAAGTGTAATAGAAGTCCTAAAACTTGTCATGAAAATGCAATTGAGTCCTAAAACTTGGAAAAAGTACAATTAAGTCCTAAAACTTATCAAATTATTTCAATCGAGTCCTAAAATTAACACCATAAGCCTTTTTAACGGAAAATGCTGATGTGGCGCGGACGTGACATTTTAAATAATTTTTCATTTTCCACATAGCTTTTTTAATTATTTTTATTCATTTTTAAAAAAATTAGATTTAAAAACTAAAAAGAAAAGTTAAATTTTATTTTTAAAAAATGTTAAAAAAGAAGAAGATAAAATTAGCAGCTTCTTCGCCGCCGCCACCGCCCCATCGCCGGAGGGGCCGGTGACGGCGATGGGCGGCGGCGAAGGAAGCCGGCCTTTTTTTTAATTTTTTAAAAAAAAATTTTAGCTTTTCTTTCTAATTTTTAAATCTAATTTAAATAAAAAAAATTTTAAAAAAGTCACATGGAAATAAAGAATCATTTTAAACGTCACATCCGCGCCACGTTGGCATTTTCCGTTAAAAAGGTTGACAGTGTTAACTTTACGACTTTATTGAAACAATTTGACAAGTTTTAGGACTTAATTACACTTTTTGTAAGTTTTAGAACTCAATTGCATTTTCGTGACAAGTTTTAGGACTTCTATTGCACTTATCCCTAATAAAATTAATTTAAGGTAAATTTATTGTAAATGTACCAATTTACAAATTTTCAAGCTATTAACCTTTTTTAATTAATAATTGGTGGTCCTATCCTCATCCCACGCGGCCGGGCACTTCCGCCCCCATGCTTTGGTGAATTCGAAGATTTCTTTTTTTTTTCCTTGACAATCTCGCTCTCCTTATGAACAAAGTATCATCACGTTCTGGGGAAAGTCACGTGAAGACTTTCGGAGCGGGTGAAATGGAAACGACATGTAACAGTCCTAGGCACGGGGACTAGGTTCAGTTTGAATTAAGAAAGAATAGAATGGTATAAAAACTTGAGAGCATATGCTTATGTGCTCTGCCTTTCCAGGTCCATCTGAAGTTCCCGGCAAGGTTGCTTCCCTGAGATCTACAATCTAGTCCCTCGTGTCACATACGAGTGTTTGATCGACACAAAGGGGGGCTTTGCCGGAACTTTGTCTTCTTGTCCGAAAAGAGACGGGGAAAGGTGGGAACAAATGAAGATAGAAGCAATTTTTTTTTTTTTTTTTTGGGGGTGGGGGTTATTTTTAGAGATTCTGATTTTTTTTTAAAAATATTTTTAAATGTTTCATTAATCAAGGACCCTAAAATTAGGAAAATATTTTGAAAAATGTTTTTTGGTTCTTTCGAATGAGAAATTATTTTTTTGAATTTAAATTTTGATAGAAAAATATTTTCCATTAATTAGAAAAACATTTTTCATTTACTTGTTTTCCTAAGCGAACTAAATAAAAGAAAATAAAGAGAACAGTTTTCTGCAAAAACAAATGGAATTTTGATAGAGTGACAAATGAAAAAGATAATCTCAAAAGCATGTAAGCGACATGCCAAGTAAATAATAGAAAATGAGGAAAATAATTTCTTGGAAAAATGTTTTTCGCGAAACAAATAGATCTTTTATCTCGATAGAGTGGCAAATGAAAAAGATAATCTCAAAAGCAAGTAAGCGACATGCCAAATTTAACATTCCTGCATAAATGTAGCATATGTTCCGACGAAGTGAATGATCTCAAGCTTGCCAAATTCAGTAAAAGCTAATTATTCAGAATTGATTTCATTTCACGGAAACTGTCCTAAAGTTCGTATCTGGAAGCTCCGTGATAGCCCAACAAGATTCGTGTTTGAAAAGGGCATACGACTCCACGATTCTCCTCCAAGCTCGTTGAGAAATTTGACATGAAAGACTACCACGGTGGTTGGTTTAGTGATACAGGGTTTACTCTCAAATAGTTTGGAGCCATTCTTAGGTACCGGTTCGATTTCATCACTCGCTCCTCAACTTCAAAAAGCCTTAGTTCTCCTGCAATGTAGGTCTGGACATGCTGTGACGCAAAATAATGCATCGGGTTACTCCTATTAGAGGGCTGAATGGGTGGTAACGGACTAGCTCAAATGAGCGGTAGCTATGGATCCATCGCCAGTGTAAAACTCTTAGAATAAGTTGGCAATAAAGATTAACATGATGAATGGGCAAGATTATGTTTATGTAAATTGAGTCTATTTAAGAATCTTCTCGTTATGCAATAATGGAAACTAATCTAGATTGTGCCTGGTGTAGAAATTGGACCACCAAACTATCTTGTCGTAGCAAAATCAGCTTACTATTTGTTTGGTAAAGAAGAAAAAATGCACCTCCCATTTTTTATGTTTGGAAGTTTAAAAACTGATTTACCAAGATTTGCCTTTCAAGGACCTTTGGCAGTCTAAAGAATTGCTGAATAGACCAATTTTGTAAATCAGTCTTAGTAAGTCCACCATGTTCCAGCCAAATTTATGGTAATTAAGAGAAAACGAAACCGATTTAGATAACATAAACTTTGGTTGTTGTATTTGGTTGATATCTTGATTTTATTGTCGCAAGGTCAAACTAAATCCTAATTGACCCAACTAAGACAAAATTTAACGGACCGGCCATACCAAATAAAAACATCAATTTTAAATTCCTACAAGCTTAACCATCCAATGACTAAGGTCTCCGCAAGTTCGCCACCGTCCCCTCCGTTGGTCAGCCTTATTAATAATAACAAGAACACTACGTATTCGCCACCGCCATCATCTCCATAGGCCGATGACCCCGCGCCGAGTGGTCACGGAAACTACTCATTCAATTGGTTAAGGCTATGTCCAGCATCTTTGATGTGTGCGTGGCATGGAACTCTTCCAAATGAATTGCTCAACCAATACAAAAATCTATAAATATGTCATTATGGCTTCACGTCAAGTTTGATTGAAATGATTTATTTGCAATATCTTTACTTATGGCCATGATGTATATGTGTTTCACGATGTGTCCAATTCGATGTTCACTTCATCTTCCTCATATGCTATGATGTCTTCACTGAACAAAATTTCCTATACTTAATTTTGAACTTGTTTATCATTGAGTATGTTGACACGGAACATGGAGGGAATCAAGTGAAAAAGGAATGACGTTGGTGGACTAAACAGTGCTTTCACAGTACTAATTTTAGTATCAAATTATACGGTTTATATCTCCGAAAGATTATTCATACGCATTGGTGGAATTTTCAACAGCAGTGCACGCTCCAATTTTGATGAATAAGCAAGGCGAATGTGTGTCAGGCTTTTGATATATGTAATTGATTTTAAACTATTTGATCATTGTGAAAAAACAAAACCTCATCATATTGAAATCACTTCAGCTCCCTAACTCCAGGGAATTGAGTTACTATGCATTGTCTCTAGATTAATTGCCTATTTGATCATTGTAAAAATAGTTTAAAACATTAACTTTTTTAATATTTACAACGATCCAATAATCAGGTGTTGACGAGAGCAGGCAATTATTTGATCAAATAGTTTGCAAATAGTTTAACATAGTTTACAATGATCAAATAGTTTAAAAGTCACCGTGCATTGTCTCTAGATTAATTGCCTATTTCACAGGAAAAAGTTATTCCTTGACTTTTTCTTGTAAAAAGTTGAGATTTTTATTGGATGTTAGAAAGACGTCAAAATATTATATAAGAACTTGATCTTATATATTACTCTTCTTTATATTTGGAAATCTCGTCTGCTTAAATAAAATTTAATGTGTAAGCGCTACAAAAAGGTCTGAAAGAGAGTCTTCTTTTTCCCGCTTAAGTGAAAAAGGAGAGTCCATTGCTCATCTGCCTTCTGCAGTTCCACTTCCCTTTCTCACCTCGGCTTGTTGAAATGGCGTCTCTCATAGGTCTCGTGCGAGGATTTGCCCGAGGAACGAAGAACGAGAGAGAAAATGGTTGAAATCGACGACCAAAGGAAGCGCAAATGTACATTAACAAATGCAAAATTTCTTTATTTAGTCGACTAATAAGTGCTCGTAGAGCACATTCCTCATGTACTAGGATTTGATATTGTTTTTCCTAGATGGATTTCCCATAGACTAACATATTTTTTAGTCTAGTTTTACTCACCTTCTTCTCCCACCCAATTCAAGTTTCCCTTCCTCTTTACCTTGTTTCTGTTTTTCCTTCTTCCTTGTTTGAATAATTAGTGGTTCCATCCTCATCCCACGCGGCCCTGGCACTTCCGCCTCCCATGCTATGTTGAACTCAAAGAATTTTTTTTTTTTTTTTTTTGGTACCTTAACAATCTCGCTCTTCATATGAAGTTTTGCACAAGTATCAAATGGGGAGTGTTGGTTGGTTGTTTGTAAAACAAACAAAGTGTACATTTCCTTATCCCAAATAGGAAAGTTGAGAGAAAATAGACCAATTTATAAGTGTGAGTTTTTTTGTAGTGTGTTTATGGAAAATGTTGAGATGTGGGCTAAATTTCACAATACCTACGTGTGGGTACATGAATAATTGTGCAATTTTGATTGAAATTTTGTTTTTTTGTTTATTAAGTATTTTTTGGATATTATAAAATTCGAAATTTTATTTTTAAAAATATTATTATTATTATTATTATTATTATTATTATTATTATTATTATTATTATTATTATTATTATTATTACTATTTTTATTATTTTGAATTTTTATATGTGTCTTATGAAGATAACCTTTGAAGTTATACCTATTTAGATTGTAACATTTCACGAAGGGTTATACTAATTCATTTTGCAACTTCTTCCGAAGGGATATCTTTGTTCATTTTGCAACTTCTTTTGAAAAATACATTTGTTCACTTTGCAACCTTTCACAAAGAGTTGCTTATATATATATATATATGAACAAGTATCAAATCATTTTGAATATTCTTTCCAAAATTACAGCCATTTTTTTAATTGTTTCCTAAGAAATACTATAATTGTTATATAATATTCTCATTTAAAACTTTATTATATGCTAGAGGATATTTGCCAATGACCATTAACAACATTTAAGGCAAATAAATCCTTAAAAAAAATGATATTATACTCAAAGTCCGACTTGATTGCTCTATCAATTCGAAGTCATATTTTCCAATGCTCAAGACTTTCAAATGTAAAAAACATTTTATTTGTAGAGCTAGAATGTGTTAAATGATAACTATAGTGTGTTAGATGAAATGGTTTGATTATGAAAAATCCTACAACTGAGCATCACAAGTAATTTATGTATTTATTCGACCAGTTATTAATGATATATATGAAATACTTGAATACCTTTCTTGAGTTCTTGCCCAAGTCATTTTTTATCACAACTTTGTTCACATGCCCTTCAACTCTCGAAAGGTCAGTGATCCAATGAAACAAGAAGTATCTAAAAACGGCAGATATTCCATGACGATAAAGGCTGAGAAATCATCTAACCTCTTCTCCTCCCACAATTCCATTTTTCGATTGTAGCCTTCCATGTTTGGGAATAAGAAAAATAAAAGAAAGAAAATTCGTATGTGAAGACAAATTGGAGTAGCTAGCGGTTAACGTAAAAGCGAGAAATGCTTGTGGTATGAAATAGTAGGCAAACTTCAATAGCGAGATCGGTCGGAGTCAATATTTTGTGAAGTTTCCAAACTAGAAGATAATTTAGAAAAAGAAATAGAATAAAAAGGAATGAAGTGTCTGGACTTACTTTAATAAAGAAGAAGGGATATTGAGAGGTACTTAATTTGATCTTATAAAATTATTTGATTGTATTCTAATTAATACCAATTCAACCCATTTCATAAAAAACTTAAAATCTTTAAAAAGTGAAAAAGGGGATGAAGTCTTATCGATCTTTTTCTTTCTCCGACTCTGCCTTTGTCCATGGCAACGCGAGGTGGAAAAGCTGAAAGAAGAGCTGCTTTTCTGCTGCATAAAAGGATTCATAACTAATCTCCATGAACAAGTATGAACATGAAATCTTCTATCAAGCAAGAAAAAGATTAACATAAAATCTTTAATTAATTAGCAATTGACTGACTAGGAGCTGTTGCGGATGCTTTTAGTCATTGTCTTATCTTCTTTTCGACCCTACCCTCTAATCAATTCAGATTTGTTGGCTTAGTCCTTTCACGAACGACGTGTATTTTACTTTCTTAATTTCTTAATTGCTTAATAGGAAAATCATATCTTATTCGCTTTTAATTGTTAAATTCATAATGAAGTTGGAAAGGGAGGTAGTGATGAATAAATGGCCGTTGTTGTTGCCCTTTGATCCATTCCACGTTAGCCCACATGCCAATAATTACATGTAAAACAAATGTATTTTAGATCGATATGATTTTTTTGAATTATTCTCTTCGAATTTAAAAATTTGATTGATACATTATCTTTTGAATAGAGATATAATTTGTTAGATAACATGAAATGAGCAAGAACGCGTCAATACTATGTTATTAATGGTACATAAAATAACTCGCATACCTTCCTCAAGTTCTTGACCTGGTTATTATATTACAACTTTGTTGGCATATCATTCAACTACTAAAAAATGAGTAAGCCAATGACAAGAGAAGCATATACAAAATTGCCGGACATTCAATTCATGACAAAGGGTCAGAAATCAACTAACCTCTTCCCCCCACATTTCCATTTTTTAACTGCAGCACGCCAAGTTTGAAGGAAAAAAACAGAAGAAAACTCATATGTGAAGACAAACAGAGTAGCTAGTGGCTACTGATTTTTTATTCTTATTATTTTTGGACAAAAGTGTCCCTGTTCCATCCTAGAAAAACAATTTGTTCGCTGGCAAGTTTTTTTTTTTTTTTTGAGCAAATGTTCGCTGGCAACTGGCAAGTTTAGAAAAAACAATTTGGCCGCTCAAACTCTTATGTACAAAAAAAACTCTTATGTACAATAAAGTTGATTATGAATTTTTAGAAAAAGAGCCCAATTTAGATCTACTATTGAGAATTTCCCCTAGTTTTTATTTTTTTGGGTTTTGCTCTCTCCACCTCAAATGCCGCGTCCATTGTTGACTGGACCGTGATTTGACCAGTCACGAGTACCAAATTGCCAAGATCGATGAATAAAAAATGCGGTCGTCGGTGGGAATCATGTATGCAGCAGTGCGATATAATATACTTTTACTGGGAACGAACGAAATACAGCTGGTTTTACTTGGCGGTTTTGCTGAACTAGCGCAATCATCGCTGCGCCATCAGAGGAAAGCAGTCATAGGAAGCCTTCACCCAATAGATGAGCGCAAAGCCCATTTGGATGTCCATTCGAAGGATTCTTTCTTTTGCTCTCTGACGGTACTAGCAAACTGTTATAACCTATTTCCTTTCCTTCTTACCTGAGTTTTGATCTCGTGAGATCAGTGAGCGAGAGAAAAATGGCAGACTCCGCAGCGTTCTTTTTGGCTGAGAAGCTCGCTATGTTGGTTGAGAAAGAGGCGAAACAATTGAAAGGGGTACGTAGAGAGATTGAATTCATCAAAGATGAGTTTGAGCACATGAAGGCCTTCTTAGAAAGGGCCGAGTTGTCGCAAGAAGATGACCCTCAGTTGAAGGTATGGGTGAAACAGGTTAGAGAGGTTGCATACGACACGGAGGATGTTCTGGATGAATTCATGCTCAACTTGGCAAAAGATCACGGACATGGGTTCATGGGTTACTTTCGCAAGATCAAGTCATCCATACAGAACTTGAAAGCACGCCATTGTATCTCCTCCGACATAGCTGATATCAAGTCAAGAGTCAACAACATCGCCGAAAGGCGTCGACGATACAATTTCACAGGGCAAAGTGCGATCTCATCCACCGGAGGCACACAGCACGTCCTGAGGGAGGATGGTTTTCTAGGCGAGGAAGGTGAACTGGTGGGGATTGACGAGCCGGTGGAAAATCTTATTAAGTGGCTTCTCGATGAAGAATCCGGACTTGAAGTTGTATCAATCTTAGGGATGGGGGGTTTAGGGAAGACCACTCTAGCAGGACGAGTATACAACGATCAGCGAGTAAAAACCTTCTTCCACAGCCATGTATGGATCAAAGTCTCCCAGTCCTATAAGATTGAGGATATTTTGAGGGACATGATTGTACAACTTCATAGAGAATTTAGGCAAATGATCCCTCAAGGAATCGAAATCATGAGAAGCACGAGTCTCAAGCAGATAGTGAAAGACATTCTACAACAAAAGAGGTACGTCATTATTCTAGATGATGTATGGGATAAGGATGCACTAGAAGGTATAAAAATGCAATGCCCAATAGTAGTTTAAGTAGCCGAATAATAATCACTACTCGCATAACTGACATTGCTACCGCCTCATCCAACCAATCAAAAGTTTATGAACTTAAGCCCCTATCTCCAAAAGAATCACGGTCCTTATTAGGCAAGAAAGCCTTCTTTGGGAATCCTTGTCCTTCTCAACTAGAAGAAGTTTCTGAATGGATTTTGAAAAAATGTGAGGGTTTGCCACTTGCCATTGTGGCAATTGGTGGTCTACTCTTTGGAAAAGATGTTCAGGAATGGGAGATGATTTCTTGCAACCTTGCTGCAGAATTAGAAAGCAATGATGTGATGCAAAATTTCAGGAAAATTCTCAGCTTAAGCTACAATGATTTGCATTATAACTTGAAAAACTGCTTTATGTACTTGGGAGTGTTTCCAAAGGATTGTGTGATTGAGTGTGCGACACTTATCCGTTTGTGGATTGCAGAAGGGTTTGTTAAGGAAAGAGAAGGAATGACACTGGGAGAGGTTGCTCAAAGATACTTGAAGGAGCTTGTTAATAGAAGTTTGGTGCAAATTGTAGAAACAACTTTAGACGGACGGATAAGAAGTTGTAGGATACATGACCTAATGCGTGAAAGTATCCTTTCTAAGCTAAGGGATATAAACTTTGTTTCATTTGCATCTGAGCAGAAAGTAGAATTGCACAAAAGAGTCTGGCGTTTGTCAATCCAATACACCTACAACAATGCATTGAAGCAACTAAATCTCCCCAACCTGCGCTCTCTACTCATTTTTGACTCAGCAACATCGTCTAGCTTAGATGAGCAATTTGTCCCAGGTGGCTATTCGCTGCTGAGGGTGTTAGATCTAGGACATTCACCCCTTCATGAGTTCCCTCAACAAATACTAGTTTTGTTCCGCTTAAAGTATCTAAGTTTGAGAATGACCAAAGTGCGCAACATTCCTAAATCAATTGGGAAACTCCAAAATTTGGAGTTTTTGGATCTTAAACACACGTTGGTCTCTGAGCTGCCTGTGGAGATAACCAAGCTCAAGAAACTACAACATCTGTATGTGTACAATTATGCAGTATCCCATCCTTCTAAACCGCATCAAATTACGGGATTTACACCTCCCCCAGGAATTGGAGCACTAGCCTCACTGTAGAAACTATGTTGTGTAAAAGTTGGAGGTGGTCGGAGCAAGAACATAATGCAAGAGCTGAGAGAGTTATGCCAATTAAGGATGTTAGGTGTAATAGACCTGAAGAAAGATTATGCAAAGGAACTATGCCACTCCCTTGAGAAGATGAACAAACTTTGATCATTAGCGATGGTTGCAGATATTGAGTATGAATTTATTAATTTGGATTTTCTATCTTGACCTCCCCCGCTCCTTCACTGTTTATATATTGAAGGATGTCTAAAGAAGCTACCTCATTGGCTTCCTTTGCTAAACAATCTGGCCATAGTGCATTTGAATTGTAGCAGATTGAAATCGAGTTCCCTAATTACTCTCTAGAATTTGCCCAATCTCATGGATCTTCTTCTCATCGATGCCTTTGATGGAGAAAATTTGGCTTTTGGAGATAGAGGGTTCCCAACGCTCAAGCGCTTGTGCCTTGCCCATATAGAAAATCTGAGATATGTGTTGATGAATGGTCAGGCAATGCCTTGCCTTCAGAGTCTCAGCATTATAAGATGCAAGCACTTGGACTGGCAATCATTATTGGTTGTCATCCGCAGCCTTAGCCTCCTCACGTATCTCCGATTTGGTGAGATGCCAGAAGAATTTGCACTTGCTTTCTTTCCATATAGCATTAGCAAAGCTATGAGGGAGGGTATTTTGCAAGAGTGCTATGAGGAGGTGATGAAACATAATCCAGAAATTTACTTCATCCGGTGGGAAGAGGATCATTGGTAGTGGTATGATCTTAGCCCTAGTTCTTATGATGCCATCAAGGGTAGGGTGATGAGCGACGATGAGGTTTTTCCTAAAGTTTCATAGATCATGCTGATGTATTGGACCTTGTGAGCCCCCTTGGTCCGTCATGGATCCCCGGAGGCCTATCAACACGAGAAAGAAGATCCTCTAGTGTTTTTATGATTTCTTCCATTATCAAATTTTTATCTGGACCTTTCAATTCTTTTGTCTTTGAATTTACTGCCCTCATGTCCCCCGATGCTATCTTCTTCTTCTTCTTGTTATCTTATTTATTGATTAGTACATTTGTTTCTTATTTTCTGCATTTGTTGGATGAACTTTGATTTTGTTTAAGCCCTATATGGAGAAGAAAGAGTGATTTGACTAAAGAAATGAGAAAAATTACAATTTTGCTCTTGAAAAATCACTATGTTAGGCATGTGCAAAAAAGAAAAATAGATGGAGGAGGATGGACGTTCAATAGAAACTAACGGTCAAAGGTTCGCTGGCAAACGTGAAATTTCGTGTTATTTCTTCTTTAATTATGCACATTTTTTTTTAATCTTTCTAATATTTTGATAAACTTGTTATCTACCAAACAGGTTAATTCTTCATTAGTCAAAATAATACGTGCGGAAAAAAGTTTGGTATACTAGTAAGGGATAAATCCAGGAAACATTTTAAAGGACTTGCGAAGTATGGATATGTAAATAACTGATATAGAACACATTAACAATGATCTTTAGATTAGGCAACTCTAAAAGTTCGGATTAGAAAAGTAGCAATTATTCAAGTGAAGGAAATGCAGATAGCCACAAAAGTAAACCGTAAGTTCATTAGTATCTCGTGAAGAGTAACAAGGATATTTTATTCTTGTTCATTGCAAAGGTCTTCTATTGCTATGGAATCTTGAGCATCATTGCATCCAAGTAGATCTGGCATGAGTTTTGTCAAAAGAAAATAAAAAATAAAAGATAAAAGAGATGAGACTAAAAGATGTGCACTAGGATCTTCTGCTCTAATATCATGAGCTTAAATTGTTACATAAAAGTATAGTTTAATATTAAATATTATATTAAAGACCATAATTTGCAATAGCATGTACTGTGGCTACAAGATTGGGATCCCCTGTTTCAGTTGAAGTATTTTCTTTTATACTCAGACCTCAAGATTGCTTCACTAATAACTAAGTCTTCCCCTCTCTCCACAATTTTGCGATCATTTGAGTAGAATTTATTCACTTTGCGATCTAACCTCTCGTGCCTTGCCTATGTTTGATGTCGAGATATAGTCACATTATTTCTCCATTGTCTGCTAGCTCACTAAGATATAAGATAAATGTGACGTCAATTCTATAATAATTTAAATTTTGAATTGCTCGGTTCACAATTCAATCATTTATTTGGCAGTAATTTTTCCCTTTTGCGCTACGTAATGCAAAGCAAAGACTAAATGTTGTCAATTAGGGATAATTATCACAAGTCAGTAACCCCTTGATAGCATCTGGTCGGTCTATTGTTTTGCCTTAGATTTTGCAAATGAATTAAACCACATGATAAGCAGGACAAATTCTTTGTCAACTTTAACTGCAAGTGAAAGAGACTGCAACTCTAGTTCATTCAATAACCATCCATCACGAGCACGAAGGCCTCTAATTTACATTCTCAATGGAAGGCAAACCATCTTTTCGTTTAAACAGTGGAAGTAAATTCTTTACCTTCCTCTATTCACATCCTTCATTCTCTCCAAATATCAAGATAAAAAATCGAAAAGAAAAGGACCAAAAGAGTTCTTAAGCCACAAGTATCCATCTACTGTCTCAAATTCTCAAATTAACCAAAGTTTACACAATAAGCACAGATGATAGACTTAACAACAGAGTTGCTGACATTTTGGGGGAAGAAGAAGCTGCTGTCACTAGTTGGGGCAGACTCATGTGACCACTCAATAAATGCAGAGTCATAACAAAAATAATGCTCGGAGGATTTTTTGGAGTCATATCCACCTGAGGCATCTTCAGTCTCTTGCGTTAGACAAACGCAATGCAAACTTGGTCGTGGCTCTCTCCCTTTCTTGCTCAAGAGATTTATTCACATCATTGGCATTATTGATAGGCAACATTTATATGCAACTTTTGACAGTGACTGTCTCTTTGTGCTTCTGAGAGATACATGAACTGGTCTCTTTCATGTTTGCTCAATAAAACAGAGCAAGAGGAATACCATAAGAGAGGCACTTCCCTAGCTTAAGATGATTGCTCAATCTCGTTCTCGTTGAAAAAGATAGTCATCACATGTATCTATGAAAATTTCCCCAGTTCTTTTTAGATCAGTATATGTGCAATGTAAGTCCTCTGGCTGCAGCTTCAAGAAAAGTTGTTTTGTCAGTATAACTTATGTAGCCAAATCCTTTACCTTCTTTTCCAAGTTGTAGACCTTCTGGTACCCTCGCATCTCAAATGGGATGACTAATTTCAGTACTACCTAAAAATGTATCAACAAAGTTGAATCAGTGTAAGAAATACATAAATGCTGAACAAACATATACGAGAACAAAGTACCAATTGTGTGTAAGACAGATTTACACACCAGTATCTGTTCACAGAGCCAGCAATAATCTGTTTGTGCTTCCAGCATTACCTGTAATTACAAATGTTTACTTGTTCAACTTAATTTGTGAAATCAGATAGGTAATCAAGAAACAAAGCAAGCAAAAGATCAGTGTATCCCATCCCTTCAGGCAACCCATTCCAGCAAGCTAGTTCATCAGCTGGGACCCAGCCAACCACTTCGACACACCCTTTTTCATAGGCAAAACATGCCAATTGTCAATACATTTGTCCGAAAAAGAAGAACATCAGTTTTATGATGCAGAATCTACTGTTAGAAACTCTGACCAACAAAGAGGTTAGATAAGACAGAAATTCATGCAGGTGAAATGGAGCAATAAAAGCATCTATATTCCTACACCTTTTTCTATCATAACATACATCAAACTGCTATTCAGCTGAAAAGTCCATCACAAGATGATTTGAATATTGTAAATAGCAGGCTTAAATGCTCTTTTAAGGCAAATAAGTTGAAGTATGTTACTTTGTTGCAGCATGGATCGAAGAAAATCAAAGCTCTCCCTTTGAATACCTTGTGGTCATGACACAGGATAGTGCTCAGGGAACTTAATTTGAGTAATCCCATTCACTGCATATTTCTCCCTGTAGAATTCCTCCATGGCTTTGATAGTAGATTCATCTGGAACTTTGCTGGTGGCATGGATCCACAGGCAGCCTTCACAAATGATTGCTATACAGTCAGAGATAAAAAGGAAAAGAAAAAGGAAAAGCATACTCAAATCTTCTTCACCAAGACGTTAATTGTGCATTGGCTCCATCAATTATTGCAGCAGAGTGATATGTATATTTATGGAATGAAAAACCTGATATGCATACAAAACAGCAATCTCTGATGGATACTTTAAATGTCACTGAGTGAGCAATTCTCTCCCAAATGCAATTCTAATCACGATGCAATTTTTTCAAATATAATAATAATCCCAGTACCCTTATAAATCCTTCATAGGCATGAGCTTTTGGCGTAGACCTTCTGAACTTCCATACTCAAAGCTTAAGACAGTGTTTGTCAACAGAGAATTGATTTTATGAGCTGAGAGAAGTATTCTCTGTTCTCAGGGCTATCTCAGTGCACGCACAAAATGTTGGTACTTGGCATCTTTCACTGCCCTGGACAGTATGTACTAGGTATTAAAGTTGCACCCCATCAGTCCATTCTCAGTTACACAAACCTCCAGCAACAGTAAGTCATCTCTCATCAACTTCTAACACAGTTGATCTGCACTTGCTTGTGATGAGAACTTTTTATGTTCCAATATTTAAAAAACAAACACACAACCTCGTTTGTATCAGTCCACATATTGGTTTTCAATTTGTTCTTGCTGTTGTTTCTCAGCAAACTAATCAGGCAGTTTTCTATAAACTTGTGAAGCATGAAAACATCCCGCCGCACAAAATGGTCAGCAAAAGTCAAACACAGATTTTGCGCCGAACAAAAGGCCGTTCTCTCTTTCGCAAGAGCTATGAGGAAACATTATTCAATTTCAGTAGTTAAACCTTTTCTCCCTTCCAGTCTCTGCAGGTTCTCTCACCATTCACTGCATCCTTTGAACCCCACAATCCACAACAGAACTTCGGAATAGAAAACTAAACAATCACTGAAAACTTCAAGAAACCAGATAGGAAAACATCGGGAACAGATCAAATTAGTGGATCAAAGGGCTCCATGAACAAATTCACTGCTTGCTCGTCTCAAACGGCAAAAAGCAAAAAAAAGTCGGAACTTGGGCGCGAAATTAGAAGTACGAAAGAGAGTCCCTGAAACCGAACCTCGAATTGGGGCAGGCCAAGACCTGCCCTCGATGTGCTTGATCCCGTACACGAGCAAAGAAGCCCATGGCTGGTGCATCGTCAGGCACGGGTTCCGGTAATTCCCCTGGTTCCGACTCTGCATCGCTATTTCTCTTCGGCTTTCGACAAACAAAATTCTGGGTTTCTCGGGGCGGCGTGATTTTCTCGAGAATTCGAAGGAAAGATTTCTGGGAACCGGGAAAGAAGCCGGGCCAGCTTCCTGCGACGAGCTGCTGATTTCTGCGTTCGGCGTTTTTGGTTTTCTTTCTCCTTGTCTTAATTGGCGAATCCCTGTTTGCTTCCCAATTTGCAAAAATATATAAAAAAAAAAAAATTCCGACGTTGAAGAAATTATGAATACAGAATAGAATGGATGGCAAAATCGCCTCAGCACCCATTTCCTATCTCGTTTCTTGAAATTCAGACTTCAAGTTTCAACCCACTTAATGATTCTCAAATTCAGTCCTGATAGTGTGGCAAAATTAAAAAATTAATCTTAAAAGCAAGTAGACAACATGGCAAATTTAACAATCCTAAAGAAATGTTGACTAAAACTGTCCTAAAGTTCCTATCTCAAAACTCCTTGATTGCCCAACAAGAATTGGGCTTCAAAAAGCGCATGCAACTCCACAATTCTCCTCCGAGCTTGTTGAGAAATTTGGTGAGGAAAGATTACCATGGTGGTTGATTTGGTGATATAAGGCTTATTCTCAAATAGTTTTGGAGATATTTTATATACGGATTCGAATACCTTAATAAACTCCTTGGCCTCGAAAAGCCTTAGTTCACTAGCAATGTAGGTCTAACCGTGTTGTAACTTAAGATAATATTGGGTGTTACTCTTACTGACTCAAATGACCAATAGCTATGACTTCATTGAGACTGTAGAACTTCCATAATAAGCCGGTTATGTAGATCAACGTAATGAATGGCCATGATTATGTACATAAATCGAGTCTATTTATGAACCTTCTTGTTATACAATAATGATGTAGAAATTGGACCATCAAACTATCTCGTCTTAGCAAAATCAGCTTACTCTTCGTTTGGTAAACAAGAAAAAAACGCACCTTCTGTTTTCTATGTTCAGAAGTTTTAAAAACCAATTTATTAGAAAAACAATGCGTTTCAAGAACTTTTGGCACTCTAAAATATGCAATTAAAAAATCACCGAATAGATCAATTTTGTAAATCAATCTTAGTAAGTCTAGCATTTTCAGGCCAAAATTATGGTAATTAAGGGAAACGAAACTTATTTACATAATATAAACTATGACGCTATATTCGGGATGATGTCTTAATTAAATTTTCACTGAGTCAAAGTAAATTTTAAAAGACTCAACTAAGACAAAAGTTAACAGACAAGCCGCACCATATTAAAACATCATTATTAATATGGTATCCCCACTATTAGTCTTTTATGATGAACGATATAACTTGGATTTTGGTGAGTATGAAAGTTATAATTTTTGGGTGGTGTCAGATTTAGGAACAAATTTCAATCCCCCAACGGAAACTGATTTTTTGGAAAAATTCTTTTCTTTTTTTTTTCCTTCTTTTCTCCGAGTTTTTGATGCCAAAATGTCAATATGCAAATAAGTTGACTCAATCAATTACTCTCGGTTTTTGATTAAACAGTCAAAAGAATTACAGATGCTCTGGAGACTGACTCTAACCGCATCGTGCTTGTCTCTCCATTGACCTTCCCTCGCTGCATGAATAATTTAACCGAACACATGTTGCTAATTTAAACACATGACTTCTATATGAAGAAGTAAAACATGATATCTGCTAGCTCCGTGCATAAAACTTTAGGCATTAGGCAACATTTTAAAATGGGTCACATGGGTGGTCAATGGCTCGCTTGCCTCTTAATTCATGGGCAACTTCCACTTGCCATGCTCATGGGCAAAGCCTCTCCAAGAGAAGCTCCTTCTAGGGCATCAATGCCGTCCACACACACAGTTTCCCTCGCCGGTTCCGTCCGGTGATCAAGGTCCCCGCAAGGTCGCCACGTCTCCTCCGATGGTCAGCCCTATTAATTAATACGAGAATATTGCATATTCACTACCACCACCGTCACCATAGGCCAATGACCCCGCACTGAGTGGTCATGACAACTAATCATTCAATTGATTAAGGCTATGTCCAATATTTTCCATGTGTATGGCATGGAACTCTTCCAAATGAATTGGTCAACCAATAGAAAAATCTATAATATATCATTGTGGCGTCACGTCAAACTCGGTTGAAATGATTTTTTTGCAATATCTTCATTTATGGCCATGATGTATATGTGTTTCGCAATGTGTCCAATTCAACGTTCATTTCAACTTCCTTCTATTCTATGATGTCCTTATTGAACAAAATTCCCTATACTTAATTGAATCGTTTATCACTAAGTATATTGACATGGAACATGAACGGAATCATGTAAAAAAGGAATAACATTGGTCGACTAAACAGTGTTTCCACAATACTAATTTTAGTATCAAATTTTATGGTATATATATGTGAAAGATTATTCATACGTATTGGTGGAATTCTTTACAGCAATAAACGCTTCAGTTTTGATGACAAAGTCAGGCGAATGTCTATCAAGAGATCTTCTGATACGTGTAATTGATTTTTAAACAATTTGATCATTGTAAAAAATAGAAAATATCATATTGAATTCACTTTAGCTTCATCACTCCAAGTGATTGAGTTACTATGCATCGTCTCTTGATTAATTACCCATTTTAGACAACTTTGGACATATCAGTTCCAAGCATATGTCACAATATGATGCGAAAGTTTATGGTATTGATTGGGTTTAATGCCTTGTGTTCATTGGAACTATTAAATTTGGTAGGTCACATGAAATTCATTGTGTTGAACAAGTGTCAGTGATGCAGGCGGATTGAGAGTGGAAATAACGAGCTCATGCAATGATACCTTTGTAAGATGGCTAC
The DNA here is from genome assembly GCA_014182405.2 of Eucalyptus sideroxylon. Classification (NCBI taxonomy): domain Eukaryota; kingdom Viridiplantae; phylum Streptophyta; class Magnoliopsida; order Myrtales; family Myrtaceae; genus Eucalyptus; species Eucalyptus sideroxylon. The sequence goes on along the minus strand of CM024555.2, from coordinate 6,067,957 downwards.
TAGAGTCCTCCTTTTAAACTAGAATCCCCTTGCACCATAATATACGTCTACTTTCTCAAATTTCTTAAGGTTGCAAGGTGACCAGATAACTTAAATCGGTTACTTGGGCATATTGATCACCATTACCATATGGGATCAAAACACGATATAACAATTACTTGTGAGGAGATATGTGGTACAAATCAAGCGTGACATTGACGTGCGGTTGACGTGCCATTGGGAGCTATTAGTGAGCCACTACTGGCAATAGTTGAGTTTCGCTAGCAAATAGTTTGAGGGTTTCTATAAAAATAAATTAGCAAAAAATCATTTACAAAGTTTAGTTTTCACACCACCCGTGGTGGTGGCGTAGGTGGTTGAGCAAGGGAACTTTTCAAAGGTCCCGAGTTTCCACGGCGTTTCATTGCTTAAATAAGTGGGTGGTGGTTTCCCATGTGTCTCCCCAGGGTTTACTCTCATTTACAAAGTGATCGGAGGTTCCCCGGGTCAGTTTAGTTTTCACCAAACAAGATTATGTTAATGTTAATTTCCAGTGTGATTTCAAAATACACTTCACCAAATGCTAGTTATGTTCCACTTTAAGTATCTAAGCTTGAGAAGGACTAAAGTGCTTATCATTCCTAGATCAATTGGGAAACTCCAAAATCTAGAGACTCTAGATCTCAAACACACATTGGTCTCTGAGCTGCCTATGGAGATAACCAAGCTCAAGAAGCTACAATATTTGTTGGTGTACAATTATGCAAAGTTCACATCTTTTGTACCCTTTCGTTTTGTAGCTGGATTTCCAGTTCCCCATGGCATTGGAGCGCTAGCATCATTGCAGAAGCTGTCCTATGTAAAAGCCGGAATTGGTTGGAGCAAGAATACAATGCAAGAACAATTAAAGAGGCTAGGCATAAGTGACCTGAAGAAAGATGATGCAAAGGGAATTTGCCACTCCCTTGAGAAGATGACCAAACTTTGATCACTAGAGGTAGTTGCAAAAAGTGGGTATGAAGTTATTGATTTGGATTTTCTAGCTTCACCACCCCTGCTCCTTCAGCATCTATATATTAGAGGATGTCTAGAGAAGCTACCTCATTGGCTTCCTCTATTGAACAATCTGGTTGTAGTGCATTTGGGATGGAGCAAATTGAAATCAAGCCCCCTAATTGCTCTCTAGAATTTGCCCAATCTCATGAAGCTTGTAATTAAATTGGTCACTTGCGCATATTGATCACCATTACCATATGGGATCAAAACACGATATACCAATTACTTATGAGGAGATATGTGGTACAAATCAATCGTGACATTGACATGCGGTCGACATGCCATCATGAGCTACTAGTGAGCCACCATTGCTCAACTTTAGGGCTGCTAGCAATAATTCCGCTAACAAATAGTTTGAGGGTTTCTATAAAAATAAATTAGCAAAAAATCAAAGTATAGTTTTCACCAAACAAGATTATGTTAATGTTAATTTCCACATGATTTCAATATACACTTCACCAAATGCTAGTTATGTTCCACTTAAAGTATCTAAGCTTGAGAAGGACTAAAGTGCGCATCATTTCTAGATCAATTAGGAAGCTCCAAAATCTAGAGACTCTAGATCGCAAACACACATTGTCTCTGAGATGCCTGTGGAGATAACCAAGCTCAAGAAGCTACAGTATTTGTTGGTGTACAATTATGCAAAGTTCATCTTCTGTACCCTTTCGTTTTGTAGTTGGATTTCCAGTTCCCCATAGCATTGGAGCGCTAGCATCACTGCAGAAGTTTCCTATGTAAAAGCCGGAATTGGTCGGAGCAAGAATACAATGCAAGAACTAAAAGAGTTAAGTCAACTAAGGAGGCTAGGCATAAGTGACCTGAAGAAAGATGATGCAAAGGGAATTTGCCACTCCCTTGAGAAGATGACCAAACTTCGATCGATTTGGATTTTCTATCTTCACCACCCCACTCCTTCAGCGTCTATATATCGAAGGATGTCTAGAGAAGCTACCTCATTGGCTTCCTTTGCTCTCCATAATTTGCCTAATCTCATGAAGCTTGTACTGAAGATTGCCTTTGAAGGGAAAAAAATTGATTTTTGAAGATAAAGGTTCCCAAAACTCAAGGACTTGTACCTCGCCAATTTGGAAAATCTGAGATTTCTGTCCATGAATAGTCATGCAATGCCTTTCCTTCGGAAACTCTCCATTGACAAATGCAGGCACTTGGACTGGCAATCAGTACTAGTCTTCATCCACAGCCTCACCCTCCTCACGAATCTCCGATTTTATGGCATGCCAAAAAAAACTGCTCTTGCGTTCTATCTATGCAGTAGTAGCATAATGATGGGGGAGACTATTCAGCAAGAGTACTATGAGGAGGTGATAGGATGTATCCCAGAAATTTATTTCCTCTTGTGGGAAGAAGATCACTGTAAGCCATATGATCTTAGCCCCTATTGCTATCATCTCATCAAGTGTAGGGTGATGAGTTGCGGTGAGGTTCTTCCTGAAGTTTCATAGATCATAGTGATCTTAGCCCCTGGGTCCATCATTGATCCTTGGAGGCCTATCACCACTTTTAAGATTTCTTTCATCATCAATATTTTTATCTAGACATTTCAATAGCTTTATCTTTGAATTTATTACCCTCACGTCCCTGGTGCTATCTTCTTCTTCTTGTTGTTATCTTATTTAGTGATCAATACATTTTTTTCTTAATTTCCGCATTTGTTGTATGAATTTGGATTTTGTTTTAGCTTTCGTGGAGGTAAAAGAGTGATTTGAATAAAGAAATGAGAAGAATTACAATTTTTCTCTTGAAACATCACATGCTAGTGTTATGGGCCGATCGATTGGGATCGTGACCGTGCCGCGACTCAGGCTAAGCCAAAGCCTTGCTCGAATTGATCGCTCACTCACTCGCTCACCTGGATCGTAGAGAGAGAAAGTTTCTAGAGAGAGAAACTTTGAAGAAAAAGGAACCTTAGATTATTGAAATGGTTTTTGGATGGATACAAATGAGGGGATGTCACCCCTTCTTATACTAGAGTCCCTTGGATTACATCCATTGATCAAATTTTCATCTAGCGGACGAGATCATACCGCCCCATCTACCAACTACCGATACTAATGGCAGGAGACTTCTAGATCTTGGCGTAATGACCGTATCGCCCGCCCTTGGAACATTATGGAAGTTCCTTTGTTGGAAACCTAGCAATCACAGGAGGTCCTCCTCCAGAAGGCACAACCCTTTAGCTACAGAAACCTCTTGGCCATGACACTAGGCATGTGCAAACGGAAAGTAAATTCTTTACTTTCTATTGTCAATTCTTTTTTTCTTTTTTGGTGAAAACTATTGTCAATTCTTTTTTCTTTTTTTTGGTGAAAAGGTAAGATTGTCAATTCTTTATTCTCTTCAAATATCAAGAAAAATTTTGAAAAGAAAAGGACCAAAAAGTTCTTAAGCCGCTAGTATACAACAAGCACAGAAGATGGAAATGACAACAGAGTTGCTGAAATTCTAGGGAAGAAGAAGCTGCTGTCGCTTGTTGGGGCAGGCTCATGGGGCCACAAACCGACTGCAGAGTCGTACCAAACACAAAGCTTGATGGGTTTTTGGAGTCATGTTCATCCCATGAATCTTCAGTTTGTAGCATTAGACAAATGCAATGCAAACCTGGTCATCTCCCTCTCTCTCAAGAAAATTATTCGCAACTTTTGATAGTGACAGTCTCTTTGCGCTTCTGGGAGATACCCAAACAGAGGATCAGGCAAAGTCCAGAGTCTCTCCTCCACTCAGGATCAAAGAATGTCCTGCTCCAAAAAAAAAAATGAAAGAAGAACAAAAACAGAGAGGAAAACCACAAAGGGAGGCACAAAAGGATAGAAAAAATGCCATTTCCTAGATTAGGATAACACGTTAACACAACTGACATTCCTCTGATCCGTGTTGAATGGGAAGATTACAAATTTACTTTTTGTCTATTCATGAAAGAACTTTTCTCCAATTCTTATTGTCTAGCAATAAAGATTAAAAATGGTTTAGCTGCAAAGACCTTTCAACACCATTTAATCTACGCCAATTGTGCTTGAACGTTTTCATGATAACGAAATCAAATATATGAAGAAAACGATCGGCCAAAAAGTCGGAAGCAGTCACTCAGGGCCTGCGCTGCGGAAATACTCCTGCGAACATTCCTGCAAGTCATCTTGCTCAACAAGTCCTTTGCTCCGGCTGACACCATCCTAAAGGCCCTCACCAGGAACCTCGGTTCCCCCTCAGTACCGCCTCAAGGCCAACTTGCCCTAAGATGGCAGCGCCCCACGATCATCACGTACAACACCACACTGGCTAGTGTAATATGACGCGGAAGCTAACCGGATCCTGCAATTAAATTACACGAAATTACCAAAGAAATAAATAAGGAATGATAGATGACACCAAAGATTTAAGTGATTCTATGTGTGTATTGGTACTTAGTCCATATGGAAAGCCAGCAGCAAAATAATCCAGAGAATACTAAGTTTATTATGGCTCACATGCTCTGATGTTTCCCACACTTCAATTACATCCAAATTTATATAGTGTTTACGAATAAAACAACTCAATTGAGTGTGAAGCTCACAGAAGAAAAGCTCCTCTCTTTACGGCTTTAAAGGAAACCACCTTCGTGCTCTTCTATTTCTTCCATGCGGCTAAAAATCAAGAAAAATGAACCCCACTCCTCCCCTTACTCCCTCCCCATCGGCACCCTCAGTGCAACGTAGTACGACGTTCCCATGGCACCCTTCACGGACCTGCCCTCATGCAACCAGGCCGCCGAGCCCAAGTCGGCCAGCTTCAGGACATCCCTTGAATCGAAAAGCATGTTCTCAGGCTTCACGTCCTGGTGAACAACGCTCGAGGGGTCACAATGCATGAAGGCGCGGAGGAGTTGCCCTCAGGCTTGGGGAGGGCCTTGCGGGACAATATGCAGTCGTAGAGAATGTCAGGTTCGCGGAGCTTCAGCATGAGGGAGAGGCGGCCGTTGGCCTCTCAGGCGTCGAGGATCCGGAGGATGTGAGGATGAGGGGAAAGGAGGGGAAAGGAGGGTCATGAGCTTGGGTTCGCTGACGAGGCATTGGTGGTAAGTGACGTTGGAGAGACGGCGCTTGTCGATGACCTTGTCGGCAGCGCAGGAGTTGTCGGCGGGGGAGAAGCAGCGGAATATGGTGTTGAGGCGGCCGCAGCCCATTTCGTCTGGTAGCTGCTATGTGCTCCAGTGTTTTGCTCATCCTGGGAATTTTCTCTATATCTGATTCTTCTCCGTTTATATCTAAATTTGATTTCCTCATAGCTGTTGACTTTGCTTTTAATAGGAGGTAATAGGTTTCTTCTATTTTGGAATGGGCCAAAAAAATTTCCCTGCGACGGAAGACATGGAGAGATTCTCTCGAGTTGAGAAAAATGACTTTTAATTGCATTTACAAGTTAGTTATATAACTCATTCCCCTAGCAAAATGATTTATGTAATACTTAATAAGAGATTTACGAAAAAGAGGTGACAATTTGGTGGGAAAAAATTCTAATGGACGGATCATATTAAACACGAATTGAAAACTGTCATATTACTTTTTCAGTTATATTTGTAATTAATCTTTAAGGCTAAGTTATTGTTATTCTAATTTTAATTTAACATAATTCTTGTCCCTTTATAAGAGTGGATGCGTGCCATGAAAAGAAGGGACGCAAGCAGGGAACTTAGGTTTAATTTAACATCATCAAGAATGGGGTGATGAGCTGCATTTCTCCCTGAAGTATTGTAGATCAGAGTGATGTATTGGCCCCTGCCAGTCGCCAGAGTCAACAAAGAAATCATCTCCATTATACTGGTCGAAGCAGGGAATTTAGGTTTAGTTATCGGTTGCCAGATTGAAAGATATAAAGAAGGACGAAACGAAAATAAGGAGAGAGAAAGAGAGAGACGGAGAGATGAAGAAAATGACGGGCAGTTGCGTACTCAATATTTCTTTTTCCTTTCCCTTTTCTTCTTCTTTTCTTCTCTTTTCTCTTTCCCCCTTGTCTCTCAATTTCCCGTTCGATAAATTTTGGGGTATTTACATTCCAATCCTTGGCCTCGTCCCAAAACGTGAAATTAACTAATAATGCTTCATTTGGAAACAAGTGAAATAACACCATCTTTATTATTCAAATATAACTTTATTCATTTTTGCTACGCAATGTTAAAATACATTCTAATAAAAGATATAGGCATTTCAATGAATATTTGTGTGATAAGAAAGATTTTTTAGCTCAAACTCCGATGGCATTACCTATGCACAATCAAGAGGTTCTTATTGGTCAAAATGGAATACCAATTCAAATTGTATTGATGGTGTATGATTTCAACATGGGCCTTATCTATGTTGGGGATGAACATTTCTCCCTACACATTACTTTTTAATATTTCTAAACTATTCTTTTATGAGGATGAATTCACACAATTATTTTAATTAATGTTTCGTTGCACTATTTTCTATTGTATTAGCAATGACAACTACATGGACAGAGCAGCATATCCATTCTTCTGGGAATCAATTTACATTCTTATAATTGAAGGCCAACCATGTTTAGCAGTTGGTGGCCACCGTGCTCAAGTGTTTTTGCTCGTTACGGGCATTTTTGTATGTTTGTTTCTTCCCCGTCTCTCTCTATATTTGATTTTCCCAAAGCTGGTGACTTTGCTTTTAATAGGAGGGCAAAAGGTTTCTTCTATTTCGAATTACGCCGAGGATATTCGGCCTGCGACGGAAGACATGGAGAGATTGTCTTGAGTTGAGATAAACAGATTTCAAGTGCATTCACAAGTTTGTTGTACAACTCATTCCTCTGGCAAAATGATTCATGTAATATTTAATAAATGGTTTATGGAAATTAGGTGAAAATTTTCTGAGAGAAAATTCTAATGACCGGATCATATTAAAAACGAACGAAAAATCTGTCCTCTTACTTTTTTCGATCATAATTGTAATAAATCTTTATGGTTATGTTCTTGTTATTCTAATTTTAATTTAACATGATTCTCGTTCATTTGTGAGGGTGGATGTGAGCTACAGAAAAAGGGGTAGAATCAGATTATTAGTATCGGTGATCCCTATTTTGAGTTGGCAAGCCCATTAGCACAACCCATTCAAGGTGTGGATAAAAATATCTCTTCAAAAATCGTGATTTTGTGAAAGAAGGGGACCATTTTACTACTAGCCTAACCTATTTGACGGTGGAAACGAGCATCAATCGATTACTTGATTCAAAGGCAAAAATTGGATGTGCCATTGATGCAAATTGGAACCATATATTGGATCTATGAAGAAGCATGCCTCTTGTCTCTCCCCGTCATGATGAGCAAATACTAACCCACCCTTGAAGTTAAAACAAAGTACATTTTTTTCCCTTCTTCTTATCATTTTGGAATTATTTACATCTTGTTCATAAAAGAATTTGAAATGAAGATTCGACATCTCATAATCTCACATCAAATGAAAGAGGCATTATTAAGTGATTCGTAAGTCAATACTTACCTTCAAATGATCAACACCTAATGTTGACCAGCACGGATTGATATAGGGAATATTACAAAGCATAAGGAGAGAAAAGAGGCAAAAAAAAGTACACGTTGTCCATCTTAATCAATGGAAAGGGACTTGTATCGAAGAAGGGTAGAATCAATTCATGAGGATTAGCAGCATATTGCTACAGTTAAGCTACGTTTGGTCGTCCGGATTTCTAATCGAGATAGAACTGGATAGGATAGGATATGAAATTCTTAGATTTTTTTTATATCATATCTATTGTTTGGTGAATCACGTTTTAAAGTCGGATATGTTCACATTATATTATGTACATTTTTTAAAATATAAACATCATATCATTATAAATGAACATAAATTCATAAACGGAGATTGTGAAAATCTCTCGTAACACTATTCCTTAATTTATTTTTATTTTATTTTTTTCTCTTTTTATATTATTTTCTTTTTTATTTCTTTTTTCCCCTTCATCATTCTTTAATAAAATTTTATCAAATAGTAAACTGTACTAACATACCTAAAGTACAAAAATACCTAAAATATATAATAAATATAAATATTTAACTTATAGATTGAATGTTTGTTATAAGATAGAATTAAAATTGAATATATAAATTAAAATCAAAAATTATTTTTTTTTTTAAATTTCTTAAATTATAATTCAAATATTATTTATATTGAAATATAATTTCAATTTTATTAATTTAATAAATTTGTTATTCTGGAAAAATAACTTTCCTATTATAGATATTAGAAATCCTATCCACATTTATCCCACCTCCCTTATGGGAATTTTATCCTGTCTATATCTCCATTATATCCAACTTTATCCTATCCCGAGTGAATACCAAATGTAGAATAAGATAAATCATATCATATCCCGAATTTTATCCTGACTGCCAAACGCAGCCTTAGTCCCTTACATAACAAAAATTGCAATAGTGAAGTTGGCAGGAAAAGGGAGGTGGAGGTGAGAAAGCCAAATATAATTAAGGATGATTAATTTTGAGCATGAAGATCATCAATCTTGTGCTTACTATCATTTCGCAACAGCTCATTATCTCCACGACATTTTAGAAAGAATGATCGTCCTCGATAATCGCATGGCTCACTAAGTTCAAGTCATCACCTATTTAGGTATTTCAAATATAACAGTTTCAAGTGCAAGTCGACATCTCTCTCGTGTATGCGAGTTTCTCCCTACCAACTGGTAGCGATGTCTAATACAGAAACCCTAGCCATTGGCTAAATCTCATCTCTTTCCAGTTTTCGACCCTATTACAAATCGCTTTTCTAAAAAACAAAAACCCTAAAAATGTTTCCCTCAATTTGAGTTGGTAGAATGCGATGGCCTTCTCAGGTAGGAGTAATGGAGATGGTTCGGTGAAAATCAATGGAGATGTTCGGTGACAATCCTCCGACCATGGGAAGTGCACGGGCTTCTGCGTGTTAAGCCAAGGTTGGATTTCTCCCTCCTTCTCCTCATGTTGACGAAGTGCATGGGATCAACGCAAGATCGATAGTGTGAATGCGAATCTGGTGATGAGGTGAAAATGATCTTGGTTTGCCCTTCTGGAAGGAAATCAGGGTAGAAGTTCTGTGACCTCTGATTAGGATAGGGATCCAGCTTGAACGAAAGGATTGACTGAAAATAGTGTTGAGGTTTCTGTCAGAAAGATGTTTGAAAAAATGCCCAAGAGAATGCGCAGCCAAATACAGAAGTAATCGCCTGATCCTTAAGATCCATAATCTAATCAGAAAACATGGACAGTAAAGAGGAAAATGAGTTACGTGTAGCAGCATTATGCAAACGACTAGGACATCTATGGGATGAGGAAGACGTCGTTGAAGTAAATCCGTAGGTATCATTACAAAAAAGAGATGAATGTAATAGAACAATATTGGGTAAACTCTACTCTAAACCCAATGTCAATTTTCAAGCTTTCTTCACAACTATAAAGAAAGCTTGGAAAACAGAAGCAGTAGAATGCGCTAAAAAAGGAACGGGTCTCTTTACCTTTGTGTTTCAATCAGAGGTAGAAAAGGATAGAATTCTCAAATCTTCACCTTGGTCTTACTCCAGCAATTTGCTTGTGCTGAAACAATGTGATCCTAAAATTCCAGAACATTGTTATGATTTTTCTAAAGCAGCTTTCTGGGTTAGAATCGGAGGTATTCCCCCTGGTTGGAGGGTGGAAACAATTTACCATGATCTGGGAAGAAAGTTAGGCCAGGTTCAGGAAATTCAGATCGAAACCATAGGACACCTGCAGTAAAGAGGAGGAAGAGTTAGAGTGGAGGTAGACTTAACAAATCCTCTGAAAGCAGGAACCATTTTGGATATTGGCAAAAAATGGCTGTGGGTAGAATTCAAATACGAGAGATTACCCCATTATTGCTACTCCTGTGGAAGGATAGGCCACTATGCACAAGATTGTCCAGAAATTCCTTATGCAGAATCCCCATGGGCAGTCGACAAAATTGGTTCCTATGGACCATGGTTGAAAGCAGAAATCAGTGATCACAATCCTTATTGGGAGACTTTTTATGGAAATCTCGAAGAAGACATTATTGTAGAGGAAACCATACCGATAGCAAAGTCTCCAAGTAGAGAACAGGCTCTAATCATAAGAGAGAAAGGGCCAAAAATGTGTCTGGAAGCCTACAGCAAAAAAAGACTTGAAAGTTCTGTCGAGCCGGAGAGAATGGAACCCCCTGTCACAAATCAAAAGGTCAATAAAGATTATGGAAAACAGATTATATGCTCAGATACTCTCACACAGAATCCTCTTAAAATTGGAAAGAGTAGCAAGAAGAACATGAAGGTGCAGAAAGCTAAGAAGCAGAAATGCTTACCTGAACCAACTCCTATCCTCATTGACGATTCAAGCATGACAGAGACGCCAGTGAAGTTTCTAAATGATAGAACAGACTGGGCTTTGGTGGCTAGCCCTAATAAGCCACCAAAGACGACATGAAAATCATTAGCTGGAATTGTCAGGGGCTGGGCAACCCCCTGACAATCCAAGAGCTAAGAGCATTAATTGCTCTTGAAAGGCCCAGTATAGTCTTTCTAATGGAGACCAAAAACAAAGCAACAATGGTGGAAAGTATATGCAAGAAACTCCAATTTCAGCACTTATTTCTAGAAAATCCAACAGGTATAGCAGGAGGATTGGCGCTAATGTGGAATGAGGAAGTAGCAATGCAAGTGCAAAGCAGTTCTAAACACTACATTGATGTCAGATGCACTGATTCTACCAGAAAATTAGACATGCAGATTACCTTTATTCATGCATCCACAAATTTTGGGGAGAGGCTACAATTATGGCAGCAATTGAAGACATTGAAGCCTCACAGCTCCAGTCCATGGATATGCATGGGGGATTTTAACGAAATCTTATATGTATGGGAAAAGGTTGGGAAAAGGGAAGCAGATACTCAAAGAATAGCAGTTTTCAGAAATATGCTTAATGAGTTATCTCTAATGGACATGGAAAGCCAAGGTTGTGCATTTACATGGGCAAATAACAGAGAAGGGGAGGATCTTGTTAAAAAAAACGACTAGATAAAGTGTTATGTACCTTGGAATGGCGAGTAATATACCATGATGCAGAAATTCATGCACTCCCAGCAATTGGCTCGGACCACAGTCCTCTGGTTCTAAGGCTACACCCTGCACAAAAGAAGAGAAGAAGAGAATTTAAAATGGAGGCCTTCTGGTTGGAGAATGAAGAATATCATGAAGTGATTCGTGATGCATGGACCACATTATCAGCCCCTACACATACCACTTTTTCAGCCAAACTCCAGGAGACAGCCAAAAAACTGACACAATGGAGTCAAAAACAGTTTGCACATGCACCTAGAAGGATAAAAGAGTTAACACAGGCCCTAACAGCAATAACCAATCAACCACAACAGAATTCAAGCAGACAGGAAGTGAAAAGTATTATTCATCATATTGACACTCTAAGAAAACAGGAAGAACAATATTGGGGACTACGATCGAGAATTAAATGGTTACAGTGGGGAGACAAAAATACAAGCTTCTTTCACGCAACAACAGTGCAAAGGAGGCGTAGAAATCATATCACAATGCTGCAAGTGGAAGATGGCAGATGGTGTCGGGATCCAGGAGAAATCAGGCATCACATATATGACTATTACAGCAAGCTATATAAAACAGTAGGGGAACAAAATTATCAGCCAGTTTTAAGCCAATGCCAATCTCCTATTGATGATCACATAAATGCATCCCTGGTGGCTAACTCAACGATGAAGGAAATTAAAATGGTGGTTTTTCAGTTGGGAGCTATGAAAGCGCCAAGTCCCGATGGATTCAACGGCCTGTTCTATCAAAACAGTTGGGAAATTATTCAGACTGACCTGTTCCAAATGGTGCAGACTTTCTTCAACTCAAGAGTCTTGGATCCTCATCTAAATCAAACCCATATTGTCTTGATTCCCAAAGTAAAAAAATCATGAGACAATTAGTTAGTTTCGACCCATCAGTCTTTGCAACTTCAGTTATAAAATTATCTCAAAACTACTTGCAAATAGATTGAAGCAGTGGCTGCCAGAGATAATCTCACCTGAACAGAGCGCCTTCGTCAAGGGGCGACAGATACAGGATAACATCCTGATTGTGCAGGAAGTGCTACACCAGCTGCGTATCACCAAACGACAGAAAAAACATCAGGCAGTACTCAAATTAGATATGCAAAAAGCATATGATCGAATTGAATGGGATTTCGTTCGGGATTGCATGCTGAAAATGGGTTTTTCTGACAAATGGGTGACTCTAATAATGCAATGCATCATTACTGTAACTTTCAGTGTAAAGCTCAATGGAGAACCTACCTCGTTTTTCAATCCATCCAGAGGCCTAAGGCAAGGAGATCCCCTGTCGCCTTATTTGTTCATCCTAATCACAAATGTATTAATGTGGTTAATGACAAAAGCAGTTGAGGAAGGCAGCATACAAGGCATACAGCTTAACAGGTATTGCCCAAAGCTCTCTCACCTTATGTTCGCAGATGATGTTATATTCTTCTTGGATGGCACTCTAAGGGAATGTCAAAATCTGTCATTAACAATCAATCAGTACTGCTACGCAACGGGGCAAGCGGTAAACCTAAATAAGTCAGGTGTTTCGTTTAGTAAGAATTGTCCCTTACCACTGAAATGAAACTTGGCTCACGAGCTGAGAGTGCCTGTGGTTGACAAGACAGGAAAATACTTAGGTATCCCTACAGAGTGGGGACAATCTAAGAAAGAATTATTTGCATGGATATTAACCAGAGTAAATTCCAAGTTGGAGGGCTGGAAGGAGAAATTACTCACCAAAGCAGGTAAGGAAGTCCTGATCAAGAGCGTGGTGTAGGCTATACCAACATACGCCATGTCGATCTTCAAAGTGCCAGTCTCCATCTGCAGAGCAATTGAAAGGCGAATAGCTTCTTTCTGGTGGCAAAAAGGAGATACAAAACAGGGCATCCATTGGAAGAATTGGGCTGCGATGAAGAACATAAAGGATGAAGGAGGGATGGGATTCAAAGACTTAATTACCTTCAATAGTGCGATGCTGGGTAAACAAGTATGGAGGCTGCACACATCCCAGGACGCACTATGGACTAAAGTCCTGAAGAGTATCTACTTCCCCCATGGAGACATCTGGAATGCACAGCAGGGCCGGCGACCATCTTGGGGTTGGAAAAGTATGTTGTTGGGGCGAGATTCTATTAAACCAGATATCAAATGGTTAGTCGGGGATGGCAAATCAATTAAAATCAGGGAGGATAAATGGTTATCACAGAAGTTAAATGGGCAACCAGTACATCAAGCAGAACCAGTTAAGGTGGAAGGATTGATAAACGAAGACTCTCGAACATGGAAACACGCTCTTATTCATCAGTATTTTGAGGAGAAAATAGCAAACGAGATCCTAGCTATTCCCTTGAGTTCAGATTCAAAACCGGATAGCAGAATTTGGACAGGTAACAGTAGAGGGGAATATACGGTCAAAAGTGGCTATAACAGAACACAGGCAGTGCAAACCAAACAAAATTCACAGAAAGCATCTTGTTCTTACCAGCCCCCACGATCTTTATGGACACAGATATGGAGCCTTTCCGTTCCGCCGAAACTTTGGACCTTCCTATGGAGCATTTGTCAAAATGCCGTCCCCACCAGTGAAAACCTCTATAAAAAAAAAAAGATCCGTCCAAACCCTCTCTGTCAGCTGTGTCATACGGAAATTGAAACTACCGAGCATATCTTCCTATTCTGTAGATGGACTAAAGAAATATGGAGAGATAACAGACTACAGGGAACGAACTTGACGAAACAAATCCGGCGAATCGATCAATGGCTCCTGTCAGCATTCGAATCAAGAAGGGAATCACCTGAGAGAGAGGTCATCGCATGGGTGCTATGGCAGATCTGGAAAGCTCGCAACGCACGGATCTTCCGAGACAAAACTCCAAAACCAGAGGATGTAATCGACCTCGCACATACCCAAAATCTAGCCTTCAGTAGAGGAACGAAAACAAAAAACCCAAACCGAACCAAAAATCGGCTCTTACCAGAGGTATGGACACCACCCGAAACCAGTGAGGTGAAAGTGAACGTGGATGCCTCATGGGTACCAGGAGAATTTCTATGTTCGGTAGCCGGCATCGCCAGAAATAGAGATGGATTAGTGGTCGCCGGTTTTGCTGCGGAGGCTAGGGTTTCTTCAGCGGAACAAGCAGAAGCAGATGCTCTGTTACACGGCCTTCGCTTTATCTCCAATTGGCCGTCCACTCACGTGCAAGCACTTCAAAGTCAAGTACTTCGCTTCGTCTGTGAAAGCGATAGCTCAGCGGTGGTGGGCTATGTGTTGGGCCGGGCCGAGACACCATGGAATCTGCGCAGCATAATCCAACGATGCCAACAGGAGCTCCGTCTGGGCCGCCATGTATCCGTAATGTATTGCCCCCGGGAGGTAAATCAAGCTGCTGATTGGCTGGTACGCGCACACCGCCTAAAACAACTTCCTCCAGATTGGGTGAATAGACCCCCTCTATCCCTTTGGAATATTTTAGTTTCCGAATGTAACGCATCGTCGTTTTCCAAGACTTCATAAGCTAATACATCAGTAGCTATTTCGACCAAAAAAAAAAAAAAAGTGCAAGTCGCAATATAATACGGAAATTATCATACCGAACGGGTCTATATGCCTTGTGCTTATTGGGACTATTAAATTTGACAAGTCTTTTGCGTAATTCTTTGTGTTGAACGAGTGTTAGGGGTGCAAATGTATCGAGAGTGTAGGCACTACGCTCAAGCGATTATACCTTAGTAGGATGGGTATTGTAGTCCTCCTTTTAAACGAGAATGCTTCTACACTATAATATATACGAGCTTTCTCAAATTTCTCAAGATCATTTGGTGACTTAAATTTGTCACTTGGACATATTGACTATCTTAATCATATCGGATCAAAGTAAGATATTCCATAGCTGATTTTAATTATTTAAGAGGAGAAATGTGGCATGGATCAAGCCCCCACAATAAAAGCAGATCTTGCACATAAATCAGTTCAAGTTCTTCTTCAAATTGGACAACCCAACCAGTTAGAATAAAGCAGATTTGATTAGAACTTGTACTTCATCATTTTCTCATCAGCAATTGCTTCACGAACCGAGATTACGCTGATTCAAGAGAACTTAGGTGGAGCACGGTGGCAAATAATGGAAGGATTTGATTTGACAATTTCATAAGTTAAAGAATTTGAGGAGACAAAAAGTGAAACTTAGAAGATTAAATTGTAGTCAACCCGTTAAGAAAAAAAGTCAATTCTTTATCTGAAGATATAAATGCCTTTACTCTGGATGCATAAGGCCTGATATCAAAATATAATCTTCATCCAAAAGGTGCTTTCTGAGTCGCTCGAAGCAACAGCTTTAACCAAGAAGAAATCCAAAGTGTGTTCTGGTGGAAATTATCCAAAGAAATATTTAAAGTAGAAGAAAACAAGGTGCAACTTGCAAGTTAAATATATTTTTCTTCAAATGTTCTATAACATCCTCATTAATATCTTCTAAACTCATTAATAAAAAAATAGCATGAGTACAATATTTTCCAATAACATGCTTTAGGTTTCAAATTTGAGGAGAAATAGAAAACACAGAAAACGACAAAAGCAAAAGAAAAAGGAAGAACCCCACAAAGAGTATGTTAAGCCCCGGTGAAAGGGAATTCCACATCACCCCATTGCTGTTTAAAAATCTCCATAGCTACCCTGCAATAACAACTTAAGCTTCTAGGACGAGACCTCATAATCATCATTATATTCACCATACATGAGATTAAACATAGCAAGTGCCGTAACTTTGGGACAATGTTTACTCAAATGTCATAATTCCGCAAGTCCATCTATTTTGACACATATAGCTTTTGGAGCATAAAAAGTGGACAAAATCGACCTTCTCATTCAAACGTGAGAGAAAATCTCACAAGAAAAATCAAAGCTGGTTAGGAAAATTGCGAAATGAAGATGCAAAGAATGTGGAATCTAAAGTGAAACAAGTTAGTCAATGATTGCGATGAATTAGTCAAGTCTTCGCATTGAGAGTTACCCAATTGCAGTTTTCAAAGGAAAATGATGGTAAGAGACTTTTCTCATAGAGCTCACCCTGGAAAAATTACTAACATAATCCAAGAAAAGAAAACCACAAAAATATTGGATCCACGATAGGGACAGATACGGACCTGAGCAGGTCCTTAAACTGCTCAAGCCACGCATTGGCGGGATAACCGCCCTGGGGTGGGAGTCCCTGCTATCCTGGCGTATTCCCGCCTAAAGGGGGAAGAAAAATATCCCTCTAGGAATTTGGGGGTCTGTAGGTGCGGAAGGGTGGTAACCAATCCATGAAACTGCACATCAAAGGATAAAACCTTTGGCTTGGACTGGGCTGGCTTGGGGTAACCAACCCTTGACCCTCACCCGGCCGGATATGGAGCAAGGTGAAATCCCTTGCCGATTGCTGGACATGCCTTTAGCACAGTCTGATAACCGACTGGTCCAGTAACTGCCCCCGGTTATCAGACTATGCTGATAAGTTATTCACTGCCGGTCGAGCGATAGGCCTTGCGCTGGTCTTCTTATTCTTTTTTTCTTTTTACCTTTTCTCCGACTTTTTGAACACGACGTGGATTACTTAATTAACACCAAATCATGACATGATTTATTGAACACGCCATTGACAATTTGAAGTGGAGTTGTCAGCAAAGGGTCAAAAAAGTCCTAAACTTTTTGTATTTGTGCCAATTTACTCATAAACTTTTTTTTTGTGCCAATTTAGTCCTAAACATTTTTACTTAGTGCCAATTCAGTTATTTCCGACTAATTTTGGTCAGATTTTGCTGAATGGGCGCCGGTCGGCCGACGTGGCCCAATCGGTGTTGACATTGACAACTTTTAATAATATTTTAATATTTTTGAATTTTTTTATTCTTTTTCTTTTTTTTTTCTTCTCTCCTCCTTCCTCCAGTTCTTTGGCCGAACCACGATGACCGGCCAAAGACAACAGCTAGCGAGGTTGACCTCGCCGGCCACCTCGCCAATGGTCGCGAGGGCAACCTTGCGCTAGGTGGCAAGGCTCGCCCTCGCCGGCCATGGGCGACCTCGCCAGATCCAGTAAGGGCGAGCCTTGCCTGCATCGCCCAAGCCACGATTCAGCAAGGTCGAGCCTCACCGGCCAATAATCAAGGATCCCAAAACTAAGAAAATATTTTAGAAAACATTTTTGGTTCTTTCAAAAGAGAAATCATTTTCTTGAATTTAAGTTTTGATAGAATTTTTTTTTTTCTGTTGACTCATTTTCCTAAACGAACTAAACAACAAAAAACCTGGAAGAGTTTTTCATAAAACAAATGGACCCTTAATCTTGATGGTGGCAAACGAAAAAAATAATCTCAAAAGCAAGCAAGCAACATGGCAAATTTAACATTCCTACTGAAATGTGGCATATGTTACCGCAGAGTGGATGATCTCGAGCTTGCCAAATTTAGTAAAAGCTAATTATTTAGAGTCGATTTCATTTCACTGAAACTGTCCTAAAGTTTCTATCTTGAAGTTCCTTGATAGTCCAACGAGATTTGGGTTTGAAAAGGGCGTACAGCTCCACATTTTTCCTCCGAGTTTGTCGAGAAATTTTACATGAAAGACTCCAATGGTGGTTCGTTTGGTGATGGAGGGTTTACTCTTGAATAGTTTGGAGCAATTCTTAGATATAGGTTCAAATTCCTTGGTCACTCCACGACTTTGGAAAGCCTTAGTTCGGCTGCAACGTAGGTCTAAATGTGCCGTGCCATAAAATAATGCATGGGATTACTCCTATTAGGATCGGGAGAATGGGCAATGGATGGGCTCAAATGAGTGGTAGCTCTGACTTCATCACCGGTGTAAAACTCTTATGATAAGTCGGCTATCTAGATTCACATGATGAATGGCCAAGATCATGTTAACGAATAGTTATGACCATGTTGAACCACATAAATTGAGTCTATTTAAGAACCTTCTCATTATGCAATAATGAAAATGGATCTAGAGTGTGCCTAGTGTAGAGTTAGACCACCAAACTATCTCATCTTAGCAAAATGAGTTTACTTTTTGTTTGGTAAAGAAGAAAAAAAATGCACCTCTCATTTTTTTTTTTTTAAATGTTTTCAGTAGTTTAAAAAACTGATTTACCAGAATCCGCATTTCAAGGACCTTTGGCTGTCTAAAAAATCGTTGAATAGACCAATTTTGTATATCAATCTTAGTAAGTCTACCATGTTCCAGCGAATTTATGGTAATTAAGGGAAAACGAAACCGATTTACGTAACATAAACTTTGGTGTTGTATGCGGTTGATATCTTGATTTAATTTTCGTAAGGTCAAACTAAATCCTAATTGACCCAACTAAGACAAAATTTTACAGACTGGCCATACCCTGGCATTACCAAATAAAACCATCGTCATTAAGCTCTTTTTTTATGTTGTTCCACACTGAGTCTTTTCCTAGTTCCTACGTAGGAACAATGTAACTTAGGTTTTGGTGGGTATGAACGTTATAATTGTTGTGGAATTAGATTTAGGTTCACATTCAACCCCCCATCGTAAATTGATTTGCTTTTTCCTCGATTTTCAGTTCTTGATACCAAATGACAATCTTTCCTAGATAATGCAAATATCTTGACTCGATCAAGCACTCTCCGTTGACCTTCCCTCGCTGCATGTAACAAACTAATTTAATCGAACATATGTTGTTAATTTACACAATCATATATATATCCCAACTTCTATATGGATAAATGGAACATTACATATGCTAGCTCCGTGCATAAAACTATAGGCTTAGGCAACACTTTAAAATGGTTCACGTCTCATCAATGGCTCGCCTGCCTCATGATTCATGGGCTAATTCTACTTGCCATGTTCATAGAGAAAGCCTCTCCGGAGAAGCTTCTTCTAGGACATCAATGCCGTCCGCACAGAGTTTTCCTTGCGAGTTCCTACGAGCTCAAGCATCCTATGATCCCCGCAAGGTCGCCACCGTCTCCTCCGTTGGTCAGCCTTATTAATAAGTACAAGAACACTACGTATTCGCCACCGCCACCGCCTCCGTAGGCTGATGACCCCGCACCAAGTGGTTACGGAAACTATTCATTCAATTGATTAATGCTATGTCCAACGTCTTCCATGCGTGTGTGGCATGGAACTCTTCCAAATGAATTGGTTAACCAATAGAAAAATCTATAAATATATCTGTTTTATCCGTTTTGGACCTCGCAACAAAATATCTTTCACAAAGTATTATATTTTGATTTTTATTTAAAGAGACTCAGGTTTTATGTTAACATTGGATAGAGAAAGTCAAATGTGAATGAGACTATACACCTTATAATCTCATAATCAAAGAAGTCGCTAACTTATCACACTCTTAACATAAATGATAATTAATGTCAACGACTAAACAATGACATCACTTTAATATAATAATGAAAACCCATTAAAATTAAAGTAATCTATACAATATTGAGGGTACTTCAACAACACTAAACATGAACAAGATGTCTTATAGAGCACTGCTTGCTACTAAGCTTGGTGTAAGAGATTCATCTGTCTGTGGATTGCAGAAGGATTCGTTGAGAAAAGAGAAGGGATGACACAGGAGGAGGTCGGTCAAAGATATCTAAAAGAGCTTATAAACAGAAGTTTGGTGCAAATTGCAGAGACAAGAATTGACAGAAGGCTAAAAAGTTGTAGGGTGCATGACTTGATGCATGAATGTATCCTTTCTAAGGCAAGGGATGAAAATTTTGTTTCGTTTGCGTATGAGCAGAAAGTAGAATTGCACGAAAGAGTTCGGTGTTTGTCAATCCAATACCCCTGCAACAATGGGTTGAAGCAGCGAAATCTCCCTAGCATATGCTCTCTGCTCATTTTTGAGTTAGCAACATCATCTAACTCATATGAGCAATTTGTCCCAAGTGGCAATTCGTTGCTGAGGGTGTTAGATCTAGGAGATTCACTCCCTTCACAAGTTCCCCCAACAAATACTAGTTTTGTTCCACTTGAAGTATCTAAGTTTGAGAATGACCAAAGTGCACATCATTCCTAGATCAATTGGGAAACTCCAAAATCTAGAGACTCTGGATCTTAAAAATTTGTTGGTCTCTGAATTGCCTGTGGAGATAACCAACCTCAATAAACTACAGTGTCTGTTGGTGTAAAGTTATGTAGAATTCACACCTTTTCGACCCTTTTGTAATACACCAACAGTTATGCAGAATTCACACATATTCGACCCTTTTGTAATACTACAGGATTTCTAGCTCCTAGGGCATTGGAGTGCTGGCGTTACTGCAGAAACTGTGCTTTGTAAAAGCTGGAGCTGATTAGAGCAAGAACACAATGCAAGAGCTGGGAGAGTTATATCAACTAAGGAGACTAGGCATAACGAACTTGAAGAAAGATGATGCAAAGGGACTATGCCACTCCCTCAAGAAGATGACCAAACTTCAATCACTAGATGTGGTTGCAAAAAGTGAGTTTGAAGTTATTGATTTGGATTTTCTATCTTCACCTCCCTCACTCCTTCAGCGTCTATATATATGATGTCTAAAGAAGCTACCTGATTGGCTTCCTCTGGCGAAAAATCTAGCAAGAGTGCATTTGAGAAGTAGCAGATTGAAATCAAGCCCCCTAATTGCTCTCTAGAATTTGCCCAATCTCGTGGAGCTTGCACTCGAAAATGCCTTTGATGGGGAAAAATTGGATTTTGAAGATAGAGGGTTCCCAAAGCTCAAGAAGTTAAGCCTCATTGATTTGGAAAATTTGAGATTTGTGTCAATGAATGATCAGGCAATGCCTACCCTTCAGTGTCTCATGATTGACGGATGCAAGCACTTAGACTGGCAATCGTTAATGGTTGTCGTCCATAGCCTCACCCTCCTCACGTATCTCCGATTCGATGAGATGCCAAAAGAATTTGCACTTGCGTTTTTTCCATACAACAGTAGCAAAGCTATGAAGGGTATTTTGCAAGAGTTCTATGAGGAGGTGATGGAACGTAACCCGAAGTTTACTTCGTTTGATGGGAAGAGGATCGCTGGGTGTCATATTGTCTTAGTCTTTATTGCTAAGATGTCATCGAGCGGAGGGTAATGAGTCGTGGTGTCAACAAGAGAAAGAGGATCCTCTAGTGTTTTTATGATTTCTTCCATTATCAATATTTTTTTTCTGAACCTTTCGATTATGTTATCTTTGAATTTACTGCCCTTTTGTCACTCGATGCTATTGTCATAGGCCGATCGATTGGGATCGTAACCATGTGGCGACTTAGGTTCTTTTGGATTGACTCGGATCATCAGGAAGCCTAAGCCAAGCCTTGCTCAGATTGACCGCTCGCTCACTCGCTCACCCGGATCATAGAGAGAGAAAGTTCCTAGAGAGAGAAGCTTTGGAAAGAAATGAGCCTTTGTATTGCTGAATGGTTGGATGGAAAGAAATGAGCCTTTGTATTGCTGAATGGTTGGATGGATACAAATGAGGGGGAGGGCACCTATTCTTATACTTGAGACACTCAGATTACATCCATTGATCGAGAATTCATCCGGTGGACGAGATTGCACCGCCAAACCTACCAACTACCGACACTAATGATAGGAGACTTCTAGATCTTGGTGTAATGACTGTATCGCCCGCCCTTGGAACGTTTCGGAAGAGCTCATGTTGGGATTCCTAGTGATCGCAGGAAGTCCTCCTTGGAAAGGCACGGCCCTTTAGCTACAGAAACCTCTTGGCCATGACACTATCTTCTTCTTGTTGTCATTATCTTATTTAGTGATGAGTACATTTGTTTCTTATTTTCTGCATTTGTTGGGTGATCTTTGCTTTTTGTTTTAGCCCTATATGGAGGAGAAAGAGTGATTTTGACTAAAGAAAGAGAACAATTACAATTTTCTTTTGAAAAATCACATGTTAGGCATGTACAAATGGAAGAATAGATGGAGGAATGATAGACGTAATAAGATGAAAGTTCAATAGAGTTTTAACTAACAGTCGAAGGTTCACTGGCATACGTGTGGAGTTTCGTGTCATTTCTTCTCTGCTCATGCACATTATTTTTAATCTTTCTAATACTTGGATTACTTTGTTATATGTCATATATTACAGATTAATTCTTCGTTATTCAAAATAATATGTGCCCAAAAGTTTGTATAAAAGTACAGGATAAATCTGCGAAACATATTAAAGGACTTGCAAAATACAGATATGGGAATAATTGACATAAAACACGTCAAAAAGAAAAAATTAGATTAGGCAACTCTAAAAGTTCGGATTAGAAAAGTTGCAATTATTCAAGTGAAGGAAATGTAGATAGCCACAAAAGCAAAGTGTAAATTCATAATTTTCACATGAAGAGTAATAAGGATGTTTTATTCTTGTGCATTTGCAAAGGTCTTCTATTGCTGTGGATTCGTGAGCACCGTTGCATCCAACTAGATTTGGCATGACTTTTGTTGAAATAAAATAGAAAAAAAAAATTAAAAAGACGAGACTGAAAAATTTGTGCTCGAATCTCCAGCTCTAATACCACGAGCTTAAGTTGTTACGTAAAAGTGTAGTTTACTGTTAAATATTATATTAAAGACCATTTTTTGCAATACCATGCACCGTGGCTGCAAGATTGGGATCTCATTTTTGATTTTATCGTTTTTTTTTTTTTCCATATTTCGAAATGAATGTATGTTCTTCTGCAAAATTGAATAGAGGACACGATTAACTTCTTTTGTGAGAAGGCAAATGCTACATGCATCCCCTGTTTCATCCCCTGTTTCAGTTGTAGTATTTTCTTTTATACTCGGACCTCAAGATAGCATCACTAGTAGCTAAGTTTTCCCCCCTCTCCACAATTTAGTGATCATTTGAGTAGAATTTATTCACTTTGCGATCTAGCCTTTCGTGCCTTGCCAATATCTGATGTTGAAATATAGTCATATTATTTCTCTATTTTCTGCTAGCTTGATAAGATATAAGATAATCGTGACATCAATTCTATAATAATTTAAATTTTTAAATTGCTTGGTTAACAATTCAATCATTTATTTGGAAGTAATTTTTCCCTTTTGCACTACGTAATGTAAAGCAAGGCTAAGTGTTGTCAATTAGGGATAATGATCACAAGTCAGTAACCTCTTGATAACATCTGGTCGGTCTATTCTATTGCCTTGGATTCTGCAAATAAATTAAACCACACGATAAGCGGGACAAATTCTTTATCAACTTTTAACTCCAAGTGAAGGAGACTGCAAAAATTGCTCTAGTTCATTCAAAAATCGTCCATCATGAGCACAAAGGCACTGATTCTCCCCAAAAGAAGGTAGCCCAATCCAATTCTTCTGCATTTTAATTTGCATTCTCAATGGAAGGCGAGCCATCTTTTCGTCAAAACAGTAGAAGTAAATTATTTACCTTCACTATTCACATCCTTCACTCTCCCCAAATACCAACGAAAAAATTGGAAAAGAAAAGGACCAAAATTGTTCTTCAGCCACTAGTATCTATCTACTGTCTCATATTCTCAAATAAACCAAAGTTTATACAATAATCACGGATGATAAAATTAACAACAGAGTTGCTAAAATTCTGGAGGAAGAAGAAGCTGCTGTCACCTATTGGGGAAGACTCATGTGGCCACTCAATAAATGCAGAGTCGTACCAAAAATAGTACTTGCTGGATTTTTAGAGTCATATCCAGTCTGGGCCGCGCGAGGAAAGGCTTGGGCTGCATGGGGAAGGAAAGAGAGGTGGGTCAAGCCAAAGTTGGATCCGGCCTGACCCGACTCCTCTCGCGTTTTTTAATTAATTAATTTTTTTTATGTGTACTTGAAAACACAAATTAGGTGTCAACACGGATGCTTTTAGTCATTATCATATCTTCTTTTTAACCCCGCCCTCTAATCAATCCAGATTTGGTGGCTCGGTCCTTTCACGAATGGGGCGACGTGTATTTCACTTTCTTAATTTCTTAATCGCTTAATAGGATAAGCATATCGTATTCACTTTTAATTATACTGATAATGAAGTTGATTGCTCTATCGGTTCGAAGCCATATTTTCCAACTCTTAAGACTTTCAAATTTAAAAAATTGAATGACATCTTTTATGCTACACAAAAGGATTCATGACTAATCTCTATAAACAAGTATGAACATGAAATTTTCAACCAAGCAAGAAAAAGATTAACGTTAAATCTTTAATTAATTAGCAATTGATTGACTCAGAGCAATTGCGGATGCTTTTAGTTATTGTCTTATCTTCTTTTCGACCCCATCCTCTAATCAATTTGGATTTGGTGGCTTAGTCCTTTCCCGAACAATGACATGTATTTTATTTTCTTAATTTCTTAATCACTTAATAGGATAAGCATATCGATTATCATATTCATAATGAAGTTGATTGCTCTATTGATTCGAAGCCATATTTTCCAACACTCAAGACTTTCAAATTTAAAAAATTGAATGACATCTTTTCTACTGCACAAAAGGATTCGTGACTAATCTCTATGAACAAGTATGAACATGAAATCTTCTACCAAGCAAGAAAAAGATTAACATAAAATCTTTAATTAATTAGCAATTGACTGACTAGGAGCAGTTGCGGATCCTTTTAGTCATTGCCTTATCTTCTTTTCGACCCCATCCTCTAATCAATTCGGATTTGGTGGCTCGGTCCTTTCACGAACAACGACGTGTATTTTACTTTCTTAATTTCTTAATCACTTAATAGGACAAGCATATCGTATTCACTTTTAATTATCATATTCATAATGAAGTTGATTGCTCTATTGATTCAAAACCATATTTTCCAACACTCAAGACTTTCAAATTTAAAAAAATTGAATGACATCTTATTTGCATAATGGAGCCATAATGCGTTAGGTGATACCAAATGAGCATAATAAATAAGTATTAAGTTATTAATGATATATGAAATACTTGAAAACCTCTCTCGAGTTCTTGCCCGAGTCATTTTTTATCACAACTTTGTTGGCTTGTCATTCAACTCTCAAAAGGTCCCTGATCCAATGAAACAAGAAGTAGCCAAAAATGCCTGATATCCGATGGTGACAAAAAGGTTGAGAAATCACCTGACCTCATCTCCCCCGACAATTCCATTTTTTGATTGTAGCCTTCCGTGTTTAGAAATAAGAAAAATAAAAGAAAGAAACTTTATATGTGAAAGACAAATTGGAGTAGCTAGTAAAAGTGAGAAATGCTTGTGGTGTGAAATAGGATGCGAATTTCAATACCTAGATTGGTCGGAGTCGATACTATAAGTTTCCAAAATAGAAGATAATTTAGAAAAAGAAATAGAATAAAAAGGAATGAATTGTCTGGACTTACTTTTAGAAAGGAGGATACTGAGAGGTACCGTATTCGATTGGTTAAATTATTTGATTGTATTCAAATTAATACCAATTCAACCCATTTCATGGAAAAACTCAAAATCTTTTAAAAGTGAAAAAGGGAATGAAGTCTTATCAATCATTGCCTTTCTCCGACTCTGCCTTTGTGCATGGCTGGAAGCGAAGTTGCTTTTCTGCTGCACAAAAGGAGTCATGACTAATCTCTATGAACAAGTTTGAACATGAAATCTTCTACTAAGCAAGAAAAAGATTAATATAAAATCTTTAATTAATTAGCAATTGATTGACTAAGAGCAGTTGCAGATGTTTTTAGTCATTGTCTTATCTTCTTTTCGACCACACCCTCTAATCAATTTGGATTTGGTGGCTCGATCCTTTCACGAATGATGACATGTATTTTACTTTCTTAATTTCTTATTCACTTAATAGGACAAACATATCGTATTCACTTGTAATTGTCATATTCATAGTGAAGTCAATTGCTTAATTGATTTGAAGCCATATTTTTTGACACTCAAGACTTTAAAATTTAAAAAATCGAATGACATCTTATTTGCATAATAGAGCTATAATGTGTTGGATGATACCAAATGAGCATAACAAATAAGTATTTAAATTATTAATGATATATAAAATACTCGACACCTTTCTCGAGTTCTTGCCTGAGTCATTTTTTATCACAACTTTGTTTGCATGTCATTCAACTCTTAAAAGTTCCGTCATCCAATGAAATAAGAAGTATCCAAAAATGCCAAATATCTGATGACGACAAAGAGTTGAGAAATCACCTAACCTCTTCTCCCCCCACGATTCCATTTTTCGATTGTAGCCTTTCATGTTTGGGAATAAGAAAAATAAAAGAAAGAAACTTCATATGTGAAGACAAATTGGAGTAGCTACTGTTAAAGTAACAGTGAGGAATGCTTGTCGTGTGAAATAGGAGGCGAACTTCAATATTGAGATTGGTTGGAGTCGATATTCTGTGAAGTTTCCAAAGTAGAAGATAATTTAGAAAAAAAAAAAGAATAAAAAGGAATGAAGTGTCTAGACTTACTTTTAGAAAAAAAAAAAAAAAAGGAGGGATATTGAGAGGTACCGAATTCAACCTATTAAAATTATTTGATTGTATTCAAATTAATACCAAAGCAACCCATTTCATGGAAAAACTCAAAATCTTTTAAAGGTGAAAAAGGGAATGAAGTCTTATTAATCTTTTCCTTTCTCCGGCTTTGCCTTTGTCCATGGCCACGTGAGATGGAAAAGCTGAAAATAGAGTTGCTCTTCTGCTGCATAAAAGGATTTATGACTAATCTCTATGAACAAGTTTGATCATGAAATCTTCTATCAAGCAAGAAAAAGATTAACATAAAATCTTTAATTAATTAGCAATTAACCAACGTGGAGTAGTTGCGGATGCTTTTAGTCATTATCTTATCTTCTTTTCGACCCGACCCTCTAATCAATTCAGATTTGTTGGCTCGATCCTTTCATGAATGACAACGTGTTTTTTACATTCCTAATTTCTTAATCGCTTAATAAAAGCAAGGGAAAGCCATCGTAGACAGAGCAACGGAGCAGAGGAGAGAGCGATTAGAGACTCTGCAAATTTCTTGAGGGTGGGCTCCTTCTACACCCGTGACAATCACCCATTGGACTCAAGTATGGCCTAACTTAGCGCTACTCAAGCACCCAACATTTTCTCAAAATTGAAAAACTTTACACTGGGGCTTAACGACAGCTTGCTTTACTTTGTTAACGCAATCATAGGAAGACTTCTTTGAGAGATCATTGAGCAAGAGAAATTATTGTATGGTGTTTATGTCATGGTGTGATGTGGAAACTATTTTATTCAGATGGTCTATATGCCTTGTGTTCATCCAAACTATTAAAATACAGTAGGTCTCACTTGTCATTCATCATGATGAACAAGCGTTAGTGTGCAGATGGATCCAAAGGGCAGACACGAGGCTTATGTGACAATACCTGGTAGAGTGGGGGCATTGTAGTCCTTATTTTAAACTAGAATGCTTTTGCATTGCCATATACGTGAACTTTCTCAAATTTCTCAAGGTCGCGGTATAACTTAAATTAGTCACTTGGGCATATTGATTACCTTAACCAAATCGAATCAAAATAAGATATCCAATAACTAATTTTAATTACTTAGGATGAGAAATAGGGTGGGGATCAAGCCCCCACCACAAAGCAAATCTGGCAAATAAATCAACTTAAATTCTTCCTCGAACTTGAAAACCCAACTAGTTACATGGAATTGGTCAAATGATCAGGACTCATCCTTCATCCGTTTTCTCGTCTGAGATTGGCCTTTCTTTGTGCCTCCACATATCATTGATTATGCTGATTCAAGGGAACCTAGGCGGAGTAGGGTGGTAAGGGTCAACAGTCGCTCACTATGCCACTTGAGCAATTTGGCCAAATGGTTAAAGGCCAATGACAAAAGGACTTGATACAATAACATCAATACGTTGGAGGATTTAATGACACGGAGTGAAACTTAAAGGTTTAAATCGTATGTAACCCACTAACAAAAAATATAGATGCTTTTTCCTTGGATGCATGAGACCCCTCGTATCAAAATATAATCTTTTTCCACAAGGCACTTTCTATAATTGCATAAACCACTAGCTTTAATCAAGAAGAATTCCACGGTGCGTTTTGGCAGAAGTTGTCGATGGCTGGCAATAAATTCTCTTGCGAGTGGCCATTCTCCTTGTTTTGATAGTTCTCCTTATTTTCGTTCAATAAATAAATAATAAAAGTTACTACGATAATTAGGAGAATGACTAATGTAAGAAATTGATATTATATGTTACTCTTTTTTATATTTGGAAATCTCGTTTGCTTAAATAAAATTTAATTTGTGTAAGCGCTGCAAAAAGGTGTGAGAGCGAGCCTTCCTTTTCCCGCTTAAGCGAAAAAGGAGTCCCTTGCTCATTTGCCTTCCGCAGTTCCAGTTCCCTCTCCCATCCCATGTTGTCTCTCATGGGTCTCGTGCAAGGATTTTTGCGAGAAATGAACAACTGTAGCAGAAAATGACCGAAATCGACGATCAGAGAAAGCGCAAATATAAAGATTACAGATAAATAAGACCGTTAACTACATTAACAAATGTAAAATTTCTTTATTTAGTCGACTAATGAGTGCTCCAAGAGAACATGCCTCATGTACTAGGATTTGATATTGTTTTTCCTAGATGGATTTAACAAAGACTAACACATTTTTTAGTCTGTTCTTCTTTTTTTCACAAAAAAAAAAAAAAAAGACCTCGTTTTACTCACCTTGTTCTCCCACCCAATTCAAGTTTCCCTTTCTCTTCACCTTGTCTCTGTTTTTACTACTTCCTTTTTCTTAATAATTAGTGGTCCCGTCCTTGTTCCGCGCGGCCCTGGCACTTCCGCCTCCCATGCTACGGTGAACTCAAAGATTTCCTTTTTTTTTTAAATTTTTATTTTTTTTAACCTTCACCGTCTCGCTCTCCGTTTGAAGTTTTGAACAAGTATCATTACGTGCTGGGGAAAATCACGTGAAGACTTTGGAGTGGGTGAAATGGAAACGACATGAAATGGTGCTAAGCGCGTGGACTTAGGTTCAATTTGAATCCAGAAAGAACGGAATAATATAAAAACTAGAAAGCATAAGCTCATGTGCGCTGCCCTTCCAGGCTTAGGGGAAGTTCCTGGGAAGGTTGCTTCCCTGAGATTTACAGTCTAGGCCATCGCGTCAAATGCGAGTGTTTGACTCACACAAAGGTGGGTCTTGCTAGAACTTTCGTCTTCTTGTCCGAAAAGAAACAGGGAAATATGAGAACAAAAGAAGATAGAGCAATTTTTTTTTTTTTCCGGGGGGTTTGCATTTCTAGGGATTCTCATTTTTTATCCGGATTATTTTTGGACAAAAGTATCTCTGTTCCATCCTAGAAAAATAATGTGTACGTTGGCAAGTTTAGAAAAACAATTTGGCCGCTCATACTCTTATCTGTAATTAAGTTCATTCTGAATTTTTAGAAAATGAACTCAATTTAGATCTACTATTTGGAATTTCTCCTAGGTTTTATCCTTTTGGGTTTGCTCACTCTGGCTCGCCCCCCTCCACCTCGAATGCCGCGTCCATTGTTGACTATACCGTGATTTGACCAGTCACGAGTACCAAATTGCCAAGTTTTTTTTTTTTTTTTTTTTTTGGTCAGAACCAAATTGCCAAGTTGATGAATAATAAATGCCGTCGTCGGTGGAAATCATGAATGCAGCAGTGCAATATAATATGCTTTTACTGGGAACAAACGAAATACAGCTAATTTTACTGGGCAGTTTTGCTGAAGTAGCGCAATTATCGCTGCACCATCAGAGTAAAGCAGTCATCGGAATACTTCACCCAATGGATGAGCAGAAAGCCCATTTGGATGTCGATTCAAAGGATTCTCTCTTCTAGTCTCAGACGTTATTAGCAAGCTGCCATAACCTATTTCCTTCTTGCCTGAGAATTGATCTCGTGAGATCTGTGAGCAAGAGAGAAATGGCAGAATCCACAGTGTCCTCTTTGGTTGAGAAGCTTGCTATGTACGTTGAGAATGAGGTGAAACTATTGAAAGGGGTACGTGGAAAAATTGAATTCATCATAGATGAATTTGAGAGCATGAAGGCCTTCTTAAAAAGAGCCGAGTAGTCGCAAGAAGATGACCCTGAGTTGAAGGTATGGGTGAAACAGGTCAGAGAGGTTGCCCATGATACGGAGGATATTCTGGATGAATTCATGCTCAATTTCGCAAGAGATCACGGACAGAGCAGAATTTCCATCCTTCTGGGAATCAACTTACATTCTTGTAATTGAAGGCCAACCATGTTAGCAGTTGGTAGCCACCGTGCTCAAGTGTTTTTGCTCGTTACGGGCATTTTAGTATGTTTGTTTCTTCTCCGTCTCTCTCTAAATTTGATTTTCCCAAAGCTGGTGACTTTGCTTTTAATAGGAGGCAATAGGTTTCTTCTATTTTGAATTACGCCGAGGATATTCGGCCTCCGACGGAAGACATGGAGAGATTGTCTTGAGTTGAGATAAACAGCTTTTAAGTGCATTCACAAGTTTGTTGTACAACTCATTCCTCTAGCAAAATGATTCATGTAATATTTTATAAATGGTTTACGGAAAAGAGGTGACAATTTTCTGAGGAAAAACTCTAATGACCGGATCATATTAAAAACGAACAAAAAATCTGTCATCTTACTTTTTTCGATCATAATTGTAATCGATCTTTATGGCTATGTTCTTGTTAACTTTTTTCAATCATAATTGTAATCAATCTTTATGGCTATGTTCTTGTTATTCTAATTTTAATTTAACATGATTCTTGTTCATTTATGAGAGTGGATGTGTGCTATAGAAAAATGGGTAGAATCGGACGATTAGTACTAGTGATCCCTATTTCGAGTTGGCAAGCCCATCAGCACAACCCATTTAAGGTGTGGGTAAAAATATCTCTTTAAAAAATCGTGATTTTGTGAAAGTGGGGGATCAGTTTACTACTAGCCTAACCTATTCGACGGTGGAAACAAGCATCAATCGATTACTTGATTCCAAGGCAAAAATTGGATGTGCCATTGATGCAAATTGGAAACATATATTGGATCTATGAAGAAGCATGCCTCTTGTCTCTCCCCGTCATGATGAGCAAATACTAACCCGCCCTTGAAGTTAAAACCAAATACTTTTTTTTTTTCCCTTCTTCTTATCATTTTGGAATTATTTACGTCTTGTTCATAAAAGAATTTGAAATGAAGATTTGACATCTCATGGTCTCACATCAAATGAAAGAAGCATTATTAAGTGATTCGTAAGTCAATACTTACCTTCAAATGATCAACACCTAATGTTGACCAGCACGGATTGATATAGGGAATATTACAAAGCATTAGGAGAGAAAAGAGGCGAAAAAAGTACAAGTTATACATCTTAATCGATGGAAAGGGACTTTTATCGAAGAAGGGCAGAACCAATTTGTGAGGATTAGCAGCATATTGCTACAGTTAGTCCCTTACGTAACAGAAATTGCAATAATGAAGTTAGCAGGAAAAGGGAGGTGGAGGTGAGAAAGCCAAATCTAATTAAGGAGGATTAATTTCGAGCATGAAGATCATCAATCTTGTGCTTACTATCATCTCACTACAGCTCATTATCTCCACAACATTTTAGAAAGAATGATCGTCCTCGATAATTGCATGGCTCACTAAGTTCAAGTTATCACCTATTTAGGAGGAGAATTACCAAAAAAGTCTTAAACCTTTTGTAATTATGTAAATTCAATCATAAACTTATTTTTTTAGCCAATTTAGTCTTAAACCTTTTACAATTATGCCGGTTTAGTTCTTCCAACCAAAATTGGCCCACCAGTTTAGACCACAAATTTTTTAATGATATTTTTTTGAATTATTTTATTAATTTTTAATCTTTTTTATCATTTTTTTGGCTTGCCGTCATTGGGCAAGGGTGAGGACTCCTTGCTATCTTTGGGCGAGGGCAACCTCGCCCAATCACAAAGCGGCGAGCCCTCGCCAAATCTGGTGAAGGCGACCCTCGTTGGATTGAGCGATGGCAAGGCCCCCTCCCCTACCCAATCTGGTGATAGCTCGCCTCGCCATCGGCTGGGCAAGGAGCCTCACTAGATTTGGCAAGGGAGTTCTCACCTATTGACGGTGAGGCGAGCCCTTACCAAATCGGCAAGAGGGGCCTCGCCATCGCTAGATCCGGTGGAGGCTCGCCTAGTGATGGCGAGGCGAGCTCACCCGACCGCCTTAGTCCGGCCACCGGCAAGGGTTGGAGAAGAGAGAGAGAGAGAGAGAGAGAGAGGTAAAAAAATTAATAAATTAATAAAATAATTCGGAAAAATATAATATTATTAAAAAATTTGGCCGGAAGGACTAAACCAAACGGGTCTATATGCCTTGTGCTTATCGGAACTATTAAATTTGACAAGGCTCATGCGTAATTCTTTGTGTTGAACAAGTGTTAGGGGTGCAAATGTATCGAGAGTGTAGGCACTAGGCTCAAGTGATTACACCTTAGTAGGATGGGTATTGTAGTCCTCCTTTTAAATGAGAATGCTTTTGCACTACGATATATGCGAGCTTTCTCAAATTTCTCAAGATCATTGGGTGACTTAAATTTGTCACTTGGACATATTGATTATCTTAATCATATTGGATCAAAGTAAGATATTTCATAGCTGATTTTAATTATTTAAGAGGAGAAACGTGGCACGGATCAAGTCCCCACAATAAAGCAGATCTTGCACATAAATCAGTTCAAGTTCTTCTTCAAATTGCTTCACGAATGGAGATTACACTGATTCAAGAGAACCTAGGTGGAGCACGATAGCAAATAACGGAAGGACTTGATTTGACAATTTCAGTAAGTTAGAGAATTTGACGAGACAAAAAGTGAAACTTAAAAGATTAAATTGTAGTCAACCCATTAAGAAAAAATGTCAATTCTTTATCTGAAGATATAAATGCCTTTACTCTAGATGCATATGGCCTGATACAAAATATAATCTTCATCCAAAAGGTGCTTTCTGAGTCGCACGAAGCAACAGCTTTAACCAAGAAGAAATCCACAGTGTGTTCTGGTGGAATTTATCCAAAAAAATATCTAAAGTAGAAGAAAACAAGGTGCAACTTGCAAGTTAAATATATTTTTCTTCAAATGTTCTATAACATCCTCATTAATAAATAAATAAAAAATAGCATGAGTACAATATTTTCCAATAACATGCGTTAGGTTTCAAATTTGAAGAGAAATAGGAATCACAGAAAACGACAAAAACAAAAGAAAAAGAAAGAACCCCACAAAGAGTATGTTAAGCCCCAGCGAAAGGGAATTCCACATGGCCCTATTGCTGTTTAAAAATCTTCCCACCTACCCTGCACTAACAACTTAAGCTTTTAGGGCGAGACCTCATAATCATCATTATATTCACCATACATGAGATTAACATAGCAAGTACTGTAACTTTCATACAATGTTTACTCGAATGTCATAATTCTACAAGTCTATCTATCTTGATACATAGATTTTGGAGCATAAAAAGTGGACAAAGTAAAGCTTCTTATTCAAACATGAGAGAAAATCTCACAAGAAAAATCAAAGCTGGTTAGGAAAATTGCCAAATGAAGATGCAAAGAATGTGGAATCTAAAGTGAAACAAGTTAGTCAGCCATTGCGATGAATTAGTCAAGTCTTCGCATTTAGAGTTACCCGATTGCAGTTTTCAAAGGAAAATGATGGTAAGAGACTTTTCTCATAGAGCTCGCTGTGGAAAAATTATCAATATAATCCAGGAAAAGAAAACCACAAATATTAGGTCCACGGTGGGGACAAATAAGTCATTCACTGCCGGTCGAGCGGTAGGCCCTGTGCTGGTCTTTCTATTATTTTTCTCTTTTTACCTTTTCTCCGACTTTTTGAACACGGCGTGAATTACTTAATAAGCACCAAATCATGACATGATTCATTGAACGCGCCATTGACAATCCGAAGTGGAGTTGTCAGCAAAAAATTATTGCCCTTGTATGGAATCGAGCAAATCGTTCGACTTGATTCAGTTTTGTAAAGATGTCACTTCAGCAGCTTATCTCCATAGCGAAAGACAAAATTACGAAACTTCCGAGCAAGAACCTAGAACATTTCCCATTTGACGGAACGTCTATTTGCGAGCTAAAGGCAAAGGGAAAGCCAGCGTAGAGAGAGCGGCGGAGAAGACCAACTGAAGACTTCTCAAATTTCTAAAGGGTGGGCCCCAACCTGTGCCCGTGAGTCGTGACCATCACTCTATGGACTCAAAGTATGGCCTTACTTAGCACGTCTCAAGCACCCAACATTTTCTCAAAATAAAAAAATTTGCACGATCATAAGGAGACTTCGCCGAACAGCTGAGCTCAAAGCCCATTTGGATGTTCATTCAAAAGGATTCTTTCTTTCAATTTCAATCTGTACCAGGTAATCTTGCTGTACCTTCTTTTCTTCTTGAGTAAACTTTGATCTCGCAAGATCAGTGAGCAAGAGAAATGACAGAATCTGCAATATCCTGTTTGGTTGAGAAGCTTGCTATGTTCGTCGAGCAAGAGGTGAATCTATTGAAAGGGGTAAGTGGAGAAATCGAACTCATTAGAGATGAATTTGAGCGCATGAAGGCCTTCTTAAAGCACACTGAGTCATCGAAAGACGATGACCCTGAGTTGAAGGTTTGGGTGAAACAAGTCAGGGATGTTGCATATGATGTGGAGGATATTCTAGATGAATACACACTCAACTTGGCAAGAGATCACGGAGATGGGGTCATGAGGTACCTCCACAAGATCAAGCTATCCATAAACAACTTGAAAGAGCGCCGTCATCTCTCCTCCAAAATAACAGATATTAGGACAAAAGTCCTCAGCATTAGCGAAGGGCATCGACGATACCATTTCAAGTCGTATTGCGCAGAGCAAAGTGCGAGCGTATTTATTGGAGGCACCTCATGGCACGATCTTAGGGAGGACACTTTTCCAGTCGAGGAAGGTGAATTGGTGGGGATTGATCAGCCAAGAGAAGAGCTTATTAAGTGGCTTGTTGACGGAGAACCTGAACTCGAAGTTGTATCAATATTAGGGATGGGAGGTTCAGGGAAGACCACTCTGGCAGAAAGAGTGTACGACAATCACCAAGTAAAAGCCTACTTCCAAAGCCATGCATGGATTAGTGTCTCACAATCCTATAAGATTCAGGATATTTTGAGGGACATGATCGGACAACTTCATGGAGAAATTGAGCAACGAGCCCCACAAGGAATAGAATCCGCAAATAGCGTGAGGCTCAAGCAGATATTGAAAGACTTTTTGCACCATAAAAGGTATGTCATTGTTCTAGATGATGTATGGAACTTGGAAGCACTAGAAGGTATAAAAAGTGCAATGCCCAATGGCAGTTGTAGTAGCCGAATAATAATCACTACTCGCATAGCTAATATTGCTACTTTCTCATCCAACCAATCAAAAGTTTATATTCGTAAGCCCTTGTCTCCAGAAGAATCATGGTCCTTATTCTGCAAGAAAGCCTTTCGTGGGAAACTTTGTCCTCTTCACCTAAAAAACCTTTCACGACAGATTTTGAAAAAATGTGAGGGTTTGCCACTTGCTATAGTGGCAATTGGTGGTCTTCTCTTTGCAAAAGATGTCCAAGAATGGGAGATGATTTCTCACAGCCTTGTTGTAGAATTAGAAAGCAATGATAGGATGCAAATTTTCAGGAAAATTCTCAGCTTGAGCTATATTGATTTGCATTATAACTTGAAAAGTTGCTTTTTGTACTTGGGTTTATTTCCAGAGGATCGCGTGATTGAGTGTATGACACTCATTCGTTTGTGGATTGCAGAAGGATTTATTGAGGAAAGAGAGCGGATGACACAGGAGGAGGTTGCTCAAAGATACCTGAACGAGCTAATAAACAGAAATTTGGTGCAAATTGTAGAAACAGATTTAGAAGGAAGGCTAAAAACTTGTAGGGTACATGACCTAATGCGTGAAAGTATCCTTTCTAAGTTAAAGGATGAAAACTTTGTTTCGTTTTTGTCTGAGCAGACAAAAGAATTGCACGAACGAGTCCGACGTCTGTCAGTCCAATACAACTGCAACAACGCACTGAACCAACTAAATCTCCCTAGCCTACGCTCTCTGCTCATTTTTCAGTTAAGAACATCGTCTAGTACAGATGAGCAATTCTTCCCAACTAGCTCTAAGTTGCTAAGGGTTTTAGATTTGGGAGGATCATGCCTTCATAAGTTCCCCCAACAAATACTAGATTTTGTCCACTTGAAGTATCTGAGTTTGAGAAGGAGCAACGTGCGCATCATTCCTAGGTCAATTGTGAAACTCCAAAATCTGGAGACTTTGGATCTTAAACACACATTTGTATCTGGGATACCTATGGAGATAACTAAGCTAAAGAAACTGCAACATCTTTTGGTGTACAGTGATGCAAAAATTACAACTTCAGTACCCTTTGGCTTTAGAAAGGGTTTTTCAGCTCCTAAGGGCATTGCAGCGCTGACATCACTGCAGAACTTATGCTGTGTAAAAGCCGGTGGTGATCAGAGCAAGAATACAATGCAAGAGCTAGGAGAGTTAAGTCGACTAAGGAGGCTGGGTGTAACAGACCTAAAGAAAGATGATGCAAAGGAACTATGCCACTCCCTCGAGAAGATGACCAACCTTCAATCACTAAATGTGAATGCAAAAAGTGAGTTTGACATTATTGATTTGGATTTTCTATCTTCAGCTCCCCCGTTCCTTCGAGGTCTACATATCGAAGGATGTCTGAAGAAGCTACCTCATTGGCTTCCTCTGTTGACCAATCTGACTAAATTGCGTTTGGCATGGACCAAATTGAAATCTAGCCCGCTTATTGCTCTCCAAAATTTGCCCAATCTCGTGGAGCTTTATCTGAGTAACGCCTTTGATGGGAAAACATTGGTTTTTGGAGATAAAGGGTTCCCAAAGCTCAAGAAGTTATTCTTTGCCAATCTGGAAAATCTTAGATTTGCGTTGATGAATGGTCAGGCAATGCCTTGCCTTCAAAGTCTCATCATTGTTGGATGTAGGCACCTGGACTGGCAATCATTACTAGTTGTCATCTGTGGCCTTGCGAACCTAAAGCATCTCCAATTTTATGAGATGCCTGAAGAATTTGCTCTTGTGTTCTATCCGTACAGTCGTAACAGAATGAGGAAGGGTATTCTGCAAGAGCACTATGAGGAGGTGATGGAATGTAACCTAGAAGTTTACTTCTTCTGGTGGAAAGAGGATCACAGGGAGCGACATGATCTTAGCCTCGATTCTTATAATGTCATCAAGGGTAGGGTGATGAGCCGCATTGAGGTTATTCCTATAGTTTCGTAGATCATCAGTAGGCCTCTACCAGTCCCCTTGGTCTATCATTGATCCTAGAGGACCATTGTCGCAAGAAAGAAGATCCTCTAGTGCTTTTATGATTACTACCATTATCAATATATTTATCTAGACCTTTCAATATTTGTATCATTCAATTTACTACCCTCAAATACTCGGTTCTATCTTCTTCTTCTTCTCGTTGTCGTCATGGTCTTTTTAGTGATCATTACGGGTATTTCTTATTTTTCTACATTTATTGTAATATCATGACCAAGTCAAGAGTGGTGGAGCCCGAAGAAATAAAAAAGAAAAATTCAAGTTTTGAAAAGTCGAAGAGAGTAGGAAAAGGGGACGCTCAGCTCATTTTAACCGAGAGCTCGCACGGCAAACAGGAAGAAGGGAAAGGAAAAGGGAGAAATAAAAAGAAAAAAAGAAGAGAGAGCGGGTTTTGCGTATTTGTGCTAAGGACGCCTCGCCAAGCCAATTCAACCTCTTATTGCAATGTCGTGTAAGTGCTCACATTTCTCATTCTTCCAATTAGAGTAAATTTTGAAGTTAGATAGTAAATTCGGAATCATGTGAGAATCAAGCCGCAAAGTCCAATTTTTGAGTTATCGAGCTATAAAATTTCATGGAAATGGTAGTTTATGATGCTATAGAGCTGTGGGTTTTGACAAGATTCGTTTTGGCACAACGGTTTGATCGGAGTGAGAATTTTAGGATTTTGTGTTCAAGTTTCACGTTGCGAACATATTGAATAATCGCTTCAGATGAGTGATTTGTTAATGCATAGGAGTTGCTTCATTAATATTGAAGTTTAGTGTAGCCAATTGGTCACTTGGGTAGCTAGCTCTTCAACTCAGACACAGACAACCACTTTCGACACACCCTTTTTCATAGGCAAAACATGCCAATTGTCAATACATGTGTCTGAAAAAGACGGACACCAGTTCTATGATGCAGAATCTGCCATTAGAAATCTGAACAACAAAGAGTTTAGATAAGACAGAAATTCATGCAGGTGAAATGGAGCAATAAAAGTGTCTATATACCTACACCTTTTTCTATCATAACATACATCAAGCTGCTATTCAGCCTAAAAATTCCATCAAAAGATGATTTGAATATTGTAAATAGGAGGCTTAAATGCTCTTTTAAGGCAAACAAGTTAAAGTATGTTATTTCGTTGCAGCATGGATCGAAGAAAATCGAAGCTCTCCCTTTAAATACCTTGTAGTCTTGACACGGGATAGTGCTCAGGGAACTTAATTTGAGTAATCCCATTCACTGCATATATCTCCCTATAGAACTCCTCCATGGCTTTGATAGTAGAATCCTCTGGAACTTTGCTGGTGGCATGTGATCCACAGGCAGCCTTTGTTAAATTGCTAAAAGGAGGAGAGATGAGGCTAAAACTTCATCTTACGTACATAACAACCAAGTCTTTTACAAAAGACAAATTACATAACGTAAAACACACAATAACTATCCATGTTCTGCATAAAGCACTTACCCCACTAACACCTAAAAACTAGGATAACCAACACACATGACTTCACTAACTCTAATAATTGAAAAACCAAACCAGCAACACGTGCAAAATGAAATAACTATTATATCAACAATCCTCCCTTAAACTGATGTTTGCTAACATTCAGTTTAAAGCCTTGACTTTTTTCACCGTGCAAACATCTAGTAACCTTCTGAGCTTCACAAATGACTCCATCTTGAGGGCCTTGGTGAATATATCAGCAACTTGATCTTCACTCATGCAGTAGATTAGATCAATTGTTCTATCATTGCTAAGATCTCTCAAGAAATAAAACTTTATATCAATGTGCTTGCTTCTTCCATGTAACACCAGATTCTTGGAGAGTTTTATTGCTAAGTTATTGTCACAAAAAATTTTAGTAGGTCCAGGTTGCTTGAATTGTAGCTCCTCAAGAATTCTCCTTAGCCAAATAGCTTGACAAGCACTAGCTGTTGCAGCAAGAAATTCAGCTTATATACTTAACAATGTGACAATTGGTTGCTTCTTGGATGACCACGAAATAACACATGTTCCAAACATAAAAGCATAACCCGAAGTGCTCCTCTTATCATCTTGATCTCCTGTATAGTCACTATCAGTAAATCTCAACAAATCGGACTTTTCACCCTTCTTGTAAAATAGCCCAAAGTCTCTTGTTTCTTGCAAGTGACGAAGGATTCTCTTGGCAGCTAACAAATGCATTTGTGTAGAATTCTCCATATATCTACTGATTAAACTCACATAATACATTATGTCTGGTCTTGTTGCAGTTAAATACATCAAACTGCCCACAATTTGTTTATAAAATGTGTTGTCAACCTTCCTCCCTTCATGATCTTTGTATAACTTTAAGCCAAACTCAACTGGAGTGTTTACAGGATTACAATCCTTCATCTAAAACTTATCCAAAATTTCTCCCACATATTTTTTTTGAGAAATAAAGATCCCATCATCCGATTGTACCACTTCTATGCCAATGAAGTAATGCATTATACCAAGATCAAACATTTCAAACTCATCCATCATAGATTCCTTAAATTCTTCAAACATGCCATCACAACTTCCAGTAAATATAAGATCGTCAACATACAAGCAGACAATAAGCATTTTCCCTTTATCTCCAATTTTGACAAAAAGCGTATGCTCATAAGGACATTTTGAAAAACCAACTTTAAGAAAATAAGTTTCAATACGACTATACCAAGCCCGAGAGGCTTGTTTTAGCTCATAAAGAGCTTTTTTCAATTTATAAACTTTATGCTCATTTCCAATCTTGACATAACCAGAGGGTTACTCGACAAATACCTGTTCCTCCAAGTATCCATACAAGAATGCCGATTTGACATCTAGCTGGAAAATAGGCCAAGAATTCTGTGCCGCCAATGCAACCACCAATCTGATCATGTCATGTCTCGCAACTAAAGAAAAAACCTCTGTATAGTAGATTCCATATTGCCGTTGTATCCCTTGGCTACCAAACGTGCTTTGTATTTGTCAATTTCACCATTTTCC
This sequence comes from Eucalyptus sideroxylon, assembly GCA_014182405.2. NCBI lineage: Eukaryota > Viridiplantae > Streptophyta > Magnoliopsida > Myrtales > Myrtaceae > Eucalyptus > Eucalyptus sideroxylon. The sequence goes on along the minus strand of CM024555.2, from coordinate 6,027,466 downwards.
TTCAATTTTGTTTTAAAGACCCACTTTACACCAATGATTTTTTGTCCATCCGGAAGATCGGATAACTCCCAAGTATCATTTCTTTCAATGGAATTAATTTCATCATCCATCGCTTTTCGCCATTTTTCTTCTTTGATGGCACTCCCAAAAGTTGTAAGGTCATAGTCTGAAAATAAGGTAAAGTGAGTAATTGAATCTCCAATTCCAGTTACCTCATAATCTTCCATCCAAGCAGGCTTTCTTTTAACGCGGCAAAGAGATTGGGCTTCTTCTTCATTGACTTCAGCGCCTGTTGGTAAAATTCCAGCAACTATAGAAGTTGTATTTGATGAATTTTAGGGCATATAAGGTGCTGAAATTTGCTCATGTTCAGCATCATTATCATAAAGAACTTGGGTAGGTTGCTGCTTGTTCCAATCCCAAGTGTTCTCTTCATCAAAAACAACATCCCTACTAGTTATAATCTTTTTTGTTAGTGAATTGAATAATTTATATGCCTTGGATGCTTCACTTACACCAAGAAAGACACATTTTTCAACATTGTCATCAAGTTTCTTCCCTTTCACATCTGGGACATAGGCATATGCAATACATCCAAAAATTCTGAAGTGATCTACAGCTGGTTTTCTCCCACTCCAAGCCTCTTCAGGTGTCATATTCTGAACAACAAAAGTTGGACTTCTGTTCAAAACATGAATACTCCAATTTACTACTTCTGGCCAAAAAGTTTTTGGAACTCTTTTTCTTGCCAATAAGCTTCTCACCATGTTGAGAATGGTTCTATTTTTCCTCTCAAATACACCATTCTGCTGTGGTGTATATGTAGCAGTAAGCTCTCTTCGAATGCCATGCTCTGTACAAAAAACTTCAAATTCTTTTGAGCAATATTCACCACCACGATCTATTCGAAGTCTCTTAATGGTCTTTCCTGCTTCATTTTCAACACGAGCTTTGAAGCTTTTAAATGTGAGGAAAGCTTCTGATTTTTCCTGTAAAAAATAAACCTAAGTTTTTCTGGAAAAATCATCAATGAAAGTAATTAAGTATCTTTTACCTCCATTAGAATATGGGTTTATAGGACTGCAAATATCCGAATGTACCAGCTGCAAAATATCCTTTGCTCTCTATGACTTTTCTTTTGAAAATTAAGAACAATGATGTTTGCTAACACATTCTTCACAGACTTAGGAAGGAACAGTAATTTGAGGAAGGCCCATCACCATGTTTTTCTGTTGGAGGGTCTTCAATCCACCAAAACTCAAGTGACCATAGCGAAAATGCCACAGCCATGAGGGATCTTTCTTTTCAGCCATCAAACAAGACTGAATTTTTTTAATCTTTAATGGAAACAATATATTTGAACTCATAGGAACAACTGCAATAGCACCTCTAACAGAATCATAAATTTCACAAGCACTTCTCTAAATGGTGATTACATAACCCTTTTCTTGTAATTGGCCAGCACTCAATAGGTTAATTTTCAAGTCAGGAACATACAACACATTGGAGATTGTTTCCACAAAACCATTCTTAGTTCTTATCTTAATATCACATTTTCCCATCACTTCCATAGTAAAATAATCCCCAGAACTCACAGTGGAATGAAAATCTTCATTTAGATGAGAAAAAGAAGACTTACTTCCACTCATGTGGTTATTGTAGCTTGTATCCACATACTAAATATCTGAGTCGCGTTTCTTTTCATCTTGAACAGCCATCAACAACGTTTCTACTTCATTTTCTTCAACAAAATTTGAACTATCTACATTTTCTTTATTATTAGGTAGCCTAGTATAACATTCAGATGCATAATGACCAAATTTATGACATCTAAAACACTCTAACTTGAATTTGTTAGGATCTTGTCCTCTGCCTTTGTCTTGAAATTTGTCATTATTGGCTTTGAAATTCTTGCCAACATCTCTATTTCCTCGATCTCTCATTCGTCTACCTTTACCTCTACCCCTTCCTCTGAAATTATTGGAATGAGTATTGGTAGAAGCCTTCAACGCTTGCTCCTCTACTGTTGAACTTATGTTCATCTTCTGTTCATGGACCAATAAGGAGTTTTACAATTCATCAAGGGAGAACACATCTATGTCTTTCGGCTCTTCAATTGAGCAAACAACATAATTAAACTTTGGTGTCAAGGAACGCAAAATCTTCTCCACAATGGTGACATCGTTCATCTTCTCGCCATGAAATCGCATCTTGTTGCTGATCTCCATTGTTCTGGCACAATAACTAGTGACAAATTCTCTATCTTTCATTGCTAGTGTCTCAAAATCTTTTCTCAAGACTTGAAGCTGTGCACGCTTCACCCTAAGAGAGCCTTGATATTTATTCTTCATAAAATCCCAAATATCATTGGAAGTTTCTTTGCAAAGAATAGTCTCCAAGATGGGATGATCAATAGCCTGAAAAGAATAATTTTTTGCCAAAATAATTTTTTGCCTTCAGGTACTTCAACTTTCTAACTTTCAATTCTGCTTTATGGGGATCTGTCAAAGCCATGCCTGCTGGTGACTCTTGAATTCCAAATTCGACAACCCACCAATACTCCTTTGATCGTAAAAAATTCTCCATCAACATGCTCCAATGGTCATAGTGACCATCGAAAAGGAAAAATACTTCGAAGATTAACCTGTTCCCATGCAATAGTAAAGCGTGGAATTGCTGGTTGAACAAAATTGTCAATGGCTATTGGAAATATTGCTGATGCAATTTTCTCACGAAAGTTTTTTTTTTTTTTTAAACTCTCTCACGTTTCTCTCACGCTCTGATACTACTGTTAAATTGCTAAAAGGAGGAGAGATGAGGCTAAAAATTCATCTTACGTACAGAACAACCAAATCTTTTACAAAAAATAAAATACATAATGTAAAACACACCATAACTACTCATGTTCTGCATAAATCACTTACCCCACTAACACCTAAAAACTAGGATAGCCAACACACGACTCCACTAACTCTAATGACTGAAAAACCAAATCAGCAACACGTGCAAAAGGAAATAACTATTATATCAACAGCCTTCACAAATGATGTGCAATGGAAAAGGAAAACGGAAAGCATGTTCAAATCTTCTTCACCAAGACGTTAACAGTGCACTAGCTCCATCAATTATTGCAGCAGAGTGATATGTATTTTTACAGAATGGAAAACTCGATATGCATAGAAAACAACAATTTCTGATGGATACGTTAAATGTCACTTAGGGAGCTTCTCTCCCAAATGCAATTCTAATCATGATGCAATTTTTTCAAATGTAATAAAAATCCCAGTACCCTTCTATATCCTTCATAGGCACGAGCTTTGAGCATAGACTCAAAGCTTAACACAATGTTTGTCAATAGAGAATTGATTTTATAAGCTGAGAGAAGCATTCTCTGTTCTCATGGCTATCTTATTGCACGCACAAAATGTTTGTACTTCACATCTTTCACTGCCCTGGACAATATGTGCTGGGTACTAAAGTTGTGCCCCATCATTCCATTCTCAGTCACACAAACTTCCAGCATGTTGATACCTAAATTTTGATGATTTATTTAAGTATTTATTAATTGCATTGGAAAATTGGGGATTGATTTCTAACCCCTTAACAAAAAAAAAAAATTCATTAAAATTGCATCACATATAGACATTAGGAGCATTTGCATCACTAGTTTTAAAATTTATCAAAAAAATTATTTATTATTTAATTACAAAAAATTTAAAAAAATATATATAAAAAAAAAAAAAAAAAAAGAAAGAGGGGCAATTAGGCCAAGTTCGGACAAGCCTTGAGCAGGCCCATTCCTCTCTTTCCTTTCCTCTTTACTTCGCACTAGGCCCGACCCAACCTTTGTTTTTCTTTTTCCCTTCAGCCCAGCCCACACACGAGCTGGTCGTCTCCCTCCTGCTGTCCTCCGCGCAACGACCTGCAGAGAACAGAAAAGCATGAGCAGCGACTGAGAGCAGGGGATCGGGGTAGCAGACGAGTGGCGTGATCCGCGGGTTGGGGGGGCAGTCCGGCCGGCAAGCTGGCAGCTGCAGAGGCCACGCGCGCTAGTCGAGCATAAAACCGGAGGAGAGGACAAAGAGCTGAGGGGGGGAAAACGGAATCGACACACCACAAAGAAGCACGAAGCATAAAGAGAAACCAAAGAGAGGACCGGCGCGAGGAAGAGAGGATCCCTCTGAATAGTCGACCATTGCCATTGATCATTGCCAAAGTTGCCCTTCACCTCCAACCCCACCGGAGCCCAATAGACCGCAACACACAGAGAGGTGGAGTGGGAGTTCAAAGGGGAGAGACCGAACCAGAGAGCTCGAGGGAGTAGCTCGTTGTCGCCAGAGGTCTGTCCGCCCGCCATCATCTGCCATAGCCCACCACCAGACAAGGTAGGTCTCCTGAACCCCTTGGTCTCGTTTCTAGAACACGCCGGACCGAAGCTCATGGCCGACCGGTTCGCGTGAGCTCCGGTCCATGTCACTTTTGCATTTTGCTCCCGTTTTCCTCGTACATCATGTTCGAAGACCCCTAAAGTGCGTCGAGGCTTGGTTAAGCTGGAAACCTTTGAGTTTGATAGTGCCCAGTAGCTGTTTGACGAAATGCCTCTTTGAAACAGCTGAATCCAACCCTTGATCATAGCTTGGCTCTTGGTTTCTCTGCGTTGCTCGGGATTATATTGTTGTCACGCACCATTCCCACTGTTTTCCTAGCCTTTCGGTAGGTTCCTTCGTGCTGTTCGGGTGAGATGAAGTGCACGCCTTGCCGGGGTCTACTCGGCACCTCTCGGAACGCTAGCTAACTAGCGGCCGGCGGTGCTCAGCGTCGGTCGGACAGAACCACCGACGCCAGGCGGTGGCCCGGCGACTTTCTTTAGGGCGGTCAGTACTCATGGCATAGGCGGCGTCGGTCCGACGGAGGAGCTGCAGTAGCTTCGGCGAGCTGTGGTTGCAGGAGGAGGGCTCGAAGAAGACGCCCAAAAGAAAAAGGGCAAAAGAAAATAAAAGAAAAAGAGAAAAGAAATCATAAAAAGGCTGAAAATAGAAAATAGGAAATGGGCTTCGCTTTGGGCCTGTGCGAATGGGCTAATTCATCGCTGGGCCGGGCCCCTCTCTTTTTTAGGGAATAAGGTCTAATTTCGATTCGGGCTGGGCTTGTCTTTTTTTAAAAAAAAGAGAGGAGAAATAGGAAAAGAGGATCCCGGGCCGAGCCTGAACTGCGGGCCTGCGCAGTAGGCCAACCCGGCCGGGTCAAACCGGACCGAGTCAAAACCCGGGCCCGACCGGGTCAAACCGGACCCGACCCGGTTCGCCATTTTTAAAATTTAAAAATTGATTTTTAAAAAAAAAAAAAATTAATAAATTAAAAAATAAATAAATTAAAATAATTAATTAATTTAAAAAAATTAAAAAATTTCGAAAATTAAAAAATGTAGGATTTGGTTATGAATTGCTATGTATTGCCTTTCTTTAGTGTAATTAAGCCTTTATTTGCTCGTATGTTAATTATATAGCATGTTTAATTTGCATATTTAATTATATTTATGGATGTTTCAATTGCACGTGTTCAATTTTATTACAATTAGAATCTTGGTAGCTAGCTATGATTGTTACTTTAATAATTGCACACCCACATGATCACTTTGCATATTAGTGGATAGGTATAAAATTAATCCAAACTGCTTGACAAAAATTTTTATTCTTAAAATGAATAAGATTAGGTACCGAAAGGGCACTAATTGATCAATTAATGTAATTAAGTCCCCGATCTTAAATTTTCTGGTTGTGTAGGAAGTGAGGTGCACTCTCATGCCTCACTTGATTTCTAGCCGACCCCAATAAGCTAGTGGCAACTCCTCATTGCAAAATTTTTAAAAAAATACTCCAATGTCACGCAGATATGGGCTTGGGAAAGCTCACGTCTAATTATGACCCTTAGGCCTGTCTTTTAGGTAATACCCCTAAACCTATTTCCTCCTCCTGAGGGGTAGGTCGCGACATAGCAACACTAAGTTATCTCTCATCAATTTCTAACACAGTTGATTTGCACTTGCTTGTGATGAGAACTTTCATGTTCCAATATTTAAAAAATAAATATATAACCTCATTTGTATCAATCCACATGTTGGTTTTCAATTTGTTCTTACTATCTTTTCTCAGCAAACCAATCAGGAGTTTTCAATGAACTTGTGAAGCATGAAAACATCGATGCTACACAAAATGGTCAGCAAAGTCAAACACAGATTTTGCGCCGAACAAAATGCCCTTCTCTCTTTCTCAAGTGCTATGAGTAAACAATGTTCAATTTCAGTAGTTAAACCATCTCTCCCTTCCAGTCCCTGCAGGGTCTCTCACAATTGACATCATCCTTTGAACTCCACAATCCACAACAGAACTTGGTAATAAAACTAAACAATCACTGAAAACTTCAAGAACCCACATAGGAAAACACCGGGAACAGATCAAATTAGTAGATCAAAGGGCTCCGTGAACAAATTCACCGTTTTCTCGTTCTAGACTATACGACAGCAAAAAAACCAAAAAGGGTGGGAACTTCGGCGCGAAATTAGAAGTCCGAAAAAAGAGTCTCTAAAACAAACCTCGAATTGGGGCAGGCCAAGACCCGGCCTCGAAGCGCTTGATCCCGTACACGAGCAGAGAAGCCCATGGCCGGTGCATCGTCAGGCACAGGTTCCGGTAATTCCCCTGGTTCCGACTCTGCGTCGCTGCTTCTTCTTCGGCTTTCCACACACAAAATTCTGGGTTTTCTCGGGGCTGCGTGATTTTCTCGAGATTCCCAAGGAAGGAAAGAAGCCGGACAAAATTCCTGCGTTTAGGGGCGAGCGGGGTTCTAGGGTAGAACCGGGAACCAGAGAACCGAACCGACAGGTCCAATTCGATTCCCGGTTCTATGAAGGGCCGGGTAGATTCTCGGTTCCATTTTTTTAGGAACCACCGGTTCCCGGTTCGGTTCCGATTCTTATAGGAACCGGAACCGGCGTAACTTGAGAACCGGGAACACAAACCCAAATCCTAAAATGGCCAAATCCCTAATTTGGCTCCAGCGTTCCCTTTTGTCTTGCTCGTTCCTCTCTGTCAACAACAAGAAAAGGGAAAGGGAACCCATTTCTCCTTCATTCTTTCCCTTGGTCCATTCTTGCTTCGCGACGCTGTGGTTCTTTCCACTTCTCTCTGCGGTTTTGTTCATCTCGTCGTTCTTGACATCTCGTTCCTCTCCGCGACGCTGTGGTTCTCGTTCAAATGGTTTGCTATCACCAACGCCGGCCGCGGCTCAGCGACCATCATCCAACAGCTGCGCAACATCAGCACTCAGGTCTCTCTCTCTGCAATTTTGAGTGCATTAATTTGTTCCCTCTCAGGACACTTTGTTGAAACTCTCCCTCTCTCCCTCTATCTCTCGCTCTCTTTGGTAGTTGTTTTTTTTTTTTTTTCTTTTTATACGGTGAGTGCGGCGACAAACATTCACTCGGGGCGTGGCGGTTGTGTGATTTTTTCTACTGCAAATTGCAACCCAAAAGTTTAAAAAAAATGCAAGCGATATATTTCTTTTTCTATTTATTTTGGACAAAAGCAGTTTCTTTTTCAGCACGCTTAACAAGTGCATAAAATTTGCTTTCGTTGTTCTGTTTTAGCCTTTTGGTGTTTCGCTATTTACTTGCATTCGCTCGTGCAGTTTTTTTGCTTTTGTAGGTTGAAGAGAACATCAGCAAGTTCGCCAAGAAAGGTTTGAGGCTATCGCAGATTGGTGTCATTCTTCGTGACTCTCACGGGATTGCCCAACTGAAGAGCATCACGGGGAGCAAGATTTTGTGTATCCTCAAGGCTCACGGTATGTTTTACTTCGCATGTTCATTATATTTGTGAAGTGAATTTGCCGGTTAATATATATGAAATGGATTTCAGATCTACAGAAGTAACTCTTTATATGCTATGTAGTTAATATATATTTGTGACGACTTTGGTGGCTGACACCAGTTAAAGAACAACTTTAAGAGAAGATAAATTAGTTTTTAGAGCTTGCTATGTTCTTGGGGTCCCAAAATTATCCTGAAAACTATGTTGCGCACTATCTGTTGTTCATCAAAAGTTGATTTTCAAGGCTTGATTTATTATTGGAATTGTCTTACTTCATATCTAGCTTTGCGCATCTTTCTATTGTTCATGTATCCCTGTCCTGTATTCTAAAATGATTGGCATAATAGTGACTAGTGAGGTGAAGCTAATTTAGGTTTTTCTTTCGAAATTCCAAAACAGCATAAATCGTACAGTTTTGTCCTCTTTGTAAGTTAAGCTCGAGATGATTGTACTCATGCAATCACCTTGTTCATTAGGCGGTTCTATGATGAGCTTGTTTCATGGATAGAGCTTGTTTCTGTATAGAACTAAGTTGCTTCACCGGTGGCTGAATTTGGTGAATCGAATTTAGTTTCTGAGATAATATGCTGCATATGGTCTCTGTCATGCACAAGATATTCTTGAAGTTGTTTGGCTAATTATTACTCCTTGATTCTATCATCTCGTGTCATTGCTTTTATGAATCCTGGCTTGCGTAAATTGCTAATTACTGTCCAACCTTTCGAAATATGAATGACCTCTTTCTCTTGTTTCAAATTGTAACAATATCTGAACAGCATCTGAGTACATGGAGGACTCCAAGAGCCCTAGAGAAAGCTCAAATCCTCTGGGCTAGAAATCTTTCGACATGAGTGCTGTTGTTGCTACTACTGAGGATCTTTGGCTATTTATCCTCTTTGAAAAGGGTTTGAGGGTGCACATATTCCTCCTTTTGGACATAATTAAAGCAGTAGATACCTTTCTACTGAATCAAGTAGTAGGTTGCTCATTGTCGTATGAGAAGGTCGAAGCTATACAATATTCAAACTCAGAGGTTTGTAAAAAAAATCTGTGTTTGGGACAAAGAGAACAAGAACAAGTGAGTATGATCCTCCTAAGAAGGGGCTTACTGATTTGTGATATATGTATTTGCAGGCTTAGGCTATGTTAGCAAGGGTAATTCTTGGATTCCATTGTTACACCCAAATTTTACTATTTTATTTAGACTTAATCGCATACAATATTAGGAATTAGTCGCTAAAAAAAAAAAAAAAAGAAGCAAAGAGTAAAATAAATAAAATAAAAATGCATCATGTATTTTTTTTTTTTTTTAAATCTATTACATTATATATATTAGGAGCATTTACATAACTGTCACTAATTATTGAATCTAAAAATGTAAAAAAAAAAATATTATTATTATTATTAAAAAAAATCGAATATATAAAAAAAAAAAAAAGGGGGGGGGGACCGGGCTTGGTCTGATCCTTCTCTTTTCTCCACTCCTATGTGTTTTGGCTTGGGCCAAGCCTAACTTCATTTACTTTTCTCTAAGCCCAGCCTGCGCGCTAGTCTTCTTCCTCCTCACGCCGGTCACGCCCTGCAAAAAAGAGGAGTACAAGTCAGAGAGAGGAAACGGATGGCGAGCAGCAGATCGCGCAGCGTGATCCCAGGGTCAGAGTCAGGCTGGCAAGGCAGGCTGGCGGTGGCGGGGGCCATGCACGCTTGCTGGCCGAGCATAAAAACGAGAGGGGGAGAAGCTTTTAACAAGGGGGTTTGGCTGTTTTTTTTGGGAGTCGAGAGAGAACAGATAGCACCGGAGAGAGCTTGAGAGAGTAGAGGGCGAGCCAAAGGGGAGAGTGAGACTGAAGGACAGCTTCAACGTCGCCAGTCGTCCGCCCGAGAGTCGTCGTCCACCGCAGCGCTCCCCTTCGAACCAGGTAGGTCATTCCCGAGTACGTCTGCCCTGTTTTTGGTGGGGCGTCAGGCTGGAGCTCGTGGTCGACCAGTTCGCACGAGCTTCAGTCTCGGTCCCCGCCCGAAATTCTGTTGTGCTCGTGTTCATTCCTCACATTTATGCAAATATTTGTTTGTGTTTGGTGTTATGGCTGAGACTTGTCATGTTTGTTTAAACTCAAGATAAATGCTGATAAACTTGTCCCCAAGTCAATTCAGAATAGTGTTTTGTGTATCGTGTGATGATCTTGGCCTGAACCCGAGCCCCGATCGAATCTATGCTTACCTCTCTAGTTAGTGCGTTTTAGGTGTTAAATAAAATGCCTGAGTGAATGGCTGAAGTCCTTGATGTCCATGTCCAATAATCCAGTTTGATGATTGTTTGCCTTTGTATTGTTGAACCATGTCTGCTGTCACCTTTTTTTTGGTATATTTTATTGTGATTCCGTGGCATGTCTACCATCTCTTTGAGTCATCGCAGGAAGGACCTCCAGCGGAACTACCTTCCCTCTCCGGCGGGTCCTGTGATTTAAGGCCGTCCTACACGGCACTTCTTCCCATTTTAGTGTACTCTATTTGTTTGGCGAAAACCTGGGATCGAAAATGTTAGTTTCGCATGGTTATTTCCTTTGGTTGTTGTGGTCGCCGAGGTTAGGTGCTGTTAGCCGGAGTTGGGTGCTGTTGGCCGGAACGATGGTGGAGCCGTGCGGTGTCCGTAAAGGATGGTTATGTGGTTTTTTTTTTTTTAAACGAAGAAAAAAAGAATAAGATGAAGTTGCAAAGAAGAAAGGCGTCAGGGAAGAAGACGACGCCCGAAGAAGAGAAAAAAATAAAAGAAGAAACAAAAGAAAAAGAAAAGTAAAATAAAATATGGAAAAAGAAAGTAAAAGGGGCTTCGGGAAAGAGGAGTCGCAGAAGCAGATGGTGCAGGGAAAAGGGGAGCAGTGAGAAAAGACAAAACAAAAAATTAATTAATTAATTTTTATTTTTAAAAAATGAAAACGTTTAAAATTTTTTTCCAAAAGTGTTGGATCCGGATTTGGGTTGGGTCCACGGACCGGATTGGGTTTACCTGGTCCGAACCCATTTTCTCGAATATAATAATATTCAATATTCAATATTCAAACATTTTTTTGGTAAAAAATATCAAAAAAAAAAATCAAAAATAAAAAATTTCGAAAATAATAAAAATTAAAAAGATTTCCAAAATTCAAAAAAACTCAGAAAGCATTAAAAAATTCGACCTTTTTCTTAAATTTAAAAAATTAAAATTAAAAACATGAAAAAAATATGAAAGTTTCAAAAAAAAATTATAAAAATGATGAATGGTATCAAGTTATGATAGAAATGACATCTATGAAATTTTCCTAATTTTAAAAGGTCATTTTCCTAATTTAATGTTATTTCGCTATTTTATAGCTATTTTTATAAATAATCCATTTTCGCGTAGATTAAAATTATTTAGAGTAAATTCATGCATATTTGAATTCTCATTTCGCTCAAAGGAGTGATAACAAGGCCATGTAATATTATTTGTCCGACTAGTATTGTTTTTTTTTTTTCTATTTCCGCATTTATTTTTAAGTCATTTCAATTTCTTGGATGTTTATTTATGCACCGCTTTTCATTAATTTGAGTGTAAATTTATCTTCTAAACTATATTAGGATTAGTCTAGACATTAAGGAAAATAAACCTACAAAAATATTTGCATGGACGCTTAGTGGTTTTATAAGAATTATAATTGGTAATCAAGATTGTGTGACTATTTATATAAACAACATTCCAAGTTAATGGTACCACAAGGGCGCTAATAGGGGAACATTAGCGTAAACAAGTCCCCGGTCCTAGAAATTTCTGGTTGTGTAGGAATCAGACAAACACTCCCAAGTCTTAATTGGTTTCTAGCCGACCCCAATAGGCTAGTGGCGACTTGTATACATAGGTTGTTAAGAATTAAAATTCAAAATCCAACGTCGCATGAGGTATGGATTTGAGAGAGCCCGCGCCTAATTTAGGGCCGTTGGTCCGCTTCTTTAGGCAAATACCCTAAACCTGCTTCCTTTTTCCCTGAACGGAAAAAAAGGTCGTGACACCGATCTCTTGGTCAAGCGGTTAATATGGCCCCAAAAGTGTGGTTGGCCATGTTTCCTTGAATGGTATTGAAGCCAGAGTTTTGTACATTTATTTCGGACATCCTATCTACATTATTTGTTCATTTGAGTCATAAAGCACCCGAGACTTACTGGATTTGTATAGCTTGGCTGATTCAAAGGCTTCTCAAAGTGCACTAGCTCCACAAAATGCTCATGTTACTTCTTTCGCTTTTACAGAGAAATAATCATCTAAGTTGCAAATGAAATAGTTTTAATTCCCAAGACAACAATGGAGATGACAATTCCAAAAATGTACTTGTTTGGTAGTATCATTTATCACTTGTCATTTGTAAAATATTCAGCATAGGTTTGACATGGTATGTGGCATACTCATTTTTGCTAGTATCACCATATAGAATGTTGGTTCACATTCTAGAATATTAAATGCTTATGAGTATTATAGATTTTGTGTTTGTGTTGTATTTTCTTTGATGAATGACATGCTTGTTTATCATTGTTGCATTCATTTCTTTTTTTCTTTAAACTAAAAATGAAAAAAAAAAAATGTCGGAACTTGGAATCGACCCCGGAACCTCTGTGATAAGGTAGGTTTCAGGTTCCAAAAAATGAGAAACATGTACCCGATGGTAAATTCTAGGTTCTTGTAAGGAACCGGGAATAAGGAACGGGAACCACTCACCCCTAGCTTAGACTTTTATATATAATAAAGTTGATTCTGAATTTTCAAAAAAAGAACCCAATTTAGATCTACCATTTAGAATTTCCCCTAGTTTTTATCCTTTTGGGTTTGGCTCACCCCTCTCCACCCCAAATGCCGTGTCCACAGTTGAATGAACCATGATTTGACCAGTCACGAGTACCAAATTGCCAAGATCAATGAATAATAAATGACGTCGGTGAATCATGAATGCAGCAGTGCAATATTATATACTTTTACTGGGAACGGACGAAATAAAGCTGGTTTTACTCGGCAGTTTTGCTAAACTAGCAATCATCGCTGTGCCATCGGAGTGAAGCAGTCATTGGAAGACTTCACCCAATAGACAAGCGCAAAGCCCATTTGGACATCCATTCAAAGGATTCTTTCTTTTGGTCTCAGACGGTACTGGCAAACTGCTATAACCTATTTCCTTCTTGCCTGAGTTTTGATCTCGTGAGATCAGTGAGCAAGAGAGAAATGGCAGAATCTGCAGTGTCCTTTCTGGTTGAGAAGCTCGCTATGTTGGTTGAGAAAGAGGTGAAAGTTTTGAAAGGGGTACGTGGAGAATTTGAACTCATCAGAGATGAGTTTGAGCTCATGAAGGCCTTCTTAGAAAGTGCCAAGTCATCACAAGAAGATAACCGTCAGTTGAAGGTATGGGTGAACCAGGTTAGAGAGGTTGCATACGACATGGAGGATATTCTAGATGAATTCATGCTCAAGTTGGCAAAAGATCACGGACATGGGTTCATGGGTTACTTTTGCAAAATCAAGTCATCCATACAGAACTTGAAAGCACGCCATCGTATCTCCTCCAAGATAGTTGATATCAAGTCAAGAGTCAACAGCATCGCAGAAGGGCATCAACAATACAATTTCACAGCTCAAAGTGCGATGTCATCCACTGGAGGCAACTCATGGCACGACCTAAGGGAGGATGCTTGTCTAGTCAATGAAGGTGAACTGGTGGGGATTAACGAGCCGATAGAAGAGCTTGTTAAGTGGCTTGTTGACGGAGAACCTGGACTTCAAGTTTTATCGATCTTTGGGATGGGAGGTTTAGGAAGACCACTTTAGCAAAAAGTCTTTGACAATCATCAAGTAAAAGCCTACTTCCAAAGCCATGCATGGGTCACGGTCTTGCAGTCCTATGAGATTGAGAATATTTTGAGAGACATGATTGAACAACTTCACTCTCTAAATTGAGCAACTAGCCCCACAAGGAATGGAATCCACGAATAGCGTGACGCTCAAACAGATAGTAGAAATCTTTCTACAGCAAAAGAGGTGTGTCATTGTTCTAGATGATGTATGGAACTCGGGAGCACTACAAGGTATAAAAAATGCAATGCCTAATAGTAGCATCTGTAGCCGAATAATAATCACTACTCACATGGCTAGCGTTGTTACTGTCTCATTCAACCAATCAAAAGTTTATGAACTTAAGCACTTGTCTCCAAAAAAATCATGGTTATTATTCTGCAAGAAAGCCTTATGTGGGAATCCTTGTCCTCACCTAAAGCACCTTTCTTGATAGATTTTGAAAAAATGTGAGGGATTGCCACTTGCCATAGTGACAATTGATGGTCTTCTCTTTGGAAAAGATGTTTGTGAATGGAAGATGATTTATTGCAACCTTGCTGCAAAACTAGAAAGCAATGATAGGATGCAAAATTTTAGGAAAATTCTCAGCTTGAGCTACAACGATTTGCGTTACAACTTGAAAAGTTGTTTTTTATACTTGGCAGTATTTCTAGAGGATCATGTGATTGAGTGTATGAGACTCATCCATCTGTGGATTGCAAAAGGATTCCTTGAGAAAAAAGAAGGGATGACACGGGAGGAGGTTGGTCAAGGGATGGATGAGTCTCATACACTCAATCACATGATCATCTAGAAATACTGCCAAGTACAAAAAGTAGCTTTTCAAGTTGTAACGCAAATCATTGTAGCTCAAGCTGAGAATTTTCCCGAAATTTTGCATCCTGTCATTGCTTTCTAGTTCTGCAGCAAGGCTACGATAAATCATCTCCCATTCACAAACATCTTTCCCAAGAGAAGACCACCAATTGCCACTGTGGCAATCCCTCAAATTTTTTTCAAAATTTGTCAAGAAAGGTGCTCTAGGTGAGGAGGACAAGGATTCCCACAAAGGCTTTCTTGCATAATAACAACCATGATTCTTTTGGAGACAAGTGCTAAAGTTTATAAACCTTTGATTGGTTGAATGAGATAGTAGCAATGTCAGCCATGTGAGTAGTGATTATTATTCAGCTATAGAAACTGCTATTAGACATTGCATTTTTCATACCTTGGATTGCACAAACGACAATTGACGAAAGGCTAAAAAGTTGTAGGGTACATGACCTGATGCATGAATGTATCCTTTTGAATTAAAGGGATGAATTTTTTTTTTTCATTTGCATATGAGCAGAAAGTAGAATTGCACGGCAGAGTTCGACATCTATCAATCCAATACGCAAAAGCAACTAAATCTCCCCGGCGTACACTCTCTGCTCATTTTTGAGTCAGGAACATCGTCTAGCTTAGATGAGCAATTTGTCCCAAGTGGCTATCGACTACTAGGGTGTTAGATCTAGGAGATTCACCCCTTCATGAGTTCCCCCGACAAATACTAGTTATGGTCCACTTGAAACATCTAAGTTTGAGAAGCGCTAAAGTGCGTATCATTTCTAGATCAATTGGGAAACTCCAAAATTTGAGACTCTGGATCTTAAACACATGTTGGTCTCTGAGCTACTTGTGGAGATAACCAAGCTCATAAAACTATAGCATCTGTTGGTATACAGTTATGCACCAATGACAATTCTACACCCTTTCAATTTGTTAGAGGATTTACAGCTCCCTAAGGCATTGGAGCACTTGCATCACTGCAAAAACTATCTAGTGTAAAAGCTGGAGGTGGTCAAAGCAAGAATACAATACAAGAGCTAGGAGCATTAAGTCAACTAACGAGGTTGGGGGTAACGGACCTGAAGACAGATGATACAAAGGAGCTATGCCACTCCATTGAGAAGATGACCGACCTTCAATCACTACATGTTACTGTAGAAAGTGAGTTTGAATTTATTGATTTGGATTTTCTATCTTCACCTCCCCCACTCCTCTAGGGTCTATATGTCAAAAGGATGCTAAAGAAGCTACCTCGTTGGCTTCCTCTGCTAAGCAATCTGGCTAGAGTGCCTTTAAAATATAGCAAACTGAAATTAAGCCCCCAATTTGCTCTCCAGAATTTGCCAAATCTCATGGAGCTTGGATTGGTTAATGCTTTTGATGGGGAAAAATTGGATTTTGGGGATAGAGCGTAAGAAGTTAGATCTCGCCGAAATGGAAAATCTAAGATGTCAATAAATGGTCAGGCGATGCCTTGCCTTTAGAGTCTCACCATTTACAAATGTAGGCACTTGGATTGGCAATCGTTATTGATTGTCATCCGCGGCTTCAACCTCTTCACATATCTTCGATTTGGTGAGATGCCAGAAGAATTTGCACTTGCATTCTACTCACATGGCAATAGCAAAATGATGAGGGAGGGTATTCCGCAAGAGTGCTATGAGGAGGTGATGGAATGTAACCCCAAAGTTTACTTCCTCTGGTGGGAACAAGATCATTGGGAGTGATATGATCTTAGCCCCTATTGCTATAATGTCATCAAGTGTAGGGTGATGAGCAATAGTAAGCTTCTTCCTAAAGTTTCATAGATCATAGTGATTATAGGGCGTTGTGAGTCCCCTCGGTCTGTCATGGATCACTGAGGCCTATCAACACGAGAAAAAAGATCCTCTAGTGTTATGTTTTCTTCCATTATCAATATTTTTTTTATCTAGACCTTTCAATTCTTGTATCTTTGAATTTACTTCCCCCGTGTCCCTCAATGCTATCTTCCTCTTGTTGATGTCTTATATAGTGATTAGTACATTTGTCTCTTATTTTCTGCATTTGTTGGATGAACTTTGATTTTGTTTTAGCCTATGTGGAGGCGAAAGAGTGATATGACTAAAGAAATAAGAAGAAATACAATTTTCCTCTTGAAAAATGACATGTTAGGGATGTGCAGATGATTCAAATATTAGTCATTCCATTTGTATTACTTAAAAATATATCAACAAAGTCAAATTAGTGTTGGAAATACATAAATGCTAAACAAACATATATGTGAGGACAAAGTACCAATTGAGTCTATGACAGATTTACACACATGTGGCTCTTCACAGAGCCAGCAATAATATGTTTATGCTTCCAGCCTTACCTGTAATTAGAAATGTTCACATGTTCAGCTTCATTTGTGAAATCATATAGGTAATCAAGAAACAAAACAAGTAAAAGATCAGGGTATCCCACCCCTCCAGGCACCCCATTCCAGCAAGCTAGTTCTTCAGCTCGAACACAGCCAACCACTTCGACACACCTTTTTCATAGGCAAAACATTCCAATTGTCAATGCATTTGTTGAGCACCAGTTCTATGATGCAGAATCTACTGTTAGAAACTCTACCCCACAAAGAGCTTAGATAAAACAGAAATTCATGCAGGTGAAATGAAGCGATAAAAGCATCCATATATCTACACGTGTTTCTATCAAAACATACATCATCAAATTGTTATTCAGCTGAGAAATCCATCAAAGGATGATTTGACTTTTCAAGAACTAGTAAATAGGAGCTTAAATGCTCTTTCAAGACAAATAAGTTGAAGTATATTACTCACTCGCAGCATGGATTGAAGAAAATCGAAGCTCTTCCTTTGAATACCTAGTAGTCTTGGTACAGGATAGTGATCATAGAACTTAATTTGAGTAGTCTCATTCACCGCATATATCTCCCTATAGAACTCCTCCATGGCTTTGATAGTAGATTCATCCGAAACTTTGCTGGCAGCATGGATCCAAAGGCGGCCTTCACAAATGATGTGCTATACATTGGAGATAGAAAGGAAAAGGAAAAGGAAAAGCAAATTCAAATCTTCTTCAACAAGACGTTAACAGTGCATTGGCTCCATTAATTATTGCAGCGGAGTGATACGTATTTTTACGGAACAGAAAACCCGATATGCACACCAAACAACACTCTGCTGGATACTTTACATGTCACTTAAGCAGCAATTCTCTCCTAAATGCAATTCTAATCATGATGCAATTTTTTTGAATGTAACAAAAATCCCAGTATCCTTATAAATACTTCATAGGCACAAGCTTCACGAATAGACTTTCTGAACTTCCAAACTCAAAAGTTTTACACAATGTTTGTCAACAAAATATTGATTATATAAGCTAAGAGTAGCATTCTCATTTCCCGTGGCTATCTTAGTGCACATGCAAAATGTTTGTGCTAGGTATTAAAGATGCACCACATCATTCCATTCTCAGTTACACAAACTTTCAGCAATAGTAGGTCATCCTCATCAACTTCTAACACAGTTGATGTGCACTTTGATGAGAACTTTGATTTTCCAACATTTTTTAAAAAAAAAAAAATACAACCTCGTTTATATATCAGTCCACATATTGGTTTTCAATTTGTTCATGCTGTTATTTCTCTGCAAACCTATCGGGCAGTTTTCTATAAACTTGTGAAGCATGAAAACATCAGTGCGTGGCAAAAATGGTCAGCAAAATCAAACACAGATTTGGCGCCGAACAAAAGGCCCTTCTCTCTTTCTCAAGTGTTATGAGTCAACAATGTCCAATTTCAGCAGACCTTCTCTCCCTTCCAGTCTCTGCAGGTTCTCTCACCTTTCATTGCATCCTTTGAACTCCACTATCCAAAACAGAACTTGGTAATAGAAAACTAAACAATCGCCGAAAACTTCAAGAACCCATATAGGAAAACACTGTGAACAGATCAAATTAGTAGATCAAATGGCTCAATGAACAAATTCAACCCTTTCTCGTTTTAGACCATGTGACGGCAAAAAAAACCAAAAAAGTTGGAACTTCGGCGCGAAATTGGAAGTACGAAAGAGAGTCGCTAAACCGAACCTCGAATTGGGGCAGGCCAATACCTGCCCTCAATGCGCTTGATCCCGTACACGAGCAGAGAAGCCCGTGGCTGGTGCAATGTCAGGCACGGGTTCCGGTAATTCCCCTGGTTCCGACTCTGCATCCCTGTTTTCCTTCTTCAGGCTTTCGACAAACAAAGCCTGGGTTTTCTCGGGCCTGCGTGATTTTCTCGAGGATCAGAAGGAAAGATTTCTGGGCGCTGGGAAAGAAGCCGGGCAAACCTTCTGCGATGAGCCGTTAATTTCCACGTTCGGTGTTTTTGGTTTTCTTTCTCCTTCCTTAATTGGGAATCTCTGTTTGCTTCCAATTTGCTAAAATATATTAAAAATCATTAAAAAAAAAAATTCCGACGTTGAAGAAATTATGAATACAGAATAGAATAGATGGCAAAATCGCAGAATTTCAGATCTTATTTCTTGAAATTCAGAAATTTCATTCTCAAATTCTAGATTCTTTTTGATAGTGTGGCAAAATGAAAAAATCTTAAAAGCAAGAAGGCGACATGGCAAATTCAACATTCCTACAAAAATGAGGCATATTTTATCAGGAAGTGGATGATCTAGAGCTTGCCCAATATAGTATAAATCAAATTATTCAAAGTCAATTTCACCGAAACTGTCCTAAAATTACTATCTTGAAGCTCCTTGATATCCAAACAAGATTTGGGTTTGAAAAGGGCATTTGATGAGAAATTTGACAAGGAAAGACCCCACAAAGGTGTTTGGTTTGGTGACATAGAGTCTTATTCTCAAATTTGGAAGCCATTCTAGATACATGTTCAAATTTCTAGCCTTCCTTGACTTTAGAAAGCCTTAGTTTGTCCATGATTTGTTTGTCGTGACTTAAGATATTGCTGGTTGTTACTCCAATTAGCACTATGGCAAATTGATGACAACGGACTGACCCATATAAGTAGTAGCAATGGCTCCGGCGTGGGTGCAAAACTCCTATTATAACTCGACTATAATCAACATGATGAATGCTTATGATCTTGTTGGTCTACTTGAATTGAGTCAATTTAAGAACATTCTCAATATACAATGGAAACAAATCTTCAGTGTGCCCGGTGTAGAGGTTGGACCACCAAACTATCTTGTCTTAGCAAATTCAGATTACTATCTGCTTGGAAAGAAGAAAAAAACGCACCTCCTATTTTCTACATACAGAAGTTAAAAAACTGATTTACTAAGAAATGCATTTCAAGAGCCTTCAACAATCTAAATAATCACAATCTGCTAATTTTGTAAATTAGTCTTAGTAAGTTTAGCATTCTCTAGCCAAATTTATGGTAATTAAGGGAAACAAAACTTATTTAGATAACATAAACTTTGACATTGTATTCATATGATATCTTGATTTAATTTCCACAGGATCGAACTAAATCGTAAATAATCCAACTAAGACAAAATTAAGTTTAAAATGCAACTTCATAATCGGTCTAAGCTCTTTTATATGTTGTCCACACTATTAGTGTTTTCTTTGTCCCTATGTATGAACAATACAACTTTGGTTTTGGTGAGTATGAACGTTACAATTGTTGTTTGGTGTTAGATTTGGGTTCCCATTTTAAACCCCCATCATAAACTGATTTGCTTTTTGATTTTTCTTCCCATGCCAACCTCTCGTAGGCAAGCCAATGATTTGACTCAATCAAGTACTCTCGGTCGAAAGAATTAAAGTTGTTCTTGAGATTGAGTCCATCACTTAGGAAAAATTTAGCCAAAAAAATCTTACTTCTATTATACGGATATTAATTTAATCTTAAATATTTTGATTTGATCAATTTAATCATAAAATTTTTGATAATTTGTCGATATAATCATTTCGATCAAAATTGATTTAAAATCACTAACATGAACATCGATTGTCCTATATAATATGGCAGGCAGTTGACATGAACAAATTTATTTACATTTTTTAAAATATTTCTAAATCTTTTTATAATTTTTTGAATTTTTCTTTTTTTTCTTCCTTTGTCAATTGCTAGACTTTGGCAATGGCAAGATCCAATGAGGTTGAGCCTCACTAGAGGCTAGCAAGTTTGACCCCTACCAAATCCGACAAGAGTGAGCCTCACCAACTCTCACTTGTGGCTGGTCGTCGGTTTATCATCAAGCCTCAACGACCAATGAAGGAAAAACGAAAAAGAAATCAAAAAATTATAAAAAAAATTCAGAAAAATACAAAAAATTGTCCATATCAACAACATTTATGCCTTGTAGAATGACTAGTGTCGCATTAGTGATTTTCAGTGAAAATTAGCCACAATAACTATAAAATCATTAAAATGTTTAAACTAAGTTTAACTACCTATTTTAGGTACTTTGGACATATCAGTTCTAAGCATACGTCATAATAAAATATGAAAATTATCATATGGATCAGGCATGTATGCCTTGTGTCCATCTAAACTACCATTCTCATGTGCAATTCATTGTGATCCACTAGTTTTAGTCGTGCAGATGGATCTAGAGTGTAGGCATTAATCTCATGCGATAATACTCACAGCGATGAACATTAGAGTCCTCCTTATAAATTAGAGTGCCTTGGCAATGCAATAAATGTGAAATTTCTCCAATTTCCCAAGGTCATGTGATGAATTAAATTGGTTGCCTGGGCCTATTAAATATCCTGACCACAGCGAATCAAAAATGATACCTAATAGCTGATTTTAATTACTTACAGAGTAGATATGTGGTAGGGATCAATGTGCTCCAACAAATTAGATCTGGCACATAAATCGGTTCGTAAACTTCTTCAAACTGGAGAACCCAACAACATGAAACTAGGTCGAATGTTTAGGACCTGTACTTTATCCATTTATCATTTCGGGTTCGCCATCCTCCTGCCTCCACGAATTGTGATTAGGCTGATTCGGAGGTACCTAGGCAAAGCAAGGCGGCAAAGGTTCAGGGGTCGTTCACTATGCCACTCAAGCAATTTGACCGGCTACTAACGAAAAGACTTGTCTCAACAATTTCACTAGGTTTAAAAAACTCAATCACATAGAAAGCGAACGTTAGAGGAGTAATTCAAAACTTAACCCTCTGTCCAGGAAACTAGAGATATGTTTTTTCCCGAGATACATAAGGCCTCAAATCGAGATCAATGTTTCGTCCACGAGGCGGTTTCTAGAGATGCAAGAAGGCAATGGCGTTAACAAGAGAAGAATTCCACGGTGCGTTTCGGCCTCACTCGTCGTTTGTCTCGCCTGCTTTCACTGCTGACTGGATTGTGAGTTGACGAGTCACAGGAGTAGCAAAGTGCCAGGCCTCACTTGTCGGTTGCAATCATCAATGCAACATCAGTGCAATATAAAAATCTGCCACTAGGCTCCAATGAAATGCAGCTGGCTTTACTTGGCAGTTTGCTTCGTATCGCGGTTGGTGTTGTACCATCGGAGTGGAGAACCCATGGGGAGACTTCGCCAAGTTGACGAGCTCAAGCCCATTTGCATGTTCATTCAAAGGTAAAAGTGTCTTTTCTCAGAGAGCTCGCGATGGAAAAATGACCAATATAATCCAAGGAGAAAAAAACCACAAAATATCGAGTCAACGATGAGGACATATAAGTCAACCATTGCCGGTCGAGTGGCGGGCCCTGTGCTGGTCTTTTCATTTTCATTTTTATCATTGTTGAACGCACCATTGACAAACCAGGGTGGAGTTGTCGGTAAAAATTTGTTGCGCTGGTATAGAATCAAGCAAATTATTCCACGTGATTCGGTCTTGTAAAGACATCACTTCAGCAAATCATCCCTCCTACAGCGAAAGGCAAAATTACGAAACTTCCGAGTAAGAACCTCGAACATTTCCCATTTGACTGGACATCTATTTGCAAACTAAAAGCAAAGGGAAAGCCAGCGTAGAGAGAGCAACGGAGAAGAAGAGAGAATGGCTAAAGACTTCTCAAATTTCTGAAGTGCGGGCCCCAATTTGCGCCCGTGATAATCACCCAATGGACTCAAGTATGGCCTACTTAGCACTACTCAAGCACCTAGCATTTTCTCAAAATGAAAAAACTTTTGCAATGGGGCCCAAACGCAGTTGGATAAAGCTGAGCTCAAAGCGCATTTGGATGTTCATTCAAAAGAATCCTTTCTTTCGGTTTCAAACGGTACTAGATAAAGCTGCTTTGCCCTCTTTTCTTTTTCAATAAGCTTTGACCTCGCAAGATCATGAAGCAAGACAAGTTATTGTATGATGCTTATGTCACGATATGATGCGGAAATTATTGTATTGAATAGGCCTACATGCGTTGTGTTCGTTGAAATTATTAAATTTGGTAGGTCTCATGTGTAATTTACCGTGATGAACAAGTGTTAGTGGAGTAGATGGATTTAGAGGGCAAACACCAAGCTCGTGTGATAATACCTCAGCTAGGTGAGTATTATGGTCCTCCTTTTAAACTAGAATGCCCATGCACTACCATATACATGAACTTTCTCAAATTTCTCAAGGCCGTTGGGTGACTTAAATTGGTCACTTGGGCATATTGATTACTTGACCATATTAAATCAAAATAAGATATTCAACAGCTAATTTTAATTACGTAGGAGAAGTGTGGTACAAATCAAACCCCCCACAACAAAGTAGATCTGACGCAAAAATCAGTTCAAATTCGTCCTCAAATTGGACAACACAACCAAGTACATGGAATCAGTGAGATGATTAGGACTTGTGCTTCATCCATTTTCTCATCTCAAATTGGCCTTTCTACATGCCTCCATTTATCATGATTACGCTGATTCAGGGAACCTAGGCGGAGAGGGTGGGAAGGGTTGAGGGGTCACTCAGTGTGCCACTTGAGCAATTCGATGGAATGGTCAACAACCAGTAAAGGAAGGACTTTGATCCAATAATTTCAATAAGTTGGAGGATTTAACAACACACAGAGTGCAACTTAGAGGGTTAAATTGCTAACTCGCTAAGAAAAAATATGGATGCTTTGTCTTTCGATGCATGAGGCCCTCATAACAAAATATAATATTTGTTCACAAGGCACTTTCTGGAGTTGCATGAAAACAGCATATAGTGCGTTTTGGCAGAAGTTGTTCGTGGTTGGTAAGTTTTCTCGCAACAAGCCATTCTCCTTAGTTTTGGGGATTCTCCCTATCTACGTTCAAATTAATAAAAACAAAAAATGACTATGATGATCAGGAGAATTACCAATTTGTGAGAGGCTACTGCAACGGCCATATGCTCCAAAAATTTACTGTTGGGAGAATTTTCATCTGCATTTATATTAGAATAAGAAATTTTTTAAGCATAGTTCTTACTTTGTTTTGTCTTGCACTATCCACTATCCAAATGTTGCTGCCGGCAGTAAAAATCAACACAGCAGTGTAAGAAACTATTGAGTGCTAGAGTAGGGCGAAGTCGGCCATACCATAATTTCATAATTTGATCGGATGATTCTCATATGTACAGGTGGAAAGCACACGTCGAAAATAAAAAAAAATAAAATAATATCATCCTTTTTCTTCTCTTCTCCGCTCTGTCTCTGTCTCTGTCTGTCTCTGTCTCTTCTCTTCTCTTCACTATTTTTCTACCTTCATTCTCTCTTCAGAAAGACCATGGATTTCCCTTGCATTTAATTTAAGTTTGCCAGCGGGAGTTGTCAATGAAAATTGGTCGCCCTCATATGGAATCAAGCAAATTATTTGACATGATTCAGTTTTCTAAAGACGTAGGAATTAAACAAGTCATTAATAGACCGAAGAGAATTATTCCGTGAAAATTTATTGCCCTTGGATGGAATCGAGCAAATTATTTGACATTATATGGTTTTGTAAGGACTTCATTTCAGCATGTCATCTCTATGGCAGATGGCAAAATTACGAAACTTACCAAGTTGGAATACCAAATGTTCCCTATCTACTTGAATACGCCATCAACATACCAAAAAGGAATTCTCGGTGAAAGTTTATTTTCCTTGTATGGAACCAACCAAATTGTTGACATGATTCAGTTTTGTAAAGACTTCAATTCAACGAATCATCTTTTCTACGAAAGCTAAAAATTACGAAATTTTTAAGATAAGAACGCCAAATGTTCAACATCTCATTGAACACACTTTTAACAAATCCAAGTGAAGTTCTCCTACAAATTTGTTATCCTTATATGGAATCAAGCAAATTATTTGACATGATTCAATTTCGTAAAGACTTCACTTTAGCAAATCGTCCCTACAGCAAAAGGCAAAGTTACGATATTCCGAGGTAACAACCCAAATGCTCCCCATCTGACTGACCATCTTATTTGGAGGCTAAAAGCAAGGGAAAACCAGTATAGAGAGAGCAACGGAGAAGAAGAGAGAATGACTAAACACTTCTCAAATGTCTAAAGGACGGGCCCCATCTGCGCCTATGGCTCAAAAGTGTGGCCTACTTAGCACTACTCAGGCACCCATCATTTTCTGAAAATATAAAACTTTGCACTGGGGCCCAACCACAGCAGGCTGTACTTTGTTTGCGCGATCATAGGAAGACTTAGCCGAGTAGATGAGCTCAAAGCGCATCTGGACGTCCATTCAAAAGGATCCTTTCTTTCGGTTTCAAACGGTACTAGATAAAGCTGCTCTACCCTCTTTTCTTCTTGAGTAAGCTTGATCTTGCGAGATCATTGAGCAAGAGAAATTAATGTATGATGCTTAAGTCATGGCATGATGCGGAAATTCTTGTATCAAAAGGGTCCATGCTTGTTAGTGGCGTAGATTGATCTAGAGGGCAAACGCCGAGCTCATATGATTACACCTCAAAGGAGTGGGGTATTATAGTTCTTTTTTCAAACTAAAATGACTTTGCACTGCCATATACATGAACCTTTTCAAATTTTCAAGGTCATATGGTGACTTAAATTGGTCACTTGGGCATATTGATTACCTTAGCCATATTAGACCAAAATAAGATATTCAACAGCCAATTTTGATTACTTAGGAGAAGAAATGCGGTACGGATTGAGCCCCCACAATAAAGTAGATCTAGCAAATAAATTGATTTGAATTCTTTCTCGGACTAGATAACCCGACCAGTTACATGGAATTAGTAAAATGATTAGGACTTGTGTTTTATCCATTTCCTCATCTCAGATTGGCCTTTCTTTGTGCCTCACATCGTGAGTACTCCGATTCAAGGGAATCTAGGCGGTGCAACGTGGCAAGGGTTGAGGGGTTGCTACCTATGCCACTTGAGCAACGGTCAATAATTTTAGTAAGTTGGAGGATTTAACAACACAGAGTGAAACTTAGAGGGTTGAATTGGAGTTAACCCGCTAAGAAAAAATATAGATGCTTTTTCCTTGAATGCATGAGGCCTCTTAAATCAAAATATGATCTTCTTCCACAAGGTGCTTTCTATAATTGCATAAAGCAACAGCTTTAATAAAAAAGAATTCCACGGTGCGTTTTGGAAGAAGTTGTCCATGTTCGGTAATAAATTCTCCTGTGAGTAGCCATTCTCCCTATTTCAACAGTTCTCCTTATTTTAGTTCAAAATAAAAATAAAAATAAAAATTACTACAATGATAAGGAGAATTACGAATTTGTGAGGGGCTATCACCACGGCCATATGCTCTAAAAATTTGCCCATGGGAGGATTTTCGCGTTTCATGACCATGAATGCGCCAAATCTTCTTGTCGGCAGGAATCATCAGTGCAGCGGTGCAATAAATTATTTGAGTGCTTGGATGGTTTGAAGTGGGCCATACATAAAGTTCATTGGATGAATGCCATGGGTATAGGTGAAGCCCACACTTCGACAATTAACAAAATTTATCCTTTTTCTTCTCTTCTCCGTTGCTCTCTCTCTCTCTCTCTCTGCTATTTTTCTTCCTTCTTTTCTTCCTTCTTCAGAAAGACTATGGCTTTCCCTTGCATTTAGTTTAAGTTTGCAACAAGAGTTATGAGTTGGTCGCCTTTGTATGGAATCAAGCAAATTATTTGACATGATTTGGTTTTGCACGGACGTAGGAACTCCAAATGTTCCCCATCTGATTGAACAAGTTACTAACAGACTAAAGAGGAGCTTTTTTGTGAAAATTTGTTACCCTTATATGGGATTAAGCAAATTACTTGGCAATATAGGTTTTGCAAGGAATTCATTTCAATGAATCATCTATTTAGCAAAAGGCAAAATTACGAAACTTCCAAGCTTGGATTTCTCCATCTAGTTGAACACACCATCAATAGACCAAAGAGGAGTTTTCTACGAAAATTTATGGCCCTTGTATGGAACCAAGCAAATTATTGACATATGTCGGTTTTGTAAAGACTTCACTTCAACGAATCAACTCTACAACAACATGTAAAATCACGAAATTTTCAAGGTAAAAACCCCAAATGTCTAACATCTAATTGAACACGCTATTAACAAATTGAAATGGAGTTCTCCCTAAAAATTTGTTATCCTCATATGAAATCAAACAAATTATTTGACATGATTTGATTTTGCAAAGACTTACACTTCAGCAAATCATTTCTACAGCAGAAGGCAAAATTACGAAATTTCGAGGTACAACCCCAAATCTCCCCATGTGACTGAGTATCTATTTTCAAACTAAAAGCAAGGGAAAGCCATCGTAGACAGAGCAACAGAGCAGAGGAGAGAGCGATCAGAGACTCTACAAATTTCTTAAGGGTGGGCCCCTTCTGCACTCGTGACAATCATCCATTGGACTCAAGTATGGCCTAACGTCCCACTACTCAAGCACCCAACATTTTCTCAAAATTGAAAAACTTTACACTGGGGCCCAACGACAGCTTGCTTTACTTTGTTAACGCAATCATAGTAAGACTTCTTTGTGAGATCATTGAGCAAGAAAAATTATTGTATGGTGTTTATGTCACGGTGTGATGTGGAAATTATTTATTCAGAGGGTCTGTATGCCTTGTTGTTGGTTTGAGATTTGGGAAACAGATCCCCAGAACAGTAATTCGACACAGAATCGAACACAAACATAGCGAAAGCGAACCCAATAAATTTATGAATCACCAATCCTAAGGCACATCACATAAACAAACGTACCTTTATTTCCACGGACTAAACCCCGGTGTTGCAAATCAAAGAGGAATAATCAATGCCGTTCTTCAGAGGATTCTTCTGTACTGTTCTTTGGAAGAAAGCAGGGTGAGAGGACGTGACTTTTGAGAGAGGACGTGCGTCAGAGAGAGAGAGAGAGAGAGAGAGCGTAATCTCTCTTTTCTTTTTAGAATACGTAACTCTTCGATCTCAGATTAACCACCGCTCTTAATTTTTTTTTCCTTTATCTATAATAATTTCCTTCATGGGCCCTCAACTCACTAGCCGAGCCTTTTTGGACCCAACATGGGCGGATGGGCCAACTCAGGCCCATCAAAAGGAAAAATCAATTATCTCCCATTCGCACATGGTGGTCAAAAACTAACATGAGCGACGGGCCTACTCTTAGGCCCATCGGAAAAAAATCCATCATGTATATCATGTACTCCCACTTGACATAGTGGGCCATACAGAATCCTCTTTTCCTCACTGCAACATTCATACTGGTGAATAGTCCATGCGACCGAGCTCGTTGCCATACATCTGTTAGGAATATATAACAGCTCATAATGGGCATCACACTTTGAGTAGATTTAGTATGCAGTACCCTAGATCGATCGATCACATTTATATCTTTCTCTTGATCTCTTTTAAATAATGATATATATATTGTATTTACAATTATGATTATCCCAAAGACAGTCATAATTGGTTAACCAGTGAATACAAAACTACAATGTGATTCTCCAAATTCAATCTTCCTTTTTCCTTCAAACTCTCAATTTCAATTCAGCTTGCCTTTCTAGAAATGTCCCATTAGATCGAATCAACTCATGACCATTGGTAACATCCTAAGATAGCAAACACTAAATAGAAATCTTGAGATGAGTAAAAGTCATGAGGGCACTAAAATTGAGGAACTCTTTTTCTCAAGAGTCTCACACGGCATAAAAGTTGAAATCAAATTTTTACCACTCTTATTGGTCGTCTCATGCATACGTAGTATGAAATACGTATTACTTTATTAACTCATTTCCCATGGAGCGTATGTCTACTCCTTCAATACCGTACAGATGATAGTTCAGACATACCTAATGTCTAACTTAAGTTCACGTATCTACTCATTCACAAAATTTATCAGAACTCACATCTGGCATCTTAGACAGATAAAGTAAAATATGTGGGGTATTTTACTTTTGGACATAATAAATATTATGTCCTCATCTTAACACTCAGTTAAGGCGACTTATGTATTTTAAGCTTGAGCTCTCGATTATTAACTAGATAATAAGCTTAAAAATAGTCTCATCTTTATTTATCACACAGTAAATAGAGGCGATTACCCGTGTGAGTAGGCTAATCTTATATCTGTCCGACATACTTTCTCAACTTAAAGTAATGTACTGAGCATTAAGATGCATAAAGATCAAACAAAAATTCATAGGCATTAATGATGAAAATACAAATTCATCAAATGTGAACATTTAGGGAAATTACAATATTCAATACATTAGCCTCTACGCAATCCTAGAGATTTCATATGACCACAAAACACATCTCTAGGTATTGACTTTGTCATAGGATCTGCTACCATTCTATGCGTAATATGTACTGTAAGTTCACATCTTTTCGTGCAATCATATTCTTGATAAAATTATACTTGGTATTTATGTGTTTGGTCTTACCATGATATTTTTGATCATTGGTGTATGCTATAGCTGCTTGGCTATCACAGTTAACCAATAATGGACTTGCAGCTTTCTCAATAACACCAATGATCCAAAAAATCTCTTAAGCCAAACACCTTCTTATACTGTTGCCGATAATGCCACGAACTCAACTTCCATCATGGACAAGGCTATACACATTTGTTTCTTACTGCTCCAACATATGATGCCATTATTTAGTAAGCAAACAAAGCTAGAGGTAGATTTTCTTTCATTTAAATCTCCTCCATAATCAACATCAGAATAGCCTTAGAGTCGCAGATCCTTTCCTTGATAACTCAGCGTATAATCAGCAGTTCCCTTTAGATACCTCAGTATTCTCTTAACGGCCTTTCAATGTGCTTGACTTGGGTTGGATTGGTATCTACTCACTATTCCAACTGCAAAACATATGTCAGGTCTTGTACACATCATAACGTACATCAAGCTCCCAATAGCACTAGCATAAGGAACATGTTTCATTTGTTCCTTCTCTTGTGGAGTTCTTGGACACTGTCTATGGCTTAATCCTTCACCTTTTGCAATAGGAGTGTCTATGGGTTTACAATCTTGCATATGAAATCGTTCAAGAACCTTATGTATATATGTTTCTTGCGAAAGATATAACGATCTCTTCAAACGATATCTTGAAATCTTAACTCCAAGAATGTATGCAGCCTTACCCATATCCTTCATCTCAAAGTTGGAAGATAACCAACTCTTAACAGTGTTAACAAACTCCATATTACTTCCGGCAATTGGTATATCATCAACATATAATGATATGATCACAAATTGATAATTGGATCTTTTGATATATACGCAATGATCTTCATCAATCATTGTAAAATCATATGCCATTATGGCATTATGAAAACGTATATACCATTGTCTTAACGATTGCTTAAGGCCATATATCGACCTCAAAAGTCGACATACCTTTTCTTCTTGGCCTTTCACTATGAAATCAGCATGTTGTTCCATATATATTTCTTCCTCTAATTCTCCATTGAGGAAAACAGTCTTTACATCCATTTGATGTAACTTAAGATCCATACTAACCACTATTGCCAGAATAATGTAAATCGAGGTAAATCTCACTACAGGAGAAAATGTTTCTTCATAATCAATTCATTCCTGTTGATTATACCTCTTCGCCACAAGGCGAACCTTATGCCTTTCTATCGAGCCATCAGTTTTTCACTTTATTTTGAGAATTCACTTGTTCCTAATAGCTTTGCGTCCTTTTGGAAGATCAACCAGTTTCCAAAATTTTGTTTGACTTCATTGACTCAATTTCCTCTTCTATTGCATGAATCCATTTTTCCTTACTAGGGCAATTTAAAGCCTCATGAATATTTCTTGGCTCATCCTCATCTTGTGGAGCAATCATAAAAGTTTTCCCTTCAATGTCAAAACGTCGACGAGGAACGCTTTGGCGATTTATTCGCCATATGGGAGATTGTACACTTTGCACATCATTCCCCATTATGCTTCCACTAGGATTAGATAATGATGATGTGGTCTCATCATGTGGTTGCAATTGAGAATGAGTTGAATTCAATTCATCACTTCTCATATTACTCCCACTTGGACGAACTCCACTAATATCATTATCTTGATCCAAGGTTTCAAATAGGGAGTAATCTTCCCCTATTTCGCCATTCTTAGGAAATTCATCCTCTAAAAATGTGACATCCCGTGATTCAAATTCAGTTATTCTCCCACTTTCCTACTCACCTATGAACACATACCCGTTTGAGTATTCGGAGTATCTTATGAAAATACTCTTCTTTCCTCTAGGACCTAATTTCCCAAAATTGTGAGAGGACTCATGAGAATAGGCAGCACAACCCCATGACTTAAGAAAACTTAAGTTCGGTTTTCTACCTGTCCATAACTCATATAGAGTGGAAGTAATTGATTTGGAAGGCACCCATTTAAGTATATAGGCAGCAGTTAACAACGCATCACTTCAAAAAGTGATAGGTAAGTTTGGATGTACCAGCATTGACCTAACCATTTCCAGTAGGGTTCTGTTTCTTTTCTTCGCAACACCATTTTATTGAGGAGTATATGGAATAGACAACTGTCTTTCTATTCCTTTTTGATCACATAATTTTCTGAACTCATCAGATAAATATTCTCGACCTCGATCGGATCTCAATGCTTTTATTTTCTTGTTTAATTGATTTTCTACCAAGTTCATAAATCTTTTGAAACAACTCAATGCTTCAGATTTATGAGAAATCAAATAGACATATCCGAATCGAGTATAATCATATATAAAAGTGATGAAATAAACAGCCCCATGCCTTCCTTTCACATTCATTGGATCACAAACGTCAGAATGGATTAAATGCAGAGAAAATTCAGCTCTTTTACCTTTTCCAAATGATTTCCTTGTCGTTTTCCCTACTAAGCAATGCTCACATCTGGGCAAATTGACTTTTTCAATGTTGCCCAACAAGCCATCTTTGGCTAGTCTATTCATACGTTGTTGGCCAATATGACCAAGTCTAGCATGCTACATATTCACATCATTATCATATGAAGTGGAAGACGTGAAAAATAGAATAATAAATATTGACATCACCACGGTCAACATATAGTATAATAAAACCATCCAGAAAATGACTACAACCATAGTAGTTTGTATCCAAATACAAATCTACACCTCTATTATGGAAGTTCATATTAAAACCAAGTTTAACTAACACCAAAACAGACACTAAATTTCGATGAATCTCCGGAGTATATTGAACATCATGTAGGAACAAGGTGCGTCCACCATGCATGTTCAATTGGCATGTGCCAATTCCTTTAACTTCAGCTTTGGAGTTATTTCCCACATAGATCCACTTAGTTCCGGTTTGTACTCATCGGAATTCCACGAAGGATCCTCTATCTTTCGCTACATGGTCTGTTGCTCCTGAATCTACAGTCCACAAAGGATTGGATTCAGTCAATAATACAGAACTTGACACATAAGCAAAGTTCTCAAATGTACAAGAGGTGTTTACCTTTTTCGGCTCACAATAGTTGCGAGCATAGTGACCTTTTTCTTGTCACAATTGTAACACCTCACCCTTGACATTTTCTTCACTTGAGGACGTTTTCCTCTCTTGTGTTGGTCAACTCTTGATTTCTTGTAATAAGGACTTGATCCTTTGTATTCCCACATATTGAACGAATCAATAAGCTTGCGCTTAGAGCTCAAAGCCCTTTCTGAGCTAGAACCGGCATTGCAAATGTCTATTTTCGACTCAAATGCCGTTAGGCGGTCCTCTACTAGCTCAAGGTGGCGCATGGCATTCTCAAGATCTTCCATAACATCATGAAGAGCTTCTAGTACTTCTTGCTTTTTTAGCACATATTGAATCTTCATATTCAATATTTCACAATTGTTGCCGTTCATATTAGCAATTACGTTCTTAATTGCTTAAACCATCGATATGAACACATTAAACATATATGCACGAATAATTAATGCCTATCATTTATGTATACACTTTACATAGACTCATCATATCAATGAACAATTTCAAGAAAAGTTTCAGAATCAAAAGGTCACTATGTTTCCAATCATCCTCCAAAAATCCTAACTTAAAACTATTATTAATATAATTGTCTTATGCAAAATAAATTCTATGAAGTTACAAAAACTTCTATAAACTACCCACAGCAGTCAACAATTAATAGGAAGCAAATAATATTTGACATCCAATAGAATAATAATGTTTTCACATAATACAACTATCCACTACACTAAGTAATATATACAGAGGAAAATATCAACATAGAAAGAGATATTTACACCTAAAACATCTCAAACTAATCTAGGAAATAAATAGGGAAAGTCCCTGCTAATCTATCAGTCAAAATATCTAAAAAATTTGAAGGCACATTTACCAACCATGGAAAAACTTTTGGAGAGCTTTCATGTCGTCTCCAAGGCGCATTTACTCTACGCCATGTGGCGCTTAATCTAAGGGTTGAAGTTTTGGTTAACTCAATCCTATAGAATTTTCTCACAAAATCTACTAGTAGCCTCCTATAACTTGGGACCACGTTGACCTTCCATATGCGATCTAACACTGTTTGACATTCAGGTGGAAGAGTGTTTATCAAGGCCGGCACCTTCTCAAAATCCAGCATAAGATAACCATTCTAGATGATTTCCTGTATCATCTGATTGACCCTGATCACATGTGATACTAAATCACCATCATGCCACCGATAATTAGCTAACTCTGTTATCAGCCTTTTAAGTCTTGCTCTTCATTCGTTCGTTTTCGGGAATGCAGGTATCCATGTATAACGCATCATAGTTCCTGCAACAAATGCAAAACTAAAAATGGATCACTTATAATTCATAATAAACATAAGAGAAAATACATAATTTTCCATGATTCATACAATAAATGCAGAAAAAAAAATGGATTACTTATAACCCACATAGACATAATTGAAAAAGAAATAGATTCTTTTTTCTTTTTTTTTTTGGGTCAACGGTTAACGGTGGTCAACGCAGGTCAATGGTCAACGCCGGTCAACGCAAGTCAACGCCGATCAACGGTCAATGGATGACTGGGTCAGGTCAATGGGTCGGTCAACGAGTCCTCCGAGTCGAACGGGTCGGATCGGGTCGGGCCGGTCGGACCGGTGAGGCCAATCGGACCGGTCGGGCCGGCACGTGTCCTGCGCGTGTGTGGGCAACGGCCGGCCGACGTCACGATGATGTCAGCCGGCACATGCCTTGCACACGTAGACGGTTGCCACGCGCGCGTGCGGTTACCGCACGCGTGCGTTGCACACGCCGACGAAGCCGAACTTTTTGGCCACGTGTGGTGGCGCATCCAGCGGCGTCCGACGACGAGCGACCACTCGAAATTCTTGTATCCCTGAGCACTTCAACCCTAAGCAATTAGAATCGCAATTCGATCTACGGAAAAACCAAAAATAGGGCGAATAGTACAGCGTCGGGATTATCCATCTCTAAAACTATTAACAGTGACGTTTAACAAAAAACAATCAATCAAAAAATGTTTACAAACGTAAACAGTAATCCAATGTTGGTTTGAGATTCGGGAAACAGATCCCCAGAACAGTAATTCGACACGAATCGAACACAAACGTAGCGGAAGCGAACCCAATAAATTCATGAATCACCAATCCTAAGGCACATCACATAAACGAACGTACTTTTATTTCCACGGACTAAACCCCGGTGTTGCGAATTAAAGAGGAATAATCAATGCTGTTCTTCAGAGGATTCTTTTGTACTGTTCTTCAGGAGAAAACAGGGTGAGAGGACATGACTTCTGAGAGAGGACGTGCGTCAGAGAGAGAGAGAGAGCGTAATCTCTCTTTTCTTTTTAGAATACGTAACTCTTCAATCTCAGATTAATTGCCGCTCTTAATTTTTTTCCTTTATCTATAATAATTTCCTCCATGGGCCCTCAACTCACGGGCCAGACCTTTTTGGACCCAACATGGGCGGATGGGCCAACTCAGGCCCATCAAAAGGAAAAATCCATCACTTGTGTTCATCCAAACTATTAAGGTAGGTCTTATGTGTCATTCATCATGATGAACAAGTGTTAGTGGTGCATATGGATCCAAAGGGCAAACATGAGGCTTATGTGACAATACCTAGTAGAGAGAGACATTGTAGTCCTTATTTTAAACTAGAATGCTTTTGCATTGTCATATACGTGAATTTTCTCAAATTTCTCAAGGTCACGGGATAACTTAAATTAGTCACTTTGGCATATTGATTACCTTAACCAAATCGAATCAAAATAAGATATTCAATAGCTAATTTTTATTATTTAGGGTGAGAAATGGGGTGGGGATCAAGCCCCGCCATAAAGTAGATTTGGCAAATAAATCAACTTAAATTCTTCCTTGAACTTGAAAATCCAACTAGTTACATGGAATTGGTCAAATGATCAGGACTCATCCTTTATATATTTTCTCATATGAGATTGGCCTTTCTTCGTGCCTCCACATATCATGATTACGTTGATTCAAGGGAACCTAAGTGGAGTAGGGTGGTAAGGGTTGAGGGTTACTCACTATGCCACTTGAGCAATTTGACCATTTGGTTAAAGGCCAATGACAAAAGGACTTGATACAATAACATCAATATGTTGGAGGATTTAATGACACAGAGTGAAACTTAAAGGGTTAAATTGTATGTAACCCACTAAGAAAAAAATATAGATGCTTTTTCCTTGGATGCATAAGACCCCTTGTATCAAAATATAATCTTTTTCCACAAGGCACTTTCTATAATTGCATAAACCAATAGCTTTAATTGAGAAGAATTCCACGGTACGTTTTGGTAGAAGTTGTTAGTGGCCAGCAATAAATTCTCTTGCGAGTAGCCATTCTCCTTATTTTGATAGTTCTCCTTATTTTCGTTCAATAAATAACTAAATAAATAAATAAATAAATAAATAAAAGTTACTATGATGATTAGGAGAATAACTAAGGTAAGAAATTGATATTATATGTTATTCTTTTTTATATTTGGAAGTCTTGTTTGCTTAAATATAATTTAATTTGTGTAAGCGCTGCAAAAGGTCGAGCCTTCCTTTTCCCACTTAAGTGAAAAGGGAGTCCCTCATTTGCCTTCCGCGGTTCGAGTTCCCTCTCCCATCCCAACTTGTCGAAATGTTGTCTCTCATAGGTCTTGTGCAAGGATTTTCCTGAGAAATGAACAATCGGAGCAGAAAATGACCGAAATTGACGATCAAAGAAAGCGCAAATATAAAGATTACAAATAAATAAGACCGTTAACAACATTAACAAATGTAAAATTTCTTTATTTAATCGACTAATGAGTGCTCCAAGAGCACATTCTTCATGTACTAGGATTTGATATTGTTTTTACTAGATGGATTTAACAAAGACTAACATATTTTAGTCTAGTTTTACTCACCTTGTTCTCCCACCCAATTCAAGTTTCCCTTTCTCTTCATCTTGTCTCTGTTTTTACTTCTTCCTTTTTTCAATAATTAGTAATCCCATCCTCATTCCACGCGGCCCTGGCACTTCCGCCTCCCGTGCTACGATGAACTCAAAGATTTCCTTTTTTTATTGGGATATGTTCAGTAGAAGTCCTAAAACTTGTCAAGAAAGTGCAATTGAGTCCTAAAACTTACAAAAAATGCAATCAAGTCCTAAAATTTGTTAAGTTAGTTCAATTAAGTCCTAAAGTTAACACCGTCAAGAAAGTTAACGGAATTGCCGACGTGGCGCTCATAATAATTTAAATGAATTTTTTTATTATATATATGACTTTTTTAAATTATTTTTTATTCAAAATCTTTAAAAATAAGATAAAAAATTAAATAGGAAAAGCTAAATTTATTTAAAAAAACAAAACTATTAAAAAAAAAAAAAAAAAACCGGCGCCGCCCATCGCCGGAGGGGCCGGCGACGGCCACCCACCGGAGGAGACGGCGATGGCCGCCGGAGGAGACGGCAATGGTTGCCGCCCCCCGGCGGGTGGCCGCCCTCGCCGGGGTGAAGTCTTGTCGGCCCCCAGGTGAGGGCCGCCACCCCGCCAGTCGGGCGAGGACGCCTAGATCTGGCACGCCGCCCCCATGAGGGCCGGTGAGGCCTCGCGGGGCCGGCGACCATTGGCTTGGGGTCGGCGATGCTCGCCTAGATCTGGGCGAGCAGGCGTCGTCCGACGAGGCCCTTTCGGACGGGTCCGAGGGGGAGGAGCGGTTGCGGCTCGACGAGTCGGCCAACGAGGAGGACGAGGAGGAGGAGCTTGAGGTCGTCGCCCGCTCCACCAGCTCCGCCGATGAGGACGACGCCGCCCCCGCCGCCGCCGACGACGAGAATGGCGAGGCCGAGGAGGAGGAGGACCATGAAGTTCGGTTGCTTGGCGCCCGGATCCGGGCGAGCATCGTCGACCCTAGGCGAGGGCCGGCGAGGCCTCGCCCGGGCGGGCAATGGTCGCCGACCCCCACGAGGGCCGGCGAGACCTCGCCCGCGGCGTGCCCACCGATGACGCCCGGATCTGGGCATGCTGCGGGCAAGGTCTCGCCGGCCCTCGCGGGGCCGGCGACCATTGCCCGCCCAGGCAAAGACCACCACCCGCCCGTGGCGGCGATCACACAGCCCATTCGGCGGCCGTCACCGGCCCCTCCGGCGATGGGCGGTGGCGGAAGCTCCACCGGCAGCCTTTTTTTTTTTTTTAATTGTTTTTTTAAATAAATTTAGCTTTTTCTTTTTAGTTTTTATCTAATTTTTAAAGATTTTGAATAAAAAATAATTTTAAAAAAGCCATATATAAAATAAAAAATTCATTTAAAATATGACGTCGCCATCGTCAAGAATTTCCGTTAACTTTCTTGATGGTGTTAACTTTAGGACTCAATTAAACCAACTTGACAAGTTTCGGGATTTGATTGCAGTTTTTGTAAGTTTTAGGATTCAATTACACTTTCTTGACAAGTTTTAGAACTTATGTATCCCTTTTTTATTTTTATGTTTTAACCTTCAGAGTCTCGCTCTCCGTTTGAAGTTTTGAACGAGTATCATCACGTGCTGGGGAAAGTCACGTGAAGACTTTGGAGTGGGTGAAATGGAAACGGCATGAAATGGTGCTGAGCGCGTGGACTTAGGTTCAATTTGAATCCAGAAAGAACGGAATAATATAAAAACTATAAAGCATGTGCTCATGTGCGCTGCCCTTCCAGACCCAGGGGAAGTTCCCGGGAAGGTTGCTTCCTGAGATTTACAATCTAAGGAAAAATATTGCATATCCTAAGAGTACGACGTCAATTTTAATCTGATCCATTCATGCATCGACATTTGTCCAGATGAGTCCACATCGTTCCATTCACACGTGAATGGATCAAAGCAAAATTGATGTGACACTATTAGGGTATGTAATATTTTCTTGGTCTTGCTAGAACTTTCAGTCTTCTTGTCCAAAAAGAAATGGGAAATATGAGAACAAATGAAGATAGAAGCAAATTCTTTCTTTTTTTTTTTTTTTTGTGGGGAGGGGGGTTCGTATTTCAAGGGATTCTGATTTTTTATCCGGATTATTTTTGGAGAAAAGTGTCCCTGTTTCATCCTAGAAAAACAATGTGTTCGCTGGCAAGTTTAGAAAAACAATTTGGCCGCTCAGACTCGTCTATGATGAAGTTCATTCTGAATTTTGTAGAAAATGAACCCAATTTAGATCTACTATTTGGAATTTCTCCAGTTTTTATCTTTTTGGGTTTGCTCACTCTGGCTCGCGCCCTTCCACCTCAAGTGCCGCGTCCATTGTTGACTGGACCGTGCCAAGTTGATGAATAATAAATGCCGTTGTCGGTGGGAATCATGAGTGCAGCAGTGCAATATAATATATTTTTACTGGGAAAGAACGAAATACAGCTGGTTTTATTTGGCAGTTTTGCCGAAGTAGCGCAATCATCGCTGGTAAAGCAGTCGTCGGAAGACTTCACCCAATAGATGACCGCAAAGCCTATTTGGATGTCTACTCAAAGGATCCTTTCTTCTGGTCTCAGACGTTATTAGCAAGCCGCCATAACCTATTTCCTTCTTGCCTGAGTTTTGATCTCGTGAGATCTGTGAGCAAGAGAGAAATGGCAGAATCTGCAGTCTCCTTTTTGGTTGAGAAGCTTGCTATATACGTTGAGAATGAGGTGAAACTATTGAAAGGCGTACGTGGAAAAATTGAATTCATCAAAGATGAATTTGAGAGCATGAAGGCCTTCTTAGAAAGAGCCGAGTCGTCGCAAGAAGATAACCCTGAGTTGAAGGTATGGGTGAAACAGGTCAGAGAGGTCGCACACGATACGGAGGATATTCTGGATGAATGCATGCTCAATTTCGCAAGAGATCACGGACATGGGTTCATACGGTACTTTCACAAGATCGGGTCATCCATACAAAACTTGAAAGCACGTCATCATATCTCCTCCAAGATAGATGATATCAAGTCAAGAGTCGAAACCATTGCCGAACGGCGTCGGCGATACAATTTCACAGAGCAAAGTGCGAGCACATCCACCAGAGGCACCTCCTGGCACGATCACAGGGAGGATGCTTTTCTAATTGAGGAAGGTGAACTGGTGGGAATTGAAGAGCCGAGAGAAGAGCTTGTTAAGTGGCTTGTTGATGGAGAACCCGGGCTTAAAGTTTTATCTATCTTTGGGATGGGGGGTTTGGGAAAGACCACTCTGGCGAAAAAAGTCTACGACAATCAACAAGTAAAAGTCTACTTTCAAAGCCATGCTTGGATCACAGTCTCGCAGACTTATGAGATTGAGGATATTTTGAGGGATATGATTGAACAACTTCATGGAGAAATTGAGCAACAAACCCCACAAGGAATGGAATCTGCGAATAGCACGAGGCTCAAGCAGATGTTGAAAGGCTTTTTGCAGCAAAAGAGGTACGTCATTGTTCTAGATGATGTATGGAACTCGGAAGCACTACAAGGTATAAAAAATGCAATGCCTAATAGCAGTTTATGTAGCCGAATAATAATCACCACCCGCACGGCTGACGTTGCTATTGTCTCATTCAACCAATCAAAAGTTTATGAACTTAATTGCCTATCTCCGGAAGAATCATTGTCCTTGTTCTGCAAGAAAGCCTTCCATGGGAATCCCTGTCCTCCTAACCTAGAACACTTTTCTCAACAGATTTTGAACAAATGTGAGGGATTGCCACTTGCCATAGTGACAATTGGTGATCTTCTCTTGGGAAAAGATGTTTTGGAATGGGATATAATTTCTCGCAGCCTTGCTGCAGAACTAGAAAGCAATGACAGGATGCAAAATTTCAGGAAAATTCTCAACTTGAGCTACAATGATTTGCGTTATAACTTGAAAAGCTGCTTTTTGTACTTGGGAGTATTTCCAGAGGATCATTTGATTGGGTGTGAGAGACTCATCCGTCTGTGGATTGCAGAAGGATTCATTGAGAAAAGAGAAGGGATGACACAGGAGGAGGTCGGTCAAAGATATCTGAAGGAGCTTATAAACAGAAGTTTGGTGCAGATTGCAGAAACAACAATTGATGGAAGGCTAGAAAGTTGTAGGGTGCACTTGATGCGCAAATGTATCTTTTCTAAGGCAAGGGATGAAAATTTTGTTTCGTTTGCATCTGAGCAGAAAGTAGAATTGCATGAAAGAGTCCGGCGTTTGTCAATCCAACACCCTTGCAACAACGTGCTGAAGCAGCTAAATCTCCCCAGCCTACGCTCTCTGCTCATTTTTGAGTCAGAGACATCATCTAGCTCAGAAGAGCAATTTGTCCCAAGTGGCCATTCGCTGCTGAGGGTGTTAGATCTAGGAGATTCACCCCTTCTCGAGTTCCCCCAACAAATACTAGTTTTGTTCCACTTGAAGTATCTAAGTTTGAGAATGACCAAAGTGCACATTATTCCTAAATCAATTGGGAAACTCCAAAATCTAGAGACTCTAGATCTTAAACAAACGTTGGTCTCTGAGCTGCCTGTAGAGATAACCAAGCTTAAGAAACTACGGTATCTGATGGTGTACAGTTATGCAAAATTCACACCTTCTCGACCTTTTTGTTTTACTGTGGGATTTCTAGCTCCTAAGGGCATTGGAGTGCTGGCATCACTGCAGAAATTGTGCCATGTAAAAGCTACAGGTGATCGGAGTAAGAATACAATGCGAGAGCTGGGAGAGTTATGTCAACTGAGGAGGCTAGGCATAGCGGACCTAAAGAAAGATGATGCAACAGAACTATGCCACTCCCTCGAGAAAATGACCAAACTTCGATCACTAGAGGTGATTGCAGAAAGTGAGTTTGAAGTTATTGATTTGGATTTTCTATGTTCACCTCCCCCGCTCCTTCACCGTCTATATATCAAAGGATGCCTAAAGAAGCTACCTGATTGGCTTCCTTTGCTGAACAATCTAGTGACAATACGTTTGATAGAGAGCAGATTGAGATCGAGCCCCCTAATTGCTCTCCAGAATTTGCACAATCTCGTGGATCTTAAACTGACTAATGCCTTTGACGGGGAAAAATTGGTTCTTGGAGATGGAGCATTCCCACAGCTCAAGAGATTAACCCTCAAAAATTTGGAAAATCTAAGATTTGTGTCGATGAATGGTCAGGCAATGCCTCACCTTCAGTATTTCATCATTGACGAATGCAAGCACTTGGATTGGCAATCATTACTAGTTGTCATCCGTGGCCTCACCCTCCTAACGTATCTTCAATTCGATGACATGCCTGAAGAATTTGCGCTTGCGTTCTTTCCGTACAGCAGTAGCAAAGCTATGAGGGAGGGTATTTTGCAAGAGTGCTATGAGGAGGTGATGGAACGTAACCCTGAAGTTCACTTCCTCTGGTGGGAAGAGGATCACTGGGAGTGGTATGATCTTGACCTTCATTGCTATCATCTCATCAATAATAGGGTGATGAATAAGGTTCTTCCTAAAGTTTCATAGATCAAAGGGATGTATTGGGCCTTCTAATCCCCTCGGTTTGTCATGGATCTTTGGAGGCCTATCAACAAGAGAAAGAAGATCCTCTAGTATTTTTATGATTTCTTCCATTATCAATATTTTTTTCGGACATTTCAATTCTCTTGTCTTTGAATCTACTGCCCTCATGTCCCCCGGTGCTATCTTCTTGTTGTTGTTGTTATCTTATTTAGTGATGAGTACATTTGTTTCTTATTTTCTGCATTTGTTGGATGAAATTTGCTTTTGTTTTAGCCCTATATGGAGGAGAAAGAGTGATTTGACTAAAGAAAGAGAAGAATTACAATTTTCCTCTTGAAAAATCATATGTTAGGCATGTGTGAACCGAAAAATAGATGGAGGAATGATAGACGTAATAAAATGAAAGTTCAGTAGAGTTTTAACTATTAGTCGAAGATTCGCTAGCAAACGTATGGAGTTTTGTGTTATTTCTTCTTTCCTCATGCACATTATATTTCATCTTTCTAATACTTGAATTAACTTGTTATAAGCCATATATTACAGATTAAGTCTTTGTTATTCAAAATAATATGTGCCCAAAAGTTTGCACATGAGTACAGGATAAATCTGTGAAACATATTGAAGGACTTGCAAAATATGGATATGCGAATAATTGACATAAAACACATCAACAAAATTTTTAGATTAGGTAACTCTAAAAGTTCGGATTA
Organism: Eucalyptus sideroxylon; assembly: GCA_014182405.2. NCBI lineage: Eukaryota > Viridiplantae > Streptophyta > Magnoliopsida > Myrtales > Myrtaceae > Eucalyptus > Eucalyptus sideroxylon. Next base: position 5,984,928 of record CM024555.2, on the reverse strand, counting down.
GAAAAGTTGGAATTATTCAAGTGAAGGAAATGCAGATAGCCACAAAAGCGAAGTGTATATTCATAAGTATCTCATGAAGAGTAATAAGGATGTTTTATTCTTCTGCATTGCAAAGGTCTTCTATTGGTGTGGATTCGTGAGCACCATTGCATCCAATTAGATTTAGCCTGAGTTTTGTCAAAAGAAAATAGAAAATAAAAAATAAAAGAGACCGAGACTGAAAGATTTGTGCTCAAACCTCCTGCTCTAATACCACGAGCTTAAGTTGTTACGTAAAAGTGTAGTTTAATATTAAATATTACATTAAAGACCATATTTTGCAATAGCATGTATCGATTCGTGGCTGCAAGATTGGAATCTCATTTTTGGTTTTATCGTTTTTTACCATATTTCGGTATGAATGTATGTTCTTCTACAAAATTGAAAAGAGGACACGATTAACTTCTTTTGTGAAAAAGAAAATGCTACATGCATACCCTGTTTCAGCTGTAGTAGTTTTCTTTTATACTCGGACCTCAAGATTGCATCACTAGTAGCTAAGTTTTCCCCCCTCTCCACAATTTTGCAATCATTTGAGTAGAATTTATTCACATCGCGATCTAACCTCTCGTGCCTTGCCAATATTTAATGTCGAAATATAGTCATAATATTTCTCCATTGTCTGCAAGCTCGCTAAGATATAGGATAAACTTAACGCCAATTCTATAATAATTTAAATTTTTGAATTGCTTGGTTAACAATTCAATCATTTATTTGGAAGTAATTTTTCCCTTTTGCACTACGTAATGTAAAGCAAGACTAGATGTTGTCAATTAAGAATAATTATCACAAGTTAGTAACCTCTTGATAACATCTGGTCGGTCTATTGTTTTGCCTTGGATTCTGCAAATAAATTAAACCACACGATAAGCGGGACAAATTCTTTATCAACTTTTAACTCCAAGTGAAAGAGACTGCCAAAATTGCTCTAGTTCATTCAAAAGTCAGTAACCTCTTGATAGCACAAAGGCACTGATTCTCCCCAAAAGAAGGTAGCCCAATCCGATTCTTCTGCATTTTAATTTACTTTCTCAGTGGAAGGCAAACCATCTTTTCGTTAAAACAGAAGAAGTAAATTCTTTACCTTCTTTATTCACATCTTTCACTCTCCCCAAATACCAAGAAAAAAATTGGAAAGAAAAGGGCCAAAATATTTCTTCAGCCACTAGTATCTATCTACTGTCTCAGATTCTCAAATGAAGTAAAGTTTATACAATAATCACAGATGATAGAATTAACAACAGAGTTGCTGAAATTGTGGAGGAAGAAGAAGCTGCCGTCATCTGTTGGGGAAGACTCGTGGCCTCTCAATAAATGCAGAGTCGTACCGCAACTAATACTTGCTGGATTTTTGGAGTCATATCCATGTGAGGAATCTTCAGTCTGTTGCATTAGACAAATGCAATGCAAACTTGGTCCTCTCTCTCTCTCTCTCTCTCTCTCTCTCTCTCCATGTGAGGAATCTTCAGTCTGTTGCATTAGGCAAATGCAATGCAAACTTGGTCATCTCTCTCTCTCTCTAGAAAATTATTTAAGTCATTGGCATAATTGATAGGCAACATTTATACACAGACTTTTGATAGTGACTGTCTTTGTGCTTCTGAGAGATACATGGATCTTTTCTTAAGGTGAGATCAGGCCACTCTACAGTCTCTTCTCCACTGAGGATTCAAGGATGTCCTGCTCAATGAACAGGGCAAAAATAGAGCAAGAGGAACACCATAAGAGAGGCACTTCGCTAGATTGAGATGATAGACTAACACGTTAATGCAACATGACGTTCTTCAGGTCTGAGGAACGTTGAAAAGGAAGCTAGCGAGTACAGTTTCGGTTCATTTGGAAGAGAACTTTTCTCCAATTCTTTTTGCATAGCAATATCGAATACAAGTTATTAGCTGCATGGACCGTTCAACACAATTCGAAGCGCTCACTCAAGGCCTGCTCTGCAGATATCCTCCTGGAAACATCCCTGCAGATCATCTTACTCAAAAAGTCCTTAGCCGCCGCCAAGATGTTGTAAAGGCTCTCGCCAGGAACCTCAGGTTCCCCCTCAGCACAACCTCGAAAACCTCCAAGGCTGACTTGCCCTGGAACGGCGGCGACCCCACGATCATCATGCACAACACCACCCCAACCCTCCACACGTCCACCTCCTCGCCATACTCCCACCGCATCAACACGTCTGGAGAAACGGAGTAGGGCGTTCCCACGACACCCTCCACGGGCCCGCCATCATGCGACCAGGTCGCTGAGCCAAACCTCGCCAGCTTCAGCCCTTGAATCGAAGAGCACGTTTTCGTGCCTCACGTCACGGTGAACAATGGTCAGCCAGTAGCAATCCGCGAGGGCCGGAAACAATGCGTGATGGCGCAGAGGAGTTGCACCATGCAAGCGGCGGCATCAGGCTCAGGGAGGACCTTACGGGACAATATTCGGTCGTAGAGAGCGTCATTTTCGCAGAGCTCCAGCACGAGGGAGAGGTGGTCGTCGGTCTCACAAAAGTAGCGGTTTTTCAAATGAAGGGAATGCAGAGTTAGTATCTTTGGAAGGGCCCTCCCCCGCTGGGAACCTCAGGTTCCCTCTCAACACTTGCCTCGAAGGCCCCATGATCATCACGCACAACACCACCCCCACTGTTGTAAAATAAGGCAGAAACTAAGTGAATCTTGCATCATAACACTAGAGATTTACGTCATCCAATCTGTATATCAATACCTGCTTCATTAAAAAGAGCGAGCAGTAAATAATACAAATTTTACAATCAGATGCTCCAGTGTTTTTCGCATCTAGAATCCTAGATTATACTTAAATTCACAGTGTTTACACAGAAGACATCTCGATTGGATGTAAACCGTACAGAACGATATATCACCGTGTGTTCGGCTTGTCTCTAAGGCTCCGCCGTGATGCTTTATCGAGTCCGCGGTCAAAGCACCTTCCAGAGCCCTCCGTCGCGGCGTCGAAGTAAAACCACCAAAGTTCGTCCTTTTTATATTTCTCTCATGCGGCTGAAAAATCAAGAAAAATAAACCCTCCTCGTCATATGCCCGATCAACAGTAGCGTCACTTGTACGGCCTTCAGAGTAGTCAACATCTTGATTGATAATTTGGGATATTTACATATTTGCCACCTCTCGAAAGATAAAATAGATAAATTAAAGTAACAGCCCTTATCTTGGCTCAATAGGAGGACTCCAATAAGTTTACCAATCAAGAATTCCGGTCCAACTCATCTGATTCGGATCGGTTCTCCAACTCGTTACTATAATTTAACACCGGCACTCCTCATGTCCACCACCTCGCCATTCTCCCTCCCCATCAGCTCCTCCAGTGCATCGTAGTACGGCATTCGCATGGCACCTTCCACGGACCCGCCCTCATGCGACCGGGCTGCTGAGCTGAAGTCCGCCAGCTTCAGGGCGTCCCTCAAATCCAAGAGCATGTTTCGGGCTTCACGTCCTGGTGAACGACACTCGGGGGGAGGCAATGCGTGAGGGCGCGGAGGAGTTGCCCCATGCACACGGCGGCCTCAGGCTCGGGGAGGGCCTCACGGGACAATATGCGGTCGTAGCGAGTGTCTGGTTCGCAGAGCTCCAGCATGAGGGAGAGGCGGTCGTCGGTCTCGTGGCCGTCAAGGATCCTGAGGATGTGAGGGTGAGGGGAAAGGAGGGTCATGAGCTTGGATTCCTTGACGAGGCATTGGCGGTAAGTGGCGTTGGAGGGACGGCGCTTGTCAATGACCCTGTAAGCGGCGAAGGAGAAGCAGCGGAATATGGTACCGAAGCGGCGGCGGCCCATTTCGTTTGACACCTGTTATGTGCTCAAGTTTTTCGCTCGTCATGGGCATTTTTCTATATCCGTTTCTTCTCCGTCTCTATCTAATTTGATTTCGTCACAGCGGGTGACTTTGCTTTTAATGGGAGGCAATATGTTTCTTCTATTTCGGAATAGGCCAAGGACATTCACCGTGCGACGGGAGACATCGAGAGATTGTCTCGAGTTGACTTAGTTATATAACTCATTCCCCTAGCAAAATGATTTATGTAATACTTAGTAAAAGATTTCTGAAAAAGAGGTGACAATTTTGTCATAAAAAAATTCAAACGGACGGATCATATTAAACACGAACTGAAAAGTCTGTCGTATTACTTGTTTACTTATATTTGTAATTAATCTTTAAGGCTAAGTTATTGTTATTCTAATTTTAATTTAACTTGATTCTTGTCCCTTCATGAGAGTGGATGTGTGCCATGAAAAAAAGGGATGAATTGAGACGACCAGTACTGGTCGAAGCAGGGAATTTAATGTTTAGTTATAACATCATCAAGGGAGGGTGATGAGCCGCGTTTCTCCCTGAAGTATGGTAGATCAGAGCGATGTATTGGCCTTGCCAGTCGCCAGAGTCAACAAAGAAATCATCTTTATTATACTGGTCGAAGCAGGGAAATTAGGTTTAGTTATCGGTTGCCAGATTGAATGATAGACAGAAGGACAAAACGAAAAATAAGGAGAGAGAGACAGAGAGACAGACAGATGAAGAAAGAACGGATTGGCCTTCACGCAAACGGAGCCGTAAATCTGTACGATGGGCAGTTGTGCACTCAATATTTCCTTTTCCTTTTCTTCTTTTCTACTCTTTTCTCTTAATTTCCTGTTCGAAAAATTTCGGGGTATTTACATTCCAATCCTTGGCCTCGTCCTAAAACGTGAAAATAACTAATAATGCTTCCTTTGGAAACAAGTGACATAACACCATCTTTATTATTCGAATATAACTTTATCCATTTTTGTTATGCAATATTAAAATGCATTCTAATAAAAGATACACGCATTTCAACAAATATTTGTGCGATAAGAAAGATTCGAAATCAAATTTGAATTCAATGCCATTATCTACGCATAATCAAGTGGTTCTTATTGGTCAAAATGGAATACCAATTCAAAATGTATTGACAGTCTATGATTTCAACATGCGCCTTATCTATGTTGGAGATGAACATTTCTCCATGCACATTACTTTTTAATATTTCTAAACTATTCTTTTATGAGGATGAATTCCAGCAATTATTTTAAGGAATGTTTCGTTGCACTATTTTCTTTTGTATGAACAGTGACAACTACATGGACAGAGCAGCATATCCATCCTTCTGGGAATCAATTTACATTCTTATAATTGAAGGCCAACCGTGTTTAGCACTTGGTAGCCACCGTGCTCAAGTGTTTTTGCTCGTTACGGGCATTTTAGTATGTTTGTTTCTTCTCCGTCTCTCTCTAAATTTGATTTTCCCAAAGCTGGTGACTTTGCTTTTAATAGGAGGCAATAGGTTTCTTCTATTTTGAATTACGCCTAGGATATTCGGCCTGCGACGGAAGACATGGAGAGATTGTCTTGAGTTGAGATAAACAGCTTTTAAGTGCATTCACAAGTTTGTTGTACAACTCATTCACCTAGCAAAATGATTCATGTAATATTTAATAAATGGTTTATGGAAAAGAGGTGACAATCTTCTGAGGAAAAATTATAATGACCGGATCATATTAAAAACGAACAAAAAATCTGTCATCTTACTTTTTTATTTTTTATTTTTATCATAATTGTAATCAATCTTTATGGCTATGTTCTTGTTATTCTAATTTTAATTTAACATGATTCTTGTTCATTTATGAGAGTGGATGTGTGCTATAGAAAAATGGGTAGAATCGGACAATTAGGCTACGCATGACAACGCTTCTGTTCCTGGGAAGAGATTTTTTTCAGAAATAGTTCTTTTCCATTTCTACTCCGGGGAACAAATTCTGAATAAAAGAACCCATTTGGTAACGACATAAAATTTCTATTCTTGGAATAGAAAAAGAATAGAAATGCGTTTGGTAATGCAACAATTTCTTTTTTGTATTTATTCATTTTTTATTCTTGTCGACGACGGATCGTTGCCGCCGCCGCCTGGCGGCAGCGGCGGCGGCGGCGGCGGCGGCGGGCGACCGGCGGCGGCAGCGGTGGGCGGTGGCTCTGGGCGGTTGACGATGGTCACAGCAAGAAAAGGAAAGAGAAGAAAAATAAAAAAGAAAATCAGCTTATTTCTAGAAATTATTTTTAGGAATAAGAAGCAACTTTTTTTGCTTCTCAAAATTGTTCCCGAACAAAAAATTAGAGAAATTATTTCTGGAAACAAATGTTTTACCAAACAGGTTTCTGTTCTTTTTTGTTCCGGGGAATAAAAGAACAGAAATTGGGAGAAACATGAGCGTTACCATGCGCTACCTTAGTACTAATGATCCCTATTTTGAGTTGGCAAGCCCATCAGCACAACCCATTCAAGGTGTGGGTAAAAATATTTCTTCTAAAAATCGTGATTTTGTGAAAGAGGGGGATCATTTTACTACTAGCCTAACCTATTCGACGGTGGAAACGAGCATCAATCGATTACTTGATTCCAAGGCAAAAATTGGATGTGCCATTGATGCAAATTGGAAACATATATTGGATCTATGAAGAAGCATGCCTCTTGTCTCTCCCCGTCATGATGAGCCAATACTAACCCACCCTTGGAGTTAAAACAAAATGCTTTTTTTTCCCTTCTTCTTATCATTTTGGAATTATTTACGTCTTGTTCATAAAAGAATTTGAAATGAAGATTTGACATCTCATAGTCTCACATCAAATGAAAGAGGCATTATTAAGTGATTTGTAAGTCAATATTTACCTTCAAATGATCAACTCAACACCTAATGTTGACCAGCACGGATTGATATAGGGAATATTACCAAGCATAAGGAGAGAAAAGAGGCGAAAAAAGTACAAGTTATACATCTTAATCGATGGAAAGGGACTTGTATCGAAGAAGGGCAGAATCAATTTGTGAGGATTAGCAGCATATTGCTACAGTTAGTCCCCTACGTAACAGAAATTGCAATAGTGAAGTTAGCAGGAAAAGGGAGGTGGAGGTGAGAAAGCCAAATATCATTAAGGATGATTAATTTCAAGCATGAAGATCATCAATCTTGTGCTTACTATCATTTCGCAACAGCTCATTATCTCCACGACATTTTAGAAAGAATGATCGTCCTCAATAATTGCATGGCTCACTACGTTCAAGTCATCACCTATTTAGGTATTTCGAATATAACAGTTTCAAGTGCAAGTCACCATATAATACTTAAATTATTGTACCGGACGGGTCTATATGCCTTGTGCTTATCGGAACTATTAAATTTGATAAGTCTCATGCGTAATTCTTTGTGTTGAACAAGTGTTAGGGGTGCTCGAGAGTGTAGGCACTAGGCTCAAGTGATTATACCTTAGTAGGATGGGCATAGCAATCCTCCTTTTAAATGAGAATGTTTCTGCACTACAAATATATGCGAGCTTTCTCAAATTTCTCGAGATCGTTGGGTGACTTAAATTTGTCACTTGGACATATTGATTATCTTAATCATATCAGATCAAAGTAAGATATTCCATAGCTGATTTTTGAAAGTGCTAATATGAACACCTAGAAGGGGGTGAATAGGTGTTTAAACTAAACCTTGACGAATATATGCGGAATAAAATAAACTTCAAGTAAACTAAAAGAGTTAAGGAAGAGAATAAGAACACAAGATTTATAGTGGTTCGGCTTAGTCCAAGTCGACGTCCACTCTCCCACACTAACAGCCTTCTTGGCTGGATTCCACTATACAATCAACAAGATATTACAACTTTGAGTGCAAACACTTAGTAGTAAATGACACTATCTTACTAAGTCACTATTTTGATATTTCTCTCTCGATCACAAACGTTTAAGCTCAACAAAGACAAGTGTATGAACAAAGATCTCTCGGACTTTGAAATTATAAATTCTATGCTCTATCTCTTACTTGCTTATCGGTCATTCATCTCCTTAAATATTCCTTCACTTCCAAACTAGCCGTTGGATAGTATCTTGAGGATCATCTTCCAATCTACCCATTGGATAGCTCTGTATCTAGAAGATTTGGTAGCCGTTGAGTGACAAAGGTAGAATCCCAAATTAATTCTGATCGCCCATACAAACAGAATTTTGGTTTCTATAAGTAGAGTTTCTTCGCATAGAAAGATCTTGTCTTCAATATCCAATTGTCAATCAATTAGATTGAGTCAATCAAATCAATTTTGATGTGGAATCCAAACCAGATCACTAGCCGTTATATGATTGGGCTCGTATTACGTTCTGTCAAATCTTGATGTAAAGTCTGAGTGCAATAGACTGTACGATCTGAGTCTGAGTGCAATAGACTTTACAATCTGAGTTTGAACATATTCCATTTCTGAACAGATTTAGCTTTCAGGTATGAACACCGTCTGAATAAGTTCAGCTTCAGTATAAAGTCTGTCTTTTGGTTCTTCCAAGTATAGACTTTGATAATATCCTTTACATGTTCTATCATCTGCATAGTTTATTACTCAACCATCAAACGTGTTAGTAGCCTTTGATTTATTTTGTCATTTTCAAAATATCATGAGGGATTTCTCTAACAATCTCCCAATTTTTTATGATGACAAAACAATATCTGAATATGTAGATTTTAAAAATATTAATTTAAATCAAAGGATATCAGAAGATAGCAAATAGATTGAGCATAACAATATATCGAAAAATAATCGCAGCTCAATATTATGCAATAAATAATATCAACCAATTAACACATATGCATATTCATATCTTCTCCCCCTTTTTGTCATAATCAAAGAGCGATAATAATGGAAAAAGTATCACATAGAGAACGATAACAAATATCTTGCATAAATCACAATTTCCAAAAACCAACTTTTATAAAGCAAGTCGAATATTAAAGATATGCAATATAGCTCACTTCGATCATATATATCAGAAATATCCAATAAAAATCACAAATGCATCATAAAATTCATGTACCCTTTTTGTCATAATAAAATGATAATATCAATAAAAGATTTATTAATGACAAAAGGTAATAAAAGATGCACTGATCGGATTTCTTAGAACTTGGTAAGTTCTGATCACATTTACCTTTTCCTTCCTTCTATAATAAGATCACGATCATGATTGATTCAAAAAGATTTTTCTAAAATTGATCAAGGCTCCCCCCTCAATTTGTTGCCTTTTTTAGATGATCACGATTCTTTCATTTCTTTTAGATTCATGTTCTCCCCCTGTTATCATGACAATATTTGCGAATAGAAACAATTGTTGCTTGTGCATGTTGAACAGAATATATTTCCAGTATTTCCTTTGTAGCAAAAACATCCGTAACGATCACTTGCATTTTGAAATTCGAGGCAAAAATTTATTTTCTTCAATCAAGCTCGTCTCGAATTCAACCTGCATCAACTTAACAAACTTTTTGCACAAATAAGCTGTAATAATATCCACGTAACATATAATACCCTTTCTTTAAATAAATAAATAAATTGAATAGCATATATAAAGTTATCAATTATTAAAATTCTGAACTACTCAACCTTCCGTATGACACATAAATGATTTCCTTAACAATTTGCAAAAATTTTGCACAAGGAATAGAATCTTTGAGCCTCCAAAAGATAGTATAGAATCTCCATGTTTTTCTGATTGAGTTTTCCAAAATCCATATGGAAGATTCTTTTGTGACCTGCAAATTCTTATATAACAGATAATAATCTTCGCAAAAATGTCACGTAATATATTCCTTTGATTTGCAGATCAAATTTGCTAGATATAATATATCTTCTAAGAATATAGCAAGAATATCCATGAATATGCAGTAATATCTTTTGAGATCAAAGAGATTTCTTTGAGCATAAATTTCAGATATGTATTTTGCAAAAGGAAAATAGATATTTCTGTCACATGCCAAAATTGCAGTGCCTTATACTTATAACAAAAGATATTCACAATATAATAAATAATCATCCAAAATCATGATAAATGCACGTAGAAATTTACAAGGCATGATGATAAAAAATATTCTCTTACCCATGGTATATATTTGAAATATACCATTAAAAAAATAAAATCATTACCAATCTTCGCCGAAGATTCTTTTCTTATTGCATCAAAATATGCATAAATTTGCAATCATTCTTGCCTTATTGAATTTCCTACAATCAACTCATTTCCTTTTTGGTATTCATCAATTTGGATCCTTCCATGACGTTAGAGCAAATTATAAAATCTCCATAGGTACACAAATATTCTTTCTTAATTCATCATAACAAAGTATTCAAAGAAAGAATATTATGCACAATGATATTTTGAAAAATAAATTCTCACTGAGTCATAGTACGATAAAAACAGAGAGAATAAAATCTTTGAATATCTAAGAATATATTGCACCATCACGTAAAAAAGATTTTTACTTTGCAAAATATGACTAAATCTGAGAGTATAAAATTAGACAAAATAATTTGAATTATCTCAAATAATCACACGTATTAAATTAAATCTCAACTTACGAATTACAAAAACAAATCACACGATTCTTTCTTCAATAAATATGATCATTATAAAATTTCAATCAACCAAGGATATGTCGAATATCAAACATAATGAGAATTTTTAAATTTTGTACTCAAACCAAATTGAGGAAAAAAAAAATATACACAATTCTTACCAAACTCTCCTTCTTCTCTTCCTTTATTTCCTGCAAAAATAAATATCTTTTCTTTGGTACCCATTTTTTCTTGGGTCCATGAGAGTTAGTAGAGTATGCTATTTTTACCCAGTCTTTCTTAATAGGTCTCCAGATTTTAGGACAATATTTTTTGAAGTGCTCCAAATCTCCACAATTTGAATACTTGAGGGCATTTCGACCAACAGATTTTGTAAAGTTCTTTTGAAAATGATTCTTGTACGCAAGTCTGGGAGGTCTTTGTTTAAGTCTCTCCTTGACTTTAGGAAAATCAATTAGAGAATCACTTTTCTTATTAAAACCAAGTCCCGACTTGTTATAGTAAGGTACTTGTATGGAAAGGATATGCTCTAATGTTTTTGAACCATTTGAAAATCTTGTCGAAATATTTGAAAATTCTTTCTTCAAAGAATCATTTTCTTTGACGAGTAAATCTCGACTTTCTTTTGTTTGTAGAAAATCTTTTTGCAAAATTTCAAAATTTTCTTTTTGAGAAAGATCATGTTGCCTAAGCCGAAAATTTTCCTTTTTAAGTTCGAAGATCTTTTTAAGAGAAGATTTGAGATTTAAGCAAAGCTCATTTATATACTTTAAAACTTTGAGAGGAATTTTTGAATAGCTTACCTTGATTTCCTCATCTGATTCTAAGTCTGTGTCCGAGTCAGACTTTGATTCTGAGTCTGTGTCTGAGTCAGACTCAGATTCTGAATGTGTCATCAAACATATATTTCCTTGCTCATCGTTTTTTTTTTTTTATTGTTCTTTTCTGGCCATTTTGCTTGTATTTTCTTCTTCCACTAAATTTGCTTCCTTTTCTACTCAGTTTCTTGAATTTCTTGACCATAAAAGCAAGTTCTTCGTCGTCCATGTCATTTTCTGAGTTTGTTTCATCGAAAACAGCGTTAGATATTAAAACAATGGACTTCTTACCTTCGGAATCTTCATCATTGAGTTGTTCCACTTCATAGGATTGAAGAGTGCCAATCAATTCATCAACGGAAAGTGGCATAATTCTTTGAGTCTCTCGGATTGAAGTCTTGACATGGTTCCAATCTTTTGAAAGACCTCGTAAGAGCTTGTTGACCTTCATTGGGGAAGAAATTGGATGACCTTGATATGCTAAACCATTTACAATTTATGTAAAAGCGGCTAAACATATCTCCAATCGATTCTCCTTGCTTCATCTTGAAGGATTCATATTTGCCAAGCAAGAAGTTTACTTTTGTTTTTTTTACACGATCGGTCCCTTCATATGTAACATGAAGTCTATCCCAAACTTCTTTTACTGTTTCACATGAAGAGATTCTGTTATATTCAACAGGAGACAAAGCGCAATATAAAGAATAAATAGCTTTTATATCAAGCGCTTCTCTTTTGGATATCTCCGTCCGAGACATAGAAGCAGGGGGTTTGCTTTCTTTGTCTTTGTCATTCTTATTTGATTTGGATGCAGCAGTGGGATTGATTCCTTTTTTCCACAACATCCCATTGCAAGGGATCTTTGGATCTTAGGAATGCCTTCATTTTGTTCTTCCACACATTGTATTCCTTTCCATCAAAATATGGTGGCCTTGTGTTGCTTCGTCCCTCCATAAGTCCTGGTGCCAAGATACTAGCCATAAAAGATCTTTAGCTTAAAAGTAAAAACACTTTTATAAACTGAGCACTTGGCTCTAATACCAATTGAAAGTGCTAGTATGAACACCTAGATGGGGGTGAATATGTGTTTAAACTAAACCTTGACAAATATATGCGGAATAAAATAAACTTCAAGTAAAATAAAATAAAAGAGTCAAGGAAGATAATAAGAACATAATGTTTATAGTGGTTTGGTTTAGTCCAAGCTTACGTCCACTCTCCCACGCTAACATCCTTCTTGGTTGGATTCCACTATGTAATCAACAAGAGATTACAACTGTGAGTGCAAACACTTAGTAGTAGATCACACTATCTCACTAAGTCACTCTTTTAGTATTTCTCTCTCGATTACAAACGTTTAAGCTCAACAAAGACAAGTGTATGAATAAAGATCGCTCGGACTTTGGAATTATAAATTCTACGCTCCATCTCTTACTTGCTCATCGGTCCTTCATCTCCTTAAATACTCCTCCACTTCCAAACTAGCCGTTGGACAGTATCTTGAGGATCGTCTTCCAATTTACCTATTGGACAGCTCTGTATATAGAAGATTTGGTAGCCGTTGAGTGACAAAGATAGAATCCCAAATTGATTCTGATCGCCCATACAAACAAAATCTTGGTTTCCATAAGTAGAGTTTCTTCGTATAGAAAGATCTTGTCTTCAATATCCAATTGTCAATCAATTAGATTGAGTTAATCAAATCAATCTTGATGTGGAATCTAAACCAGATCACTAACCGTTATATGATTGGACTCGTATTACGTTCTGTCGAATCTCGATATAAAGTCTAAGTGCAATAGACTGTACAATCTGAGTCTGAGTGTAATAGACTTTACAATCTGGGTTTGAACATATTCCGCTTCTGAATAGATTTAGCTTTCAGGTATGAACACCGTTTGAATAAGTTCAACTTCAATATAAAGTCTGTCTTCTGGTTCTTTTAAGTATAGACTTTGATAATATCCTTTACATGTTCTATCATCTACATGGTCTATTACTCAACCATCAAACATGTTAGTAGCCTTTGATTTATTTTGTTATTTTCAAAACATCATAAGAGATTTCCCTAAAAATTTTAACTATTTAAGAGGAGAAATGTGGCACGGTTCAAGCCCCCACAATAAAGCAAATCTTGCACATAAATCAGTTCAAGTTCTTCTTCAAATTGGACAACCAACCAGTTAGAATAAAGCAGATCTGATTAGAACTTGTACTTTATCATTTTCTCATCAGCAATTGCTTCACGAATTGAGATTATGCTGATTCAAGAGAACCTAGGTGGAGCACGGTGGCAAATAACGGAAGGATTTGATTTGACAATTTCAGTAAGTTAGAGAATTTGACAAGACAAAAAGTGAAACTTAGAAGATTAAATTGTAATCAACCCGTTAAGAAAAAATGTCAATTTTTTAACTGAAGATATAAATGCCTTTACTCTGGATGCATAAGGCCTGATATCAAAATATAATCTTCATCCAAAAGGTGCTTTCTGAGTCGCACGAAGCAACAGCTTTGACCAAGAAGAAATCCATAGTGTGTTCTGGTGGAAATTATCCAGAGAAATATTTAAAGCAGAAGAAAACAAGGTGCAACTTGCAAGTTAAATATATTTTTCTTCAAATGTTCTATAACATCCTCATTAATATCTTCTAAACTCATTAATTAAAAAAATAGCTTGAGTACAGTATTTTCCAATAACATGCCTTTTTTTTTTTGGACAATCCAATAACATGCTTTAGGTTTCAAATTTGAGGAGAAATAGGAAACACAGAAAACGACGAAAACAAAAGAAAAAGGAAGAACCCCACAAAAGAGTATGTTAAGCCTTAGTGAAAGGGAATTCCACATCGCCCCATTGCTGTTTAAAAATCTCCACACCTACCATGCACTAACAACTTAAGCTTTTAGGATGAGACCTCATAATCATCATTATATTCACCATACATGAGATTAAACATAGCAAGTGCCGTAACTTTAGGACAATATTTACTCGAATGTCATAATTTCACAAGCCCATCTATCTTGATACATATAGATTTTGGAGCATAAAAAGTGGACAAAATTGAGCTTCTCATTCAAACGTGAGAGAAAATCTCACGAGAAAAATCAAAGCTGGTTAGGAAAATTGCGAAATGAAGATGCAAAGAATGTGGAATCTAAAGTGAAACAAGTTAGTCAATCATTGCGATGAATTAGTCAAGTCTTCGCATTGAGAGTTACCCAATTGCAGTTTTCAAAGGAAAATGATGGTAAGAGACTTTTCTCATAGAGCTCGCCATGGAAAAATTATCAATATAATGCAGGAAAAGAAGACCACAAAATATTGGGTCCATGATGGGGACAGCTAAGTCATTCACTGCCGGTCGAGCGGTAGGTCCTGTGCTGGTCTTTCTATTATTTTTATCTTTTTACCTTTTCTCCGACTTTTTGAACACGGCGTGGATTACTTAATTAGCACCAAATCATAACATGATTTATTGAACACGCCATTGACAATTCGAAGTGGAGTTGTCAGCAAAAATTTGTTGCCCTTGCATGGAATCAAGCAAATTATTTGAGATGATTCGGTTTTGTGAAGATGTCACTTCAGCAACTCATCTTTACAGCGAAAGGCAAAATTACGAAACTTCCAAGTAAAAACCTCGAACGTTTCCCATTTGACTGAACATTTATTTGAGAACTAAAGGCAAATGGAAAGCCAGCGTCGAGATAGCAACGGAGAAGACCAGAGAATGACTGAAGACTTCTCAAATTTCTAAAGGGTGGGCCCCAATCTGCCCGTGACCATCACTCTATGGACTCAAAGTATGGCCTCACTTAGCACGTCTCAAGCACCCAACATTTTCTCAAAATAAAAAATTTGCATGATCATAGGGAGACTTCGCCGAACAGCTGAGCTCAAAGTCCATTTGGATGTTCATTCAAAAGGATCCTTTCTTTCGATTTCAAAGGGTACCGGGTAATCTTGCTATACCCTCTTTTCTTCTTGAGTAAGCTTTGGTCTTGCAAGATCAGTGAGCAAGAGAAATGACAGAATCCGCAGTATCCTGTTTGGTTGAGAAGCTTGCTATGTTCGTCGAGCAAGAGGTGAATCTATTGAAAGGGGTACGTGGAGAAATTGAACTCATTAGAGATGAATTTGAGCGCATGAAGGCCTTCTTAGAGCACGCTGAGTCATCAAAAGACAATGACCCTGAGTTGAAGGTATGGGTGAAACAAGTCAGGGATGTTGCATATGATGTGGAGGATATTCTAGATGAATTCACGCTCAACTTGGCAAGAGATCACGGAGATGGGGTCATGAGGTACCTCCATAAGATCAAGCTATCCATAAACAACTTGAAAGAGCGCCGTCATCTCTCCTCCAAAATAACAGATATCAGGAAAAAAGTCCACAGCATTAGCGAAGGGCATCGACGATACCATTTCAAGTCATATTGCACAGAGCAAAGTGCGAGCACATCCATTGGAGGCACCTCATGGCACGATCTTAGGGAGGACACTTTTCCAGTCGAGGAAGGTGAATTGGTGGGGATTGATCAGCCAAGAGAAGAGCTTATTAAGTGGCTTGTTGACGGAGAACCCGGACTTGAAGTTGTATCAATATTAGGGATGGGGGGTTCAGGGAAGACCACTCTGGCAGAAAGAGTGTACGACAATCACCAAGTAAAAGCCTACTTCCATAGCCATGCATGGATTAGTGTCTCGCAATCCTATAAGATCCAGAATATTTTGAGGGACATGATCAAACAACTTCATGGAGAAATTGAGCAACGAGCCCCACAAGGAATAGAATCTGCGAATAGCGTAAGGCTCAAGCAGATATTGAAAGACTTTTTGCGCCAGAAAAGGTATGTCATTGTTCTAGATGATGTATGGAACTTGGAAGCACTAGAAGGTATAAAAAGTGCAATGCCCAATGGCAATTGCAGTAGCCGAATAATGATCACTACTCGCATAGCTAATATTGCTACTTTCTCATCCAACCAATCAAAAGTTTATACTTGTAAGCCCTTGTCTCCAAAAGAATCATTGTCCTTATTCTGCAAGAAAGCCTTTCGTGGGAAACTCTGTCCTCCTCACCTAAAAAACCTTTCACGGCGGATTTTGAAAAAATGTGAGGGTTTACCACTTGCTATAGTGGCAATTGGTGGTCTTCTCTTTGCAAAAGATGTCCAAGAATGGGAGATGATTTCTCACAGCCTTGCTGTAGAATTAGAAAGCAATGATAGGATGCAAATTTTTAGGAAAATTCTCAGCTTGAGCTATATTGATTTGCATTATAACTTGAAAAGTTGCTTTTTGTACTTGGGTTTATTTCCAGAGGATCGCGTGATTGAGTGTATGACACTCATTCGTTTGTGGATTGCAGAAGGATTTATTGAGGAAAGAGAACGGATGACACAAGAGGAGGTTGCTCAAAGATACTTGAATGAGCTGATAAATAGAAATTTGGTGCAAATTGCAGAAACAGATTTAGAAGGAAGGCTAAAAACTTGTAGGGTACATGACCTCATGCGTGAAAGTATCCTTTCTAAGTTGAAGGATGAAAACTTTGTTTCGTTTTTATCTGAGCAGACAAAAGAATTGCACGAACGAGTCCGACGTCTGTCAGTCCAATACAACTATAACAACGCACTGAACCAACTAAATCTCCCCAGCCTACGCTCTCTGCTCATTTTTCAGTTAAGAACATCGTCTAGTACAGATGAGCAATTCTTCCCAACTAGCTCTAAGCTGCTCAGGGTTTTAGATATGGGAGGATCATGCCTTCATAAGTTCCCCCAACAAATACTAGTTTTTGTCCACTTGAAGTATCTGAGTTTGAGAAGGAGCAACGTGCGCATCATTCCTAGGTCAATTGTGAAACTCCAAAATCTGGAGACTTTGGATCTTAAACACACGTTCGTATCTGAGATGCCTGTGGAGATAACCAAGCTCAAGAAATTACAACATCTTTTGGTGTACAGTGATGCAGAAATCACAACTTCTGTACCCTTTGGCATTAGAAAGGGATTTTCAGCTCCCAAGGGCATTGGAGCATTGACATCATTGCAGAACTTGTGCTGTGTAAAAGCTGGTGGTGGTCGGAACAAGAATACAATGCAAGAGCTGGGAGAGTTAAGTCGACTAAGGAGGCTGGGCGTAAGGGACTTGAGGAAAGATGATGCAAAGGAACTATGCCACTCCATTGAGAAGATGACAAACCTTCGATCATTAGATGTGAACGCAGAGAGCAAGTATGACATTATTGATTTGGATTTTCTATCTTCAGCTCCCCCGTTCCTTCGAGGTCTACATATCGAAGGATGTCTGAAGAAGCTGCCTCATTGGCTTCCTTTGTTGACCAGTCTAACTAAATTGCGTTTGGCATGGACCAAATTGAAATCTAGCCCGCTTATTGCTCTCCAGAATTTGCCCAATCTCGTGGAGCTTTATCTAAGTAACGCCTTTGATGGGAAAACATTGGTTTTTGGAGATAAAGGGTTCCCAAAGCTCAAGAAGTTATTCTTTGCCAATCTGGAAAATCTTAGATTTGCGTTGATGAATGGTCAGGCAATGCCTTGCCTTCAGAGTCTCATCATTGTTGGATGCAGGCACCTGGACTGGCAATCATTACTAGTTGTCATCCATGGCCTTGTGAACCTGAAGCATCTCCAATTCTATGAGATGCCAGAAGAATTTGCTCTTGTGTTCTATCCGTACAGTCATAACAAAATGAGGAAGGGTATTTTGCAAGAGCACTACGAGGAGGTGATGGAACGTAACCTAGAAGTTTACTTCTTCTGGTGGAAAGAGGATCACAGGGAGCGACATGATCTTAGCCTCGATTCTTATAATGTCATCAAGGGTAGGGTGATGAGCCGCATTGAGATTATTCCTATAGTTTCGTAGATCATAGTGATGTATAGGCCCCTACTAGTCCCCTCGGTCTATCATTGATCTTAGAGGACCATTGTCGCAAGAAAGAAGATCCTCCAATGCTTTTATGATTACTCCCATTATCAATATATTTATCTAGACCTTTCAATACTTTTATCATTCAATTTACTACCCTCAAATACTCCGGTGCTATCTTTTTCTTCTTCTTCTGGTCGTCATCATGGTCTTTTTAGTGATCATTACGTGTATTTCTTATTTTTTCTACATTTATTGTAATATCTTGACCAAGTCAAGAGTGGTGGAGCCCGAAGAAATAAAAAAGAAAAATTCAAGTTTTAAAAAGTCGAAGAGAGTAGGAAAGGGGGACGCTCAGCTCATTTTAACCGAGAGCTCGCACGGCAAACAAGAAGAAGGGAAAGGAAAAGGGAGAAAGAAAAAGAAAAAGAAAAAAGAGAGAGCGGGTTTTGCGTATTTGTGCTAAGGACGCTTCGCCAAGCCAATTATTCAACTTCTTATTGCAATGTTCTGTAAGTGCTCGCATTTCTCATTCTTTCAATCAGAGTAAATTTTGAAGTTAGATCATAAATTCGGAATTATGTGAGAATCAAGCTGCAATGTCCAATTTTTGAGTTATTGAGCTATGAAATTTCATGGAAATGGTAATTTATGATGCTATAGAGCGGTGGGTTTTGACAAGATTCGTTTTGACACAATGGTTTGATTGGAGTGAGAACTTTAGGATTTTGTGTTCAAGTTTCGCATTGTGAACATATTGAATAATCGCTTCGGATGTGTGATTTGTTAATGCATAGGAGTTGCTTCATTAGTATTGAAGTTTAGTGTAGCCAATTGGTCGCTGGGGTAGCAATTTACTCAATTTGACGTTGTTTTTTGTTTGTTTGATAGAATTGCGAGTTCGATGGTTCAAATAATATTTATTGTTTGGTCATAGGCACTTCTAGGTGAGTAGTACTACATCTTTTTTGAATTTGTAAAATTCATGTTCCAAAATGCTACACAATTATATATCGTATGAATTATGAAATGGCATTATTATATATTATCATTCTGTACACAATAGCAAAGTTATGAGGGAGGGTATTTTGCAAGAGTGCTATGAGTAGGTGATGGAATGTAAACCTGAAGTTTACTTCCTCTAGTGGAAGAGGATCAATGGGAGCGACATGATCTTAGCTCCTATTGCTAAAATGTCATCAAGCGTACAGTGATGAGCCGCAGTGAGGTTCTTCCTGAAGTTTCATAGATCATGGTGATGCATAGGGCCCTGTGAGTCTCTTCCCTCTATCATGGATCCCTGGGAACTATCAACACGAGGAAGAAGATCCTCTAATGTTTTTATGATTTCTTCCATTGTCAATATTCTTATCTGGACCTTTCATTTCTTTTATCTTTGAATTTATTGTCCTCCTATCCCTCCGTGCTATCTTCTTGTTGTTGTTATCTCATATAGTGATCAATACATTAATTTCTTAGAAGCTCAGAAGCTCTAGCTCTTATATCACAAGTTTAAATTGTCAGATGAAAGTATAGTTTAATTAAATATTCTAACAAACACTATACTTTGCAATAACACGTATTGTTGCTACAATATTGGGATTTCTTTTTTCTTTTATATATAGTTTTTGCCATATTTCAGTATGAATATATGTTCCTCTACAAAATTGAATAGAGGACACCATCTAACTTTCTTTAATGAAAAACAGAGCCAGGTAAGTGCTACATGCGCCCCCTGTTTCCATTGTACTATTTTCGTTTATATAGTAATAAAGCAGCAAAATTGACTCCTCAACCTTTTGTTGATTGCAAATAATTCAGATGCATCTCGAGAATTTAATAAAGCCGGACATCGAGACTGCATTCCTGGTAGCTAATTTTTTTTCCCCTCCACAGCTTCTCAATCATTTGAGTAGAAAGTATTTGCTTTGTGATTTAGGGCGCGTTTGGTAACGTTTACATTTTTTTTTTGTTAGGGGAACAGAAACAAAAAAAGTGTTTCCTTTACCAAAAAAAAAAAAAAAAAAGTGTTTACATTCTAAATAGTTTTGAACAAAAGAACGCGTTTGGTAAGTGTAAAAAAAAATTGTTCTTGAAATAAAAAAAGAATAGAAACACGTTTGGTAACTGCACTCAATTTTTGTTCATAGAATAGAAAAAGAACAGAAACACGTTTGGTAACTATACAAAATTTATGTTTTAAATTTTTCAAAAAATGCTTTTTTAAAAAAAATAAAGTTTAAACTTGATATTGAATTCCTATTCTCATAAAATGCTCATTAATTTAATTTTGTTCATGGTGAATGAAGACAAACATTCTAAACATGATCATATGGCATACTTAGTAGAAAATTTTGTAAGTAAAGTTTGTATCGAATTTTTTTCATATACTTTTTTTTTTTATTTTTTATTTTTATATCATATCTAAATGTTCATAAACAATCTCCATTATCCAATCTGTTCCCTAGGAAGTTAATTGACGTGAAAATAATCAAAATCTAGATAAGTTCTAGATTCAAACTTTCTTTTGAAGGCTAAACTCATTGTTCTTGATAATATAGCCCCCTTATTCGGAATCACTCAAACTGCAGGTGGGTGATTGAAGCCTACATCAGTCTTCGTTATAAATTTCGACCATCACATTTTATAACAGAATTTCTTTTAGGTATGGGTCATTTTATATCATACCAATTACTTGATACGAAATAACGTTTTGTCTTATAGACATATAATTAGAATGACACAACAACATTAGAACTACATCGACAAAGCCACAAAGTTGAAAATATTGTAGATTATATTGAAACACCTACAATGAATATAAGACTGAATTAATAATTTCTCTTTGGTGACTGCACTAAGAGTCTTAAAATTTGCACTGCAAGTGTATTCAACAGGCTCAACGCAGAGCCATGCAGACTCTGCATCTTCAAGCTCGCTCTCTTGCGGAGTTATCCCTGAGACCGCATTGAATTGGATGTCTACGGGAGTTAAAATCATCGGAATCCTGAGCCGGCCATCCCCCACCAACCTGTCTCAATGAAAGCTCCCCTTTTCCGTTCTTCGCTTCCAGAATCCTCAACGTTGTCGACTTCCCACGGACAACCTCTAGCCCCTTCTTTGAGTACTTGGGTGCCACCACAATCTCGCAGAACATCCGAGTTTCACCATCCGTTGGGCTTGTGAACTCCTGGACTTCCCTCGCCAAGTTCTATATGCACAGTAGGACATTGCAAGGTTAGTGTTGACGTTCAACTCAATCAACTTTATCAAGTGAAGCTTTACAATACTGACTCAGCAATAGGAGACCCGCACCTACACCAGTGTTGTTTCAATTTTGAGGGAAGCTTGTGCTGAATGAGGCTTAAAGTTTTAAAAGCTCACGCTCCTTTTTATTTATCAGAGAATTGTAATATATTATGGAATGTGACCATGGCATAACATTTAGCCTAATTCGCTCAAACTAGTTGACTCAAGAATGAGCTTCAATATGGAACTCTATGGATTTAAAAAATGAGGAGCCTTTTTCAGTTTATTATATTTGGACTCGATGGGTGTACTATATAAGGAAATTCAAATTTTCACTTTGTAACTTGCATAATGAAATAAGCATATACCTCATCAATTTCTATGTTGAAGGCCACGATATCACTAAATGCACTGACTGGATCTGCTTTGACTGCTAATCTGTATGCTTGAAGAATATTGGCGGGGAAGCCACCCCATGAGGATTTGTATGCTTTATGACGATGCATGTAGGTCACTAAACTCGGATACACGATTCCAGGCAGCATCAACATCCAGATAGTTATTATATGACATTTCCTGCAGCACCAATACATAATTCACAACAAATGAGAGATAAATATGCTATTGTTACCACGATCTGTCAATGGTTTAAACGAACTTTGTAGAACAAACTACTATTGCAGTTGCTCAGAGACTTCTAAACAGCATCTAGTCTCATCTAAAAAACACATGGTTATGATACTAAAAGGCAGCCAATTAGTCCCCTGTATCGCTAATCTCCTTTGCAAAACATTGTTAGTGTTTCATTATACCTAAACCTTTTGCATGCTCAAATACACAGATAGTTATGTTGAAGAAGCAAATAAAGTGCCAGAGAGATTTGAATTGAGTACCTCCTGTTCTAATAACATATTGACTTCTTGAAGCCTTTGTTAATTTATCAAAAAGCTTTAGCTATAACATGAAGATACTATCTATTATTTAGATTTAATAACAAGATTCCATTTTAGAAACTGCCTCCTCTATCTAATGAAGTTTTCAAAGCTAGATAATTACTAGATCCGCTGCAATTTCAACTTCCTCAAAAGATTGACCTTGATGTAAAAATATGACATCAAGGAATCGCCTTCCATGATGTTGGATTGCAGTTGCAATACCACCTCCATTAACCTTAGCAAGACTCTTGTCCACATGCAGCCTTATGGTGGGGATTTTCACCAATATGAAGAGAACTTTTAAGAGATAGAGGCAATGTTAAGCTAGGAGGGAATTTCTCTATCAAAAGGAAGAGTCATCAACCTCCACATTTTCGGTTAAAAAACTAATAGGGTAACAGAACCTACTGAAATTACTGATTTCTAAAAGAAACAAACGAAAGGATACCAACAGAACCAAGTCTCTAAAAAGCCCCTTACTTGCATGTGTTTAGACCTACATGCATTTTTAATTGCCTTAGTGGCTATGACATCAATTGAGAACACGAACCAGACGAATACCTCCAGTTGTTTGTCTCCATAGCCACTCTAACACTGCAGAATCATAGGAAGCAACACTTTGAAAGGCCTTTCAAGCAAGTTTTCTACGGAACTGTTGATCATCTCCATTACTCTTCAGGAACTTTAGCAGTGCAGGGTAGTCGTGTGAATCAACCACAACAAGGACATCTGATGATTCTGATAGAAGACAAATGCCAACATCAATTAAAATTAAGGGCATATAATGGTTCTTGACGCAAAATTACAGAAAAATTTACCACATGCATATTGATACATAAAGGCGCAAAGCCAGCAACAATTCTACAAAAAAAAAGTGCAACATATTGGACATACCTACTTTAGTTTATAATTTAACAATCATCACAAGAGCAATTGTTTAGTTTTAGCATAAAAGCATGAGAGAAATCATTACCCAATCTGCTCGCTCGGCAGAGCAGCCACGCTCGAGCGAGCTGCTCTGAGCGAGCCACAGTCGAGCGAGCTGGCAGAGCAGCTCGCTCGACCGAGCTGCGCTGCTCTGCTCGCTCGGCAGAGCCGCCACGCTTGAGCGAGCTGGCAGAGCGTCGCTGTGCTGCTCTGTCGAGCGAGCAGAGCAGCTCCGGTGAGCAGCCGTCGCCCAGATCTGGCAGATCTGGGCGACGGCTCGCTTGGGGCTCGGCGTCGCTCGCTTGAGCTGCTCTGCTGAGCGACCACAGCAGCTCGAGCTCGGCAGAGCAGCTGCAGCGAGCGTTGCTCTCCCAGATCTGCCACAGATCTGGGCGAGCAACGCTCGCTTGAGGCTCGAGCGAGCTGTCGCTGGAGCGAGCGTCGGGTGGTGGTCGGCGAAGGTGGCTCTCGCCGAAGCCCTCTTCGAACGGAGATGGAGGAGCAGCAGAAACTTACCTGGATTCGGAAGCTTCAGCCGGTGAAGGAGCACCACCTGTCGGCGCCAGAGAGTCAGCGGAGTGGGGAGGCGCCGGAGAGAAGGCTGAGACGCCGGGGGAGAGCACGAACGAAAGCTTCGGGCACGAACGAAGGGACCTCCAGAAGTGTTCCAGTTTTGTTTCTTTATTTTTGTTCTTTTTGGGGTTGCAAGAAGTGTTTCTGGAGAACAGAAACAAGTTTTTTTTGTTTTTTGTTTTTTTTTTTTTAATTTTGTTCTAGAAACGAAAAAAAAAAAAACAGAAACACAAACAAACGCGTTTCTGTTCTTTTTTTGTTTCAGGAAACAAAAAAACACAAAATTTGTCTATAAACAGATTTGAGAAGTGAAAACATGCGGCCCCTTAACAACTCATGTCTTGTCCAAGCCCGATGTCGAAATATAGTCATACTCTCCCGCAACTACTAGCTTGCTGAGATACAAGATGAACGTCATGTCATTCTCTAATAATTTAAACTCATGAATTGCTCAATTAGCAATTCAATCATTTATTGGGAAGCAATTTTTCCCTTTTGCACTATGTAATGTTTTAGCAAGACTAAAAATTCCGTCGATTAGGGATAATCTTCACAAGTCAGGCACCCTTTGCGAGCATCTGGTCGGTCTCTTGTTTTGCCTAAGATTCTGGAAATGAATTAAACCACCTGATAAGCAGGACAAATTCTTTATCAACTTTAACTCCAAGTAAAGGAGACTGCAACAATTGCTTTCGTTCATTCAATAACCATCCACCATCAGCACAAAGGCAGTATTCTCCACAAAGAAGGTAGCCGAATCCAAATCTTCTGCAACTTAATTTACATCCTCAATTGAAGCCAAACCATCTTCATAAAAACATTACAAGTAAATTCTGTGCCTTCTCTATTCTTATCCTTTATTCTCTCCAAATATCAAGAAAAAATTTGAAAAGAAAAGGACCAAAAGAGTTCTTAAGCCACTAGTATAAAAGAGTTTTTAAGCCACCAGTATCTATCTCCTGTCTCAGATTCTCAAATAAGCCTAAGTTTATACAATAAGCACAGATGTTAGAATCAACAACAAAGTTGCTGAAATTCTGGGGGTAGAAGAAGCTACTGTCACTTGCTGGGTCAGAGACTCTCGTGGCCACTCAATCACTACAGAACTACAGAGTCGTGCCAAAAATAATGCTTGGTATATTTTTGGAGTTGTATTCATCCGAGGAATCTTCAGTCTGTTGCGTTAGACAAATGCAATGCAAACTTGGTCATCTCTCTCTCTCTCAAGAAAATTATTCACATCTGTGGCATTATTGATAGGCAACATTTAAGGCGAGATACATGAACCTTTTTATAACATGAGATGAGGCGAGTCCACGGTCTCTTTTCCACTCAGGATCCAACGATGTCCTGCCCAGTAAAACAGAGCAAAAGGAATACAATAAGAGAGGCAGTTCCTTAGATTAAGACGATTGCTCAATCTCGATATTCATTGCACTTGTTCTCATCAAAAAAGATGTGCTATGATTTGGGTCCTTTGAAAACTGAGTGGCAGCAGCTCATGCACTAGCTATGGCAGTACTGAGACTCGATGATTTCCCCAGGTCACTTCATTTAGATTCAGACACATGTAGTAATATGGAACCTGGCTTCCATGAAAAAAGATCACGTGGATTTGGAAGCGGAAACTTCACAGGCAGTGGACTTTCCACTTGAGCAAGTCCTCTGGCCGCAGCTTCATACATCTGGAAAAGTGTTTTTGTCAGCATATGTGCAATCTCATGCATAAGATGATAACTTATGTAGCCAAATCCTTTACCTTCTTTTCCAAGTTGCAGATCTTCCAGTACCCTCGCATCTCAAATGGAATGACTAACTTTTATATTACTTAAAAATATATCAACAAAGTCGAATCAGAGTGGGAAATACATAAATGCTGAACAAACATACGTGAGAACAATGTACAGGTTGCGTATAAGACACATTTACACACCAGCGGCTGTTCAGAGAGCCAGCAAAAATCTGTTTGTGCTTCCAGCCTTACCTGTAATTACAAATGTCTACATGTTCAACTTAGTTTGTGATATCAGGTTAGGTAATCAAGAAACAAAGCAAGCAAAAGATCAGTTTATCCCATCCCTTCAGGCACCCCATTCCAGCAATCTAGCTCTTCAACTCAGACACAGACAACCACTTTCGACACACCCTTTTTCATAGGCAAAACATGCCAATTGTCAATACATTTGTCTGAAAAAGACGGACACCAGTTCTATGATGCAGAATCTACCATTAGAAATCTGAACAACAAAGAGTTTAGATAAGACAAATTCATGCAGGTGAAATGGAGCAATAAAAGCGTCTATATACCTACACCTTTTTCTATCATAACATACATCAAGCTGCTATTCAGCCGAAAAATCCATCAAAAGATGATTTGAATATTGTAAATAGGAGGCTTAAATGCTCTTTTAAGGCAAACAAGTTAAAGTATGTTATTTTGTTGCAGCATGGATCGAAGAAAATCGAAGCTCTCCCTTTAAATACCTTGTAGTCTTGACACGGGATAGTGCTCAGGGAACTTAATTTGAGTAATCCCATTCACTGCATATATCTCCCTGTAGAACTCCTCCATGGCTTTGATAGTAGAATCATCTGGAACTTTGCTGGTGGCATGTGATCCACAGGCAGCCTTCACAAATGATGAGCAATGGAAAAGAAAAAGGAAAAGCATATCCAAATCTTCTTCACCAAGACGTTAACCGTGCATTGGCTCCATCAATTATTGCAGCAGAGTGATAAGTATATCTACGGAATGGAAAACCTGATATGCATACAGAACAGCAATCTCTGACGGATACTTTAAATGTCACTTAGGGAGCAATTCTCTCCCAAATGCAATTCTAATCACGATGCAATTTTTTCGAATGTAATAAAAATCCCAGTACCCTTCTAAATCCTTCATAGGCACGAGCTTTGAGCATAGACTTTCTGAACTTCCATACGCAAAGCTTAACACAATGTTTGTCAACAGAAAATTGATTTTATGAGCTGAGAAAAGCATTCTCTATTCTCATGGCTATCTTAGTGCACGCACAAAATGTTTGTACTTCACATCTTTCACTGCCCTGGACAATATGTGCTGGGTATTAAAGTTGCGCCCCATCATTCCATTCTCAGGCCAAGACCCGGCCTCGAAGCGCTTGATCCCGTACACGAGCAGAGAAGCCCATGGCCGGTGCATCGTCAGGCACAGGTTCCGGTAATTCCCCTGGTTCCGACTCTGCGTCGCTGCTTCTTCTTCGGCTTTCCACACACAAAATTCTGGGTTTTCTCGGGATTGCGTGATTTTCTCGAGATTCCGAAGGAAGGAAAGAAGCCGGACAAAATTCCTGCGATGAGATGCTAATTTCTACGTGGTTTTGGTTTTCTTTCTCCTTCTCTTCACTGAAGAATGTCTGTCTGCTTCCCAATTTGCTAAAATATATTAAAAAATAAAAAAATTCCGGAGGTTGAAGAAACTATGAGTACAAAATAGATGGCAAGATCGCCTAAGCACCCATTTCATATCTTGTTTCTCAAAATTCAGACTTCAAAACTTTCAACCCGCTTAATCATTTTTAAATTTAGGGTGCATTTATTTCAAAAAAAACTCAATAAAAAATATATTTGAGAAAATAATTTTTCAAGGAAATATATAATTTTTCTTTATTTGGTTATATATGATCGAAAACGTTTTTTGATTTTTACATTTTATTCGAAAATAATTTCAGCCTCACGACTTTATCACAATGAAAAAAAAAAAACAAATTCAAATGTCTTAATATTTTTTAAAAATTGAATTTTAATTATTTTTTCTTTTTTTCCTTTTCCTTTTCCCCTTCTTCGTTGCGACCGACCAGCAACAACCATGAGCGACCTCAAACTCCACAGGGATCGGGCGAGTGCAACCTCACTTCCTCGACAAAGCTCAAGCTCACTTGGATTTGGCGAGCTTGCTAGCCTTGAGTGAGCCCGAGCTCACCCACCACGATCGAGCTTGCCACAATCAATCGAGCCGCAAGCTTGCCTAAATTTGGCGAACCTTGGGCTTGGTAGCATCAGGTAGCTTTGGCTTGCCCGGTCGATCAAGCCTCTAGCTCGCCGGCCCACGTCATGGCTGGTGATCAAGTTGCTAGCTGTCGTAGAGGCATGCTACCAAAGAAAGGAAGAAGGTGGAAAAAGGAGAAAGGAAAAGAAAGAAAAAAGATATGAAAAGAAAAAAATTCTAAAAATCAAAATTACTAAAAATAACAAATAATTAAAATTTTGATTTTTTTAAATATTTGTAATTGTTTGATTAATCAAGGATCCTAAAACTAAGAAAATATTTTGGAAAACTTTTTTTTGGTTCTTTCAAAAGAGAAATCATTTTTTCTAAATTTAAGTTTTGATAGAAAATTTTTTTCCATTAACTAAAAAATATTTTTTGTTGACTCATTTTCTTAAACAAACTAAACGACATAAAACCTGGAAGAGTTTTTCGCAAAACAAACCAACTCTTAATCTTGATAGAGTGGCAAAAGAAAAAGATAATCTCAAAAGCAAGCAAATGACATGGCAAATTTAACATTCCTATTGAAATGTGGCATATGTTACTGCAGAGTGGATGATCTCGAGCTTGCCTAATTTAGTAAAAGCTAATTATTTAGAGTCGATTTCATTTCACTGAAACTGTCCTAAAGTTTATATCTTGAAGTTCCTTGATAGCCTAGCGAGATTTGGGTTTGAAAAGGGCGTACAACTCCACATTTCTCCTCCGAGCTTGTCGAGAAATTTGACATGAAAAGACTCCCATGGTTGTTCGTTTGGTGATGTAGGGTTTACTCTTGAATAGTTTGGAGCCATTCTTAGATACAGGTTCACATTCCTTGGTCACTCCACAACTTTGGAAAGCCTTAATTCGGCTGCAATGTAGGTCTAAACGTGCCGTGACATAAAATAATGCATGGTACTACTCCTATTAGCATAGGGTGAATGGGCAATGGATTGGCTCAAACGAGTGGTAGTTTAAGATTTCATCACCGGTGTGAAACTCTTATGATAAGTCGACTATATAGATCTACATGATGAATGGCCAAGATCATGTTAATGAATGGTTATGATCGTGTTGAACCCCGTAAATTGAGTCTATTTAAGAACCTTCTCATTATGCAATAATGGATACGAATCTAGAGTGTGCCTGGTGTAGAGATTGGACCACCAAACTATCTTGTCTTAGCAAAATCAGTTTACTATTTGTTTGGTAAAGAAGAAAAAAATGCACCTCCCATTTTTATATGTTCAGTAGTTTAAAAAACTGATTTACCAGAATTCACATTTCAAGGACCTTTGGCTGTCTAAAAAATCGCTGAATAGATCAATTTTGTAAATCAATCTTAGTAAGTCTACCATGTTCCAGCGAATTTATGGTAATTAAGGGAAAACGAAACCGATTTACGTAACATAAACTTTGGTGTTGTATTTGGTTGATATGTTGATTTAATTTTCGTAAGGTCAAACTAAATCCTAATTGACCCAACTAAGACAAAATTTTACAGACTGGCCATACCCTGGCCATACCAAATAAAACCATCGTCATTAAACTCTTTTTTATGTTATTCCACACTGAGTCTTTTCCTAGTTCCTACGTAGGAACAATGTAACTTAGGTTTTGGTGGGTATGAACGTTATAATTGTCGTGTGGAATTAGATTTAGGTTCACATTTCAACCCCTCATCGTAAATTGATTTGCTTTTTCCTCGATTTTCAGTTCTTGATACCAAATGACAACCTTTCCTAGGTAATGCAAATATCTTGACTCTATCAAGCACTCTCCGTTGACCTTCCCTCGCTGCATGTAACAAACTAATTTAATTGAACATATGTTGTTAATTTACACAATTATATATATATCCTAACTTCTACATGAATAACATTACATATGCTAGCTCCGTGCATAAAACTATGGGCTTAGGCAACACTTTAAAATGGGTCACATGTCTCGTCAATGGCTCGCCTGCCTCTTGGTTCATGGGCTAATTCTACTTGCCATGTTAATAGTCAAAGCCTCTCCGGAGAAGCTTCTTCTAGGGCGCCAACGCCATCCGCACAGAGTTTTCCTTACGAGTTCCTACGAGCTGAAGCATCCTATGATCCCCGCAAGGTCGCCACCGTCTCCTCCGTTGGTCAGCCTTATAAATAAGTACAAGAACACTACGTATTCGCCACCACCACCGTCTCCATAGGCCGATGACCCAGCACCAAGTGGTTACGAAAACTATTCATTCAATTGATTAAGGCTATGTCCAACGTCTTCCATTGTATATGGCGTGGAATTCTTTCAAATGAATTGGTTAACCAATATAAAAATCTATAAATATGAGGTACGGACACCTGGAGTGCCAAAACTTGGCACGGAGGAATACTTAAGTGCCAAAAGTTTGGAAAGTGACACTTAGGGCGCGTTTGTTTGTGTTTCGTTTAAAAATTGTTTCGGGGAACGAAATAGAAAAAGTGTTTTCATTCCGGGAACAATTTTTGAACAAAAAAACGTGTTTGGTAAACTTGTTCCGGGAATAAAAATAAACAGAAACATGTTTGGTAAATTTGGATAATTTTTTTATTTCTTTTATTTTTTCTATTTTTTTCTTATTTTTCCTTTTTTCTTTTTCATTTTTTTTTCTTCTTTTGGCCGGTCGCCGGCCAAGGCCTTGGCCGGCGACCGGCCGGCGAGGGTCGGCCTCGCCTTGATCCGGCGAGGCCGAGCTCGCCCAGCCGGATCTCGGCGAGATGCGGCCTCGCCGGCCACCGCCAGGCGAGGCCGAGGCTCGCCGGCCGGGGCGAGCTCGGCCTCGCCGGATCCGGCGAGGCCGAGCTCGCCCGGGCGCGCGAGGTCGGCCTCGCCTTGATCCGGCGAGGCCGAGCTCGCCCGGCCGGCGGGCGAGGCGCGGCCTCGCCGGCCACCGCCCGCGAGGCCGAGGCTCGCCGGCCGCCGGGCGAGCTCGGCCTCGCGGATCCGGGCGAGATCGAGCTCGCCCAGCCGGCGCGAGGTCGGCCTCGCCATGGGCGGGCGAGCTCGAGCTCGCCAGATCCGGCGAGGCCGACCTCGCCCCGGCCGGCGAGCCTCGGCCTCGCCGAGCCACCGCCGGCGACGCCGACTGGCGGTGGCTCGGCGAGGCCGAGGCTCGCCGGCCGGGCGAGGTCGGCCTCGCCGGATCCGGGCGAGCTCGAGCTCGCCCGGCCATGGCGAGGCCGACCCTCGCCCGGCCTACGGCGAGCGTCGGCCTCGCCGGGGGACGGCGAGCGTCGGCCTCGCCGGGGCCGGCGAGCCTCGCCGTGGCCGGGCGAGGCCGCCGGCCCTCGTCGGCCGGTCGCCGGCCATGGCCCAGGCCGGCGACCGGCCAAAAGAAGAAAGAACAAGAAAATAAGAAAAAAAAAAAAAGAAAAAAAAAGTATTTCTCGTTTGTGTTCCGAAACAAGAAACACAAAATTTGTGTTTCTTGTTTACTTTTTTTGTTCCTGGAACAAAAACAAAAAAGGAACAGAAACGCACCCAAACGCGTTTGCTTTTTTTTTTGTTCCTGGAACAAAAACAGAAAAACTGTTTAAAAACAAAAAAGAAGTGCAAACAAACGGGGCCTTAAGTGTCAAAATCGGAGCAAAATGGATCACTTAAGTGCCACTTCAGTCAAAATGCCGACATGGCGATTTTCTAGTAAAGGAAGTGCAAAACAATGCCGTTTTGGTGCTGACGTGGTAAAACTAAATTTATTTAAAAATTTAAAAAATATTTAAAAAAAAATAAAATTTAAAAGGGGGTAGGCAACCGAAGCCCGAGCCCCGCCGCCACCGCCTCCCCGCCGCCGTTGGAAGGGCCGGCTACAGAGGGGGCAGGATCGGCTGGGGTCATCGGGCTCCCCCTTTCTAAAATTTTTTTTTTTAAATATTTTTATTTTATTTTTAAATGTTTTAAATAAATTTAGTTTTAAATTTAATTTAATTAATTTTTATATTAATTATTTTACCATGTCGCACCAAAACGACGCCAATGTCGGAGACAACACCACTCCTAGATGCGTCCTCTATCATGACATTTGAATTTAATCGACAATGCTAGGCAGAGACAACACTTAATGAGCATTGTCTCTAGATGAAGATGAGGACACAATGTCGGAACCTAATCAATGACATTGATTAATGGGTTAACACTGGAATTTAATCGACAGCACTTCTCAAGCTATGGACACTTGCCGGAATTGAATTTGCGACGAGAATTTTAAGCTACAGCTAGGCTAAACTAAGTAAGAGTAGAGGCAATAAAAAGCAGTTTTTGTGTGTCGCTTGGGGGGCTATTTGTTGGATTGCCTGCAGTATTTATAGGCTAACTTGGTAACCATCAATAGTCGGTTACTTCCTCCTCAAGAGTCGCTCTACATTCCATGTTGAACCACCCCATTCATACTTGTTCAACAACATTCTCATGGCTTGCCTGACAAGTATTAAGCGTTCCTCTTTGAATTTGGTGCCTTCTTAATTGTTCCCACCTATTTTCATCGTTAATGGTATATTTCCATCAATAATCCTTAGCTTCGACATATGGCAACCAATTGTTTTATTATGGAATTATATGTCTTTGCATGTCTGTCAAAATTCAGTCAAGGTTTCTCAAAGTTCTTCATTATCATTTCTTCTTTTATGACCACTTATGGGCTGGGCCGGTGTAGATTATGGCTCATGCATGGTCGTGACGGCAACTTCAGAGCCTTCCGTCCCTTGAGACTAGCACCTGCTTGGAGGAGAATTTTTAGGTGTCAACAATATCGTTGTAGCATTACAGTAGGTTTGGTTGAAATGATTTATTTGCAATATTTTTGCTTGTGGCCGTGATGTATACGTGTTTCGCAATGTGTCTAACTCGATGTTCACTTCATCTTCCTTACATGCTATGATGTCTCTACTGAACAAAATTTTCTTTACTTAATTTTGAACTTGTTTATCATTGAGTATGTTGACATGGAACATGGAGGAAATCATGTGAAAAAGAAATGATGTTGGTGGGCTGAACAATACTTTCACAATACTAATTTTAGTATTAAATTATACTGTTTATATTTGTGATAGATTGTTCATACCCACTGGTGGAATTTTTGACAACAGTGCATGCTCCAATTTTGATGACTAAGTATGTCTGTCAAGAAATCTTCTGATATGTGTAATTGATTTTTAAACTATTTGATAATTGTAAAAAACTGAACCTCATCATATTGAAGTCACTTCAGCTCTGTAACTCCAAGGAATTGAGTTACTATGCATCAACACTAGATTAATTATCCATTTTAGGTAGAACATATCAGTTTCAAGCACATGTCACAGTATGATGCATAAATAATTGTATCGATTGGGTCTATATGCCTTGTGTTCATTGGAACTATTAAATTTGGTAGGTCTCATGTGAAATTCATTGCTTTAAACAAGTGTAAATGATGCACATGGATTGAGAGTGGAAGCAAGAGGCTCATGTGATAATACCTCTTAGGATAGGTTTTGTAATCCTTTTAAAATGGAATGCCTTTGCACTGCAATATACATAAACTTTCTCAAATTTCTTAAGGTTGTGGGGTGACCAGGTAACTAAATTGGTCACTTGGGCAACCATAATCATATGGGATGAGAACTCGAAATACTAATTACTTATGAGGAGATACGTGGTACAGATCAAGCACCCACAACAAAGCAGACCTAACACATAAATTAGTTTAAATGCTTCTTCAAACTGGACAACCCAACAAGTTACATGGACTAGGCATAGATGAATAGGACTTATTCTTTATAACTTTCTCATTTGAGATTTGCTTCCAGGAACCGAGATTACGTTGATTGGGTATGATAACCTATTAAACATCATTTTGATTTAATTTGTCGAATTTTCAAACTCATAAATTCAATAAGCCAATAGCTATAGTCAAATTGAAACCAAAAACCGACTTGTCAACGCTTTTCATCTCGATTATTGGTTATCATTTTTTTCACAACACTTCAAATGCGGCTTTATTTGCAACATGAAAATGAGAATTTTCACTTGATTTGTCCTACATATACAAGCAAAGTTGCTATATATATATGAAATAGTCAACTCGAAAGTGGCCAATTTTCACTTCAATAAGAAAACTCTATCTAATACGAATTTATTCCTATCAAACTAAATATCCAAAAAAAAAAAAAAAAAAAGAAGAAGATAAATATCAAAATGGCAAGGCCTGATATTTTAACATTTCAACGAAAAAAGTTATTCCTTGACATTTTATGTAAAAAGTTAAGATTTAATTGGATGTTAGAAAGATGTCAAAATATTATATACGAAATTGATATTATATGTTACTCTTCTTTATAATAGGAAATCTCGTCTACTTAAATAAAATTTATCGTGTAAGCGCTACGAAAAGGCCTAAAAGCAAGTCTGCCTTTTCCCACTTAAGTAAAAGAGGAGAGTCCATTGGTCATGTGCCTTTCGTAGTTCCGCTTTCCTCTCTCATGTCAGCTTGTTAAAATGATGTCTCTCTGAGGTCTTGTGCGAGTATTTCCTCCGACAAATACTAGTTCTGTTCCACTTGAAACATCTAAGTGTGAAAAGGACTAAAGTGCGTATCATTCCTAGATCAATTAGAAAACTCCAAAATCTTATCTTAAACACACGTTGGTCTCTAAACTACTTGTGGAGATAACCAAGCTCATAAAACTATAGCATATGTTGGTATACAGTTACACACAAATGACAATTTCTGCACCATTTCCATTTGTTAGAGGATTTACAGCTCCCCGGGCATTGGAGCGCTTGCATCACTACAAAAATTATCCTATGTTGGAGGTGGTCAGAGCAAGAACACAATGCAAGAGCTGGGAGCATTAAGTCAACTAACAAGGTTGGGGGTAACGGACCTGAAGACAGATGATACAGAGGAACTATGCCGCTCCGTTGAGAAGATGATCGACCTTCAATCACTACATGTTGCTGTAGAAAGTGAGTCTGAATTTATTGATTTGGATTTTCTATCTTCACCTCCCCCACTCCTCCGGGGTCTATATGTCGAAGGATGTCTAAAGAAGCTACCTCATTGGCTTCCTCTGCTAAGCAATCTGGCCAGAGTGCATTTAAAATGTAGCAGACTGAAATTAAGCCCCCTATTTGCTCTCCAGAATTTGCCAAATCTCATGGAGGTTGATTTAGTTAATGCTTTTGATGGGGAAAAATTGGATTTTGGGGATAGAGTGTTCCCAAAGCTCAAGAAGTTAGACCTCGCCGTAATGGAAAATCTGAGATTTGTGTTGATAAATGGTCAGGCAATGCCTTGCCTTCAAAGTCTCATCATTTACAAATGCAGGCACTTGGATTAGCAATCGTTATTGATTGTCATCCGCGGCCTCACCCTCCTCACGTATCTTCGATTTGGTGAGATGCCAGAAGAATTTGTGCTTGCATTTTATCCACACGACAGTAGCAAAATGATGAGGGAGGATATTCTACAGGACTGCTATGAGAAGGTGATAGAACGTAACCTCAAAGTTTACTTCCTCTGGTGGGAACAAGATCATTGGGAGCAATATCATCTTAGCCCCTATTGCTATAATGTCATCAAGCGTAGGGTGATGAGCAGCAGTGAGGTTCTTCTTGAGGTTTCATAGACCATAGTGATGTACAGGGCCCTATGAGTCCCCTCGGTCCGTCATGGATCCCTGGAGGCCTATCAACACGAGAAGGAAGATTTCCTATTATAGAGCACTGCTTGCTATTAAGCTCGTGGACACAATGTCAGAATCTAATCAATGACGCTGAACTATGAGGACAACACCTAGTAGGCACCAATTCGAGATGGTTATGAGGACACGACTTTGGAATCTAATCAATGATGCAGGATCTTAATAATAACACTTAGTAAACACTGCTCCTAGATGCGTCCTTTATCGTAACATCTGAATCTAATCGACAACGCTAGGCAGAGCCAACACTTAATGAGCATTGTCTCTAGATGAGGATGATGACACAGTGCCATAACCTAATCAACGACATTGGACAATGGGTTAACACTGGAATTTAATCGACAGCACTTCTCAAGCTATGGACACTTGCCGGAATTGAATTTGTGATGAGAATTTTAAGCTACAGCTAGGCTAAACTAAGTAAGAGTAGAGGTAATAGAAAGTAGTTTTTGTGTGTTGCTTGGGGAGCTATTTGTTGGATTGCCTGCAGTATTTATAGGCTAACTTGGTAATCGTCAATAGTCAATTACTTCCTCCTCAAGAGTCGCTCTATGTTCCATGTTGAACCACATCATTCATACTTGTTCAACAACATTCTCGTGGCTTGCCCGACAAATATTAAGCATTCCTCTTTGAATTTGGTGCCTTCTTAATTGTTCCCACCTATTTTCATCATTAATGGTATATTTCCATCAATAATCCTTAGCTTCGACATATGGCAACCAATTGCTTTATCATGGAATTATATGTCTTTGCATGTCTGTCAAAATTCAGTCATGGTTTCTCAAAGTTCTTCATTATCCTTTCTTCTTTTATGACCACTTATGGGTTGGGCAGGTGTAGATTATGGCTCATGCATGGTCGTGACGGCAACTTCAGAGCCTTGCGTCCCTTGAGACTAGCACCTGCTCGGAGGAGAATTTTTAGGTGTCAACAATATCGTTGTAGCATTACGTTAGGTTTGGTTGAAATGATTTATTTGCAATATTTTTGCTTGTGGCCGTGATGTATACGTGTTTCGCAATGTGTCTAACTCGATGTTCACTTCATCTTCCTTACATGCTATGATGTCTCTACTGAACAAAATTTTCTTTACTTAATTTTGAACTTGTTTATCATTGAGTATGTTGACATGGAACATGGAGGAAATCATGTGAAAAAGAAATGATGTTGGTGGACTAAACAATACTTTCACAATACTAATTTTACTATTAAATTATACTGTTTATATTTGTGATAGATTGTTCATACCCACTTGTGCATGCTCCAATTTTGATGACTAAGTATGTCTGTCAAGAAATCTTCTGATATGTGTAATTGATTTTTAAACTATTTGATAATTGTAAAAAACTGAACCTCATCATATTGAAGTCACTTCAGCTCTGTAACTCCAAGGAATTGAGTTACTATGCATCAACACTAGATTAATTATCCATTTTAGGTAGAACATATCAGTTTCAAGCACATGTCATAGTATGATGCATAAATAATTGTATCGATTGGGTCTATATGCCTTGTGTTCATTGGAACTATTAAATTTGGTAGGTCTCATGTGAAATTCATTGCGTTAAACAAGTGTAGATAATGCACATGGATTGAGAGTGGAAGCAACAGGCTCATGCGATAATACCTCTTAGGATAGGTTTTGTAATCCTTTTAAAATAGAATACCTTTGCATTGCAATATACATAAATTTTCTCAAATTTCTTAAGGTTGTGGGGTGACCAGGTAACTAAATTGGTCACTTGGGCAACCATAACCATATGGGATTAGAACTCGATATACTAATTACTTATGAGGAGATACGTGGTACAGATCAAGCACCCACAACAAAGCAGATCTAACACATAAATTAGTTTAAATGCTTCTTCAAACTAGACAACCCAACAAGTTACATGGACTAGGCATAGATGACTAGGACTTATTCTTTATAACTTTCTCATTTGAGATTTGCTTCCAGGAACCGAGATTACGTTGATTGGGTATGATTCCTATTAACCTCATCGTTTTGATTTAATTTGTCGAATTTTCTAACTCATAAATTCAATAAGCCAATAGCTATAGTCAAACTGAAACCAAAAACCGACTTGTCAACGTTTTTCATTTTGATTATTGGTTATCATTTTTTTTACAACACTTCAAACGCGGCTTTATTTGCAACATGAATATGAGAATTTTCACTTGATTAGTCCTACATATACAAGCAAAGTTGCTATATATATGAAATAGTCAACTCGAAAGTGGCCAATTTTCACTTCAATAAGAAAACTCTATCTAATACGAATTTATTCCTATCAAACTAAATATCCAAAAAAAAAAAAAATCTAAATATCAAAATGGCAAGGCCCGACTATTTTAACATTTCAACAAAAAAAATTATTCCTTGACATTTTATGTAAAAAGTTAAGATTTAACTGGATGTTAGAAAGATGTCGAAATATTATTACCAAAGTTGATATTATATGTGACTCTTATTTATAATAGGAAATCTTGTCTGCTTAAATAAAATTTATTGTGCAAGTCTACGAAAAGGCCTAAAAGCAAGTCTGCCTTTTCCCGCTTAAGTAAAAAAGGAGAGTCCAGTGGTCATGTGCCTTTCGTAGTTCCGCTTTCCTCTCTCATGTCAGCTTGTTGAAATGATGTCTCTCTGAGGTCTTGTGCGAGTATTTCCTCCGACAAATACTAGTTATGTTCCACTTGAAACATCTAAGTTTGAGAAGGACTAAAGTGTGTATCATTCCTAGATCAATTGGGAAACTCCAAAATGTGGAGACTCTGGATCTTAAACACACGTTGATCTTTGAGCTACCTGTGGAGATAACCAAGCTCATACAACTACAACATCTATTGGTATACAGTTATGCACAAATGACAATTTCTACACCCCTTCCATTTGTTAGAGGATTTACAGCTCCCCGGGGCATTGGAGTGCTTGCATCACTACAAAAATTATCTTGTGTAAAAGCTGGAGGTGGTCAAAGCAAGAACACAATGCAAGAGCTGGGAGCATTAAGTCAACTAACAAGGCTGGGGGTAATGGACCTGAAGATAGATAATACAAAGGAACTATGCTGCTCCGTTGAGAAGATGACCGACCTTAAATCACTACATGTTCCTGTAGAAAGTGAGTCTGAATTTATTGATTTGGATTTTCTATCTTCACCTCCCCCACTCCTCCGGGGTCTATATGTTGGAGGATGTCTAAAGAAGCTACCTCGTTGGCTTCCTCTGCTAAGCAATCTGGCCAGAGTGCATTTAAAATATAGCAGACTGAAATTAAGCCCCCTATTTGCTCTCCAGAATTTGCCAAATCTCATGGAAATTGATTTGGTTAATGATTTTGATGGGGAAAAATTGGATTTTGGGGATAGAATGTTCCCAAAGCTCAAGAAGTTAGACCTCGCTGTAATGGAAAATCTGAGATTTGTGTTGATAAATGGTCAGCCAATGCCTTGCCTTCAGAGTCTCATCATTTACAAATGTAGTCACTTGGATTCGGCAATCGTTATTGATTGTCATCCGCGGCCTCACCCTCCTCACGTATCTCCGATTTGGTGAGATGCCAGAAGAATTTGCTCTTGCATTCTATCCACGTAGCAAAATGATGAGGGTGGATATTCTACAAGAGTGCTATGAGGAGGTGATGGAACGTAACCTCGAAGTTTACTTCCTCTGGTGGGAACAAGATCATTGGGAGCAATATGATCTTAGCCTCTACTGCTATAATGTCATCAAGTGTAGGGTGACGAGCAGCAGTGATGTTCTTTTTGAAGTTTCATAGACCATAGTGATATATAGGGCCCTGTGAGTCCCCTCAATCCATCATGGATCCCTGGAGCCGTATCAACACAAGAAGGGAGATTTCCTATTGTAGAGCACTTGTTGCTATTAAGCTTGTGGACACAATATCAGAATCCAATCAATGACGTTGAACTAGTGGGGATTGACAAGCTAAGAGAAGAGCTTGTTAAGGTGTGCCTGGCAACGTTTCTATTCTAGGGAACTATTTCTTTTCAGAAATAGTTTTTTCTATTTCTACTCTAGGAACAATTTCTGAGTAAAATAAGGTGTTTGGTAATTATACAAAATTTCTATTCTTGGAATAGAAAAAAATAGAAATGCGTATGGTAAAAATTTATAAATTTTTGTATTTATTTATGTTTTCTCCTTACTCACGGACTGTCGACCGCCATCCGCCGCCGCACGACCGCTACACGAATGACGCATGATCGACACACAACCGCTTCATGACCATCGCACAACCGCCGACCATCGCTGTAGAATTGCTGCCCACAACCCACGGCTGTGGGAGGGGGCAACGACCGGTGGGCTATGGGCGGCAGTCTCACAGGGGCAATCAGCAACAACGATCAGCAGGCGACGATCATGCGACTATCGTGTGGCAGTTGGCGATGGCAGGCTGCCGGCAGACGATGGCATCGTCGGCTGATGGGCTATGGGCAGCGTCCGGTGGGCTACAGGTGACGACAACCTTCGCTGGTAGTCGCTAGCGATCGACTGCCAACGATGGCCGCGGAGTGGCGGGAGGTGGGCAACGGGCGGCGAGCGGCCGACGATGGCCACAACAAGAAAGAAGAACAAAAGAAAAATTGAAAAGAAAAAAAAAAAAACATATTTCTAGAAATTGTTCCCAAAAATAAGAAGCTACTTTTTTTTTTTTTTTTTATTTCTTGTTTCTATTCCAAATCTATTCCCCAGCCACTTTTCTATTTCGGGGAATAGAAAAATAAGTTGACGTTATCCAACAGATTTATGTTTTTTTTTTTTTTATTCTAGGGAACAAAAGAACAGAAATCGGGAGAAATAAAAATGTTACTATGTAGGCCCTATGTGGCTTGTTGACGGAGAACCTAAAATTCAAGTTTTATCGATCCTTGGGATGGGAGGTTTAGGGAAGACCACTCTGGCAAAAAGAGTCTTTGACAATCAACAAGTAAAAGCCTCTTCCAAAGCCATGCATGGGTCCCAGTCTCGCAATCTTATGAGATTGAGAATATTTTAAGGGACACGATCAAACAACTTCACGGAGAAATTGAGCAACCGACCCCACAAGGAATGGAATCTATGAATAGCATGAGGCTCAAACAGATAGTAAAAGGCTTTCTACAACAAAAGAGGTACGTCATTGTTCTAGATGATGTATGGAACTTGGGAGCATTGCAAGGTATAAAAAATGCAATGCCTAATAGCAGTTTCTGTAGTCGAATAATAATCACTACTCACATGGTTGACGTTGCTATTGTCTCATTCAACCAATCAAAAGTTTATGAACTTAAGCACCTATCTCCAAAAGAATCATGGTCGTTATTCTGCAAGAAATCCTTTTGTGGGAATCCCTGTCCTCCTCACCTAGAGCACTTTCTCCACAGTTTTTGAAAAAATGTGAGGGATTGCCACTTGCCATAGTGGCAATTGGTGGTCTTATCTTTGGAAAAAAATGTTTGTTAATGGGAGATCATTTATCGCAGCCTTGTTGCAGAACTAGAAAGCAATGACCGGATGCAAAATTTCAGGAAAATTCTCAACTTGAGCTACAATGATTTGTGTTACAACTTGAAAAGCTACTTTTTGTACTTGGCAGTATTTCCAGAGGATCATGTGATTGAGTGTATGAGACTCATCCGTCTGTGGATCGCAAAAGGATTCGTTGAGAAAAGAGAAGGGATGACACGGGAGGAGGTTGGTCAAAGATATTTGAAGGAGCTTATAAACAGAAGTTTCGTACAAATTGCACAAACGACAATTGACGGAAGGCTAAAAAGCTGTAGGGTACATGACCCGATGCGTGAATGTATCCTTTTGAAGTCAAGGGATGATTTTTTTTTTTTTTTCATTTGCATCTGAGGAGAAAGTAGAATTACACGACAGAGTTCGAATTCTCACTATTTCTTAGATTCATGGACCCAATTCAATTCCGTGGGATCTTTCATTCACATTTTTTTCCATCAAGAACGTTTTATAAAACTCTTGGACCCCTGAATTTGGAGTATCCTACTTTCACGCAATTCACAGGGTTCAACAAGCAATCGATATTTCACGATCAAGGGTGTAGTACTATTTGTAGTGGCGGTCCTTATATATCATATTAACAATCAACATCTGTCAACCCAATACACCAGTGACAATACGCTGAAGCAGCTAAATCTCCCCGGCCTACACTCTCTACTCATTTTTTAGTCAAGAACATCGTCTAGCTTAGATCAGCAATTTGTCACAAGTGGCTGTCGACTACTGAGGGTATTAGATCTAGGAGATTCACCCCTTCACGAGTTCCCTCGACAAATACTATTTATGTTCCATTTGAAACATTTAAGTTTGAGAAGGACTAAAGTGCGTATCATTCCTAATTCCAAGCTCATAAAACTACAGCATCTGTTGGTATACAGTTATGCACAAATGACAATTTCTACACCCTTTCCATTTGTTAGAGGATTTACAGCCCCCGAGGCATTGGAGCGCCTGCATCACTGCAAAAACTATCCTGTGTAAAAGCTTGGAGGTGGTCAGAGCAAGAATACAATGCAAGAGCTGGGAGCATTAAGTCAACCAACGAGGCTAGGGGTAACGGACCTAAAGACAAATAATACAAAGGAGCTAGGCCGCTTCGTTGAGAAGATGACCGACCTTCAATCACTACATGTTACTGTAGAAAGTGAGTCTGAATTTATTGATTTGGATTTTCTATCTTCACCTCCCCCACTCCTTTGGGGTCTATATGTCAAAGGATGTCTAAAGAAGCTACCTCGTTGGCTTCCTCTACTGAGCAATCTGGCCATAGTGCATTTAAAATATAGCAGACTGAAATTAAGCCCCCTATTTGCTCTCCAGAATTTGTCAAATCTCATGGAGCTTGATTTGGTTAATGCTTTTTATAGGAAAAAGTTGGATTTTGGGGATAAAGTGTTCCCAAAGCTCAAGAAGTTAGACCTCGCCGAAATGGAAAATCTGATATTTGTGTCGATAAATGGTCAAAGCAATGCCTTGCCTTCAAAGTTTCATCATTTACAAATGCAAGCACTTGGATTGGCAATCGTTATTGATTGTCATATGCGGCCTCACCCTCCTCACGTATCTCAGATTTGGTGAGATGCCAGAAGAATTTGTGCTTGCATTCTATCCACAAGGCAGTAGCAAAATGATGAGGGAGGGTATTCTGCAAGAGTGCTATGAGGAGGTGATGGAACGTAAGCCCGAAGTTTACTTCCTCTTGTGGGAACAGGATCGTTGGGATCGATATGATCTTAGCCCCTATTGCTATAATGTCATGAAGTGTAGGGTGACGAGGAGCAAGTTCTTCCTGAAGTTTCATAGGTCATAGTGAGGGCCCTGTGAGTGCCCTCGGTCCGTCATGGATCCCTGGAGGACTATCAACGGAAGAAAAAAGATCCTCTAGTGTTTTTATGTTTTCTTCGATTATTAATATTTTTTATCAAGACCTTTCAATTCTTTTATCTTTGAATTTACTTCCCTTGTGTCCCTTGGTGCTATCTTCTTCTTGTTGTCATCTTATATAGTGATCAATACATTTGTTTCTTATTTTTTGCATTTGTTGGATGAACTTTGATTTTGTTTTAGCCTATATGGAGGCGAAAGAGTGATCTGACTAAAGAAATAAGAAGAAATACAATTTTCCTCTTGAAAAATGACATGTTAGGAATGTGCAGATGAAAAAATGGACAGATGATTCACAAATGAGAAAAAATGAAATAACAGTGAAAGGTTCACCGAACATGTAGGGTTTCGTCTTATTTCTCCTAATTTCATGAACATTATTTTTAATCTTTCTAATACTTGAATAAACTCGTTGTATGCCACTTTCTACATATTAATTTTTCATCAATCAAAATAATATGTGCCCAAAAGTTCGGTACAAGATAAATCTATGAAACA
This sequence comes from Eucalyptus sideroxylon, assembly GCA_014182405.2. NCBI lineage: Eukaryota > Viridiplantae > Streptophyta > Magnoliopsida > Myrtales > Myrtaceae > Eucalyptus > Eucalyptus sideroxylon. The sequence goes on along the minus strand of CM024555.2, from coordinate 5,941,435 downwards.
CATTAATGGACTTGCAAAATACAGATATGCAAAAAATTGATGTACGGTCCATTAACGAAAAATCCTTAGATTAGGCAAAACTGAAATTTCAGATTAGAAAGTTGCAGTTATGCAATTGAAGGGAATGCAGATAGGCCCAAAAGTAAAGTGCAAATTCATTAGTATCTTTGTAATGAAGAGCAAAAAGGATGTTTTAACCGGGTGCATCGCATAGGTCTTCTATTCTTATGGAGTATTCAATTTTGAGTTGTCTATTCACGTGGATTTCGATTACAACACTCAATCATGCAAATTTATCGTGTGCTCTTTCAATTTATGCTTTATTTCACACAACATATTATTTAAATAATCTAACACTCCTTGCCTCGCATAAATTAAAGTGTGACGTAAGACTCAATATGAAAATATATAATAACGAAGGTAAATAATGACTTGAAAAGATTTGAAGTCAAAAGCTCTGTCTTTTATATCACAAGTTTAAATTATTAGATGAAAGTATAATTTATTATTTAAATATTTTAACAAATAATTGAGATGCAAATAATTGAGATGCATCTCAAGAATTTAATAAGGCCGGACATCAAGACTGCATTCCTACTAGCTATTTTCCACCCTCCACAATTTCTCAATCATTTGAGTAGAAAGTATTCGCTTTGCGATTTAACACCTCCTGTCTTGTCCATGCCCAACGTCGAGATATAATCATATTCTCCCGCGACTACTAGCTTGCTGAGATACAACATCAACGTCACGCCTTTCTCTAATAATTTAAACTCATGAATTTTTATTTTTTTTGGTCGGTAAAAAGGAAACTTCATTCACGAAACAGCAAAATTACAACAATTCAACCCGTCAGTACTTAACAAATCAAACAACGCAGAAGGGGGGGAGTCAACCCAGTTTGAGGGAAGGAGATTTTGGCCATGGGCTTTTGCAGCCTAGTCGGCCACAACATTGGTTTCTCTTCTGCAGTGGTTGATGCGTAGGGTTAGGAAGAGACGGAGCAGTGCCGTAGCTTCAGCGAAAAGAGCCCTGTGCTCCCATGGTGTGCGATCTAGTTCACGAATCGCATAAACCACAGCCAGACAATCGGATTCGAGAAGGAGGTCCTGTCGATTCCTTCCTTTAGTGATAAGGTATTGTAGGGCAAAGATGAGAGCATGGATTTCTGCTTGCAAGGGTGAAACAGAGGGGGTTCGTTGGACCCTGCCATCGATCAAATTACCTGAGGAGTCGCGGCAAACACAAGAGACAACACCGTCATCCATGACCATAGGGAAGGAGGCGTCAATATTGATCTTAATCACACCAGGATCCGGAGGGCACCATATCAGATCCGAAGGGGGACGGCAAAGAACAGGCTTCCTTGCCGATCGAGACCAGGGTTGAGTACAAGCTGCGCCTAACCTGTTGGTAAGTGATCGTTTAGTCTGGTTTCGGACTTCCTGCTGGTTGTTCAAAGAAGATGGTTTCTTTTGATTTTGTTGCAGCAAGGTCATATGGCAGCGATAATAAGATCGGGCATGGGCAAGAGCAGTAGATACAATTTGATTTGGGTTCGGGTGTTTCCTGCGGAAGACAAAATCGTTTCTGGCCTTCCAGAGGTGCCACAGAACATATGTAATTTGCACAGAAACTTGTAAGTCCCTCTCCTGTTCAAATAGATGCAGTAGCCAGGCATCAAATCTGTGTTGCCGAGTGTTCTGAACAGTAAATGGTAGTTGTGCATGACTCCATACTTTCATTGTCCATGGGCAATGTAGGAACAGATGTTCAGTAGTTTCAGGGGCTGGGCAACAGTCTCTACAGAGCTTACATATAGGATCTGCTATAATATGACGATAGTAGAGATTTTCACTAATAGCTAGAGCATTTTGGCATAATGACCATAAAAATATACGTAGTTTGGGAGTAGCTAGTACTTGTCAAATAGTAGTCCAAAGTCGTTTAGGGGGTTGAAAGGGTGATGAAGCTCAATTATGAAGGACTCTGCTTTCTGCGGATCTGATTTGATTATATCCATTTTTAACAGTATAAACACCATTTAATCATCCTATCCAAATCAGTCTATCTTCAATATATTGTGGTCTGATCTGAATTTTGAGAATTTCATCAATTATATGATCATCAAAATTACTAGAAAGCAGAGGAATATTCCATGTCTGTAGTTCTGAACAGATGAAGTCAGCTACCATAGTAGGTTCATTTCTAGGTGCCGGGCCCCCAATGATGCCTGTTGACAGCCATCTATCCTCCCTAATTTTAATGTTTTGCCCATTGCCTATTGACCATTGTAGATTAGGTGCAATAGAATCTCTACCTAGCAAAAGGCTTTGCCATCCCCAAGAGGGGCGAGCACCTCTATCCGCATGCTCAAAGTCTTTAAACGGGAAATACAACCCTTTAAAGATCCTACTCCATAGAGAGGTAGGTTGTTGAAACAGACGCCAAGCCTGTTTAGCCAAGAGTGCTTTGTTAAAAGAAATAAGATCCCTGAAACCAAGACCACCCATGTCTTTTCGATCTTTAAGGGATTCCCAATTCCGCCAATGTATACCTGACTTGTTTCCTTGAGATTGCCACCAAAATCTAGCAACCTTCTTTTCAATAGACTTGCACAGCAATATAGGGATTTTAAAGATCGACATGGTATACTGTGGAATAGCTTGCACAACTGCTTTAATCAAGATTTCATTACCGCCCTTTGAAAATAACTTTTCTTTCCAACCATCTAGTTTGGAGTGAACTTTTGCCAATATCCAGGAAAACATTTCTTTTTTAGATTTCCCCCAGTCTAATGGGATGCCGAGCTATTTGCCTGTCTTTTTCATCACTGGAACTCGTAGTTCGCTAGCAAGAGACTCTTGTAGGTCAGTAGGACAAGCACGACTAAAGAAGACTCCAGATTTATTACGATTAATCTCTTGTCCCGTTGCCTAGCAATATTGGTGTAGTATATTTGCTAGGTTCTGACATTCTAGCAATTTCCCTTCGATAAAAAAGATAGCATCATCAGCAAAAAATAAGTGCGAAAGGATAAGGCACCTGTTGTTGAGTTTAACGCCTGTAATGTTGCCCATGTCCACTGCTTGGTGTATGAGAGTTGAGAGGACATTCGCCACTAAGATGAACAAATATGGGGATAATGGGTTGCCCTACCTGAGCCCTCTCTTCATTGGAAATGGAGGGAGGGGTTCACCATTTAGCTTAACACTCATAGAAGCAGTAGTAACACACTGCATTACCTGTTGGACCTAGGATGTATGAAAACCTATCTTCAATAGATAATCTCGTAGAAAATCCCACTCAACACGATCATGGGCTTTTTTCATGTCAAGTTTGAGTACAGCCTGAATTTTACGCTTTCTTTTCCGTGTGCGAATTTGATGTAAAACTTCCTGGACCAATAGAATATTATCCTGGATTTGGTGTCCACTGATAAAGGCACTCTGCTCTGTTGAGATTAGGGTTGGGAGCCAAGGCTTTAAACGATTGGCTAGTATCTTTGATGTGATTTTGTAAGAAAAGTTGCAAAGGCTTATTGGTCTATATTGGTCCAACTTTTCAGGGTGAGATGTTTTCGAAACCAAAGTGATAAAAGTCTTATTAAGGGCATGGTTAAGCACACCTGAAAGAAAAAAAATCTTGAACAGATCTAACAATGTCCTCCTGTAGAATATCCTAGTGCACTTGATAGAACTGACCGTTTAAACCGTCTGGGCCAGGTGCTTTTGTGGCTCCTAATTGAAAAGTTGCTTGGCAACTTCCTCTGGAGTTACTGCAGCTGTAAGACAGGCATTCATAGGATCAGTCACCACTACTGGGCATTGATCTAGGATTGGGCCATAATCACGATGTCCCACGGAGGAATATAAATTCTGAAAAAAGTGATGCATCATATCCTGTAATGCTTTTTGATCTCTAACCCATTGTTGGTCTTCATTTAATAACATACTGATTTTGTTGCGCTGTCGTCTCTGAATGGTGATAGCATGAAAGAATTGAGTGTTTTTATCACCCCACTTTAGCCATTTGACTCGAGAGCGCATTGCCCAGTATTTTTCTTCTTGTTGCCACAAGTGTTGAATTTCATTCTTTAAAGCATCCATCCGAGATTTGTCATAATGAGAATTTGTTTTGTTGGTCAGGATCTGAATTTGATGCTACAGTTCATTTATTTGATGGTAGATGTTCTTGAATTTGGACCTACTCCAGCTAGTGAGAGCTGTCAATACTCTTGTTAACTTCTTAGGTAAGTCCAAAATCTGATTCTAAGTAGTTTTCCAGGCAGCTGATACTACTGAACGGCACTTGTGCTCTTGTAGCCAATAAGATTCAAAGATGAAGCCTCTCCGTCGCCTAGGTTGGATTGCAGTTGTCATCAAAAGTAGTGGGCTGTGGTCTGATCCGATGGCTAGTAGGGCGAAGATTTTAGCTGCTGGAAAGGTAAGTCGCCAGTCCATAGTACAAAAAGCCCTATCTAATCTTTCTTTAATTAAAGCATCCCATGCTCTATTGTTGCACCATGTGAAAGAACACCATTTACTATCTAGGTCCATCAATAGACATTTATTTAACATCTCTCTAAAAGCATGCATTCGCTGAGTAGAGGCTAGCTGCTTACCTTGTTTTTTCCATGGGTACATAATCTCATTAAAATCTCCAATGCACAACCAAGGTAAGGTGTTAAACTGGCTGATGAGTTTCAGAGCTCTCCATAAGGATTGTCATGGATGAAAAACTGCCGGTGCATGAAGACAAGTCAAGCGCATCATAGTTCCACTCTCCCCTTCCGCACAAAACATATCAACAAAGTCTGGCATCTGTTGGTCCACTGCAAGGTAGATCTTTTCTTTCCAAAACACCGCAAGGCCCCCTGCTATGCCTAAGGGATGTTCCAAAAGGCCATTGGGATAGTTAAGTTGTTTCTAAAGTTTCCTAAGTACCACTTCTTTGTTCTTTGTTTCCATAAGAAATAGAATATCCAACTGTTCCCGAGCCACCAACGCCCTGAGGGCTTGAATTATCAGGGGATTGCCCAACCCCTGACAATTCCAACTGATGAGCTTTATTTGTCTTTGGGTGGCTTATTAGAGCCAACCACCATAGCCCAACTTTTAATGCTCTCAACTTGAAGGATTGGAGTCTCCATGAGGTAGGATTCATCAAGTCCCTCTTTCAACAGATTGCAACATTTGGCCTTTTTTTATCGGACCTAACTTTGTACTCAACTTATTGCTTCTGACTTTCTTTGTTTTGGGGAGTGCTCTGAGCCTTCAAATGCAATTATATTATGATTGGATACAGGGATCAGAGGTGTCGAAGCTTGGACATCGAAGTGATTGTCACGTAATTGACGCCAATTTATTGGTTCTACCGCAATAAAGGATTGGCCATCTTCTAAAAACTGAACAATCGCTTTACCTTTGTTCCTAGGGGTCTATTCTGGTGGAAGCTCAGTCGCAGGCACTATAGGGGTCTCTAGAACTATGTCATTTGTTTCAGAATGGGGTTGAGGTGAGGCATAAAAGGTATGTCAAAATGGGCTGTGCTCCCAAACCTCTGCCCTGAGCCATTGTCCGAAGTACATACTATCCCTTTCTTCGAAATTTGCCTCATCATAGGGAATATCAAGGCAAGACATGGCATAATGTCCTAGTCTACCACACGAATAACAATAGTGTGATAGGCGTTCATACCGAAAATCTAACCATAAAGTTTTTCCTTCGACTCGCAAAAGTTGTCCCAATTTAAGAGGTTCGAGAAGACTAAGTTCAACCCTTGCTCGAACAGCACGAAGAGATGAACCATCCTTACTATCAATTTTAACTGCTTGAACCTTACCAACATGTCGGATAGCTTTGCTAATGAGTTCCTCTATGCAGCGTTCTAACGGAAGACCAAAAACTTGGACCCAAAAGGCACAAGTAAAGAAATCATAGCAGTGCAAGGGAGTGTTAGGTATCCAAGGTTTGAGAATGACAAGGTGATTTCCAAAATGCCAAGGCCCAGTATCTAGAATTCTCTGTTTTTCTAGTTTAGTTCGAAACTTCACAACATATAATCCTGCTTCAGGTTGTGCAATATCAACATGATCTACTCGCCAAGCTCTCCGCATAGTACTTTGGAAAGCTGGAAGATTGATTGAATTTTGAGTTAGAACCTTACCCACAAGGATGAGTTTACATTCTGCTATTTTGTTAGTTGATGGCGCTTCATCGCATACTTCAATGCTCTGTTTTTCCCACAGGCGCCCAAGGCGAGTACACAATGTAGCCAGGCGTGCATCTTCTAGAGAGTCTGGAGTCTGGCCAGGAGGATCCATGGGTGAGGACGATGGCAAAGCAAAGTTAATCTAGCTTCGGGCAATTGCCAATAAACCAACTCAAAGTTGTTGCATTGTGAAGCTAGATGAATGGGAGACATGCGATGAGAAAGATGCGAAAGATGCGGGCGATCGATGGAGAGAGAAGTAGTCGTAAGGAAAATTGGGTAAGAAATGACATGGCGAGAACAAGGGAAATAGCAATCGGAGAAGAAAAGTGAAGATGGAAATGTGAAATTCAGATGGGATGAGATGGATGGAGAAGAGGGTTAGGGTTAGGGTAACGGAAAGAGGAAACTACCATGGCTGGTAGAAGGAGACTCGACAAAACGAGAGCCAACTATTTAAACTCATGAATTGCTCAGTTAGCAGTTCAATCATTTCTGGGAAGCAATTTTTCCCTTTTGCCCTATGTAATGTTTTAGCAAGACTAAACAGTTTGTCGATAAGGGATAACCATCACAAGTCATGCACCCTTTGAGAGCATCTGGTCGGTCTATTGTTTTGCCTAAGATTCTGGAAATGAATTAGACCGCATGATAAGCAGGACAAATTCTTTATCAACTTTAACTCTAGGTGAAGGAAACTGCAAAAATTGCTTTCGTTCATTCAATAACCATCCACCATTAGCACAAAGGCAGTATTCTCCACAAAAGAAGGTAGCCGAATCCAAATCTTCTGCAACTTAATTTACATCCTCAATTGAAGGCAAACCATCTTCATAAAAACATTACGAGTAAATTCTGTGCCTTCTCTACTCTTATCCTTTATTCTCTCCAAATATCAAGAAAAAATTTGGAAAGAAAAGGACCAAAAGAGTTCTTAAGCCAATAGTATCTATCTGCTGTCTCAGATTCTCAAATAAGCCTAAGCTTATACAATAAGCACAGATGATAGAATTAACAACAGAGTTGCTGAAATTCTGGGGGTAGAAGAAGCTACTGTCACTCGTTGGGGCAGAGACTCATGTGACCACTCAACAACTACAGAGTCGTGCCAAAAATAATGCTTGGTATATTTTTGGAGTCGTATTCATCCAAGGAATCTTCAGTCTGATGCATTAGACAAATGCAATGCAAACTTGGTCATCTCTCTCTCTCTCTCTCTCTCTCTCTCTCAAGAAAATTATTCACATCAGTGGCATTATTGATAGGCAACATTTAAGGTGAGATCCATGAACCTTTTTTAAACGTGAGATCAGGCAAGTCCCCAGTCTCTCCTCCACTCAGGATCCATCGATGTCCTGCTCAGTAAAGCAGAGCAAGAGGAATACCATAAGAGAAGCACTTCCCCAGATTAAGACAATTGCTCAATCTCAATATTCATCACGCTTGTTCTCGTCAAAAAGGATGTGCTATGATTTTGGTTCTTTGAAAACTGAGTGGCAGCAGCTCGTGCACCAGCTATGGCGGCACTGAGACTCGATGATTTCCCTGGGTCACTTTATTTAGATTCAGACACACGTAGTAATAGGGAACCTGGCTTCAATGAAAAAAGCGGGGATTTGGAAGTGGAAACTTCACAGGCAGTGGATTTTCCACTTTAGTAAGTCCTCTGGCCACAGCTTCATACATCTGGGAAAGTGCTTTTGTCAGCAAATGTGCAATGTCATGCATAAGATGATAACTTATGTGGCCAGATCCTTTACCTTCTTTTCCAAGTTGTAGATCTTCCAGTACCCTCGCCTCTCAAATGGAATGACTAATTTTTGTATTACTTAAAAATATATCAACAAAGTCGAATTAGCGTTGGAAATACATAAATGCTAAACAAACATATGTGAGGACAAAGTACCAATTGAGTCTATGACAGATTCACACACGTGGCTGTTCACAGAGCCAGCAATAATCTGTTCATGCTTCCAGCCTTACCTGTAATTAGAAATGTTCACATGTTCAGCTTAATTTGTGAAATCAGATAGATAATGAAGAAACAAAACAAGTAAAAGATCAGGGTATCCCACCCCTCCAGGCACCCCATTCCAGCAAGCTAGTTCTTCAGCTCGGACACAGCCAACCACTTCGACACACCTTTTTCATAGGCAAAACATTCCAATTGTCAATGCATTTGTTGAGCACCAGTTCTATGATGCAGAATCTACTATTAGAAACTCTACCCCACAGAGCTTAGATTAAACAGAAATTCATGCAGATGAAATGGAGCGATAAAAGCATCCATATATCTACACATTTTTCTATCAAAACACACATCAAACTGCTATTCAGCTGAGAAATCCATCAAAGGATGATTTGACTTTTCAAGAACTAGTAAATAGGAGCTTAAATGCTCTTTCAAGATAAATAAGTTGAAGTATGTTACTCAGTTGCAGCATGGATTGAAGAAAATCGAAGCTCTCCCTTTGAATACCTAGTAGTCTTGAGACGGGATAGTGATCACAGAACTTAATTTGAGTAATCTCATTCACCGCATATATCTCCCTGTAGAACTCCTCCATGGCTTTGACAGTAGATTCATCTGAAACTTTGCTGGCAGCATCGATCCAAAGGCAGCCTTCACAAATGATGTGCTATACAGTCGATGATTAAAAGAAAAAGGAAAAGGAAAACCAATTCAAATCTTCTTCAACAAGACATTAATAGTGCATTGGCTACATTAATTATTGCAGCAGAGTGTTACGTACTTTTACGGAACAGAAAACCCGATATGCACACGAAACAGCACTCTGTTGAATACTTTACATGTCACATAAGCAGCAATTCTCTCCTAAATGCAATTCTAAACACAATGCAGTTTTTTCAAATGTAACAAAAATCCCAGTACCCTTATAAAACCTCCATGGGCGCGAGCTTTGAGCATAGACTTTCTGAACTTCTAAACTCAAAAGTTTTACACAATGTTTGAAACAAAGTATTGATTATATAAGCCGAGAGTAGCATTCTCATTTCTCGTGGCTATCTTAGTGCTGCAAAATGTTTGTGCTAGGTATTAAAGATGCACCACATCATTCCATTCTCAGTTACACAAACTTTCAGCAATAGTAAGTCATCCCTCATCAACTTCTAACACAGCTGATGCACTTGCTAGTGATGAGAACTTTGATTTTCCAACATTCTAAAAAGAAAAAAAAAATGCACAACATGGATCGTATCAGTCCGCATATTGGTTTTCAATTTGTTCGTGCTGTTATTTCTCTGCAAACCTATCGGGCAGTTTTCTATAAACTTGTGAAGCATGAAAACATCGGTGTGGCGCAAACTGGTCAGCGAAAGTCAAACACAGATATTGCGCCGACCAAAAGGCCCTTCTCTCTCTCGCAAGTGCTATGAGTAAACAATGTATAATATCAGTAGTTAACCTTCTCTCCCTTCCAGTCTCTGCTGGTTCTCTCACCTTTCACTGCATCCTTTGAACCCCACAGTCCAAAACAGAACTTGCTAATAGAAAACTAAACAATCACCGAAAACTTCAAGAACCCAGACAGGAAAACACTGTGGACAGATCAAATTAGTAGATCAAAGGGCTCGATGAACTTCGGCGGGAAATTAGAAGTACGAAAGAGAGCCCCTAAACCGAACCTCGAATTGGGGCAGGCCAAGACCTGCCCTCGATGCGCTTGATCCCGTACACGAGCAAAGAAGCCCATGGTTGGTGCATCGTCAGGCACGGGTTCCGGTAATTCCCCCTGGTTCCGACTCTGCATCGCTGTTTTCCTTCTTCAGCTTTCAACAAACAAAGCACTGGGTTTTCTCGGGGCTGCGCGATTTTCTCGAGAATCAGAAGGAAAGATTTCCGGGAACCGGGAAAGAAGCCGGACAAAATTCCCGCGAGAAGCTGCTAACTTCTACGTTCGGTGTTTTTGGTTTTCTTGCTCCTTCTCTTAATTGGCGATTCTGGGTTTGCTTCCCAATTTGCTAAAATACATTAAAAATTTAAAAAAAAAAAAAAAAATTCCGACGTTCAAGAAATTATGAATACAGAATAGAATAGATGGCAAAATCGCCAAAGCATCCATTTCAGATCTTGTTTCTTGAAATTCAGACTTCAAGTTTCAATCCAGATTCGGTCTTGATAGTGTGGCAAAATGAATAGATAAATCTTAAAAGCAAGTAGCCGACATGGCAAATTCAACATTCCCACGGAGATGGGGCATATTTTACAGGGAAGTGGATGATGTAGAGCTTGCCAAATGTAGTATAAGCCAATTATTCAAAGTCAATTTCACCGAAATTGTCCTAAAATTCCTATCTTGAAGCTCCTTGATAGCCAAACAAGATTTGGATTTGATGGAGAAGTCTACCACGGTGTTTGGTTTGGTGACATAGGTCTTGCTTTCCAGTAGTTTGGAAGCCATTCTAGACACGAGTTCAAATTTCTAGCCATTCCTCAACTTTAGAAAGCCTTAGTTTGTCTAAAACTTAGATTTGGGCATGTCGTGACTTAAGATTATGCCGGGTGTTACTCCAATTAGCACTATGGTGAATCGATGGCAACGGACTGACCCATATAAGTAGTAGCAATGGCTCCGTCGCGGGTACAAAACTCTTATTATAACTCGGTTATAATCATGTTGATGAATGGCTATTGTGAGAAGTCGAAGGAGAGCAAGGAACGGACGAGGAAAGCAAGAAGAGGACAAATTTTGGAGAGAAGATTTTCTGTATATTTCTCACTAGTAATCAATGTACGGGACTTTAGTAGTTATATTACAGGATGTACATATAGAAAAGGCAATGTAATATTTTACAAATCAATCTAATATTTCTATCTAATCTTTGATTGATTCTCTATAATCAAAATCAGATCAATCAATTTTCCGATATATTTCTCGGATCTTCAGCATATCTTCCAACACTCCCCCTCAAGCCGGTGGCTTGTAAATGTCCAAGATACCTAGCTTGCTCAGTAGATATGCATGTTGTCTTTGACATAGGGCTTTGGTGAAGACGTCTGTAGGTTGTTCAGCAGTCCCAATCCCTCTTGTCTCGATTATCCCTACTTGAATCTTCTCCTGAGTGAAATGACAATCCACTTCTATGTGCTTGGTCCTCTCGTGCACTACAAGATTTGTCGCAAGCTTCAAAGCCAATTCATTGTCACAAAATAACTTCATTGGACCTTTCAGTTGTACTCCAAGGTCACCAAGTAAACCACACAATCTCACATGTGGTTTTTGCCATGGCCCAATATTCTACTTCAGCTAAGGATAAAGAAACTGTTGCTTGCTTCTTGGTTTTTCATGAAAGAAGGGAATCTCCTAGCTTAATGCAAAACCCAGTTATTGATCTTCGACTCATAGGGCAAGTTGTATAATCTGCATCACAGTATGCTATCATTTCCATGTTGCATCTTCTAACTAGAAGTATCCCAAGTCCTGGACACCTCTTCAAATACTTCACAACTTTTATAGCGACATTCATGTGGGATTCCTTCGGTTTGTGCATAAACTGACTAAGGTTTTGCACTGCATATGATATATCAAGTTTGGTCATAGTCAGGTATATAAGTTTTCCAATGAGCTTTTGATAACTCGTTAGATCCTGAGATGTTCCCCCAGTATGGTCTGCTGTAGTCAATCTGGTATTCTGCTCGATTGGAATAACCGCTAGCTTGCATCTTGATAAACCGGCCTCTGATATAATTTCTAACACAAATTTCCTCTGACTAAGGGAAATTCCTTGGTGGGATCGAGCAATCTCAATCCCAAGAAAATATTTTGGTGCTCCCAAATCTTTTATATGAATGTGGTATGCAAATATTTTTAAGGCTCTCTATTGCAGCTTCATCATTTCCCATAATAAGAATGTCATCTACATAAATCATCAAATAAATAGATGACGTATCTTTAGTCCATGTAAATAAGGCATAATCATACTTGGATTGTTTGAAATTTGCATTGGTGAGAGCATTAGCAAACTTAGCATACCATTGTCTAGAAGCTTGTTTCGGCCCATAAAGGGATTTGCGGAGACGACATACTTTATTCTCCCCCTGTCTTCGTAAGCCCTAAGGAATATCCATGTAAATTTCTTTATCCAGATCGCCATGAAGAAAAGCATTGTGGACGTCCATTTGGTGTAACGATCAATCATGGATTGCTGCAACTGATAAGAATGAGTAGACGGTGACATCTTTAGCAACTGGAGAAAAAGTTTCGTAATAGTCGAAACCTTCTCGTTGGGTATATCCTTTCGCCACCAATCGAGCTTTGTATCGTTCAATAGATCCATCAGCTCTATACTTTACTTTATAGACCCATTTGCATCCTATGGATTTCCTATTCGGGGGTAGATGAACTATCTCCCATGTCTGATTATCAGTCAATGCCTGTAATTCTGCTGCCATGGCATGTTGCCACTGTGGGTCTTTGGATGCCTCATCATAACTGGACAGTTCTTTTTCATCTGATATGCGACTAATGCAACATCTGTGTTCCGACGAAAGCTTTTCAAAGGAGACATAAGAAGATACTGGATAGTTAATACTTGGTCTGTTAAGTGAGGCACAGACATAGTCTATGGTCCACGTTGGTGGTCTTGTAGCTCACCCCGAATGTCGTGGATGATCCGCTGGTGGTGGAGGAGGAGATATCTCCACAGTATTGTTTTATGTATGTTCACCAGAATCATTCTCAATATTTAGTGGAGCAGCATGTATACTTTCCAATGTTGCCGTCTGAGGTAGCTGATCAAATGAGAAGGATGGAATGACTTGTCCTGGGGATGTTGCAAGAAAATATTTAGGGGATATATTTTTCTCGATTGATGAATGATGAGAATTGGTTAACGTATCCAAATCCTCTGTAGACTCACGAAATGGAAAGACAATTTCGTGAAAAATGATATCCCTGCTTACGAAAAAATCTCCTATTGATGGATCGAGAACATAATAACCCTTTTGTAGGTTAGGATAACCCATGAATATGCATCTCCTGGCACATGGACTCATTTTGTCTCGAGGTCCCATAGTTGCAGTATAACATAAACAACCGAAAACTCGTAGATGATCTACTGCTAGTTTTTTTCCATAAAGTAATTCAAAAGATGATTTACCATCCAATATCCGAGTGGGCATGCGTTTGATGAGGTAGGCTACAGTAAGGACACAATCTCCCTAATATATCGCTGGAATAGATCCCTGAAACTTCAAAGCTCATGCGACTTCCAGCAGGTGACGATGTTTACATTCCACTACTCCATTTTGTTATGGAGTGTAAATACACGAGCTTTCACGTAAAATGCCATGAGACAAGTGTGAAAGCTAGTACGAGCACCTAGAGGGGGTGAATAGGTGCGAAAACAAATTTTGCAGGGTAAAGATTATAATCTTACTTTTAAACCGACTCTGTTTAGCAATAGATTATGAAAATGAAATTAGACTCTAACAAACAAATAATGTTATGATCAAAGTAAAGAGCTTAGAGAAGAGAAAAAGAACACAAGGTTTATAGTGGTTCGGCTTGATCCAAGCCTACATCCACTCTTCCGCACTGACAGCCCACCGGCTGGATTTTACTAAGAATCAAAAGAATTGTTACAGTATAGCTCTTCCTTGATTTCACAGTGTAGAGACTCTGCTACACTTCCTCAAGGTCTCATAGAAATATAAACGCTTTTTTGAGTACAAGTTTTCGCTCAACAATTGAATTTGACAAAGAACAAGGAGCTTCAGACTTTGGAATTCTTCTATCGCGCACACACTCGAATAACTGGAACAACTTCCTTATATACTCCTCCATGCCTTCATACCCGTTGACACTTACCAAATGAGTTCTTCCAATCTACCCCTTGGACAGAATCAATTAGGGAGATTTTGAGTTATTTAAGGAATATGACGATAGCCCACCAATCCTGCTCGCCCATACAATCAGGATCTAGGTTTCCATAAGTAGAACCTTCTTAGTATGCTTTGCAAATCAACGGATCTAAATTATCCGAATTGAAATCAAAAAGAATAACAGATTCCAATATGCTATTTCCAGCCGAGAGATCTTCTTCAGTCGATAGAATCAAATCCTTAACAAGATACTCAATTCTGGATAAGTCTTCTTCGACGGTCTAGAAACTGTCAATGTGGATAGACTTTGAATCTTGAGTCTGGCAGTTTGGCGATCTTCAAACTTTGACTGACAAGTCTGTAAGACTTCAGACTAGACTGATGGAAACGTTTTGTCATCTTCAAAACACATAATGAAGTTTTCTCTAATAATCTCCCCATTTTTGACGGTGACAAAACTTTCCTACAGATTTGGATATTTTTGACCTGCAAAACAAAGCTCAAGCAAACATGGATATCTCACAAAGATAATTGACTTAGTAAAGACAGCATTGAATCTGCATCCACAGGAAAAAGTTAGTCCTATAAATAAACAACTATATTTGCCATGAAATACCAATAGTGCTTGAAATAACCAAACGATCAAACAAGCCAAACCAAATCTAATCACAGCCAAACAACCAAACAAAAGTCATTCAGAAAGTAAACCAAACAAAAGTTAAGTTTCAAATCTGCACCATCTCTCCCCATTTTTGTCAGCATTAAAAAAGGTAGAGATAAAAAGATAATAGAATCATGGTTGCCTAAGAACACGAATGAGCTGGAAATCTCCCATTGACTGGACAATCCCTTCCAGCTTCTTCAAATCCTCTTTCAGTTGAGCCACATCTTCACCCTTGGCATTTGCTTGAACTTGAAGAGTAAGGACATTAACTTGATCATGTAAGGAAACTGAAGAGGCTTGACCTGCATTCTGCAAGTTCTGAACTTCGCATTTTAGGGCATAAATTTGTCCTCGCATCTCCATAAGAACACCAAGAATTCTGCGAAGGTCTCCTGAATTTTCAGTCTGAGTACTGGCTTCTGCATGATCAGTAGGGGTATTTGCAGATGATGGCAAGCCAGCATGATTACTCATATTTGGCGATGAAACCTCATGACCTTCATCTGGAAAATGAGAAGCATAGATGTCTTCTGGATCTGCAGGTGAGCGACTAACACCTTCATTAGTAACAGCAGTTGAAGATATACCTCTTTTCTCAGCAACTCCCCCTATTTCAATGCCCTCAGGAGGTGAGAAGTATGCTTCATGCTCTATTTCTGCCTGTTCACCTCTGCCTTCTTCTTCTTCTGCAATTCTTTCTTCCTCTGCTTCTTTTTGCATTGATTCTCTCTCTCCACTCTTTTCCTCTTCTTCATCTCTGTCTTGATCCTCTCTCTGCTCAGTCTCTGGAACAGCACTTTGAAGATTTCTCAGTGTAAGAGCATAAATGGTAACGTTATCATCATCCTCTTCATCCTCCAAAACGAGTGCTCTTCTTTTCTTGGATGGAGCTGTCATGGGCTCCTTTCCTTTCCGCTTTGCCACTGAAGAACCTTGGTGTGACTTGACAAGGGTTTTTCTCTTTCAATTGCTCCAAAGCTTTGTCCAGCTCTTTCAAACGCATTTTGAAAACCATTTTCAGCCCCACTACCATTTGATCACATGATCGAACATGTAAAATCCTAGGAAACTGAATGTTGAAACGTCTGAAAAGCTTTGTAACAAGCCCTGAGTAAGGAAGTTGCCCTCTATCTTTTGCCATCGTTCTGTACATGTGAAACATGATTGTGTGAGGTAGAGAGAATTTCTTTCTAGTGTTGATGGCATACATCAACTTTGCTTCTGAGTTGGAGACATCCGTCTTCGAGGTTGACTTGGGTCTGAGGCAATTGATCACAATCTTGTGAAGCAAAATGTTAGAGGCATTCATCCTCAAGTACGAAATTCTTCCTTCAGCCATTCCATCTTGAACAAGTTCTACTGTCGCACGACCAATAGACACATTAATCGATTGGAAAGCCCCCACACTCCACTCCAATCACATCTGCCAATGTGTCCATGTCAACAACATAGTCCTAGTCTCGAATATTAAACAAAAATCTATTCGCATCAAAGAAACTGAGATTAAAATAGAAGTAAGCAGTAAGTTCTGGATATGCCTCAATAGTCTCAGAACAGAATTGCTCAAGCTGAAGTTTAGAGAATTTCTCTCTCAGCTTCACATTCACAGAATCAAGAAAGTCAAAGTCTACACTCCTCGGATTGATCACCCCTCTTTTTAGCAACTTAGAGTAAAGTCACCCGTGTTCATCCGAGCGAAACAAATCCGTCATTTTGCTTCGAACATTCACTGCAACACCCATTCTAGGCTTGAATTGAGTGTACATTTTATCATCATCATTCCCATCAGGCTGACTAAGACCTCCAACATGTGGATCACTAGGAATATTTGCAAATGCTCGATCTGCCAACCTCACAGGAGCAATCTCCAATCGTTCCATTGTCCGCAAAAAGTAGGTTTCATTTCGATACCCTTTATCTTTAAAAAATCCATCGATGTAATTCAACGGAGTCCCTCCCCTTTTCAAAGCAGAGTAAAGCTTATAGATAAAAGTGGGCTTTTGAGATCTTACGGGTTCTACGCCTTCAATAATTTCTTCCTCCAATCTACGAACATTGCCTTGAGGTCTGGCTTGAGGAGATTGACGATGTTGAGAATGTTATGGGTTTGCTCTTGTCTCGGAGATTCTTCTTCCTCGGTGAGGTCAAAATGTGTAGGACCCTCACACATTTGTTGTGGCCCCCTGTTCGCAATCCTTGAAGACTTTCTCTAGGATGCCATTCTCACAATTTTTGAGAGATTCCAAACTCGATTCGCGAAAAAAGGTGAGAACTTGGAAGATTAAACTAGAGAGTAAAAGTAAGAAAACGAAGATCTGTAATTTTAGGGTTTTGAGGAAGACAATCAGTAGATAAAGCAGTCGAAAAGAGGCATACGAAATGACGTAAAAAGGAAAAAATAGAAAATGCCTTTTCAAAAATAACTGCTTTTTTTGAAAAATGGATAACACTCTTTTCAAAAAAAAAAAATAACTCCTTTTTCGAAAAGGAATGATTGCAATAATCACGAAAACTAGGGAGATGATCGTACCTTTTCGAGATCAACCAATTACAGATTAATAGATAATCATACATTTTCGAGATTTTATCCGAGAGATAAATTTTTAAAAACGAAAATAACTTACAGTCGTTGATCTTCATCTTCTGAGTCTGAATATCATTAGACTTTTATCCCTGAGTCTGAACTTCTTCAGACTTTAATATATTGAGTCTAGAACAAATAAGCTCAAATTGACTTTTCTCCAAAGGCTTTGTGAAGATGTCCGCTAGTTGATTCTTTGAGTCAATAAACTGAATCAAGATTTCTCTATTTTGAACATGATCTCTAATGAAATAATGTCAAATTTCTATATGCTTTGCTCTTGAATGAAGAATTGGATTCTTGGTGAGATTGATTGAGCTAGTGTTGTCACATTTTACCTCAGTGCACGAATCTTCAATTCCAAAGTCTCTTAGCTGTTGTTTTATTCACAGAATTTGTGAACAACAACTTCCAAAAGCCACATATTATGCTTTTGTTGTAGATAGAGCTACGGTACTTTGCTTCCTTGAAAACCAAAATATTGTCTTGTTCCCAAGCAATTGACAAGTGCCCGAGGTGCTCTTCCTATCAACTCTACATCCTGCTAGGTCTGCGTCTGAATATCCAAGAAAAGTAAAGTCTCATTCTTTAGGATACTAGAGACCTAAATTTGAAGTAGATGCAACGTATTTGATGATGCGTTTTGCAGCACTTAAATGAGATTCTTTGGGATCTGATTGAAATCTGGCACAAATATAAATACTAAACAAAATGTCAGGTCTAGAAGCAGTAAGATAAAAAAGTGAACTAATGATGCTCCTGTATAGCTTCTAGTCAACTTTCTTTCCTCCTTCATCTTTGTCCAATTTCGAGGAACTTGACATTGGTATGTCAATCTTTTTGCAATTCTCCAAGCCAAACTTTTTCACAAGTTCTTTAGCATATTTTTCTTGGTGAATGAAAATCCCTTCCTTCAATTGTTTTACTTGAAGTCCAAGAAAGAATGATAGTTCACCCATCATGCTCATTTCAAACTCATCCTGCATAGACTTAAAGAATTTCTTGCACAAATTTTCATTAGAAGATCCAAAAATAATATCATCAACATAAATTTGAACAAATAATAAGTTTTTGTTTTCTCTTTTGATAAACAGTGTAATATCTAACAAAGCCATTTTGGATCAAAAACTTACTTAGTCTGTCATACCAAGCTCGAGGTGCTTGTTTTAGACCATATAGCACCTTTTTTAGTCTGAATATAGAGTCTAGTTTTCTTGGGTCTTCAAAATCGAGAGGTTGTTCCACATAGAATTCCTCTTTGATAAATCCATTTAGGAAAGCACTTTTGACGTCCATTTGGAATAACCTGAAATTCTTATAACAAGTAAAGGCAAGTAATAATCTAATTGCTTCTAACCTTGCTACTGAAGCGTAGGTCTCATCATAGTCTATCCCTTCTTCTTGCATATATCCTTTGGCCAAGAGTCTTGCTTTGTTCCTTATGACTTTTCCTTTCTCGTTCATCTTGTTCTTGAAAACCTATTTAGCTCTAATGATAGATTTATCTTTCGGTTTATGAGTCAATTCCTAGACATCATTGATACTGAATTGCCTGAGTTCTTCTTGCATAGCTTCAATCTAGCTTTTATCAATTAAAGCTTCTTCTATGCTCTTGGGTTCTATTTCAGAAATAAGAGCAACAGCACTAGACTCTTCACGCCTTTTGGATCTTGTACGAATTCCCTCATTAATGTCACCAATAATGAGTTCTTTAGGATGACTAGACTTGTGCTTCCAGTTTGCTGGTTGATCTGTCAGATTGTTGATCATTTTCTTCATTTGATTCTTCAACGATCATTTGTTGCTGGTCTTCTGAAGCCTGAGCTGCTTCTGTAGATTTAGACTTTATAGAGTCTGGAGTAGGTTCAGGTTCTTTAGGATGAGTTTGAATCGATTAATTTTGTATAAAGTCTTGAAATTTGACATTTATCGATTCTTCCACTAATTGAGTATTTTTGTTGTATACTCTGTAAGCTTTGCTTGTGGTTGAATATCCAAGGAAGATGCCTTCGTCTGATTTTTCTTCAAACTTACCAATTCGATCATTTGATTTTTCAATATAAAACATTTGCATTCAAACACATGAAAATAGGAAACTATTGGCTTATTTCCTTTGAACAACTCATAGGGAGTTTTCTCCAAAATAGGCCTTAAGAAGACTCTATTAATAATATAGCATGCTGTAGAAACTGTTTCAGCCCAAAAACGAGAAGAAATGTTACTTTCAATTAGAAGAGTTCTAGCCATTTCTTGCAAAGATCTATTCTTCCTTTCCACAACTCTATTCTGCTCTGGAGTATAAGGAGAGGAGAATACATGCTGAAAACCAGATTCATCACAGAATTTAGCAAAGTCTTGATTTTCAAACTTACCTCCATGGTCTGTTCGTATACTGGAAATGACATACCCTTTCTCATTTTGAACTTTCTTAGCAAATTTTATAAAATAAGAAAATGTTTCAAACTTACTTACCAAGAA
The DNA here is from genome assembly GCA_014182405.2 of Eucalyptus sideroxylon. Lineage (NCBI taxonomy): Eukaryota > Viridiplantae > Streptophyta > Magnoliopsida > Myrtales > Myrtaceae > Eucalyptus > Eucalyptus sideroxylon. Next base: position 5,921,653 of record CM024555.2, on the reverse strand, counting down.
ATATATCCAAGTGAATCGTGAATAATCATCCACAATTACTAGGCAGTATTTCTTACCTCCAATGCTTTGAGTTCTGGTTGGTCCAAAGAAATCCATGTGTAATAGTTGCAGTACACGATTAGTGGACACTTGATTTATTGGTTTGAATGAATTTATTACCTATTTTCCCAATACGCATGGTGTACATAGGTCAGACTTTTTGTATGTCAGATTAGGTAGTCCACGAACAAGCTTCTTTGTAGAGATCTTGGCTATTTGCTTCATGTTGATGTGTTCAAGTAGATTTGCTTCCTCTTGAATTGAGATTAGACATTGGGATTTTTCTTGTTTAATATCCAAGAAATAGATATTCCCATGTCTTGCCCCGTGAAAGTCTGAGAGGAGTCTTTACTTGTTCCTGAGCATATTCCTTCTTGAAAATTGATCTTAAAACCGGTGTCGCACAGCTAGCTAATACTTAGCAAGTTGTAGTTGAGTCCTTCTACTAAGGAAAAGTTACTGATCGTGAGACTTCCAATCTTTACAGTTTCGTATTCCACAATTCTTCCTTTGCTATTTCCTCCAAAAGAAACTTTTCCACAATTAACTTGCACAAGCTTTATAAAGCAGTTTGAGTCTCATGTCATATGTCTCGAGCATCCACTATCCAAGTACCATTTAACCTTTTTCTTGATAGTGACCTGCATTTAAAAAAGAAACTCAAGCTTTCTTTGGTACCCATATTTTCTTGGGTACAGTGAAGTTAGTGTGATATACAATCTTTGCCCAAACCTTCCTCATAGGTTTCCAAACCATAGGACATTCTTTCTCAAAGTGTTCTAAGCTGTTACACTTAGAACATTTAAGAGCACTGCGGCCTACAGGTTTTACAAAACTTTTTGGAAATGTTTTTTGCAAAAATCTTTTGTAGGTCTTTGTTTAATTATTTCCTTTACCTTAGGAAAATCAATTAGAGGAATGGTTTCAGCAGTCATTCCCAAACTTGATTTGTTGAAGTAAGGTCTTTGTGCTGAAAGAATATTTTCTAATTTCTCAGATCCTATAGAAAATCTTTTAGAAATGCTTGAGATATCATTTTTTAAGAATGCATTTTCTTTTGAAAGATTATGTGCATTTTCTTTCAAAGTAATAACATTTTTATCTAAACTATCGACATTTTCTTTCCAAACAATTTCCTGTTACTTTAGTGCAGAATTTTCCCTTTTAAGTTTGGAAATCCTTTTGAGAGAGATTTTGAGACTAAGATATAATTCATCAATATATTTAGAAACTTTAGTAGGAATTTTTAAATTACTTACCTCGATTGCACTGTCTGAGTCTGAGTCTGTCTCAGAGTCTGAATCTGAATCTGATTCTACCATGAGACAAATATTGGCATAATCATCATCACTTTCCTCACATTCGGTATCACTCCAAGTTTCTGCTTTAAGTGCCTTTCGATATTTCTCAGTTTTTCCTTTCTTTCTCTTTAGTAGAGAACAGTTAGGTCTGATGTGTCCCTTTTTCTTGCATTCAAAGCAGACTACATCCTGTTGGATTCATCATCCTCAGCTCATTTATTTTGTAGCTTTTGAGAACTTTGTTTCTTCGGATTGAATCTTCTTCCCTTTCTATTCAGTTTTCTTAACATTCTTATTATGTGAGCAAGCTCTTCATCGTCCATATCGTCTTCAGAATTTGTGACATCAGAATCATCATTAGATTTTAATACAATGGATTTTTTACCTTTGGGATCTTCATCTTCGTTGATTTGCTCCACTTCATAAGACTGAAGAGTGACAACCAATTCGTCAACAGAGAGTGGCATGATTCTTTGTGTCTCTCTTATTGAGTTCTTTATGTGGTTCCAATCTTTGGAAAGCCCACACAATAACTTGTTAACCTTCATGGGTCTAGAGATTGGTTGACCTTGATATTCAAGACCATTCATGATTTCTGTGAAATGACTAAACATGTCAGTAATAAATTCTCTTGATTTCATCTTGAATGCTTCATATTGACTGAGTAGAATATTGATTCTAGTTTCTTTCACTTGATTGGTTCCTTCATAGGTGATGTGCAATATATCCCAGACTTCTTTAACTGTTTCACAAGAAGATATTATATTATATTCAGTAAGAGATAATGCGCAATATAAGGAATAAATTGCTTTTGCATCAAAAGCTTGTCTCTTGGTTATCTCTTCTTGAGTCATTTCATTAGACTCAATAGCTTCTTTTCCTCTTTCTAAAACTGTTACAACTTTAGGAATGATTCATTTGTCTACCACATCCATTTCCAAAGGATTCTTTTGTGACACCCCGAACCCTTCGCAGGTCGTCACCAGCGCCGGTGTTACACTTGATTTCCTTTTCTATCTTGTACTTAAAACAAGCGTCGTTAATCACAGGCATTTTTTTTTTTTTTTTTTTTTTTTTTTAAAAGCGGTCCCAGCGCGACTCATAGCGGAAGCAAATTAAACATCTCCATCTCTCCCCTTACTAACCATGATACCAATACACACCAGCTAAACATCAGGATTTTATAAACGAACATCGACACTTTATTTACATATTCTTTTAGGATGGGACTCCTCCTTTCTCGGGTCGATTACAAAACAAGAAAAAGCGAGGACTCTGCCATGTCCTGCCTAAATTCTCAAAAAGAAACTATCAACCCTCTACATCAAACGCACAACCCCCATCAAAAGTGTCGATTATCTACATCAAAAGATTCGGCTCCTACTCATCGCGCGTGAGTCTCACACCCAACCCGGTGCATCAGGCGGTGGTGGCGGCAACATCCCTCGCATAGCACCGTCTCGACGAACGTGCACGAAATGAACTCTGAATGATAGGGCCCCCGCCCAGGCCTATATCGTACATCACTAAACATCGCACTCGGATGAAAGTCAATCCAGGAACAGAGGGACAGTCTATCTCCGCACACTCGACCTCTACATCAGACGGTAGACCATAAAACGTACCACGCGTGACGGCAGGTAGCGGCATATTTGCTAATCTGAAATGTTATCCCCAAAAGGGGTGAGTACAACTACTCAGCAGATAAAGAAATCCAATAACAACTCAATGCACCATACAATTCATACATGCATTACAGGCGTTACTTACCTTGTAACCATGCGCATACCATCATGTATCATCAGGCATATCATTATGCATATATCATGCATATACCATCCTCATCATACACATCATCATGCATATGTTATTATCATCATGCATATCATCATGCATATATCATCCTCATCATACACATCATCATGCATATGTTATTATCATCATGCATATCATCATGCATATCATTATCATGTATTATCATGCATATCATCATGCATATATCATCCTCATCATACACATCATCATGCATATGTTATTATCATCATGCATATCATCATGCATATGTCATTATCATCATGCATATCATCATGCATATCATTGTCATGTATTATCATGCATGATTTAATTCCAATTTCATCTTGGACCATCATATTTCTCATTTCCGGGACCAATGTTTGCGTCCCCCATGCATCAAGATACAATTTCAGATCATCCGGCTCCCCCACTCTCCGGGCATCTCGTACCCCAACTGGCATCACGAGGACCCTCCGGTATCCAGCCATTTAAGGCCACCGGGCAACCGGCCGCACCCTTCAAGCCAGGCATCTCGCACCCAATCCGGCGTCGCGAGGTATCCCTCAACATAATTACCATGCCGAGCTTCCGGCTCCCCCACTCTCCGGGCATCCCGACACCACTCGGTCTCCCGAGGACCCTCCGGCATTTGGCCACTCATGACCACCGGGCAACCGGCCGTACCCTTCTAGCCAGGCATCCCGATACTCCTGGGGCATCGTCGGCTCACCTCCGACGGTCTTCTCAATTCACATTATTATGATTCAATTTATCATGACATATGATGTGATGACAATTCAAGATCATGCTCAACATTGAATACGTACATACATTTCAATTCCATGTCATACACATACCAAGACTTTATCACATAATAACATGAATTAATTAAATGGAATCTATGGCCAATAAAATAATCCATTATTATTTTTTATTATATATTTATTATTATTATTTTATTATTATATTATTATATTTATTTATTTTCATAAATAAATATTTAATATCTATGATTTTCCAAAATCATAATATTCAAACAATCACAAATAGGGTTACAATTTCATATAAAATTCATGGCCAAATTGAATTTCTCATAATTTCACAATTTCCATGAAATAGCACCTTATATTCGGGTAATGGCCAGACTTGCACAGTTTCCAAATAATTTCGATTAAAATACACATATGGCCTTCAAAAATTACGAAATTTTACAGGGTGATAGCCAACCCATTTTCGTACACTTTTCATTAAGAACTCTAAGCCAAATTCGTTTTATATTAATTTCTACAACCCTACAAAGCTTCTGGAACCACTACCGCGACGTCCAGAACACACTTCTCCGAAATTTTTAGATTTCACCCATCTAATCTCTTTCGTTTCCTCTGAAATTTGAGTATGTTATGTAAAAAGGTGTCCTTTACAAGTTTCATGAAGAGATCTAGGTCAAATAACCAGATTATGGTCACCATTTTAGTCCATGAAGTCTCGGGTGTCTCGAGATGCTTCACCAGAACCATTATTTCCAAGATCTAGCCGATTCACCAAGCTACACTTGTTCTTTTTGCTTCAAATTTGAGTATGTTGTATTTTAAGGTGTTTCCTACAACTTTCAAGAAGACAACAAAGTGAGATCTTCAACAGAAACCAACATGCAAACAAGAATCTAGCAAGAGGTCAGTGAAAATTTCGCAGATCTAAAGCCTCCGTACAATAGAACTTTTGACCCCACAAATCTCCATCTTTTTCTACGAATTTTTAGTATGTCATAGTACAAGACGTTAGCTTCAACTTTAATGAAGACACCGAAGCCAAAATCGAACTCCAAACACACATGCAACTCGAACAAGCTACTGACTTCAACAAACCGAACAAGAACAGTCACACGGTTTGCAAAAAACCCAACTCTTACCTCGGTTTTTCGCACAAATCACACCTAAAATCTAACATGCAAACACCACAACAAACATGCAAGAGAAGTTACGGACTCCACTTGCCTTAAAGATGAACAAGCAACGATGAACGGCGACGATCGGACGGCGAACGAACGGCACACCCCTCCGGCTCCGCCTCCTTCCCTCTCGGTCTCTCCTCCCTTTCTCTCGAACACCCTCTCTCTTTCTCACCCTTTCTCGGCCAAATGATCAAGAAGAACCGGCCACTCCTCTTCTCTCTCTCTTTTTATATCCCCTAAAGCCCATGATTAGTAATGATTGATTCACCTAATGTCCAACCAATGCATGCTCTCCTTTGTGCCACATGTAATTTTTATTTTTTGAATTTGAATGGGCTTGGGCTTAGGCCCATCCGGCCACTCCCTTGGGCTGGTCGAATTCCTCCTCTTGGCTTCCATCTGGGCCGGCCATTCGGCCCACTAGGCTTAGGCTAATGGGTCCAAGGCCCATTCCAAAAATAACCCTCTTTTCCCCTTTTTTTTTTGAATTCCTTTCTATAAATATTTCCAAATTCAAATTTCATCTTGGCCAAAGTCTTAGGACACTTTGTTTATTAAGATTTAAATTTATAAATCTCATGGCCAATTATTAATCTATAAATTTAAATACACAAATCATCAAATTAAAAGACAAATTGGCTAAGGCATAAGCCAAAAGAAATTCTATCACCTAATTAGGAACTTCAACGCACCTTATGGCTTGTCATTAAATTTGGGATGCCACACCTTTGATTTTAGGATGCCTTCATTTTGTTTTTCCATATGTTGTAATCCTTTCCATCAAAATATGGCGGTCTAGCATTGCTCTGCCCTTCAACCAGACCTAGAGCCAACATACTAGTCATGGATCGTTAACTCTGAAGTAAAAACACTTCAATTTAAGTGAGTACACGGGCTCTGATACCAATTGTGAAAGCTAGTACGAGCACCTAGATGGGGTGAATAGGTGCGAAAACAAATTTTGCAGAGTAAAGATTATAATTTTACTTTTAAACCGACTCTGTTTAGCAATAGATTATGAAAAGGAAATTAGACTCTAACAAACAAATAATGTTACGATCAAAGTAAATAGCTTAGAGAAGAGAAAAAGAACACAAGGTTTATAGTGGTTTGGCTTGATCCAAGCCTACGTCCACTCTTCCGCACTGACAACCCACCGGCTGGATTTTACTAAGAATCAAAAGAGTTGTTACAGTATAGCTCTTCCTTGATTTCACAGTGTAGAGACTCTGCTACACTTCCTCAAGGTCTCACAGAAATATAAACATTCTTTTCAATACAAGTTTTCGCTCAACAATTAAATTTGACAAAGAACAAGGAGCTTCAGACTTTGGAATTCTTCTATCGCGCACACACTCGAATAACTGGAACGACTTCCTTATATACTCTTTCATGCCTTCATACTCATTGGCACTTACCAAAGGAGTTCTTCCAATCTACCCGTTGGACAGAATCAATTAGGAAGATTTTGAGTTATTTAAGGAATATGACGATAGCCCACCAATCCTGCTCGCCCATACAATCAGGATCTAGGTTTCCGTAAGTAGAACCTTCCTAGTATGCTTTGCAAATCAACAGATCTAAATTACCCGAATTGAAATCAAAATGAATAACATATTCCAATATGCTATCTCCAGCCGAGAGATCTTCTTCAGTCGATAGAATCAAATCCTTAACAAGATACTCAGTACTGGATAAGTCTTCTTCGACGGTCTAGAAACTGTCAATGAGAATAGACTTTGAATCTTAAGTCTGGCGATTTGGTGATCTTCAGACTTTGACTGACGAGTCTGCAAGACTTCAGACTAGACTGATGGAAACGTTTTGTCATCTTCAAAACACACAAGGAAGTTTTCTCCAACAACAAGAAAAGGGAGCTATAGTCATGACTACAAAATTCTTTCCCATTGTCAGTCCGGATTCACTGAATTGATTTCCCAAACTGATTTTTAGTCAGGGTGATGAATGTTTTCAAAAGAGAGGGAACTTGGGCTTTGGACCGCATCAGGAATACCCATGTGACTCGAGAGTGATCATCCACAATTGTGGGAAAATATCGTGAACCATCACGATGTACTGTGTGATATGGTCCCCAGACATCCACATGAATTAAAGAAAGGATATCATTGGAACGTTTTTTATAGGAAGGGAAAGGTGTGCGAGACTGTTTTGCGAGAGGACATATATGACATTTAGAGTATGGAAAGAAAGTACTATGACCCATTCTCGTATGTAAAGAAAATCTTTGTCATTGGCAATGACATTACACAATGACAACTTATTCAAAGGAATTGAATTCAAATCAAAATGACTTGGAAAACTAGTCCAGAAATATAAACCTTCGAAAAGACTATCCAAGCCCATCAGTTTCCCAGTCGAAAGGGCCTGAAAAAAACATGTGTCAGCATCGAAGAGTATTTGACAATAATTCTCCTTGCAGACTTTGGACACAGAAATGAAATTGAACTAAAATTGTGGGACATAAAAGACATTTTGTAGGATAATTTGAGAGCTTAGTTGAACAGTGCCTGTCAATGTGACATGAGTAATATTTCCATTTGGAAGTTGCACAGAAATAGGTGTATCCAATTTCTTATGCATTTTTGAAAAAAAAAAAAAAAAAACTTATATCACAAATGATATGATCACTTGCTCCTGAGTCAACTATCCATGCCCTTTTTGAAATAGAATTGATGAGGCAGTGGGATATACATGAGAAACTTTCTCCTTTATTTCCAATGTCTACTTTCTGCAATGCCTGCATCAATTATTAATATTGCCCATAGGTAATTGGTCGGTCACTACTTGGTCCAGTAGATCCAGTGACCTGGTAAGATGCAGAATATTCTTTCTTTTTTCCTTTTTCTCCTAACTTTCCATGTAATTTCCAACAATTATCTATGGAATGATGTGGACGTTTGCAATGTTCACAGTATAATTTACCTCTCCCCTTTGAATTTTGGCCGAAATTCCCTAGTGTTGTGGAAAAAATCTGGCCGTTGGATGCTTTTAGTGTGGAATTATCTCCACTGTCCAATGCAACGAACAGATTGAGTCCCTACGGATCGTCAGCTCGCCGGAAGGAATCTGGGCCATTAGATCGCTAGATTAAATCTGAACCGTAGCTTCCTTCCTTTTTAAGGGTTCTTTTGCTGGTTGCAAACCCTAGCCCCTCGCGATTTTTTCTCTCTCGGGCTAAGGTTTTTACCCCCGATTCTCTCTCACGACGTTCCTCGCGAAGAGCGAGAGCGACGCTGTCGCCTCCTCGTGTCTGCTCCGAAGTTGTGAGCCGCTGGCTCTCTTCTTGGACGGCCAACTGGAAAATCCGACCGAGGGGCAGCATGAGATCCATCGCCAGGATCTGCGAACAAAAGGTTAGGTATGTTTCGTTAAAAATTAAAAGACATCGAGTGGATTTCTCCCTCTCCTTCATAGATCTGTACTGACTGAGAGTTTCTGGAGGTCCCTCGAGTTTTTCTTCCGTGGCCTCGAGCTCGTTCCAGAGCGATGAGAGTTTGTTGTAACACGCTGTGACGGACATATTCCCCTGCTTGAGATCTGTGAGTTCCTGCATGAGACAAAAGATTTTCGCTCGGTCTAATTTCCTGTATATTTCTTTGATGTTGTACCACATGATTTTCGAATCCTCCGTCGGTGGAAGGCTGGCTGCGACGTCTAGAGAGACACAATTGCTGATCTAGGTGCAGATCAAGTGATTGCACTTTCTCCAGTGCCTGGCCAGTCGTTCGTCCGACAGAATCGGTACGGTTCCGTCAAGGAAACCATCTTTATCCTTTGTCATGAGAGCCGGCCGGAAGTCTTGTGACCATTTGTTGTAGTTTTCCGACCCGACCAGTTGCAAACTGATGAGTCGCAGTTCTGGATCGTCGACGGTTGACACATGTAGAGGGTCGCCTGGCTCTGGTCGGCCGGTGATGGCCGCGATCGGAAACGGTAAAAACCCGGGTGAAAGGTTCGGGTAGGGATTCGTCCCTATACCCGATCCATTAAACCTGGTTCCATGACCCGCATTGAAGAGTCCCGGGTGGGGATTTGTTCCCGAACCCGGTTCTCCAGACCCGCTGACTTGTTCTGTCTCGGTGGCTGAGCTTGCCCCGCTTGTGACTAGTAGGCTCCCATTGGGCTGAACATTACTGTGGTAACTCATTACCCCTAGCAATGATGGATTCGGACCTTGCCCAACGTACCATGGATAGTGTACCCATTGGTAAAGATGGCCCGAAATGGGCTGCCCCATATTCAACTGAGTCGGGAATAACTGCCATTGTACGCCTTGGGTCTGGATTTGTTGCTGGGTTATGGGAATTGCAGGTATTGTGCCAGTGCTGTGGCTTTGTGTCTCTCCCATCGGTGTGGCGTCGCCTGTGGATGGAACGCCAGCAGCAGCAAGGAGCAGATTCTCTGGATTCATGGTAAAAAATTCCTTTCCGTTTCTTCTTCCTCCTTACAAGGTTTGATTCTTTCGTAACAAGACATTGATCTGTCTTGCAGCTTCAAGAATATACGAAAGCAATCAGGTGCGGAAATTGGAGCTTAGAGCCAAAGCTCTGATAACATGTGAGAAGCCAAAGGAGAGCAAGGAACGGACGAGGAAAGCAAGACGAATTTTGGAGAGAAGATTTTATGTATATTTCTCACTAGTGATCAATTGCCAGGACTTTAGCAGTTATATTACAAGATGTACATATAGAAAAGGCAATGTAATATTTTACAAATCAATCTAATATTTCTATCTAATCTTTGATTGATTCTCTATAATCAAAATCAGATCAATCAATTTCCTGGTATATTTCCCGGATCTTCAGCATATCTTCCAATAGTTATGATTATGTCGTTCAGTTGAGTCTATTTAAGAACCTTCTCATTATACAATGATAAAAACGAATCTAGAGTGTGCTCGGTGTAGAGGTTGGACCGCCGAACTATTTTGTCTTAGTAAAATCAGATTACTATCTGCTTGGAAAGAAGAAAAAAATGCACCTCTATGGAAGTTTAAAAAACTGATTTACTAAGAAATGCGTTTGAAGGGCCTTTGGCAGTCTAAATGATCGCAATCTACTGATTTTATAAATCAGTCTTAGTAAGTCTAGCATTCTCCAACCAAATTTATGGTCATCAAGGGAAACGAAACTTATTTAGAGAACACAAACTTTGACATTGTATTCGGATGATATCTTGATTTAATTTCCACGGGATCGAACTAAATCTTAAATGACCCCACTAAGACAAAATTAAGTTTACTGACGCAACTTCATCATCGATCTAAGCTATTTTATATGTTGTCCCACTATTAGTGTTTTCTTAATTCCTATGTATAAACAATACGACTTTGGTTCTGGCGAGTATGAGCGTTACAATTGTTGGTTGGTGTTAGATTTGGGTCCCCATTTCGAACTCCCATCATAAACGGATTTGCTTTTAAATTTTTTCCCCATGCCCACCTTTTGTAGGTAATGCAAATCATTTGACTCAATCAAGTACTCTCGGTCAAAAGAATTAAAGTTGTTCTTGAGATTGAGTCGATCACTTGAGAAAAATTAGCAAAGAAAGTCTTAATTCTATTATACGGATATTAATTCAGTTTTAAATATTTTAATTTGATCAATTTAGTCTTGAACTTTTTGACAATTTGGTAATATAATCATTCCGAGCAAAATTGATATGAAATCGCTGACTTAAACATTGATAATCCTACATAACATGGCAGACAGTTGACGTGAAGAATTTTTTTCCATTTTTTAAAATTTTCTTTTCCTTTTTTCCTCTACCGATCGTCGCCACGTTGGGCTATGGCAATGGAGAGATCCAATAAGGTCGAGCTTCGCTAGAGGCTAGCAAGGTTTACCCTTACCAAATTTGACGCTCGCCGTTGCTCGTGAGTGGTCATCGGTTTATCATCAATCCTTAGCGACTAATGAAGGAAGAAGGAAAATTATAAAAAATTCAGGAAAAAAAACCAAAAAAAATAAAAATTATCCATGTCAATGGCATCTATGCCACGTAAAATGACTAGTGTCATATTAGTGATTTTTGGCGAAAATTAGCCACAATGACTACATTAGTAAATCATTAAAAGGTTTAAAATTATATTAGCCAAATTAAAAGATTTAGAAATAAATTGATATCTATATAATAAGTTGAGGATTCCTTTTGTATTTGTCCCACCTCCTCGTGCATGTCTCTCCGTCGACCTTCCTTCATTACATATAATAAACTAATATATATATATAAAGAAGTAGAACATTATATCTACTAGTTCTATCCATAAAACTACAGGCGACACTCTAAAAAGGGTCACACGGTTCGTCACTGGCCTGCTTGATGATTCATGGGCTACTTCTACTTGCCATGTTCATGGGAAAAGCCTCTCCAAGAGAAACTCCTTTTGGGCCACCAATGCCATCTGCAAAAAAGAGTTTACTCTGCCGATTTATGTGAGCTCAAGCTTGCTGTGATCAGGATCACCGTGACGTCGCCACCCCCTCCGCCGATGGTCAGCCCTACCCATAAATACAAGAACGTCACGTATTCACCACTGCCACCGTCACTTTAAGCAGATGGCTTGCACCATGGTCATGAAAACTACTCATTTAATCAAATAAGAGCACGTCTAATTCGCTTGCAGGTGTAGAGGCATTTTAGTTTAAGAGGAGGACTATATCGGACACTCAGTATAATGCCCATCCCACTGAGGTACTATTTTATGAGATCTGCACCACAAGAAATTGTGGATCACAATGATCTGGGAAGAAGCAATAGCATTAACAGAGAAGAAGCCCACGCTGCTTTGGGGCTGAAGTTTTCCGTGTTCGATAAATTTCTTATTTTTTATCTTTATTTTTATTGGAACTGAGAACACTCCAACGATGATCACGAGAATTACCAATTACCAATGTGCACGAGGTTACTACCACGGCCATATGCTCATAAATTTATCTTGTGAGATATTTTGAGTGCATGTAATCATGATAAGAAATTTTTAAGCATACTTTTATCTTTTTGCATTGCCCGCTTTCAGTTTGGCTCCCCCCGTTTCAACTAAATCCCCGCGTCCATAGTCGACCGGATTATGAGTTGACTAGTGACGGGTAGCAAATTGCCAGGTCCATGGATGACAAATGCTGTTGTCGGCAGGAATCATCAATGCAGCGGATCAATAATTGCCAGGCTGAACGAAATACAGCTGGCTTTACTTGGCAATATGCTTTTTTTTTTTTTTTGAACTACTTGGCGATATGCTTAGGCAGCGCAATTATTGTTGTACCGTCAGAGTGGAAAGGTCATACGAAGACTTCACCGAGTAGATGAGCTCTTGCCCATTTGGATGTTCGTCCAATGGATTCTTTCTTTTGTTCTCAGACGGTAATATCAAACTGCCATGCCCTATTTCCTTCTTGCCAGAGTCTTGATCTCGAGAGATCGGTAAGCAAAGACAAATGGGAATCTGCGGTGTCCCTTTTGGCCGAGAAGCTTGCAACGTTGGTTAAGAAAGAGGTGAAACTATTGAAAGGGATACGTGAAGAAATTGAACTCATCAGAGATGAGTTAAGAGGGCATGAAGGCCTTTTTGACATAACTTCAGCTAGTTAACTCCTCACGAATTAGTTACTATGCATCACATACAAATTCTAGGCGATACACACCCAATCGTATGGATTGGGTGTGTATGCCTTGTGTCCATCCAAACTGCCATTATCATGTGAAATTCATTGCAATCCACAAGTTTTAGTCATGTGGATGGATCTAGAGTGTAGACATTGATCTCATACCATGGTACTCACGGCAATGAGCATTATAGTCATCCTTATAAATTAGAGGCCTTTGCAGTGCAATAATTGTGAAATTTCTCCAATTTCCTAAGATTATGGGATGACTTACCCTAACCACAGTGGATCAAAAGATGATATCTAATAGCTGCTTTTAATTATTTACAGAGGAGATATGTGGCAAGGATCAATGTCCTCCAACAAAGAAGATCTGGCACAAAAATCGGTCCAAACACTTCTTCAAATTGGACAACCTAAAAATATTGAACTAGGTCAGATGATTAGGACCCGTACTTTATCTATTTCTCATCTCAAGTTGACCACCCTCCTTGCCTCCACGATCCATGATTAGGCTGATTTGGAGGTAAATAGGCAAAGTAGGGCGGCAACGATTCTGGGGTCGTTCACTATGCCACTCAAGCAATTTGATGGGCTACTAACAAAAAGACTCGTCTCAACAATTTCGCCAAGTTTTAAAAACTCAATCACACCAAAAAGCAACGTTAGAGGAGTGACTCGGTACTTAACCCTTTCAGAAAATGTCAAACTTTTTTACCGAGAAAATAGAGATACGCTTTTTCCCGAGATACATAAGGCCTCAGATCGAGATGAATGTTTCGTCCGTGAGGCTTTTTCTGTAGTTGCAAGAAGGCAATGTCGTCAACAGAGAAAGAATTCCACGGTGTGTTCCGGCCGAAGTTTTTTTTTTTTTTGTTGGTCAAAACCTTCCGATTTTCATTCATTTAGATGAGTTCGAATTACAGAATTCATTAACTTCCGAACATAAAACTGATTGAAGAAAAGTAGGTGGATTTTGGAACCATGTCAGGCTGAGCGTTCCTTCTTTCATGATTTGGGCTACTAGCCTTTTACAATCCGCTCCTACAGTTGAAGCATTCCACGGGCTTTCTTCTAGGCCGGTCCCCCATTTGATGCACATGAGGGAGTCTAAATAGAACTCCACGAACGTGCGACTCAAAACTGAAGTAAAAGACTTCTGTTCACTAGGAGGTGCATGACAAACTATAATTTCTGTTTTAGAAATAATTTTTTTATTCCGAGACTTTGTTTTACGGAATAGAAATCAGATTAGATAAAATTATTCATTTTTCATTTACGAAATAAATTTTTGTTCCAAAATAGGTTCGAATAAAAATCAAAAGTAAAAATTTTATACTTCTCTATTTCTGAAACAAAAATTAAAAATAAAAATTCTTCTCATTGTTCGTCCTTACTATAAACCGGTCATTCATCCGTCGCCGCCAATCAACGTCCGCCGATCGTTGGCCGCTGTTACCGCTGTCCGCCATCCGAAAGGAAGAAATTTTGTGTTGTTATCAAATAAATTTATTTTTAAAGTAGAAATTTTGTGTAGTTATCAAACGAGTATTTTTACTTAAAAACTCATCAGAAATAGAAATAGAAAAATCTATTTCTCTTCTAAAAATCAATTTATTGCCAGAATGATTATCATCCGCCCCCGAACTTCAGTTCCTCCTATAAACATGCTTTCAGTGCTAGGGTTTCTACTATACATGGATCGGGTGCTCAAATCAGCTTTGCAAAACCTGTGACAGGTCTACCTTCATGGTCGTGACAGATCCCAGCTATGGATTTTTTTTCCCGGAATTGACATCCCAGGCTGCGTCGGAGTTCCATCGGCGTGTACCCTTCTCCGGCGGTGTCCATCTCTCTGGCTCCGTTTCCAATCTCACAACTGAGCTATTTTTTCCGTCGTTTGCTGCTGTTTTGTAGCTCATCCCTGCGTTGATTGCTTCCTCCACTATTGTAGGATCGGAGCTTTGACCGGCGAAAAATCAGGGCACCAGATCTCCCACAAGCAGCCTGCAAGCATTTCTCGCTCGCTTCCACTACTGACCGGATTGTGAGTTGGCGAATCACAGGAGTAGCAAAATTGCCAAGTCCCCCTTGTCAGCTGGAATCATCAATGCAACAGCAATGCAATATAAAAATCTGCCACTAGGGTGCAATGAAATGTAGCTGGCTTTACTTGGCAGTTTGCTTAGATTCGCTATTAGTGTGATTGGAGTGGAGAAGGCAAAGGGAGACTTCGCCGAGTTGACGAGCTCAACCCCATTTGCATGTTCATTCAAAGGTAAAATTGTATTCTCTTAGAGAGCTCGCGATGGAAAAATAACCAATATAATTCAGAAAAAAAAAAGACAAAATATCGAGTCAACAATGGGGACATATAAGTCGACCACCGCCGATCCAGTGGCGGGCCCTGCCCTGCTCTTTTCATTTTCATTTTTATCTTTGTTCCTACTTTTTCAATATGGCCTGAATTATTTAATTAGCACCAAATCATGATGTGATTAGTTGGGCACACCATTGACAAATCAAGGTGGAGTTGTCGGTAAAAATCTGTTGGTCCCGTATTCTTGTAGCGACTTACGTTTAAGCAATTCATTTCTACGGCAAAAGGCAAAATCACGAAATTTCGCGGTAACTGTCCCAAATGCTCCCCTTGGGACTGAACATCTATTTGCAAACTAAAAGCAAGGGGAAGCCACCGTAGACAGAGCAAGAGAGCAGGAGAGAGGATGATTAGAGACTCTGCAAATTTCTGAAGGGTGGGCCCCATCTGCGCCCCTGACAATCACCCATTGGACTCAAGTATGGCCTGCTTTGTACTACCCAAGCACCCATCATTTTCTCAAAAGAAGAAAAAACTTTGCACTGGGGCCCAACCACAGCTGGCTCTACTTGGTTAGCGCGATCATCGGAAGATTTCTCGCCGAGTAGCTGAGGTGAAAGCAGCATCATTTCTTTCGGTTTCAAACGGTACTAGATTAAGCTGCTCTACCCTCTTTTCTTCTTCAGTAAGCTTTGGTCTCCCAAGATGACTGAGCAAGAGAAATTATTGTATGATGCTTATGTCACAGTATGATGCGGAGATCATTATATTGAACGGGCCTATATTTCTTGTGTTCATCAGAAGTATTAAATTTTGTAGGTCTTGTGTGTCATTCATCGTGATGAACACTTAGTGGTGTAGATGGATCCGGAGGGGAATCACCGGGCTCACGTGATAATTCCTTAGCAGAGTGGGTATTGTAGTCCTCCTTTTAAATTAGAATGTCTTTGCACTACCATATATGTGAACTTTTTCAAATTTCTCAAAGTTGCAAAGTGACATAATTTAGTCACTCGGTCAAATTAATTATCTAACCTTATTGGATCAAAATAAGATATTCAACGGCTAATTTTAATTACTTGGTAGGAGAAATATGGTACAGATCAAGCCCCCACAATAAAGTAGATCTAGTAAATAAATAAGTTCAAATTCCTCCTCAAACTGGACACCAATTACAAGGAATTGGTTAGATGATTAGGACTTATGCTTTATACATTTTCTCATCTCAGATTGGCCTTTCTTTGTGCCTCCACGTATCATGATTATGCTAATTCGAGGGAGAACCTAGACGGAGCAATGTGGCAAGGGTTGAGGGGTCGCTTACTATGCCACTTTAGCAATCTGATGGAATGGTCAACAATTAATAACAGAAGCACTTGATACAATAATTTCAGTAAGGTGGAGGATTCAACAACACAGAGTGAAATTTAGAGGGTTAAATCGTAGGTAACCTTCTAAAATTATATATAGATGCTTTTTCCTTAGATGCACGAGGCCCCTCATATGAAAATATAATCTTCTTCCTCAAGGCGCTTTCTGTAATTGCATGAAGCGATAGCTTTAATCGAGAAGAATTCCACGGTGCGTTTTGGTAGAAGTTGTCCGTGGCTGGTAATAAATTCTCTGGTGAGCAGCCATTCTTCTTGTTCTGACGATTCTCCTTATTTTCGCTCAATATAAAAGTAAATAAATAAAAAGTTACTACCATGATCGCGAAAATTACCAATTTGTTAGAGGCTACCGCCCCGGCCATATGCTCTAAAAATTTACCCTGGGGAGAATTTTCGAGTGTCGTGACCATGAATGCGCCAAATGTTGTTGTCGGCAGGAATGATTAATGCAGCACTGCAATAAATTATTTGAGTGCGGGGGTCGTTCGAAGTGGGCCATACATTAAGTTCATCGGATGATTGCCATGGGTACAGGTGAAGCCCACACTTTGACAATTTATAAAATTTCTCATTTTTCTTTTCTTTTCCCTCTCATGATTGCCATGGGGGTACAGGCGAAGCCCACACTTAGACTATTTATAAAAATTTCTCCTCTCTCTCCCCCTCCCTCCCTCCCTCCGTCTCTCCACTATTTTTCTTCCCTCCTTGCTTCTTCAGAAAGACTATAGCTTGCATTTAGTTTAAGTTTGCCAACAGGAGTTGTCAGTGAAAATTGATCGCCTATGTATGGAATCAAGCAAATTATTTGACATGATTCGATTTTGTAAAGATGTTGGAACTCCAAATATTCCCCATTTGATTGAACAAGCCATTAACACACTAAAGAGGAGTTTCTCGTGAAAATTTGTTGCCCTTATATGGAATCAAGCAAATTATTTGACAACATAGGTTTTGCAAGGAATTCATTTTAGCGAATCATCTTTGTAGCAGAAAGCAAAATTATGAAACTTCCAAGGTTAGAACCCCAAATGTTCTCCATCTACTTGAACACGCCATTAAGATGCCAAAGACGAGTTCTAGGCGAAAATTTATTGCCCTTATATGGAACAGAGCAAATTATTGATATGATTTGATTTTGTAAAGACTTCACTTCAATGAATCAACTTTATAACAGAACGTAAAATTACGAATTTTCAATGTAAGAATCTCAAATATTTAACATATGATTGAACGGGCTATTAGCAAATTGAAATGGAGTTTTTGGTAAAAATTTGTTGTTCTTATATAGAATCAAGCAAATTATTTAACAAGATTTGATTTTGCAAAGATTTACCCTTTAGCAATTCATTTCTACAGCAAAAGGCGAAATTACGAAATTTCGAGGTAACAACCCCAAATGCTCCCCATGTGACTGAACATCTATTTGCAATCTAAAAGCAACAGAAAGCCACCGTAGACAGAGCAACGGAGCAGAAGAGAGAATGATTAGAGACTCTGCAAATTTCTGAAGGGTGGGCCCCATCTGCGCCCGTGAAAATCACCCATTGGACTCAAGTATGGCCTACCTAACACTGCTCAAGCACCCAACATTTTCTCAAAATCAAAAAAACTTTTCACTGGGGCCCAACCACAGCTGGCTTTACTTTGTTAGCGTGATCATCGGAAGACTTCTCGCCAAGTAGCTGAACTCTAAGCCATTTGGATGTTCATTCGAGGGTTTCCTTCTTTTGTTTCAATCGGTACTCGATAAAGCTGCTCTACCCTCTTTTCTTCTTGAGTAAGCTTTGATCTGGTGAGATCTGTAAGCAAGTGAGATCAGTAAGCAAGAGAAATGGCAGCATCTGCTGTGTCCTCTTTGGTCGAGAAGCTCGTTATGTTGGTTGAGAAAGAGGTGAAACTATCGAAAGGGGTACGTAAAGAAATTGAACTCATCAGAAATGAGTTTGAGTACATGAAGGCCCTCTTAGCGAGGGTTGAGTCGTCGCAAGAAGATGACCCTGTGTTGAAGCTATGGGTGAAACAGGTCATGGAGATTGCATACGACACGCAGGATATTTTGGATGAATTCATGGCCAAGTTCGCAAGAGATAAAGGGCATGGGTTCACGGGGCGCCTTCGCAAGATTGCGTCATTTACACAGAACTTGAAAGCACGCTATCGTTTGTCCTCCAAGATAGCTGATATCCAGTCAAGAGTCAGCAGCATCGGCGAAGCGCCTCTGCGATACCATTTCAAGTCGGATGGCGCAGAGCAAAGTGCGACCGCATCCACCGGAGGCACCTCGTGGCACGATCTTAGGGAGGACGCTTTTCAAGTCGAGGAAGGTGAACTGTTGGGGATTGACAAGCGGAGAGAAGAGATTACTAAGTGGCTTGTTGACGGAGAGCCCGGACTTGAAATTGTATCAATCCTTGGGATGGGAGGTTCAGGGAAGACCACTCTAGCAAGAGCAGTCTACGACAATCAGCAAGTAAAAGCCTACTTCCAAAGCCATGTATGGATCAATGTCTCACAATCTTATCAGATTATGGATAATTTGAGAGATATGATTGTACAACTTCATAGAGAATTTCAGCAACCGATCCCTCAAGGAATCGAAATCATGAGAAGCACGAGTCTCAAGCAGATAGTGAAAGACTTTCTGCAGCAAAAGAGGTACGTCATTGTTCTAGATGATGTATGGGACATGGAAGCACTAGAAGGTATAAAAAATGCAATGCCCAATAGTAGTTTCTGTAGCCGAATAATAATCACTACTCGCATGGCTAATATTGCTAATGTCTCACCCAACAAATCAAAAGTTTATACTGTTGAGCCCCTGTCTCCAGAAGAATCATGGTCCTTATTTTGCAAGAAAGCCTTCCGTCGGAATCCCTGTCCCCCTCACCTTAAAAACCTTTCTCAACAAATTTTGAAAAATTGTGAGGGTTTGCCTCTTGCCATAGTGATAATTGGTGGTCTTCTCTTTGCAAAAGATGTTCAAAAATGGGAGATGATTTCTTGCAGTCTTGCTCCAGAACTAGAAAGCAATGACAGGATGCAAAATTTAAAGAAAATTCTCAACTTGAGCTACAATGATTTGGCTTGTAACTTGAAAAGCTGCTTTTTGTACTTGGGACTATTTCCAGAGGATCATATGATTGAGTATAAAAGACTCATCCGTCTATGGATTGCAGAAGGATTTGTTGAGAAAAGAGAAGGGATGACACAGGAGGAGGTTGCTCAGAGATACTTGAAGGAGCTTATAAATAGAGGTTGGGTGGAAATTGCAGGAACTCTAGATGGACGGGTAAAAAGTTGTAGAGTACATGACCTAACACGCGAAAGTATCCTTTCTAAGACAAGGGATATAAACTTTGTTTCGTTTGCATCTGAGCAGAAAGTAGAATTGCAAGAAAGAGTCCGGCGTCTATCAGTCCAATACACCTACAATGAGGCACTAAAGCAACTAAATCTCCCGAGCCTACGCTCTTTGCTCATTTTTGAGTCAGCAAAATCGTGTAGCTCAGATGAGCAATTTGTCCCAAGTGGCTGTCGGTTGCTGAGGGTGTTAGATCTAGGAGGTTCATCCCTCCACAACTTCCCCCGAGAAATACCACTTCTATTGCATTTGAGGTATCTAAGTTTGAGAAGAACCAAAGTGCAAATCATTCCTAGATCAATTGGGAATCTCCAAAATCTAGAGACTTTGGATCTTAAGCACACGTTGGTCTCTAAGCTACCTATAGAGATAACCAAGCTCAAGAAACTGCAGTATCTGCTGGTGTACAATTATGTGGAATTTGCGACTTTTGAACCCTTTCAAAGTATTACCGGATTTCCAGCTCCCCAGGGCATTGGAGCTCTAGCATCCCTGCAAAAACTGTGCTATGTAAAAGCTGAAGGTGGTCGGAGCAAGAATACAATGCGAGAGTTGGAAGCGCTAAGTCAACTAAGGAGGTTGGGTGTAACGAACCTGAAAAAAGATGATGCAAAGGAACTATGCCACTCCCTCGAGAAGATGACCAAACTGCGATCACTAAATGTGACTGCAGAAAGTGAGTATGAAGTCATTGATTTGGATTTTCTATCTTCACCACCCCCGGTTCTTCAGCGTCTATATATCAAAGGATGTCTAAAGAAGCTACCTCATTGGCTTCCTCGACTGAATAATTTGGCCATAGTGAGTTTGGAATGGAGCAGATTGAGATCGTGCCCCTTAATTGATCTGCAGAATTTGCCCAATCTCATGGAGCTTTATCTGGATAATGCCTTTGATGGGGAAAATTTGGTTTTTGAAGAGACAGGGTTCCCAAAGCTCAAGAAATTAACCCTCGCAAATCTGAAGAATCTGAGATTTGTGTTGATGAATGGTCCGGCAATGCCTTTCCTTCAGAGTCTCATCATCGATGGATGCAAGCAGTTGGACTGGCAATCATTACTGGTTGTCATCCGCCGCCTCACCCTCCTCAAGTATCTCCAATTCCAAGAGATGCCAGAAGAATTTGCTCTTGCATTCTATCCAGATGACAATAGCAAAATGATGAGGGAGGGTATCTTGCAAGAGTACTATGAGGAGGTGATGAAACGTATCCCTGAAGTTTACTTCGTCTAGTGGGAAGAGGATCGCTAGGAGCAATATTATCTTAGCCCTTACTGCTATAGTCTCATCAAGCGTGGGGTGATGAGCAACGGTGAGGTTCTTCCTGAAGTTTCATAAATCATAGTGATGTATTGGGCCCTGCGAGCCCCCTTGGTCCTTTGTGAATCCTAGAGGCCTATCACCACAAGAAAAGAAGATCCTATGGTGTTTTTATAATTTCTTCCATTATCAATATTTTTATTTGGACCTTTCAATACTTTATATCTTTGTATTTATAACCCTCAGATCCCCTAGTGCTATCTTCTTCTTCTTCTTGTTATCTTATTCAATGATCAGTACATTTGTTTCTTATTTTCTGCATTTGTTTCATGGATTTTGATTTTGTTTTGGCCTATAAGGAGGCAAAAGAGTGATTTGACCACAAACAATGAAAAGATTTACAATTTTCCTCTTGTAAAATTACATGTTAGGCATGTGCAAATGGGAAAATAAACAGAGGATTTGAGGATGTAGTGAAATGAAAGTTGAGTTTTAACTAAAAATCAAAGGTTCTAGCAAACGTGAGAGGTTTTATGCACACAATTTTTAGGGCTTTACTAACGTAATAGTATTTGAGTTAATGTGAGAATAATAACTTATTTTGAGCAACAAATTCTTAAGGAGTGTACCTCACAATAATTTTTTTTTTTTCTAATCCAAAACAAATTGTTATTTTCACAATAGATTAAAGACTATCATTTAATCATTTTTCTTATTTTTAATCTTTAAAGTACTTAGATATACTATGCCACATATTCCTAAAAGTAACATAAGTTGTGTACAATACTCACTTTTGTACCAAATTAGAGAAAAACCAATAGCTTCGGTGCCTCTGACAAGAAATTTCAACTAAAGAAATTACGTGGCATTGTAGATAGCATTTTTTTCGTATGATTATTTTTGCATTGAGATTGGCATTAAAATGATCACTTTTTAACCTATTAGGTGACGTCGTTTAGGAGTTATATATTAACTGGGCACGTCGATGAGCTACATAGGATTGAGAAATTAATAAATTATGAGAGCAACCCAGATTAAAGTTGACACTTAAGTAATCATTTTTTTTAAGTGGTACTTAAATAATTTGAAAAGAACTTTTGGTACTAAAGTAAGTGTATATAACTTTTAACACTTCTAGTATATTTTCCACATATTACAGATTAATTCTTCATTAATTAAAATAATATGTGCCCAAAAGTTTGGTATACGAGTATGGGATAAATCTATGGAATATATTAAAGGACTTGCAAAATATAGATATGTGAATAATTGAGATAAAACACATTAACAAAAATCTTTAGATTAGGCAACACTAAAAGTTCAGATTAGAAAAGTTGCAATTATTCAAGTGAAGTGAATGCAGATTGCCACAAATGTAAGGTGTAAATTCATTAGTATCTTTGTAATGAAGAGCGAAAAGGATGTTTTTAATATGGTGAATTGCAATTGCCTTCTATTGTTATGGATACATTGCTTGTTCTTTCAATTCATGCTTTATTCCGTGCAACAAAATATCAAAGACTATGTTGGGCCCACTGGAAAGGAATTATTGATTCGTGAGCACAATTGCATACAACTAGATTTGGCATCAGTTTTGTCAAAAGAAAAAAAAAAAAAATACAAGAGGCAAGACTGATAGACTTTGTTGAACTACAGTTAATTTCTCGAAAAACTTAAGCATAAATTTGGATGATGAAGTCATTTGATATTCAAACATTCTAAGACTCTCTCTTATACGTAAATTGAACTATGACTTGAGACTAAGTATGAAAATATATGGTAAGGGAGGCTCCTATTCTAATATCGCGGGCTTAAATTGTTAGATTAAATCATAAATTAATATTTAAATATTCTAGAAAAGACCTTATTTTGCAAAAGCATGATTGGGATTTCTTTATTATTATTATTATTGTTGTTGCTGTTGTCGCCATATTTCAATATGAATATACGTTTTTTCTATGAAATTGAATAGGAGCACGATTAACTTTCTTTTACATAGCCAGGCAAATGCTCCGCGTGCTCCCTGTTTCGGCTGTGCTATTTTCTTTTATGTAAGTATAGACAGCTACGGGATAGAACCGCAAAATTGACTTCTAAAACCTTCCGTTTATTGCAAATAATTTAGATGGATCGAGAGAATTTAATAAGCTTGGACCTCGAGATTGCAGCACTAGTAGCTAATTTTTCCCTGAAAAGATCACAAAAAAAATCCTAAACTTTATCCAAAGTGACAAATTTACTTCAAACTTTTTTTATGACATGAAAAACTCCAAACTTTGCAAAATATGACACATTTATTACAAACTTTTTTTCGTAACACAAAAAACCCTGAACTTATATCCGTATGAGATATTTATCCTAAACTATATGGCATTTTCGTCTTTTACTTTTTCTTTTTTTCTTGTTCTTCTCTCTTCCCTCCATCGGCAGAGGGAAGCCGAACTTATGCAAGGGTGGCTCTCGCCGGCGCTAGGCAAGGGTTGCCCTCACCTAGGCTAGTTAAGGCCGCCCTCGTCGGCATCGGGCGAGGGCCAGCCATCCTCCCCTAACGCCGACGAGGGCCACCCTCGCCTGCGTTGGGCGAGACAACCCTCGCCAAATCTAGCGAGGGCACTCCTCGCCCAACTCAAGTAGCCCTTGCCGCTCTCACCAGCGTCAGGCGAGGGGTGCCCTTGCAAGATTTGGCTAGCATGAGTCCGGCTTCCCTTCGCGATGGCTAGCAAAGTCAAAAGAGAAGAAGAAAAAATGAAAAAAAGAAAAAGGAAAAATAGACAAAATAAGACGAAAATGCTCTTGGTGGGGTAAATGTGTCACGATTAGTAAAATTTTGGAGTTTTTCAAATCACAAAAAAAAAAAAAAAAAAAACTTGAGGTAAATTTGTCACTTTTGGCAAAATTTAGGATTTTTTGTGGTATTTTCCCTTTTTTCCCCTCTCCATAATTATGTGATCATTTGAATAAATTTATTTGCTTTGCGATCTAACCTCTTACGTGTTAAATCATGTTTCAAGTTTGAGCCATGTATGAAACCAGACCCATTGGAGGAAGTTAATCAGTTTGTTAAACCAAATCTCTTAATTCATTAGTCTAGGCCGTTGAGTGAATGTTGATCTAATTGAATATATTAACGGGTTCGGATTTGAATTCTCTCTTGGCAATCTCTCCGGATGAAAGTATCAAATTTCTACAATGCACTCACAACATCTTGTCTATGCCTAATGTATAAATATAGTCACATAACTCCTCCATCGACTAGGCTGACAAGTTATAAGATGAATATATTTGGGTACCAATTCAACCATATATTCTGAAGCAATCTTCCCTTTTTCACTAAGTAATGTTCAGCAAAACTACATTTTAGCAAGGTAGAATAAACAGGGATAATCATCATAAGTAAGAAACCCATTGAGAGCATCTGGCGTGTCTGTCGTTTTGCCTTGGACTCTGCAGATGAATTAAACCACATGATAATCAGGACAAATTCTTTTTCAGCTCTAACTCCAAGTGAAGGAGACTGCAATTTCTCTTCAATAACCATCCATCATTAGCACAAAGGCACTGATTCTCAAATCAAATTCTTCTGGGAATTAATTTACATTCTTATTTTAAAGGCAAACCATCTTTTCGTAAAAGCAGTAGAATTAAAATCTTTACCTTCGATGCACATCCTTTAGTCTCTCCAAACATCAGGAAAAAAATCTGAAAAGAGAAGGTTCAGAAAAGCTCTATCTGCTGTCTTAGATTCTCATATAAACCAAAGTTTATACAGCAAGCATAGAAGATAGAATTAACAACAGAGTTGCTGAAATTCTGGGGGAAGATTAAGCTGCTGTCACTTTTGGGGGCAGACCCATGTCGCCACTCACCTACTGCAGAGTCGTACCAAAAGTAAAGCTTGGTGGGTCACTGGAGTCTGAGAGATACATGAACCTTTCAGATCAGTCAAGTCCACGGCCCCAGCACGGGAAAAACAGAGCAAGAGGAATTCCATAACAGAGGCACAAAAAAATTAAAAAGGTCGTTCCCTAGATTAAGATGATTGCTCAATCTTGGAGAGACTAACACGTTAAATCAGCATGACATTCCTTAAATTTTTGGAACGCTGAAAAAGAAGCTAACAAATATACTTTCGGTGCATTCAGAAAAAAACTTTTCTCCAATTCTTTTAGTCCAGCAACAACAGAATAATGCAAGGACCTTTCAACGCCATTTTCAAGGCCTGCAGAGTCTTACTACAATTGTGCATTTACCATTTTAATGTCAAATGAAACCTAATGGATGAAGAAAATGATGGGCAAAAAAGTTGGAAGCACTCACTCAAGGCCTGCTCTGCAGAAAATATCCTGGAAACATCCCTGCAAATCTTCTTCCTCAACAAGTCTTTCGCCGCCGCCAACACCATCCTATAGGTCCTCGCTTGAAACCTCAGGTTCCCCCTCAGCACCGCCCCGAAGACCTCCGAGGTCCACTCACCCCAGAACGGTGGGCACCTCATGATCATCACGTACATCACCACCCCCGGCGCTCCACACGTCCACCTCCTCCCCGTACTCCCTCCCCATCAGCACCTCCGGAGCGACGTAGTACTGCGTCCCCACGATGCCCTCCACAGGTCCGCCCTTGTGCAACCAGGCCCCTGAGCCAAAGTCTTCCAGCATCAGGACACCCCTCGAATCGAACAGTATGTTCTTGCGCTTCACGTCCCGGTGCACGAGGCTCCGGCGGTCGTGGCAGTGCGCAAGGTCACGGAGGAGTTGAGATAAAACGGTTTTTCATTGCATGTAATTTCTAATACAGTTTACTCCCTGCGCAAAATGATAATGTAGTATTATATGACATTGTCTTTTTATAGTAAGCAAATACGCAATGCTAGGTATATCAAACTCGATTTACAAAATTAATGGACGGAAAAGAGGTGACAATTTTGTGAGAGAAAATGTTAACAAGGGATCGGATCATATTAATCACGCTCCAAAAAGTCTGGTATATTAATTTGCAATCAAATTTGGAATCAATCATTATGTCTATGTTACTTTTTTATTAATTTGATATGATTCTTGTTCATTTGTGAAACTGCAATCTCACCAATATATTACAATTAGAAAGCTTTTCAACCCAACAAGATACTAATGGTTAAGAAGTCGCCAATATAACATGAGTAGGTTCATTCATGACGTGATTCGAATTCATAATTTTGTGGAGAAAAGTGTTAAAAAAGTCATAAATATTTTGTATTTGTGTCAATTTAGTTGTAAACCTTTTATTGATGTCAATTTAGTTATAAACTTTTTCACTTTGTGCCAATTCCCGCCATTTCAAGCTAACTTTGGCCCGATTTTGCTGACCGGGCATTGATCGATTGACGCGGCATGATTGGCACCGACGTTGATAACTTTTAATAATATTTTAATATTTTTGATTTTTTTTCCTTTTCTTTTTCTTTTTTTCTTTTTGCTACTCCTTCCTCTAGTTGGTTGTGGACGTTGACGACTGACCAGAGGCGGTGGTCGATGAGGTCGAGGTCAACCTCGCCGGTGGCTACTGGTGAGGCTCGAGCCCTCGCCAGAGACCGCGGGGTTGACCCCGCGTTGGGCGACAAGGCCAACTCGAGGGCACCTAGGTCGCTGGCAAAGGTCAAGCCTCGCTGGCCATGGGCGAGACTCGACTTTGCCAGATCCAGGAAGGTTGTGAGAGATTTTGTAGGACCACTGCCAACTGTTCTAAAAGTTTAAGCTGTTAGATGAAGGCGTGATTTATTATTTAAATATTCTAACACTCCCCCTCACGCTTAGTCTGGTCTTTTGCCTAGTACTAAACGTGAAAATTTAATTGGGGAGACAAATAGGGGCTTGGAAAATTCGAACTAAGGATCTCCTAGCTCTGATACCATGAGAGATTTTGTGGGACCACTACCAACTGTTCTAAAAATTAAGCTGTTAGATGAAGGCGTGGTTTATTATTTAAATATTCTAACAGATTGAGCCTTGCCTCACCTAGCCTTGGGCAGCCTCGCGGCCTAGGTGGCCTCAAGTTGGCCTCGCCAACTGGTGAGGTTGATCCTTGCTCATGGCCGGCAAGGCTTGACCCTTGCCAAATATGCTGAGGGCGAGCCTTGCCACCTTCTTGCTAGTGGTCGGCGAGGCTTGCCAGAAGTTGACAAGGTTGACCTTGACCTTGCCGGTCGTCGAACCTCAGCAACCGGCTAGAGGAAAGAGGAGAAAAATGAAAAAATGAAAAAATAGAAAGAAAATTTAAAAATATTGAAATATGATTAAAAAGTTGTCCACGTTAGCGTTGATTATGTCACGTCACCGGCTAGTGCTCAATCAGCAAAATCTAACCAAAATTAGTCGGAAATGACTAAATTGGCACAAGGTAAGAAGATTTATGATTAAATTGGCATTAATAAAATGTTTATAATTAAATTGGCACAAATGTAAAATGTTTAGGACTTTTTTGACACTTTCCCCTAATTTATACGGGTCATTTTTTTACTACCAGTGCAGCCACTTTGACCGTGGAAATGAGCATCTATCTGTTACTTCATTTAAAGGCAAGAATCGGATGTGCCATTAATACAAATCGGAACCAGATAATCAGTGGGGATCTAAAAAAAAAAAAAGCAGGCCCCTCTCTCCATCATGACCAGCTAGTCCGTTTCCTCAAACAAGATAAGAAACAGAATCTTTTCTTTTTTCTTTTTCCTCGTCTTCTTCATGATGTGAACTATACGAAGTTAAAACCTACAAACGACATAAATTAATTATCTCATCCACGTGTATTAATCAAAATTTCATCATAGGTGACCAATAGACAAACTCTTCAAATTACCCTGAAAAAAAAAAAGTTGTAATTTAAACACGGAAATTTGCTGTATCTGAACAAATACTTGCGCCATTGGCTATTTCCTTAGAGTTTATATCTTTATTTCTTTCTTCTCTTTAGGAATCTTTTCGATCATTATTCCTAAAAGAATTTGAAAAAGAAGACATGACATCTTAGGGTCTCACATCAAATGAGAGAGGCACTATTGAGTAGTTCATAGGTGAACACTGACCCCCAAATGATCATAAACTTGTGCGGTCATTCAGAGTACTCATTGTGGAAGAGTTGGTCCACGTGGACTCGATCGGGTCGGCATAGAAGGTAATGTTATAAAGCATCAGGAGACAAAAGAGGAAAACGTTACAAGTCATGCATCCAAGTCAAGCGAAATGGACATGCATCAAAGAAGGGCGGATTCAATTTGTGAGGATTAGCAGCAGTTAGTCCCTTACGTAACAAAAATTGCAATAGTGAAGTTAGTAGAAAACGAGGGGTGGCGTTGAGAAAGCCAAATATACTTAAGGATGATTAATTTCAAGCATTAAGTCCATTAATCTTGAGCTATATTAGAAAATATTGGGTTATCATCTTGCAATGGTTCGTTATCTCAGCGACATTTAAGGAAGAGTGATTGTCCTAAGCTATCTTGTGGCCGACTCTTAAGTTTGAAGTTTAAGTAACCATGTACAGAATGTCACAAAATCATGATTAAGTATTTGATAATCTTCAGCATGATCGATTTCAATGACTCAAGGATGCGAACTTTTGATTATTAGCTGATGATAACTTGCAAAATCACCGGCTATTAGGAACTGAATATGCTCAAGTCTTCCAGCTAACTTAGCTGTCCATCTCTCCCTCAGCAGCTAATCCACCCCGGTGAAGGCAAATCTCGGGTCTTGTCTCATCCGGTAGAATAAGATCGCGAGACATCATCTACTACGATTCCTAATATTCTTATAAGCCACTTCATGCCTTACGTTAGTTTTAGAGAATAGGCATGCTCGCAATTAATCTAATCCTAATTTTTCAGAACTTGCCCATGTATGTTTATTGTTTATTCGTACACAGAGATCGACCCGCTTTACTGCTTAATCATGCTCATAAAGCACCAATTATTATGCAAGTCATGGCACTAATCCCTTCAAAATAAATTAATTAGTAATTTGCGATATATTATTCAAAAAGGGGATGCCAAATATAGCAGTTTTTTAGGCACTGGAAATGTAAGTCTTGAATTGGACTTGAGCAAGTCATTAAAAGGCTCAAGGAGGAAATAGGTGGGAGATTTGTCCAGGGGTGGGAGACCCCGCCCCATCCTCTGTAGTTGCTCTCTATCGGGAAGACAAGATAGAAAGGGAATTTTGGAAGCCTCACAGTAGAGAAGGTAGACTCCACGTTGAGATATGCTTTCTGTCACGACTCCAACCCCATTTCTAAGGTCACGAGCAACAATGGTATTTTCGCAACGTCTTAGGCTCATCGTCGTCCCGATTTTTTTTATATTGTTATCATGCACATGCGAAAATGTGAACAATAACTCCCCGGACAAACAATAGCTGGAAGACTAGGACATACATCACACAAAATATACTTATTTATATTATAACAGTACTTTTACAAACCCTTTTTCTATGGGCCCTCTTTTCTTTTTGCATTACACTATAGGTTTTCCGTATAGGCAAAGGGAATTCCTATCTCCTCTAACGTGATTGCAGCTCCTAACACCGACTTGAGACTTCTATGCCTACAAGACCGAATGATAAGGAAGTGAGTTTTGGGGAAATTCAGTAAGTGAAATTTCTAGTTCTCTACTAGGAAAGCATTTCATCATTAAAGCCTAATAAATACAACATTGGCAAACAGTGTCGATGGCAGATCAATAGCAAACTTGTTACCATCTTCAACTACATGTAAATGTCCATCGCAACATGCTTCAATACATACTTACCTTTGGCTTATCAATAAGTATATCAACATATCATACTTATGCATAACTAGCATTCATGCAAATTCATTTAGCGTCATTCTGGCTTGACTAGGCCTTCCTAGCTCAACCGGGGCTTCCGGCTTCTTGCTAGGCTTCCTGGTTCGACCAAGGCATCTCAGCTTGACCAAGGCTTCTTGAGACTAGCTTCCCGAGGCTTCGGGGTTCAAAACCCAAGTATCCTAACTCAATCAGAGTATCCCATTCAATAAACGAGACATCGCTGCCAACGCTGTGTGGCGACGAACGTTTTTTCCTCTTTAAGTGCACACACACAAATGCATCACACAAGTCGGTTCTTATCTTTTCTCTTAGCTGACACATGCATGGCTCAAAGGCCCGCTCATTCGGTCGTGTGTGCCATGAGTTCTTGCACTACTCTAATAATCATGCTGGGAACGATCCTTGGTCCATAACTTGAACCAATCACTTAGTGTTGATCTCCGCACCTGACAAGGCTCAGAAACAGCACGCCTCAATGCCGATCCATGACCTTGAGGCTTAGGTACACCTTGCTTTGGTGAAGATCCTAAGCTTGATAGACCTCAGTTTCAACCCGATGTGATCATACTATGCGCTGCGAATAACCCTCGGTTCATGGCTTGATTCAACGCCAAGCACAAAGTCTTCGTACCAATCAAATCCCTATAATCGGCACCCTTTAGTGCCTTACCAAGATCTCATGGATTTGGGGGCAATCTGTATAGAACAAGGCATAGAATTGACACGCCTCAATGTCGATTTAAGACCTTGCAGCTTGGGCAATCCTCGCTCCAAGCGAGACTTAGAACCATACACTATTTATGCCGATTCAAGGCCTTATGGCTTGGGCGGCCTTATCTTGCGATGAACTCAACCTAAGTGAACCTTGGCTTTATTCCATATGTGAATGACTCAAGCACACATTCAAATACAATCATGAGTAAAACCATGCAAAAGATCCAACATCTTACATACAGCCTAACAGGTGAGCACCTAACTAGACTTGACAATGGAGACTATCGCCTTAGAGGAGAAATAAGGATTTCACTTACCCGGGCAAATCTCGAGAACTAGCTTGGATAACTTGATGGGGGCGATGGTGCAAGGCTAAGAGAAAGGAAAGAAATGGAGAATGGTGTGTGAATGGCAAAGGGGTTCCAATGATGAAAATGAATGGGGCCTCCATCTATTTATAGGCACCAACCTCATCATTACTCATCCAAATGACCCAATCATATTTCTTAGAGTGGCATGACTATGACATTGAGGTGGCAAGTCTAAGTTGTAAGGTGTCATGCCTATTTCAAAAGGTGGCACACCTAATGACCTAATATAATGATTGGAGGCTTACTTGTTTTATTCCTATTATACCATTTATACAATACCATCATGATTTGATTTACTTGTTCTCTAAGGAAAATCATATGGTAATGATGACCATATCTTTCATGGACACCTAAACCAATGATTTATCATTCTCATTAAATGCTTAAATTTAGTTAATCTTGAGGTTTGAATATTTACCACATGCCTAAATTCAAGAACTTGCTTTCTAAGTTTTGGCCTTCTAGAATATTCCACCAAGTTCTATTCTTATTGGTCCACTTAAGCCCTTGAGTCATTTGCTTCTTCCCCAAGGAAAATCTTGAGCCATCATTACCAAATCTTCAAGGGACACCTAAGCGGGATGACTTATCCTTGCATTTAATGAGGCGTTCTAGAATCTTCTATATGTCTTCTCTTGGTTGGTCCATTTGTCCAAGAGTCCCTTACTTAATTCTCAAGGCGAATCTTTGGTAATCATTACTAAATCTAGAAATATCTATCTAAAATGGTGATTCATCTTTCTTCAAGAAGAACCTATGATATTCTAGAAAGTTCTATTTTGTCAATTTCCAAAGAATAAAGCAATCATGGAAAATAGGCCATTGGAAGTGCAATGGGAAACAAGCAAGAGCTTTTTGTGCACATCCCCTAATGACCATTTCAACACACCCGAGGTTCGTGGTTAGGCCTCTCTCAGTGTAGTTATCATAGGCCAAGTTGCCTTTCTTGGCTAAATTGGTGGCCTATGGCGCGGGCTTAACAACTGGCCCTTAAATTGACTCTAGTCGGTTGGATCGAATCCTGGATTAGCTGTAGGCTTCATCCAGGCTGACTCCATATTGCCAAGTAATTGGTCGAGATCAATCATATTTATGCTTAACACACAGTCGTATCGAGTCAAATCACGGTCATCCATGACTAGTGCATGATCGAGCGGAATCACCCGCGACTGGCGCATGATTGTTTGGGCGAATCCATGATCGCTAACTGATCCATGGTGATTGTAACCATCTCTCGATCAATTGTGATGGCCATGTAGTCGTCCATTGATCGAATCGCTTGAGTCCATGATCATGGTCATAGGATTGGTTCATTACCGTTCCTTTGATCGATCCATAATTAGCATATAGCCGAATCTTGGAACGATCCATGGTTCATCCTTGCCACTTGCATACCAGATTTATAACCACTTCTCATAGGTCGAAATTGGGATGTCACACTTGTATACCTCAGCTACTACCGGGTAGGCGTTCTCTCCTTTCTTGTCCCCTTTCCATAAAAAAAAATAAATAAAAAAAAGGCGTTCCATTACTCCTTTACAAAAACAATTGGCATTTACGCTATAAAAATTGGATGTTTTTCTCATGACTGCATCCACACCATCATGAAGTAATATTGTTCATTGATAATCTGTAATTCAACGTTCATTCCGGGATAAATTGTTCATTGCACATCAGAAAGAGGTTAGTCGTCTTCCATCGACTTTCTTCCTACAAATCCCTTCTCGGAATTGACATCCTAGTTTGTGTCGAAGTTCCATCGGCGCATAACCTTCTCTGGTGATGTCCTTCTCTCTGGCTCCGTTTCCGATCTCACAACTAAGCTATTTTTTTTCGTCGTTTGTTGCTGTTTTATAGCTCATCCCTACGTTGATTGCTTCCTCCATTATTGTCCAAGGTCGGAGCTTTGATCGGCGAAAAATCAAGGCACCAGATCTCCCATAAGCAGCCTGCAAGCATTGTCTCACTCGCTTCCACTGTTGATTGGATTATGAGTTGGCGAATCATAGGAATAACAAAATTGCCAAGTCCCACTTGTCGGCTAGAATCATCAATACAACAGTAGTGCATGTTGGAAATGTGGAGATACCAATTTTGAGTATCAATAATTGATTCAGTTAATCAGTAATTAGCTTGGTAAAATATGAGATAGAATCATTATGTAATCAATGTATATTTCCTTATTTTTCTTTCCCATCTTACTTCCTCTCTCTAATATTATAAGATGAGGATTGTACATGTACATGAAATATACAGAAATACGAAAATTACATTTTTCCTCTCCATTCTACTTCAGTTTTTGTCATGGTATTAGAGCAAAGCATTTTGACCTAGCTTCCGCAAACACCCTGAATTGCCTTCGGTAGTCTTTTCAATTGTTATTGCAAATTTCTCTCTGCAAAACAAATTGACATATCGGTTAGGAATTCATACGTTCAAATACCATGCCCAGAAATCAAAGCAACAAATCCAGCAGCAACAACAACGACCAAGAGATGATCTCACCTATGAAGGAATCATTCGACACCAACAATTCTCCTGAGAATCTAGCTTCAGATTAGATTGACCAAACCCAAAATTTGCAGCAGCAACTTTTGGCTCCATTACCCACACCTATTCAACCTTCTGCTTCGATTCAAACCCAAGGTTCGATCCAATGGCCGCACATCAGCTAGTATCCGGTTCATGGCTAATGGGCCGCTGGACCTAGTCACACGTGGGCCTAACAAGGCTTACATGGAGAGGAAAATGTTTCAGGCTTTGGAACTCGGCCTGAAGGACGTAGGCCAACACAGGAGAACCACTCCAGTGGTGGATTAGGCTGGACGGGACCGGGTTTCGAACCCGGATCCATTCCACCAGGTCTGGGGATGAATCCCTACCCGATTCCCCAACTCGGATCTCAACTTGGTTTCTTGCCCTATGCATTCCCCTTCAACAGTGGCCGTCTCGAGCCTGGCGACCCCCTTTACACGTCGTCGGCCGACGAATTGGAGCTACGACTCATCAACATACAACTTACCAGATCGGACAACTACAATACCTGGGCTCGAGACTTCGGCGAGCACTCATGACAAAGGACAAGGATGGCCTAAACAGAGCCGTCCCCTATCTGACCGATGAATGGCTGCAACGCCTTTGGCGAAAATGCAAGAAGCTAGTTCGTACATGGATTGGAAACTGTCTCGCTCCAGATGTTACGGCTGGGCTTCCACTGATTGAGGACTCGAGGATGATCTGGGCGCACATCGAGAGATGTACGGGCTACTCGATTTGGCGAAACTCTTCACCATTACTCAAGCCATCTTAGAACTGAAGCAAGGGAACTTATCAGTTGCCACTTGCTTCAATCGACTCTCAGCTTTTTGGAACAAGCTCAAAGCGGCTGAAGAACACCTCGAGGGTCCCGAGACTACGCTGCAGTAGTACCGAGCAATCAAAGAGAGGAAGAAAGTGACTCGTTTCCTACTGATTTTAAACGACACATACTCATTTTTCCAATCGCAGATCTTAGCAGTGGACCCGATGTCGTCACTCGGCCGGATCTACCAACTGGCTGTCCAAGGGAAAGCCAGTGGCAAGTCGTGACTGAGCACGGAAAAGCAGGCTAAGGAGCCACTCTTGCTATTGTTCAAAGAAGTCTCGACTCAGCAGAGGCACTGCACGGTGTCCATGGAGGTCGCAGCTTCACCGAAGGGACAGATGGGAACCCTAACCCTAATTTGAGAATGAACGGCTGGGATGCTGAAAGGAGATCGGATGGCCCTCATTCCCTGACTTATCTGCTCGAATCTAGTGGCCAACAACAAAGAAGATCGGACGGTCCTTATTTGTCCGCCCACTCAGCTGAATCGAACGGCTCCTATTTGGCCACATCAGAACCCGCGTATAGAGCATCCAGCGGCCCACAACATGCCACGTCATCCATAAAAGCTAGTGGGCAAAATTTCAAAAATAAGGGTAAATATTGTGAATATTGTAAGCGTCATCATCATACTATTGACGCGTGCTGGAAATTACATGGAAAGCCAAGTGATAATGACAGAAAGGAAAAAGAAATTGCTGCTTACCAGGTTTCGACATGGAGGACTGATGGTGCAAATCAAATAATTACCCAATATCAATACCATAATATATTATGAAGGCATTGAATCAGCTGTCAATTAATGACAAGATTGCAAGTTTCTCAGGTACCTTTTTATGCAAGACGGATCCAATATAAGTTGATGCATGGATAATTGATTCAGGTGCTAGTGACCACATAGTATGCAATGAGTAGTTATTTTCTAGTATTCAAGAAAGGCCACATTCCTTAGTATTTGTATGTCTGCCCAATGGAAATATTACTCATGTTGGCAAATTAGGAACTGTCAACCTCAGTTCAAATATCGTTCTCAAAAATGTCATTTTCATTCTTGATTTTGAGTTCAATCTCTTGTCAATCTCAAAAGCTTGCAAAGATAATTCTTGCCGTGCCATATTCAATTCTAAAAATTGCTTCTTTCAGGACCTTTTGACTGGCAGATTGATGGGCTTGGATAGTGTCACAGAAAAGCTGTATTTTTAGACCAATCTCCAAAAAGATCTTGATTTCATTAATCAAAGCATTTCTTGCAATGCCATTGCTAATAATAAAAATATTATTTTTCATCAACGTTTGGGTCATACTGCACGTTTCATTTATCCTAAATGTCCAATATGTTCATTAGCAAAATAGTCTTAGACAAAATTTCCTGTCAGCACATCGAGAGCTACTAGTGCTTTTTCCTTACTTCATATGGATATCTGGGGACCCTATCACACTTCACATCGTGACGGGTCTCGATTCTTCTTGACAATTATTGATGATTATACTCGTGCTACTTGGGTTTTCCTTATGTAATCCAAGAGTCAAACATTTTCTACTTTGTCGAATTTTTTATCTCCCATAAAAAATCAATCCATAAAAAATCAATTTGACAAACCTGTCCAAAGGATTCGCACCGATAATGGACGTGAATTTTTTTCTGCGGAATGTGCCTCTTTCCTATCTTCTCGAGGAATTATACATGAGAGTTCGTGTACTTACAGACCCTAACAAAATGGGATTGTTGAGCGCAAACACCATCACCTCTTAGAAGTAGCTTGAGCCCTCAAATATCAAGCTTCTATACTAGAAAAATTTTGGAGCGATTGTGTGGTCACAGCAACTTACCTGATCAATTGCATGCCAACTAGAATTCTCGAAGGATGAACTCCCTTTGAATTGCTTTATGGAAAGCAACCAATGATTGATCATCTTCGAGTTTTTGGGTGTTTGTGCTATGCGACAGCCTATGTAGCACCGACACGGACACGTGACACGCGACACGACACGACACGCCGACACGTCATTTCTTAAAAATAGAGAATTTCGACACGTTCCGACACGTTATATATTAAATATATTTTTATATATAAATACATAAATAAATAAATAAATAATAGCCTATAATTAATTTACACGAAAAATATTAAATAATATCATTCATTATTTTAATTTGTTTTAATAATACACAAAACTTAGAGGAAAAAAATATTATTTAAAAAAATGCTGAAATGATATTTTTCAATTTATTTATTTATCATATATAGCGTTTTTTATTACTTCTTTCATAGTAAAAGACTTTTCAAAAAAATAAAAAAAAAATTCTAAAAAAACAAAACTGAAAAGAAAAATTGACCCCGTGCGTGTATATTTATAGCAATTTTATTACTTCTTTTATTACTTCTTTTGTGTATATTTATATTTTGACCCCTCAAGTACTATAAATTTTTAAAATTGACCCCGTGCGTGTCGGAATCGGGTGTCGGAATTCTGGACTCGCGTGTCGGAGCGTGTCGGAAAGAGTTGACCACGTGTCGGATTTTTCGACACTCGTTGATCGCGTGTCGGAGCGTGTCGGAACGTGTCGGAGCGTGTCGGACACGTGTCGGACACGACACGAAGGCTTCTAGAGAGTGTCCGTGCTACATAGGCGACAGCCTAGGGCCACGAAGTAAGATGGATCCTCGTGCCGTGCAGTGTATTTTTATGGGATATCATTCTCTGTAGAAAGGCTATCAAGTCATAGAGATTTCTACAGGACATTTCTTTGTGAGCAGAGATGTTATCTTTCACGAAGACGTTTTCCCATTTCAAGAAGTAGCATCGTCATCCTCAAGCTCAAAATTTGATCATCAACTTTTCGTGTCAAAAGAGGATTTATCTGTCCAACCTCAGTATGTACTCATTGCACCATAACAACATATTTCGATCCCAACAAGTGATTCAAACCCAACCGATGACACACCGACTTTTTCACTTGGGAACGATTCTTCATCCAATTCCTTAGTTCATCCAATTCCTCAGTGACTTCTTCACTGACAATTTATCAGAGGCTATCTCTCGCAATACCAGCAAAGCCATGAATTGAGCAGCCTCAACGTTCTGGATGTTCTACTCGACCTCCTACATGGACAAAAGATTGTATATGTCCTACGTTGGATTCTTTAAGTATACAATATCCTGTATCTTCTTATGTTTTGTTTAGTTGGCTATCACCAGAACACATGTGGTGTATTAATAGAATTTCCAAAGAGTAGGAACCGTCTTCTTATTCTAAGGTGGCACGTGATCCCAAATGGCAGCATGCAATGGAGCTCGAATTGAAGGCTCTCCATGAAAATCATACTTGGGATATTGTTCCACTACCTGCCGAACGAAAACCTATTGGCTGCAAATGGGTTTATAAAATTAAGTTCAAGGTAGATGGCTCCATTGAGCGATATAAGGCTTGTTTAGTAGTGAAGGGGTTCATGCAACGGGAATGTTTTGATTATCATGAAACATTCTCTCCCGTGGATAAAGAAGTCACTGTTTGCTCTTTCTTGTTTGTTGCTGCCTTTCGCAATTGGCTGCTACATCAAATGGATGCTCATAATGCTTTTTTACATGAGGATCTGGATGAAGAAATTTATATGGAGCTTCCATAGGGATTACACAGCCAGGGGGAGTCTCGTGTATGTCATCTCTGTAAATCCCTGTATGGACTTAAATAGGCTTCTAAGCAAATGGTATGCCAAGTTTACTGTTGCACTAATCGATACATGATTTCAGCATTCCAGACATGATTATGCCCTGTTCACATGGACTAAAGGTACTTTGTCCATTTTTCTTTTAATATATGTTGATGACATTCTTATCATGGGGAATAATGAGCTAGCTATTGCAAAATTCAAAAACTACTTGAGTGTCACTTTTCACATAAAAGACTTGAGGCCTCCTAAGTATTTCCTCGGCATTGAATAGCTCGATCTGATAAAGGAATATGTCTCAGCCAACAAAAGTTCATTCTAGATATAGTCTCCGAAGCAGGACTGTCGAGATGTAAACTAGCGGTTATACCAATTGAATAGAATGCGAAGTTGACGACACATGAGTATGATGCGAGCTCATCTTCACCTATCGAGGATCCATTACTCAAAGATCCATCATGATATCAACGGCTTGTCGGGAAATTGATTTATCTCACAATGACAAGACTAGATATAGGTTATGCAGTGCAAATACTCAGTCAATTCATGCACAAGCCGAAGCAGTCTCATATGGATGCAGTGCTGAAAGTCGTGAAATACTTGAAGGGATGCCTAGGACTTGGCATTTTTCTGTCTTGAGATTATGACATGAAAATGATAGCATATTGTGACACAGACTATGCTACTTGTCCGATGACAAGAAGGTTCATTACTGGTTTTTGTATCAAATTGGGAAAATCACTCATCTCATGGAAAACAAATAAGCAGTCAACCGTGTCATTGTCATCAGCAAAATCAGAGTATCGAGCTATGGCAAAAACTATTTGCGAAATAATCTGGATACGAGGATTGCTTTCAGATCTCGGAGTACAAATGGATCTAACGAATTATTCTGTGATAATGATGCTGCACTCAAGTTAGCAGCCAATCTTGTTTTTCATGAGAGGACTAAGCATATAGAGGTCAATTGTCACTTCACTCAGAACAAGATTTGGGAAGGGATCGTAATAACGAGAGGAATTGGAACCGTTGAGCAACCTGCAGACATCTTTACCAAGCCACTATGCCAAAGACAACATGCATACCTATTGAGCAAGCTAGGTGTCCTCGACATATACATGCCACTAGCTTGAGAGGGAGTGTTGGAAATGTAGAGATACCCATTTTGAGTATCAATAATTAATTCAATTAATCGGTAATTAGCTTGGTAAAATAGGACATA
Source organism: Eucalyptus sideroxylon (assembly GCA_014182405.2). Lineage (NCBI taxonomy): Eukaryota > Viridiplantae > Streptophyta > Magnoliopsida > Myrtales > Myrtaceae > Eucalyptus > Eucalyptus sideroxylon. The sequence goes on along the minus strand of CM024555.2, from coordinate 5,882,454 downwards.
GAATCATTATATAATCAGTGTATTTCCTTATTTTTTCTTTCCCATCTTACTTTCTCTCTCTAATATTATAAGTGGAGGATTGTACATGTACATGAAATATACAGAAATACGAAAATTACATTTTTCCTCTCCATTCTACTACAGCTTCTGTCAGTGCAATATAAAAATCTGCCACTAGGGTGCAATGAAATGTAGCTGGCTTTACTTGGCAGTTTGCTTAGATTCGCTATTAGTGTGATTGGAGTGGAGAAGGCAAAGGGAGACTTCGCCGAGTTGACGAGCTCAACCCCATTTGCATGTTCATTCAAAGGTAAAATTGTATTCTCTTAGAGAGCTCGCGATGGAAAAATAACCAATATAATTCAGAAAAAAAAAAAGACAAAATATCGAGTCAACAATGGGGACATATAAGTCGACCACCGCCGATCCAGTGGCGGGCCCTGCCCTGCTCTTTTCATTTTCATTTTTATCTTTGTTCCTACTTTTTCAATATGGCCTGAATTATTTAATTAGCACCAAATCATGATGTGATTAGTTGGGCACACCATTGACAAATCAAGGTGGAGTTGTCGGTAAAAATCTGTTGGTCCCGTATTCTTGTAGCGACTTACGTTTAAGCAATTCATTTCTACGGCAAAAGGCAAAATCACGAAATTTCGCGGTAACTGTCCCAAATGCTCCCTTGGGACTGAACATCTATTTGCAAACTAAAAGCAAGGGGAAGCCACCGTAGACAGAGCAAGAGAGCAGGAGAGAGGATGATTAGAGACTCTGCAAATTTCTGAAGGGTGGGCCCCATCTGCGCCCCTGACAATCACCCATTGGACTCAAGTATGGCCTGCTTTGTACTACCCAAGCACCCATCATTTTCTCAAAAGAAGAAAAAACTTTGCACTGGGGCCCAACCACAGCTGGCTCTACTTGGTTAGCGCGATCATCGGAAGATTTCTCGCCGAGTAGCTGAGGTGAAAGCAGCATCATTTCTTTCGGTTTCAAACGGTACTAGATTAAGCTGCTCTACCCTCTTTTCTTCTTCAGTAAGCTTTGGTCTCCCAAGATGACTGAGCAAGAGAAATTATTGTATGATGCTTATGTCACAGTATGATGCGGAGATCATTATATTGAACGGGCCTATATTTCTTGTGTTCATCAGAAGTATTAAATTTTGTAGGTCTTGTGTGTCATTCATCGTGATGAACACTTAGTGGTGTAGATGGATCCGGAGGGGAATCACCGGGCTCACGTGATAATTCCTTAGCAGAGTGGGTATTGTAGTCCTCCTTTTAAATTAGAATGTCTTTGCACTACCATATATGTGAACTTTTTCAAATTTCTCAAAGTTGCAAAGTGACATAATTTAGTCACTCGGTCAAATTAATTATCTAACCTTATTGGATCAAAATAAGATATTCAACGGCTAATTTTAATTACTTGGTAGGAGAAATATGGTACAGATCAAGCCCCACAATAAAGTAGATCTAGTAAATAAATAAGTTCAAATTCCTCCTCAAACTGGACACCAATTACAAGGAATTGGTTAGATGATTAGGACTTATGCTTTATACATTTTCTCATCTCAGATTGGCCTTTCTTTGTGCCTCCACGTATCATGATTATGCTAATTCGAGGGAGAACCTAGACGGAGCAATGTGGCAAGGGTTGAGGGGTCGCTTACTATGCCACTTTAGCAATCTGATGGAATGGTCAACAATTAATAACAGAAGCACTTGATACAATAATTTCAGTAAGGTGGAGGATTCAACAACACAGAGTGAAATTTAGAGGGTTAAATCGTAGGTAACCTTCTAAAATTATATATAGATGCTTTTTCCTTAGATGCACGAGGCCCCTCATATGAAAATATAATCTTCTTCCTCAAGGCGCTTTCTGTAATTGCATGAAGCGATAGCTTTAATCGAGAAGAATTCCACGGTGCGTTTTGGTAGAAGTTGTCCGTGGCTGGTAATAAATTCTCTGGTGAGCAGCCATTCTTCTTGTTCTGACGATTCTCCTTATTTTCGCTCAATATAAAAGTAAATAAATAAAAAGTTACTACCATGATCGCGAAAATTACCAATTTGTTAGAGGCTACCGCCCCGGCCATATGCTCTAAAAATTTACCCTGGGGAGAATTTTCGAGTGTCGTGACCATGAATGCGCCAAATGTTGTTGTCGGCAGGAATGATTAATGCAGCACTGCAATAAATTATTTGAGTGCGGGGGTCGTTCGAAGTGGGCCATACATTAAGTTCATCGGATGATTGCCATGGGTACAGGTGAAGCCCACACTTTGACAATTTATAAAATTTCTCATTTTTCTTTTCTTTTCCCTCTCATGATTGCCATGGGGGTACAGGCGAAGCCCACACTTAGACTATTTATAAAAATTTCTCCTCTCTCTCCCCTCCCTCCCTCCCTCCGTCTCTCCACTATTTTCTTCCCTCCTTGCTTCTTCAGAAAGACTATAGCTTGCATTTAGTTTAAGTTTGCCAACAGGAGTTGTCAGTGAAAATTGATCGCCTATGTATGGAATCAAGCAAATTATTTGACATGATTCGATTTTGTAAAGATGTTGGAACTCCAAATATTCCCCATTTGATTGAACAAGCCATTAACACACTAAAGAGGAGTTTCTCGTGAAAATTTGTTGCCCTTATATGGAATCAAGCAAATTATTTGACAACATAGGTTTTGCAAGGAATTCATTTTAGCGAATCATCTTTGTAGCAGAAAGCAAAATTATGAAACTTCCAAGGTTAGAACCCCAAATGTTCTCCATCTACTTGAACACGCCATTAAGATGCCAAAGACGAGTTCTAGGCGAAAATTTATTGCCCTTATATGGAACAGAGCAAATTATTGATATGATTTGATTTTGTAAAGACTTCACTTCAATGAATCAACTTTATAACAGAACGTAAAATTACGAATTTTCAATGTAAGAATCTCAAATATTTAACATATGATTGAACGGGCTATTAGCAAATTGAAATGGAGTTTTTGGTAAAAATTTGTTGTTCTTATATAGAATCAAGCAAATTATTTAACAAGATTTGATTTTGCAAAGATTTACCCTTTAGCAATTCATTTCTACAGCAAAAGGCGAAATTACGAAATTTCGAGGTAACAACCCCAAATGCTCCCCATGTGACTGAACATCTATTTGCAATCTAAAAGCAACAGAAAGCCACCGTAGACAGAGCAACGGAGCAGAAGAGAGAATGATTAGAGACTCTGCAAATTTCTGAAGGGTGGGCCCCATCTGCGCCCGTGAAAATCACCCATTGGACTCAAGTATGGCCTACCTAGCACTGCTCAAAAAAACTTTGAAAAACATTGCACTGGGGCCCAACCACAGCTGGCTTTACTTTGTCAGCGTGATCATCGGAAGACTCCTCGCCGAGTAGCTGAGCTGAAAGCCCATTTGGATGTTCGAAGGATTCTTTCTTTTGTTTCAATCGGTACTCGATAAAGCTGCTCTACCCTCTTTTCTTTTTGAGTAAGCTTTGATCTCGTGAGGTCAGTGAGCAAGAGAAATGGCAGAATCCGCAGTGTCCTCTTTGATTGAGAAGCTTGCTATGTTTGTTAATAAAGAGGTGAAATTATTGAAAGGGGTACCAAAAGAAATTGATTTCATTAGAAAAGAGTTGGAGCGCATGGAGGCATTCTTAAAAACTGCCGACTTGTCACAAGAAGACCACCCTCAGTTTAAGGTATGGGTGAAACAGGTCAGCGAGGCTGCAAACGATGCAGAGGATATTCTAGCTGAGTTCATGCTCAACTCGGCAGGAGATCACGGACATGGGTTGAAGAGGTATCTTCGCAAGATCAAGTCATCCATACAGGACTTGACAGCACGCGGTCATATCTCCTCCAAAATAGCTTATATCAAGTCAAGTTTCAACAGCATCAGCGAAGGGCATCAACGATACAATTTCATGCCATATCGCACAGAGCAAAGTGCCACCAGAGGCACCTCCTGGCTCGATCCCAAGGAGGATGCCTTTCTAGTCGAGGAAGGTGAACTGGTAGGAATTGACAAGCCGAGAGCAGAGCTTATTAAGTGGCTTGTTGAAGGAGAACCCGGACTGGAAGTTTTATCGATCGCTGGGATGGGGGGTTTGGGAAAGACCACTATGGCAAAAAGGGTCTATGAGACTCCCGAAGTAAAAGACCACTTCGAAAGCCATGCATGGATCAATATCTCGCAGTCTCATGAGATTGAGGGTATTTTGAGGGACATGATTGTACAACTTCATGAAGAAATTAAGCAACCACCCCCACAAAGAATATATTCTGCGAATAGAATAATGCTCACGCAAATAGTGAAAGGCTTTCTGCAGCAAAGGAGGTACGTCATTGTTCTAGATGATGTATGGGATAGGGAAGCACTACAAGGTATACAAAATGCAATGCCTAATAATAGTTTTTGTAGCCGAATATTAATCACCACTCGCACGCTTAATGTTGCTACTGTCTCATGCAACTCAAAAGTTTATGAACTTAAGCCCCTGTCTCTAGAGGAATCATGTTCCTTATTCTACAAGAAAGCCTTCTATGAGAATTCCTGTCCTTCTCACCTAGAACAACTTTCTCAACAGATTTTGAAAAAATGTGAGGGATTGCCACTTGCCATAGTGGCAATTGGTGGTCTTCTCTTTGCAAAAAATGATCAAGAGTGGGAGATGATTTCTCGCTGCCTTGCTGTAGAACTAGAAAGCAATGGGAGGATGCAAAATTTGAGGAGAAATCTTAGCTTGAGCTACAGTGATTTGCATTATAACTTGAAAAGATGCTTTTTGTTCATGGGATTATTTCCAGAGGATCGTGTGATTGGGTGTATGAGACTCATCCGTTTGTGGATTGCAGAAGGACTTGTTGAGGAAAGAGAAGGGATGACACTGGAGGAGGTTGGTCAAGGACATTTGAAGGAGTTTATAAACACAAGTTTGGTGCAAATTGCAGAAACAACTTTAGACGGACGGATAAAAAGTTGTAGGATACATAATCTAATGCGTGAAAGTATCCTTTCTAAGTTAAGGGATATAAACTTTGTTTCATTGGTATCTGAGCATAATTTAGAATTATCTCTCGAAAAAATCCGGCGTCTGTCGTTGCGATACCCCTGCAATAATGTATTGAAGCAGCTAAATCTCCCCAGCCTACGCTCTCTGCTCATTTTTGAGTCAGCAACATCGTCTAGCTCAGATGAGCAATTTGTCCCAAGTGGCTGTCGGTTGCTGAGGGTGTTAGATCTAGGAGGTTCATCCCTCCACAACTTCCCCCGAGAAATACCACTTCTATTGCATTTGAGGTATCTAAGTTTGAGAAGAACCAAAGTGCAAATCATTCCTAGATCAATTGGGAAACTCCAAAATCTGGAGACTTTGGATCTTAAACACACATTGGTCTCTAAGTTGCCTAAGGAGATAACCAAGCTCAAGAAACTACGGCATCTGTTGGTGTACAATTATGTAGAATTTGCTACTTCTGTACCCTTTCAAGGTGTTACGGGATTTCTAGCTCCCCAAGGCATTGGAGCGCTAACATCCTTGCAAAAACTATGCTATGTTAAAGCTGGAGGTGGTCGGAGCAAGCATACAATGCGAGAGTTGGGATCGTTAAGTCAACTAAGGATGCTGGGTGTAGTGGACCTAAAAAATGATGATGCAGAGGAACTATGCCACTCTCTCGAGAAGTTGACCAAACTTCGATCACTAAATGTGATTGCAGAAAGTGAGTTTGAAGTTATTAATTTGGATTTTCTATCTTCACCATCACCGGTTCTTCAGCGTCTATATATTAAAGGATGTCTAAACAAGCCACCTGATTGGCTTGATGGACTGAACAATCTGGCCATAGTGAGGTTGAAATGGAGCCAGTTGACATCGAGCCCCCTAATTGCTCTCAAAAAGTTGCCCAATCTCGTGGACCTTGAACTGTGTAATGCCTTTGATGGGGGAAATTTGGATTTTGAAGATGGAACGTTCCCAAAGCTCAAGAAATTAACCCTCGCCAATCTGAAAAATTTGAGATCTGTGTCGATGAATGGTCGGGCAATGCCGTACCTCCAAAGTCTCATCATTGATGGATGCAAGCACTTGGACGGGCAATCATTATTGGCTGTCATCCATGGCCTCACCCTCCTCAAGTATCTTCGATTCCAAGAGATGCCAGAAGAATTTGCTCTTGCATTCTATCCGTATGACAATAGTGGAATGATGAGCTATGGTAAAATTCTTCCTAAAGGAATCTATGAGGAGGTAATGGAACGTAAACCGGAAGTTTACTTCGTCTGGTGGGAAGGGGATCACTGGGAGTCATATGATCTTAGCCCCTCTTGCTATAATCTCATCAAGCAGAGGGTGATGAGCCGTGTTCCGCGTTGAGGTTCTCCCTAAAGTTTCATTGATCATAGTGGTGTATTGGGCCTTTTGAGCCCCCTTGATTAGTCATGGATCCCTCGAGGCGTATCAACACAAGAAAGAAGATCCTCTGGTATTTTTATGATTTCTTCCATTATCAAATTTTTATCTGGAACCTAACCGTGGACAACTACACTAGATTAGAGTCTCTCCTTCATCACCGAGGTCAAGGGTTCGAAACTCGCAGTTGCTGAAGCATTGTAAGTGGAGGGCCATGGTGTTGGGGTCCTATACTAATCTCCCTTAAGGTATAGGAGTCAGGCCCAACGGCGCCACCGGGCACGGCGGGTCAAGGCGGAGTCCTCGGTTACCGAAAAAAAAGAAAATTATCTGGACCCCTGGTGCAATCTTCTTCTTCTTCTTCTTCTTCTTCTTCTTCTTCTTCTTCTTCTTCTTGTTATCTTAATTAGTGATCAATACATTTGTTTCTTATTCTCTGCATTTGTTGTATGAACTTTGATTTTGTTTAGCCTATATGGAGGTGAAAGAGTAATTTGACTAAAGAAACGAGAAAAATTACAATTTTCCTCTTGAAAAATCACATGTTAGGCATGTGCAAACGGAAAAGTAGGCGGAGGATTTACAGATGTGATAAAATGAAAGTTCAGTAGAGTTTTAATTAACGATCACACGTTTGCTGGCAAACGTGTAGGATTTCGTGTTATTTCTTCTTTACTCATGCACATTATTTTTAATCTTTCTAATACTCGGATAAGCTCCTTATATGCCACATTTTACACATTAATTCTTTATTAGTCAATATAATATGTGCGCAAAAGTTTGGTATATGAGTATGGGATAAATCTGCAAAACATTTAAAGGACTTGCAAAATACGGAGATGTGAATAAATAATATAAAACACATTAATAGTAATCTTTAGATTAGGCAACTCTAAAAGTTCAGATTAGAAAAGTTGTAATTATTCACGTGAAGGAAAGGCATATAGCCACAAAAGTAAAGTGTAAATTCATTAGTATCTCATGAAGAGTAAGAAGGATGTTTTATTCTTGTGCATTGCAAAGGTCTTCTATTGCAAAGGATGTGTGAGCACCATTGCATCCAACTAGATTTGGCATGAGTTTTGTCAAAAGAATATAGAAAATAAAAAATAAAAAAGACGTGACAGAAAGATTTTTTTGCACCATAACTAACTACTTAAAAAACTTAAGTTGTTAAATAATGAAGTTGGCGTTTAATATTCAAATATTTGAATATTTCCCCTACACATAGACTGAATTGTAACCTAAGACTAAGTGTGAATATATAATGAGGGAGGCAAATAACATTCTTAAAAAGATTTGGACTTGAATCTCCTTCTCTAATACAAGAGTTTAAGTTGTTAGATAAAAGTATAATTAATATTAAATATTATAGTAAAAACCATATTTTGCAATAGCATGTATTATGGCTGCAAGATTGGGATTTTTTTTTTTTTTTCTGTTTTATTGGTTTTGCTATATTTCAGTAATGTTCTTCTCCCAAATTGAATAGAGGACATGATTAACTTCTTTTATGAAGAGGCGAATGCTACATGCATGCATCCGCAATTTCAGCTGTAGTATTTTCTTTTATATTAGTATGGAAAGCTATAGGGATAGAGCAGCAAAATTGGCTTCTAAAACCTTTTGTTTATTGCAAATAATTCATATGCATCTCCAGAATTTAATAAAGTCGGACCTGAACGTTGCATCACTAGTAGCTAAGTCCACCCCACCCCCCCCTCCTTCTCCACAATTTTACGATCATTTAAGTAAAATTTATTCACTTCGAGATCTAACCTCTTGTGCCTTGCCCATGTCTGATGTCGAAATGTAGTCACATTATTTCTCCATCGACTGCTAGCTCACTAAGATATAAGATAAACATGACGTCAATTCTCCAATAACTTAAATTTTTGAATTGCTCAGTTAACAATTTAATCATTTACCGGCAAGCAATTTTTCCCTTTTGCACCATGCAATGTTTAGCAAGATAAAATTTTGTCAATTGGGGTTAATAATCACAACTCAGAAACCCCTTGACAGCATCTGGTCGGTCTATTGTTTTGCCTTAGATTCTGCAAATGAATTAAACCACATGATAAGCAGGACAAATTCTTCTTTATCAGCTTCGACTCCAAGTGAAAAGGACACCTAAAATTGCTTTAGTTCATTCAATAACCATCCATCATTAGCACAAAGGCACCGATTCTCCACAAAAGAAGGTAGCCCAATCCAATTCTTCTGCAATTTAATTTACATTCTCAATTGAAGGCAAACCATCTTTTCGTAAAAACAGTAGAAGTAAATTCTTTACCTTCTCTATTCACATCCTTAATTCTCTCCAAATATTTAAAAAAAAAAAAATTCGAAAAGAAAAGGACCAAAAGAGTTCTTAAGCCACTAGTATCTATCTACCGTCACAGATTCTCGAATAAACCAAAGCTAATACTATAGGCACAGATGATAGCATTAACAACAGAATTGCTGAAATTCTCGGGGAAGAAGAAGCCGCTGTCACTTGTTGGGGAAAACTCGTGTGACCATTCAATTAACTGCAGAGTCGTACCAAAGATAATGCTTGGTGGATTTTTTGAGTCTTGTCCGTCGGAGGAATCTTCAGTCTGTTGCATTAGACAAATGCAATGCAACTCTTTCTCAGGAAAATTAGTCACATCACTAGCATAATTGATACGCAACATTTATACGCAACTTCTGACAGTCACTGCCTCTTTGTGCTTTTGAGAGAGACATGAAGCTTTTTTTAAGGTGAGATCAGGCAAATCCACAGTCTCTCCTCCACTCAGGATCCAGGGATGTCCTGCTCAGTAAAACACAGCAAAAACAGAGCAAGAGGAATACCATAAGAGAGGCACTTTCCTAGATTAAGATGATTGCTTGATCTGGATATTCATCGCGCTTGTTCTCATAAAAAAAGATGTACTATGATTTTGGTTCTTTGAAAACTGAGTGGCAGCAGCTCATGCACCAGCTATGGTGGCACTGAGACTCAACGATTTCCCCAGTTTACTTTGTTTAGATTCAGACACATACAGTCATAGGGAAACTGGCTTTAATGAAAAAAGATTGCATGGATTTCCACTTTAGTAAGTCCTCTGGCTGCAGCTTCATATATCTGTGAAAAGTTCTTTTGTCAGCATATGTGCAATGTCATGCATAAGATGATAACTTACGTAGCCAAATCCGTTGCGTTCTTTTCCAAGCTATAGATCTTCCCGTACCCTTGCATCTCAAGTGGAATGACTGATCTCTGTATTACTTAAAATTTATCAACAAAGTCGAATCAGTGTGGGAAATACATAAATGCTGAATAAACATATGAGAGAACAAAGTACTTATTGCGTATGTGACAGATTTACACACCTGTGGCTGTTCACAGAGTCAGCAATAATCTGTTAGTAATTCCAGCCTTACCTGTAATTACAAATGTTTAAATGTTATACTTAATTTGTGAAATCAGTTAAGTAATTGAGAAAAAAAGCAAGCAAAAGATGTATCCCACCCCTTCAGGCACCCAACCCCAGTAAGCTAGTTCTGCACCTCAGCCACAGCCAACCACTTTGACACACCTTTTTTCATAGGCAAAACATTCCAATTGTCAATACATTTGTCTGAAAAAGAGGAACACCTGTTCTATGATGCGGAATCTACTGTTAGAAACTTTGCCCAATAAAGAGATTAGATAAAACAGAAATTCATGCAGGTATAATGGAGCGATAAAAGCATCCATATATCTACACTTTTTTTCTATCAAGACATACATAAAACTGCTATTTACCTGAGAAATCCATCAGAATATGATTTAATTTTTCAAGAACTAGTAATTAGGAGGCTTAAGTGCTGTTTCAAAATGAAGAAAGTTTGAGTATGGCAGTTGCAGCATGGATAGCTCTCCCTTTGAATACCTAGTAGTCCTGAGACAGGATGGTGCTCAGGGAACTTAATTTCAGTAATTCCATTCACCACATAAATCTCCCTGTAGAACTACATGGCTTTGATCATGGATTCATCTGGAACTTTGCTGGCAGCGTGGAACCAAAGGCGGCCTTCACAAATGATGTGCTATGCAGTCAAAGATCCTCAAAAGGGAAAAGAAAGGAAAGGTAAAACAATATTCACAACTTCTTCAAGAAGATGTTGACAGGACTCACCAGATCCCAGCTTTGTGCATAGACTTTCTGAACTTCCATACTCAAAATTTTCACACAATATTTGTCAACAAAGAATTGATTACATGAGCTGAGAGTAACATTCTAACTTCCTCAAGGCTATCTTAATGCATGTACAAGACGTTCATACTTAGTATCTTCCACTGCCCTGGACAGTATGCGCTAGGTATTAAAGTTGCCCCACATCATTCCATTCTCAGTTACACAAACTTTTTGCAACATTAAGTCATCCCTCATCAACTTCTAACACAGTTGATAGGCACTTGCTTATGATAAAAACTTTTATCTTCCAACATTCTCAAAAAATACACAACCTCGTTTGTATTAGTCCACATATTGGTTTCCAATTTGTTCTCGCTGTTATTTCTCTGCAAACCAATCAGGCAGTTTTCTATAAACTTGTGAAGCATGAAAAGATCGGTGTGCAGCGAAAGTCAAACACAGATCTTGTGCCGAACAAAAGGCCCTTCTCTCTTTGGCAGGTGCTATGAGTAAATAATGTTCAATTTCAGTGGCTAAACCTTCTCTGCAGGTTCTCTCATTATTCACTTCATCCTTTGAACTCCACAATCCACAACAGAACTCGGACATAGAAAACTAAACAATCACCGAAAACTTCAAGAACCCAGATAGGAAAACAACGGGAACAGATCAAATTAGTTGATCAAAGGGCTCAATGAACAAATTCACTCCTTTCTCGTTTCAGACTGGGTACCAGCGAAAAACCATAAAGGCGGAACTGCGGCGCGAAATTAGAAGTGTGAAAAAGAGTCCCTAAACCGAACCTCGAACTGGGGCAGGCCAAGACCTGCCCTCGATGCGCTTGATCCCGTACACGAGCAAAGAAGCCCATGGCTGGTGCATCGTCAGACACGGGTTCCGGTAATTCCCCTGGTTCCGACTCTGCATCGCTGTTTCTTCTTCGGCTTTCGACAAACAAAGCTCTGGGTTTCCTCGGGCCTGCGTGATTTTCTCGAGATTCCGAAGGGAGGAAAGTTTTCCGGGCAACGGGAAAGAAGCCGGACAAAATCCTTGCGATGAGCTGCAAATTTCCACGTTCGGTGTTTTTGGTTTCCTTGCTCCTTCTCTTAATTGGCGAATCTCCGCTTGCTGCCAATTTGCTAAAATATATTTAAAAATTAAAAAAAAAAATCCAACTGTGAAGAAACTATGAATGCAGAATAGATGGCAAAATCGCCTAAGCATCCATTTCATATCTTGTTTCTTGAAATTCAGGCTTCAAGTTTCAACCCACTTAATGATTCTCAAATTTTGTCTTGACAGTGCGGCAAAATGAAAAGACAATCTTAAAAGCAAGAAGACAACGTGGCAAATTTAACATTCCTGCATAAATGTTCACCAAAACTGTCCTAAAGTTCATGTCTCGGAAGCTTCTCGATTGCCCAAAAAGAATCAGGTTTGAAAAGCGCAGACAACTCCACAATTCTCCTCCGAGCTTTTTGAGAATTTGACAAGGAAAGATTACCATGGTGGTTGGTTTGGTGATATAGGGCTCAATTTCAAATAGTTTGGAGTTACTCTAGAATCTAGATACGGGTTCTAATTCCTCAATCACTTCTTGACTTCGAAAAGCCTTAGTTTGCTTGCAATGTAAATTCAAACATGTCATGACATGAGATAATGCCAAGTGTTACTCTTATTAACACAACAGTAAATCGGCGGTTACGGATTGACTCAAATGAACTATAACTAGTCATGCATGTAAAACTCACTTAATAAGTCAACCATACAGATCAACGCGATGAATGGCTATGATTAAGTTCATGAAGGGTTATGATTACATTGATTTACATAAATTGAGTCTATTTAAGAATCTTCTCGTTATGCAATGATGGAAATGAGTCTAGAGTGTGCCCAGTTTAGAGGTTGGACCACCAAACTATCTTGTCTAAGCAAAATCAGCTTACTATTTGTTTGGTAAAAAATAAAAAATAAAAATGTACCGCCCACTTTCTATGCTTGGAAGATTAAATTATTTACTAAGAAATGCACTTCAAGCACCTTTGACAGTCTAAAAAGTCATTGAATAGACCAGTTTTGTAAATCAATATTAGTAAGTCTAGTATTTTTTAGCCAAATTTATGGTAATTAAGGGAAAAGGAAACCAACCACTGGGGTTTATCCTAGTGGCCACCCTTCCATTATGAAAGGGGAAAGTGGGGGTTCCAATCCCCACCTTCTCGGGGGTTGGGGTGAGGACAATTTAGTTTCAGGTATAGATTTCGACTCCCACACCCTATAAGGAGGCATGTCAAAAGTCTTAAAGTGGAAGTTAGAATAGGAATAGAGTATGACCAACCAAAAAAAAAAAAAAAGGGAAAAGGAAATTGATTTTAGATAACATAAACTTCGGTGTTGTATTTGGTTGATATTTGATTTAATTTTTGCAAGGTCAAACTGAATCCTAATTGACACAACCTTGACAAAATTTAACGGACCGGCCACACCAAATAACAATATCATCGTCGGTTTGACTTAAGCTCTTTTATATGTTGTCCACCGTATTAGTCTTGTCCTGGTTCTTCCTATGTATAAACAATACAACTTTGGTTCTGGTGAGTAGGAACGTCATAATTGTCGTGTGGTGTTTTTTTTTTTTTTTTGGTCGAAACTACCGAATTATATTAACGTATAAGAGGAGTACATCCTGCTAGAACAGCGTCACTGAGTACAATATCAAGGAAAGGGGGAGGAGGGAAGACAAGCCAGTGTCTAACTAGGCCGAGAGACCTGTGGGCTTTGGCGGCCCAATCAGTGGCTAGGTTAGCATCTCGGCGAACGTATTGGATAGATGCATTAGGGCATCGCGAGAGAAGATCTTGAAGAACTGAAAAAGGTGCCACTCGTTCCATGGTTGCGGCTGTTGATTCCGAAGAACGTCCACCAGACGTAAACAGTCTGATTCAAGCTGTACTCGTTGAAGCTGAAGGCCCTGCTTGATCAAGTGCTGAAGAGCTTGAATAAGGGCATAAATTTCCGCCTGAAACACCGAATGGGCTGGGACGGTACTTGTGAACATACGATGAGTAATCCTTCATGATTCCTGTAAATACAAGCCACTGCACCTTGTTGATCGCCTGGTGAGAATGATCCATCAATATTACATTTGATAGTACCCTGAACAGGAGGTTTCCATTGATGATCATTACTAACGCTAGCTTCTTGAAATTGAGGTTGATAGGGTTGAAGAGACTAGAATATGCGGCTTTGGGCCAGAGCATTCTCCACTACTCGGGTGGGATCCGGGGCTTTCTGTCTGAAGATGGCATTGTTGTGATGACGCCAAATTTCCCACATAAGATTGGCAAGGACTTCAAAACTTGGGGAAGCTCGAGACTGAGTAGCTCTGAAGGCAACCCATTCATCCAGGCGTCGAACAAAGGTAAGAGAGATAGGGATTTTGATCATATTATGATTCCAAATTTCACGCGTCCAAGAGCAATAGAAAAATAGATGTTCGATGGTCTCAGGAATGTTCTGATTACATAGACAGCAGTATGGGTTTGGGGAAATGTGTCTGTGATAAAGGTTGGCTTTGGTCGCAAGGGCATTTGTACATGCTAACCACATAAATACTCGGATCTTAGGAGCCGTCTGCATATGCCATATCTTTTTCCACAATTGACCAGGGTTTTGGTATGAGGATGAGGCAGTAGTGGGAGGGTGTTTTTGGGTTGAAGATAAGTATTGGTAACAGCTCTTAACAGAGAAATCACCTGATGAAGCAGGTGTCCAGACTAATTGATCCGAACCCAGAAGTGAGTTTATAGGGGTATTGAAAATCAATTCACTAACCTGGGCATTGTACAGATGAGAGATGAGATCCTTCTTCCATGTAGAAGTAGATGAGTTTAGAATGCCAGCAACTAGAATGGGTTCACCTTCTGACCTCCTATTTTGCCAGTTGATAGCCAATTGTCTGCTCGTATATTAATTTTGGAACCATCCCCCACTAACCATTGAATCTTAGGAAGAATTGCATCTCGGCCTTTTAATATGCTCTGCCACCCCCAGGAAGGTCTATATCCTGGGGGAGCATTTTGAAAAGAAGATTGTCTAAAATATAGGCCCCTGAAAAGTTGACTCCATATAGCATTAGGTTGCTGGAACAGACGCCACGCTTGCTTCCTGAGCATTGCTAAATTGAAAAATATAAGATCTCGGAAACCCATGCCTCCTTCTGCTTTGGAGTTCTTTAATTCTGTCCATGCTGTCCAATGAATACCAGAATCAGTATTGTTCTTGCTCCACCAAAATGCTGATATCTTCTTTTCTATCAATCTGCAGAGTGATAGGGGAAGCTTGAAGATGGACATGGCATACTGAGGTAATGCCTGAACTACAGCTTTCAATAAAATCTCCTTGCCCCCTTTAGATAAAAGGTTTTCCTTCCAACCAGCTAACTTTGCATTAATTTTGGCCAGGATCCATGAGAACATCTCACGTTTGGAACGTCCCCAATCTGAAGGGATGCCCAGATACTTGCCATATTTGCTAACCACAGGTATGCTAAAGTATTATGTAGAGTCATAGGGCAATTCTTGCTGAAAAAAACACCAGATTTGTTTCTATTGATAAGTTGTCCTGTTGCATGGCAGTACTGGTTAAGTATATTCGTAAGATTCTGGCATTCAAACACTGTGGCTTTAAGGAAAAAGACTGAGTCATCCGCAAACATTAAATGAGATAGCTTTGGACATGTTTGGTTAAATTGAATCCCATGTAAGTGACCCATACTTACCGCTTGATTTATAACAGTAGATAAAGCATTAGCAAGCAAAATGAATATGTAAGGGGATAAGGGGTCACCTTGCCGGATACCTCAAGTAGGTTTAAAATATGGGAGCTGTTCTCCATTGAATCGAATGCTGAAAGAAGCTGTAGTGATACAGGCCATGACCATAGTAACCCATTTATTAGCAAAGCCCAACTGCTATAAATAAGCCGCTAGAAAGTCCCATTCAACCCTGTCATAGGCTTTTTGCATGTCATTTTTCAGAATAAGATTGAATCGTTTTGATCTAGATCTAACCTTGAACTGGTGAAGAACTTCCTGAACGATCATGATATTATCTTGAATCTGTCTGCCACTTACAAATGCTGCCTATTCTGGATTGATCAAACTAGGTAAGTATGATTTGAGTCTATTAGCCATGACTTTAGAGATAATCTTGTATGCGAAGTTGCATAGGCTAATGGGGCGATACTGGTTTATGCTTTCTGGATGTTGTACTTTAGGAACCAAAGTCAAAATTGTTTTATTTAAATTTGGATGCATGAAACCTTATTGGAAAAAGTCTTGCACTGTTTTGACAATGGTCATTTTGATGATTTGCCAGTGATGCCGATAGAATAGACCGTTGAGACCATCTAGGCCAGGAGCCTTGGAAGCACCCAACTGAAAGGTAGCTTGATATACCTCCTCCTCAGTCACCTGACTTAGTAAGTGATCATTGATTTGTGGAGTAACAATTGGAGGACATTGACGTAGAAATGGGTTAAAATCTCTAGTTCCCACTGATTGGTATAGTTGATAAAAGAACCCCATAGTAATATCTTTAAGTTGTTGTGGATCCCTTATCCAGTTCTGGTCATCATCCTTTAACATACAAATGCGATTTCTTTATTGTCGTTGCACAGTACAGGCATGGAAAAATCTTGAGTTTTTGTCTCCCCATGTTAACCAGTTTAGTCGGGAGCACAACGCCCAGAACTGCTCCTCTTGATTCCACAGCTGTTGTATTTCTATTCTAATTGAAGAGGCTAATTCTTTGTCTCCCACCTAATAGGATTTTTTTGTTGTTGATGATTTGAAGATGTTGCTATAATTGAAGGATGCGTTGTTTGGCATTACTAAACCGAGATCTGCTCCATCTCTCAAGGTTGAGGGAGACAGTCTGTAATTTTGAACTTAAGGAGATAGGACTACTCTCCCATGCTGATTTAACTACCTCTTTACATTCAGAATGATGGCTCCATAAAGCTTCATAATGGAAGGTCTTTTTTGGCTTAGCAGATTGATAGTGAGTATGCAGCATAAGTGGGCAGTGGTCCGATCCAATCGAAGGAAGATCAAAAACTTCTGTAGAGGGATAAGATAAACTCCAATCCAAAGAACAAAAGGCATGATCTAACTTCTCCTTCACCAAATCATCGCCCTCTCTATTGTTTGACCAGGTAAATTCACAACCTTTACTTTCCAATTCAATCAAAGCACGGTCGTTAATCAATTTCCGAAAAGATTGCATTCTGGAAAACATTGCCGGCCTTCTTCCTACTTTGTTCCAGGGGAATAGAAAATCATTGAAGTCCCCAATGCACATCCAAGGTAAGTAATTAACTGCATAGATAGTTCTGATTATATCCCAAAAATCCTGTTGAGCTTGATAGATTGCAGGAGCATGTAGACAGGTGATATGCATCGAAGCAGCCGAGGATGGGTCCAGAATTATAAGATCAATAAAATTGTTATCTGATTCGCTTTTCACTTTTTTTCCCGAGTTCTTGATGCCAAATGCCAACCTTTCCTAGTTAATGCAAATAATTTGACTCGATCAAGCAATCTCCGTTGGCCTTCCCTTATGTTGCTAATTTACACATTTTCATTTATATCATATCTTAACTTCTATATAAAGAAGTAGAACGTCATATTTGCTAGCTCTGTGCATAAAACTGTAGGCGTTAGGCAACAAACTAAAATGGGGCACATAGTTCGTCAATGGCTCGCTTGATTTTCATTTTATCTTCCTCATATGCTATGATGTCTTCGCATATTTCAAACTTATTTGAGTATGTTGATGAGGAACGTGGAGGGAATGACGTTAGGGGACTAAACAGTGCTTTCCCAATACTAATTTTAGTATCAAATTGTATGGCGTACACAGATTATATATCTGTGAAAGGTTATTCAAACACATTGGCGAAATCTTTGACGAGAGTGCTTCGATTTTGATGACTAAGTCATGCGCATCAACACTTCATCTGTTTCTTGTAACTGATTTTCAAACGATTTGGCCATTGTAAAAAAAATTAAACCTCATCGTTTTGACATGACTTTATACATCGTCTCTAAATTAATTACCCATTTTAGGTACTTTAAATATATTAGTTCCAAATGTATGGCACAGTAAGATGTGGAAATTATTGTATGAATTGTGTATATGCCTTTTGTCCATCTGAACAATTCAATTTGGTATGTCTCATATGAAATTAATTGCGACCCACAAGTTTTAATGGTGCATATGTATCCAGAGTGCAAGCACCGGGCTTATGTGAAAATATTCACGGGAATGAGCATTATAGTCCTCTTTGTAAAGTAGAGTGCGTCAACACTGCCTTGTATGTGAAATTTCTCCAATTTCCCAAGGTTATGGGATGAGTTAAATGGGTCATTTGGGCCTATTGATTGCCCTACTCATATCAGATCAAAATATGATATTTAATAGCTGATCTCAATTACTTGGGGAGGAGATATGTGGTAAGGATCAATGCCTCCCAACAAAGCAAATCTGGCACATAAATTGGTTCAAACACTTCTTCAAACTGAACAACCCAACAATATGGAACGGGGTCAGATGATCAGCACTCGTACTTTCTTGCTTTCTCATTTGAGATTCCCCTTCCTCCGAACCGCGATTACGCTGATTGGGGTATCTAGGCAGAGCACGGGGGCAAGGGTTTACAAACCGCTCACTATGCCACTTAAGCAAATTGACGATATAGTCGACGGGCGATTAGAGAGGACTTGATTCAATTTCAGTGAGTGAGAGAACTTAACAACACAAAAGGTGAGAGTTAGAGAGTTACATCAGTACTCGTTTGTAAAAAGCAGTTCGCCTTATTTTTCTTGAAAATAGCCATGATTAGGATTACCAATTTGCAAGAGCTTACTACCACAACCCTATGCTTTAAAAATAACCTTGTTAGGTTTTTCTTTTTTGTTTGTGCCTTTGGGTAGTATAAGAAATATTTAAGCATAATTTTATTTATTTATTTATTTATTTTTGGTCTTGCTCACTCTCAACTTGTGTCGCCCTCTTCCCCATAAGGCAAAAGCTCGCGTCCATCGCTGACTGGATCATGACTTCGTCCAGTCACACGAGGAGCACATTGCGAAGGGCATGAAGTGCAAATGCTGTTGTCGGCTGGAATCCTAAATGGATTATGGAGCAAGGCAAGATAAAAATCTGCCACTAGCCTATATACCTTGCCCCTGAGGAGCAACCAGAGGAAGCTCTAATTCCTTTAGTTTAGGGCCCTTTCTTGAAATGCTTTACTCGGCAGTTTGCTTAGCTATCAGGTATGGAATAACCATACTGGTGGCGTCAAATGGATGCTGAATAGATGAACTCAAGCCCATTTGGATGTTCATTCAAAGGATTCTTTCTATTCTTCTTAGACTGTGCTAGCAAACTGCTATACCCTATTTTCTTCTAGCCTGAGTTTTGATCTCGTGAGATCACTGAGCAAGAGAAAATGGCAGAATCCGCAGTGTCCTCTTTGGTCGAGAAGCTTGACAAGTTGGTTGACAAAGAGGTGAAACTATTGAAAGGGGTATGTGAAGAAATTGAACTCATCAAGAATGAGTTTGAGCGCATGAAGGCCTTCTTAGCAAGTGCCGAATCGTCACAAGAAAATGATCCTAAGTTGAAGGTATGGGTGAAACAGGTCGTAGAGGTTGCATATGACACGGAGGATATTCTGGACGAATTCATGCTCAAGTTGGCAAGAGATCACGAGCATGAGTTCATGAGGTGCTTTCGCAAGATCAAGCCATCCATATGGAACTTGAAAGCACGCCATCATATCTCCTCCAAGATAGCTGATATCAAGTCAAGAGTCAGTAGCATTGGCGAACGGCATCAGCAATACCATTTCAAGTTGTATCGCACAGAGCAAAGTGCGAGTGCATCCACCAGAGGCACCTCATGGTACGATCTTAGGGTGGACGCTTTTTTAGTCAAGGAAAGTGAACTGGTTGGGATTGACGAGCCGAGAGAAGAAATAATCAATTGGCTTATTGATGGAGAACCCGAACTTGAAGTTGTATAAATCTTTGGGATGGGAGGTTCAGGAAAGAGGCAAGAAGAGTCTACCGCAATCAGCAAGTAAAAGCCTACTTCCAAAGCCATGCATGGATTATGTCTCACGGTCTTATCAAATTGAGGATATTTTGAGGGAGATGATTCTTCAACTTCATAGAGAATCTCAACAACCTGTCCCTCAAGGAGTAGAAATCATGAAAAGCACGAGTCTCAAGCCTATAGTGAAAGACTTTCTACAAAATTTCAAGAAAATTCTTGGCTTGAGCTACAATGATTTGCATTATAACCTGAAAAGCTGCTTTATGTATTTGGGAGTATTTCCAGAGGATTGTGTGATTGAGTGTGAGAGACTCATCTGTCTGTAGATTGCAGAAGGGTTTGTTAAGGAAAGAGAAGGGATGACATGGGAGGAGGTTGCTCAAATATACTTGAAGGAGCTTGTTAACAGAAGTTTGGTGCCAATTGAAGTTTGGTGCCAATTGCAGAAACAACTTTTGACAGTTGGATAAGAAGTTGTAGGGTACATGACCTAATGCGTGAAAGTACTATTTCTAAGCTAAGGGATATAAAATTTGTTACATTTGCATATGGGCAAAAGTTAAAATTGTAAGAAAGAGTCCGCATATATTAATCCAATACACCTGCAACAATGCATTGAAGTAGCTAAATCTCCCCACCCTACACTCTTTGCTTATTTTTGAGTTAGCAACATCGTCTAGCTCAAATGAGCATTTTGTCTCAAGTGGCTATCGATTGCTAAGGGTGTGACATCCTGATTTTCCAATTCTATTTTCAATAAATTGAGACGGGCATTTCGTTGGCACGCATATAATTCTTTTCCTTGAGTCGGCCACTCATGTGAAAACTAGTCTATCAGGTAAAGCCGTTAAGAGATTCTAATGCATCAGACTCGAGAATTTGACAAGGAAACGCCCTTTCGACTGAGCTAATTTGTAAGGGTCATTGTGGCACAATTAAAAATTGATTAGAAATCGGAGATAAGTCGACTCGATAGAGGCATGTGATCAAGTGTGGGTGATTCCACCAGATCGCACAATTCTTGTCGATCGGTACTAGACCGACTTTTCTGTCGATTGGGTACCCTGTGTCCATACTTGAAACCTTGAGATTACCTCGACAACCGAGAGTCGTCAATGTGTCAAAGATGTACGTTGTGGCTTGAGATGATCAACCGCAGGTCAAATGCATGAAAATTTCTAAAAGCTACCCTGTAGGTTAAGATGCGCTAATATCGTGCTAGAGTGAAATCCTCCGTGAAATTTAGATCAAATTTAGAAATTGGAAGTCTTGGTATGTCACAAATCATTTTAGGAACATTGACTCATCTTCGGAAGGTTTTTCATGAAATCAGAATTTTTCAGCAATTAAATCAGAGAATGGCTAATTTGGCTCGAGAAATTAGTAGGCTTGCTTTTGGTCATGCCTTTGGGACTCAAGAAGGTTCTATGGACAAGTGAGGGTGTGAATTAAAGTGTGGTGACATCGGATTGATTTATGAACTTTAATTGGACTCAATTGGAAGAGAATTGATTAGAATTGAAGGAATTGTTGTCCAAGATTTCATGCCCCGACAGAAAATGAAATTGAACCTATTGGAAGAGATTGTGAGAGATTGGAGATAGTGAAAGATGACATCACCTTATGTCATGGTGGTTGGGGCCAAGTGATGGGAGCTTGACAAGTGGAGGGTGGAGATTTGATCTAAAAAGGCACCCATTAACATCATCTTCAACCTCTAGCTTCTTGGAATGGGAAAAGAGGAGAGAGAGAGGGATTTCGACCGGACCAGCCCCAACACCGCCCCCTTCGCCCGCTCGGTCGCCTGCTCGCCGCCGCACGTCGCCGTCGCCGGCACCGCTCGTCCGCGCAAGCCCACACGCGCACTCGCCGACCAGCCGTTGCGCGGCCCAAATGCTCGCCTTGCTTGCACGGCCCCGAGCTTCCAGCACCTTCGTTCAGTTGCTACCGTCGTCGCCAAGGCCGCCGGAGCCACCGCCAGCAACCGTTCGAGCAACCGCCATCCTCCTTCGCCGGTTTCACGCCCGAACCGCCGCCAAGCCACCTCCGTTCGACCTCAAACAGCAGCTGGTTTTGTGGGTATCTCAACTCAGTTTTGGCCCGTTTTGGCCGGCTTCCCGACCTCGGATGCTTGGCCCGCTTTGATGAAAGTTGTTCCCCGCGGCGTCCCCGTCGTTTTGGTCCACTCGGTTTGTTAATCGGGTGAGTTTAACTCACTAAATCTTGATTAGATGGTTAATGATGCCCTAAGTGTGCTTAATCTAAGTTAAGTAAGCTTAGGTGGTTAGTTTAGTTTATTTAACTTTGATTTAGATTAAGAAGTTTGTTTAACTTAAAGCATGTTTTATTAAGGCTAAGAGAGTTTATTTTATAATAAACCTTGATGGGACATAATAAGGGTTTATTTTTTATTTACTTAAATGTTTCGAAATTCTGGAATTATTTAATAATATATTATATTACGAAATTATTAAAATATTATTATTTATTTAATTTCGGAATAAAATTAATTATTTAATAAATTCCAAAAAAAATTATTTTGGGACCTTATTTTCTCAGAATTTCGTGCTGATCGCTGCTGTGTATTCAGATTATCAATTTGATGAGTGGATATTGCAAATTGAGTGATGATTTGTACAATTGATTGCTAAATTGTGAAACTGAGTGATGATTGTGAAAAGTATATAATTTCTTCAAAAAATCCCAGGTGTTAGGTTTGACACCGAAAATGGATTTTAAGTATTATATCAAACAGTGGGGTTTGAAAAAGAATGGTGTTAGTTTTTCTGGTTCGAATTTGATTGTGTACCCACACACACAACTACTTTCTCAGATGTTTTTAATATGAAGAAAAATGGTCGGGATCACTATTTTAAGTGGAAGCATTGAGTAAAATGCAAAGTGTCCAAGGGCCGAGTATGATTTTGTTGTGTGATAATTAAGAGGAAGTTGTCCAGGGCTGTTGAGCCGGACTTGCCCCTATATGAGATGCCCCTTACAACAGATGCAAGTCGCAGTAGAGGTTAGGCCAACTGGACCCATGCTCCTTCGGAATGCCGTCGACGTAGTGATGAAACCGCGCTCCAAGAGGGGAGGCGATGCCTAGCATTAATGTCAATAGATAGCTGAACTGCGAGTAGGCTATGCCATTGTGTTATAGTGAATAACAATTGGAACGCATGTTGAGTGTTATTGATGGGTTGGATTATGGGACGGAATCGTGTGATATGGTATGGGACGTGTCATAACGATTTGGTCTTATAATCCGGACTCCTGTGGTCGCTCGAAATGATATTGTTGGCGTTCCAGTGGTTTAAGTTCCTATTACTATCTATGATTGAGTGATTTGAATTGTGCTAACCTGCATAAAGGAATTGAGGCGAGGTAAGTTCTCTATGTAGTGTGGCTAGGCCACCCTTGAGCGTATTTTCTTTCTAATAGGGGTTTAGGGGGTTGAACTTGCTGAGACAATGTCTTACCCCATTGTGGGCCAAAATTTCAGGACCGTAGATAGTGGAACCCTCGGAGGCTTATCAATCAGAAGTGGGATCGAAGAACGAGTCTGACTAGTGGTCATAGGACTGATCCCTTTTGTAGACTACCCCTTTTTGGTATATGTGTAAACCCTAGTGTGGTTACCTTTAAAAGCATGTTTGTTTATGAATGAGTTGGTTTCCTACTTTCCTATCTCGTGAGTTTTTGTCAGGGGTTTTATAATACGTTCCGGTTGCGCAATAATAAATGAATGGGGTCGGCGACACTACCCGAGAATGTCGCATTTGCATGACCATGACGGGATGTTGGCACGCTCGAGGTTCAAGGGCGTGAGAAAGGATGTTAGATCTAAGAGATTCACCCCTTCACAAGTTCCCCCAACAAATACTAGTTATGTTCGACTTAAAGGATCTAAGTTTGAGAAGGACTAAAGTGCGTATCATTCCTAGATCAATGGGGAAACTCCAAAATCTAGAGACTCTAGATCTCAAATACACGTTGGTCTCTAAGCTCTTGTGGAGAAAATGAAGCTCATGAAATTGCAGTATTTGTTGGTGTACAATTATGCAAAATTCATATCTTCTATACCCATTCGTTCTGTTACTGAATTTCTAGCTCCCTAGGGCATTGGAGCGCTAGCACCACTGCAAAAACTGTCTTATGTAAAAGCTGTAAGTGGTTGAAGCAAGAATATAATGTGAGAGCCAGGAGAGTTAACTAAGGAGGCTAGGCATAACTGACTTGAAGAAAGTTGATGCAAAGGGAATATGCCACTCCCTCAAGAAGATGACCAAACTTCGATCACTAGAGGTGGTTGTAGAAAGTGAGTATGAAGTTATTGATTTGGATTTTCTATCTTCACCACCCCCGCTACTTCAGCGTTTGTATATCAAAGGATGTCTAAAGAAGCTACCTCGTTGGCTTCCTCTACTGAACAATCTGGCCAAAGTGCATTTAGGATAGAGCCAATTGAAATCAAGCCCCCTAATTGCTCTCTAGAATTTGCCCAATCTCGTGAAGCTTGTAATGAAGAATGCCTTTGATGGGGAAACATTGACTTTTGAAGATAAAGGGTTCCCCAAAGTTCAAGGACTTGTGCCTCACCAATTTGGAAAATCTAAGATTTGTGTCGATGAATGGTCAGGCAATGCTTTCCTTCAGAGTCTCTCTATTGATGAATGCAAGCTCTTGGACTGGTAATCAATATTGGTTTTCATCCGTGGCCTCACCCTCCTCACAAATCTCCAATTTGATGGCATGCCAGAAAAATTTGCTCTTGCGTTCTATCTGTGCAATAGTAGCACAATGATGAGGGAGGCTATCTAGCAAGAGTATTATGAGGAGGTGATGAAACGTATCCCAAAATTTTATTTCCTCTAGTGGGAAGAGGTTCACTGGGACCCATATGATCTTAGCCCCTATTGCTATCATCTCATCAAGCGTAGGGTGATGAGGTGAGGTTCTTCCTGAAATTTCATAGATCATAAAGATCTTAGCCCTTGGGTCCAGCATTGATCCCTGGAGGCCTATCACCACAAGAAAAGGATCCTCCATGCTTTTAAGATTTCTTCCATCATCAATATTTTTATCTAGACATTTCAATATCTTTATCTTTGAATTTATTACCCTCAAGTCTGGTGCTATCTTCTTCTTGTTGTTGTTATCTTATTCAGTGATCAGTACATTTGTTTCTTAATTTCCGCATTTGCTGTATGAATTTGGATATTGTTTTAGCTTACGTGGAGGCAAAAGAGTGATTTGAATAAAGAAATGAGAAGAATTACAGTTTTCCTCTTGAAAAATCACATGCTAGTGTCATAGGCCGATCAATTGGGATCGTGACTGTGTAGTGACTCAGGCTCTTTTGAATCGACTTAAATTAACGCGAAATTGACGGGATGCCTAAGCCAAGCCTTGCTCGGATCGATCGCTCACTCACTCGCTCTCACTCACTCACCCGGATCGTAGAGAGATAAAGTTTTTAGAGAGAGAAGCTCTGTAGAGAAAGGAACCTTAGATTACTGAAATGGTTTTTGGATGGATACAAATGAGAGGGAGGGCACCCCTTCTTATACTAGAGTCCATTGGATTATATCCATTGATCGAGTTTTCATTCGACGGATGAGATCATACCACCCCATCTACCAACTACCGACACTAATGGCAGGAGGCTTCTAGATCTTGGCGTAATTACCGTATAGTCCGCTCTTGGAACGTTAAGGAAGTTCCTTTGTTGGAAACCCTAGCAATCGTAGGAGTTCTCCTCGAGAAGGCACGGCCCTTTAGATACAGAACCCTCTTGGCCGTGACACTAGGCATGTGCAAACAGAGAGTAAATTCTTTACTTTCTATTGTCAATTCTTTATTCTCTCCAAATATCAAGAAAAATTTCGAAAAGAAAAGGACCAAAAAGTTCTTTAGCCGCTAGTATACAACAAGCACAGAAGATAGAAATGACAACAGAGTTGCTGAAATTCTGGGGAAGAAGAAGCTGCTGTCGCTTGTCGGGGCAGACTCATGGGGCCACAAACCGACTGCAGAGTCATACCAAACACAAAGCTTGATGGGTTTTTGGGGTCATGTTCATCCCAGGAATCTTCAGTTTGTAGCATTAGACAAATGCAATGCAAACCTGGTCATCTCCCCCTCTCTCAAGAAAATTATTCGCAACTTTTGATAGTCACAGTCTCTTTGTGCTTATGAGAGATACCCAAACAGAGGATCAGGCAAAGTCCAGAGTCTCTCCTCCACTCAGTATCAAAGAATGTCCTGCTCCAAAAAAAGAAAAAAGAAAAAAAAGAAAGAAGAACAAAAACAGAGCAAGAGGAAAACCACAAAGGGAGGCACAAAAGGAAAGAGTCATTTCCTAGATTAGGATAACACGTTAACGCAACTGACATTCCTCTGATCCGTGTTGAATGGGAAGATTACAAATTTACTTTTTGTCTATTCATGAAAGAACTTTTCTCCAATTCTTATTGTCTAGCAATAAAGATTAAAAATGGTTTAGCTGCAAAGACCTTTGAACACCATTTAATCTACGACAATTGTGCTTGAACGTTTTCATGATAACGAAATCAAATGGATGAAGAAAACGATAGGCCAAAAAGTCGGAAGCAGTTACTCAGGGCCTGCGCTGTGGAAATACTCCTGCGAACATTCCTGCAAGTCATCTTGCTCAACAAGTCCTTTGCTCCGGCCGACACCATCCTAAAGGCCCTCACCAGGAACCTCGGTTCCCCCTCAGTACCGCCTCAAGGCCAACTTGCCCTAAGATGGCAGCGACCCCACGATCATCACGTACAACACCACACTGGCTATTGTAATATGACGTGGAAGCTAATCGGATCCTGCAATTAAATTACACAAGATTACCAAAGAAATAAATAAGGAATGATAGATGACACCAAAGATTTAAGTGATTCTATGTGCATATTGGTACTTAGTCCATATGGAAAGTCAGCAGCAAAATAATCCAGAGAGTACTAAATTTATTATGGCTCACATGCTCTGATGTTTCCCACACTTCAATTACATCCAAGTCGGCCAGCTTCAGGACATCCCTTGAATCGAAAAGCATGTTCTCAGGCTTCACGTCCGGTGAACAACGCTCGAGGAGTCACAATGCATGAAGGCGCGGAGGAGTTGCCCTCAAGCTTGGGGAGGGCCTTGCGGGACAATATGCAGTCGTAGAGAGTGTCAGGTTCGCAGAGCTTCAGCATGAGGGAGAGGCGGTCGTTGGCCTCTCAGGCGCCGAGGATCCGGAGGATGTGAGGATGAGGGGAAAGGAGGGGAAAGGAGGGTCATGAGTTTGGGTTCGTTGACGAGGCATTGGTGGTAAGTGACGTTGGAGAGACGGCGCTTGTCGATGACCTTGTCGGCAGAGCAGGAGTTGTCGGCGGAGGAGAGCAACGGAATATGGTGTTGAGGCGGCCGCAGCCCATTTCGTCTGGTAGCTGCTATGTGCTCCAGTGTTTTGCTCATCCTTGGAATTTTTTCTATATCTGATTCTTCTCCGTCTCTATCTAAATTTGATTTTCTCAGAGCTGTTGACTTTGCTTTTAATAAGAGGTAATAGGTTTCTTCTACTTTGGAATGGGCCAAAAAATTTACCCTGCGACGCAAGACATGGAGAGATTGTCTCGAGTTGAAAAAAAATGGTTTTTAATTGTATTTACAAGTTAGTTATATAACTCATTCCCCTAGCAAAATGATTTATGTAATACTTAATAAAAGGTTTACAAAAAAGAGGTGATAATTTGCTGGGAAAAAATTCTAACGGATGGATCATATTAACCACGAACCGAAAACTTTGTCATATTACTTTTTCAGTTATATTTGTAATTAATCTTTAAGGCTAAGTTATTGTTATTCCAATTCTTAATTTAACATAATTCTTGTCAAGAGTGGAAACGTGCCATGAAAAGAAGGGATGCAAGCAGGGAACTTAGGTTTAATTTAACATCAAGGGCAGGGTGATGAGCCACGTTTCTCTCTGAAGTATCGTAGATTAGAGTGATGTATTGGCCCCTGCCAGTCACCAGAGTCAACAAAGAAATCATCTCCATTATACTGGTCGAAGCAGGGAATTTAGGTTTAGTTATCAGTTGCCAGATCGAAAGGTATAATGAAGGACGAAATGAAAATAAGGAGAGAGAGAGAGAGAGAGACAGAGAGATGAAGAAAATGGACTACGGAGGTGTAAATCTGTATGATGGGCAGTTGTACACTCAATATTTCCTTTTCCTTTTTCTTTTCTTCTTCTTTACTTCTCTTTTCTTTTTCCCCCTTTTCTCTCAATTTCCTGTTCGATAAATTTCGGGGTGTTTACATTCTAATCCTTGGCCTCGTCCTAAAACGTGAAATTAACTAATAATGCTTCATTTGGAAAAAGTGAAATAACACCATCTTTATTATTCTAACATAACTTTATTCATTTTTGTTATGCAACATTAAAATACATTCTAATAAGAAATATAGGCGTTTCAACGAATATTTGTATGATAAGAAAGATTCAAAGTCAAATTCGAATTCGATGCCATTACCTACGGACAATCAAGTTGTTCTTATTGGTCAAAATGGAATACCAATTCAAAATGTATTGATGGTGTATGGTTTCAACATGTGCTTTACCTATGTTGGGGATGAACATTTCTCCATGCACATTACTTTTTAATATTTCTAATACCTGGATAACTTGATATATGCCACATACTACAGATTAATTCTTCGTTAATCAAATAAATATGTACCCGAAAATTTATTATGTCTTCTGCAAAATTGAATAATTTTCTTATATGAAAAACAGAGCAAAGCAAATGCTACATACGCTCCATGTTTCGGTCACCAAGAACTATTCTTTCATGAGGATGAATTCCCAGTGTCATTTTAATGAATGTTTTGTTGCACTATTTTCTTTTGTATTAGCAATGACAACTACATGGACAGAGCAGCATATCCATTCTTTTGGGAATCAATTTACATTCTTATAATTGAAAGCCAACCTTGATTGGCAGTTGATAGCCACATGCTCAAGTGTTTTTGCTCGTTACGGGCATTTTTGTATGTTTGTTTCTTCCCCGTCTCTCTCTAAATTTGATTTCCCCAAAGCTGGTGACTTTGCTTTTAATAGATAGGGGTGAGCATCGGTTTAGAATCAACCCTGGACCAACTCTGGACCGGCCCAACCCTGGTGGTTTTGGTTCGGTTCCCAGGGAGATCGGGTCGGTCCTTGATCCTGGGATTTCTTGACTAGCACTGTGCGAGTTGATTCTCGGTCCTGGGAGTTTAAGGCCGGTCTAACCTGGACCAACCATGATTTTATATATATATATTATATCTAATATATTATTTATAATTTTTTTATATAGAGAAAACTCTAAAATAAATGACTTCAACAACATTAAATAGCTCCTTAGTAAGGAGTTTAAGTAATTTTATACTATTTTTTAATAACTTAGATATTTTAATGTCTTTTACGACGTCAAAAGTCATAATTTACAAAGAAGAAATATGTTTTTGTGAGGAGTCTTCTCAGCGTTCAAAAGAGCATAAATAGCTCCTCATGGTTGAAAGGGCTAGTAAAACACCTAGAGAGGGGTGAATAGGTGTGAAAACAAATTTTTGCGAAATGCAATAAAAATGCTTTACTTTAAACCGAGTCTGATTAACTACAGACTTTGCAGAAGCATTCAAACTTTAATCATTATTTCAAATCACAGAAGTATATCGCAGCAAATAAAGTAAAAGAGTTTAGGGAAGAGAAAAATAAACACAAGATTTATAATGATTCGGCTTAGATCAAGCCTACATCCACTTTCCCATGCTAACAGCCTTCTAACTAGATTCCACTATGAATAGAAAGAGAATATTACAGCTCTGTGATCTTAACTTTTCAGTGAGGTGATTCTAGGTGATTCTACTACTCTCACAAAATCACTCTCTAGAGTTTCTCTCTTTCGAATACAAGTTTAAGCACTAAATGATGAAGGACAAGTGATTCGGAAGCTTCAAAATTTGGAAATTTTCTTTTACTCTCTTCTTCGAATGACTTGAAAAACCTCCTTAAATACTCATTTATGCCTTTTCGACCGTTGGCACTTTCCAAATGAATTTTTCCGATTTACCTGTTGGACAGAATCAATCAAGGAGATCTCGAGCTGTTTGAAGATTGAGATGAAAGCCCGTCAATCCTGTTCGCTCATAC
Organism: Eucalyptus sideroxylon; assembly: GCA_014182405.2. Classification (NCBI taxonomy): domain Eukaryota; kingdom Viridiplantae; phylum Streptophyta; class Magnoliopsida; order Myrtales; family Myrtaceae; genus Eucalyptus; species Eucalyptus sideroxylon. The sequence goes on along the minus strand of CM024555.2, from coordinate 5,852,555 downwards.
AATCAGGATCTTGGTTTCCACAAGTAGATTCTTTCCAAATAAACTTGCCTTCCAAAATAATTTGTTGTTTCTAAATTGATTCCAATAAAGATAACTAATATGGTGGGTGATATTTCCAACCAGAAAGTCTGATATATCTTGTACGTACTAAAACCTTGAAGGAAATAATCTTAAGTCTAATTAAGTCTTCATTCTTGTGTTCAGTCTGGAACTTGTCAGAGTGGACAGACTTTTGATGTAAAATAAACTTTAACACAAAAACCTGACATTCTTCAGAATAGAACTTAGATAAATTTCGTTAGCTTCAAAATGTCATAGGAGTTTTCTCTAACAATCTCCCAATTTTTGATGGTGACAAAACTTTCCTGCATATTTAAAAACTTATATCTTGCAAAACAATACTTTAGCAGTACATGATAACTTATAAAAACAGATTGTTATAGATCTGATAAAATTGATTCTACAACCATAGAAAACACATTAATCTTGACAATTTAGAGAAAGGTTCAATCCAAATCCATAATCACAACCACAAAAGGTTACTGCAGAATAAATATTCAACACAATCAGTTCAAACAAACAAATTCAAAGAAAGAAATTAAGTCTGCTCTCATTCTCCCCCTTTTTGTCAATAGCAAAAAGAAATAGAAAGTCAAAATAGAGAGATATAATTAAAAGATAAATGCAATCAGCGTTGTTTAGGAACTCAAACGAGTCGAAAATCCCTTAGAGACTATATTGCCTCCTCAAGCTTCTCCTGGCACTGATGATAAACATTATCGACCTTGGCTGCAGTCTGTGAAGCTTGTTGATTCAAGGTCTGAACTTGAATGTCTAGAGACTGTACCTTGCCAGAGAGAAAATCTGAAGTAGATCTCAAGGCAGTGTGTAGCTTCCGAATCTCAACATCCATTGCATATTGCTGAGCTTTAACCTCCAAAAGAAGCTCTACTATCCTTGGATAGTTTGGATCAAGGTCTGTTTGAGCACTAGCTTTAGTGAAGTGAGTCTGTGGAGTATTGAGATGAGGGAACATGAACTTGATTAAGGGCAGTTTGTTTTGCACCCTGACTTGGAGTAGATTCTTCAACCTCTGCCTCAGGGAATTGAGATGCAAAAACATCTTCAGGGTTTGCAGGAAATCTACTTATACTATCACTCGCTTTAGGTGGAGAAAAAGTCCCTGTTTTCTCATGAGCTCCCCCTATTTCTGTGCCTCCAAGTGGAGAAGAAATTTCTTCTTCTTGTACATTTTCTTTTTCAGAACAAGAGTGATGTTCTGTCTCAGTCCATGCTCCTTCAGGGTCATCCTCGGTTGCTTCAGAATCCTCTGATAATGTTATCACAGCAGTCTCTCCATTAGAGTCATTTTTGTCATCATTCTCACCCTTCTCTTCAGAGTCACCTTCTTCTTCTTTATCTTCATCATCTTCGACTTCTGCTCTTGCTTCTTCTTCTTCGACTTCTTCTTCCTCTTCTCTTTCTCCTTCTCCCCTTTCCTTTGAAGCAGCAAAGCCTTGAAGATTTCTTAAGGCAATGGTAGAAATGGTCAAATCATCGGAGATGAATTTGAGAGCATGAAGGCCTTCTTAGAAAGAGCCGAGTCGTCGCAAGAAGATGACCCTGAGTTGAAGGTATGGGTGAAATAGGTCAGAGAGGTTGCACACGATACAGAGGATATTCTGGATAAATTCATGCTCATTTTTGCAAGAGATCACAGACATGGGTTCATGTGGTACTTTCACAAGATCAATTCATCCATGCAGAACTTGAAAGCATGTCATCATTTCTCATCCAGGATATATGATATCAAAGTCAAGAGTTGACACTATTGCCGAATGGCATCGGCGATACAATTTCATAGAGCAAAGTGCGAGCGCATCCACCAGAGGCACCTCCTGGCACGATCTCAAGGAGGATGCTTTTCTAGTTGAGGAAGGTGAACTGGTGGGAATTGAAGAGCTGCGAGAAGAGCTTGTTAAGTGGCTTGTTGACGGAGAACCCAGACTTAAAGTTTTATCTATCTTTGGGATGGGGGGTTTGGGGAAGACCACTTTGGCAAAAAAATTCTACGACAATCAACAAGAAAAGCCTACTTCTAAAACCATGCTTGGATCACAGTCTCGCAGTCTTATGAGATTGAGGATATTTTGAGGGACATGATTGAACAACTTCATGGAGAAATTGAGCAACAAGCCCCACAAGGAATGGAATACGCAAATAGCATGAGGCTCAAGCAGATGTTGAAAGGCTTTTTGCAACAAAAGAGGTATGTCATTGTTTTAGATGATGTATGGAACTCGGTATAAAAAATGCAATGCCTAATAGCAGTTTATGTAGCCGAATAATAATCACTACTTGCACGGCTAACGTTGCTACTATCTCATTCAACCAATCAAAAGTTTATGAACTTAAGTGCCTGTCTCTAGAAGAATCATGGTCCTTATTTTGCAAGAAAGCCTTCTATCTGAATCCCTGTCCTCCTTACCTAGAACACCTTTCTCGACAGATTTTGAAAAAATGTGAGGGATTGCCAATTGCCACTCTTCTCTTGGGAAAAGATGTTTTAGAATGGGAGATGATTTCTCATAGCCTTGCTGCAGAACTAAAAAGCAATGACAGGATGCAAAATTTCAAGAAAATTCACAACTTGAGCTACAATGATTTGCGTTATAACTTGAAAAGCTGCTTTTTGTACTTGGGAGTATTTCCAGAGGATCATGTGATTGGGTGTAAGAGACTCATCCATCTGTGGATTGCAGAAGGATTCGTTGAGAAAAGAGAAGGAATGACACGGGAGGAGGTTGGTCAAAGATATTTGAAACAGCTTATAAACATAAGTTTGGTGCAATTTGCAAAAACAACAATTGACGGAAGGCTAAGAAGTTGTAGGGTGCATGACTTGATGCGCGAATGTATCCTTTCTAAGGCAAGGGATGAAAATTTTGTTTTGTTTGCATCTGAGCAGAAAGTAGAATTGCACAAAAGAGTTTGGCATTTATCAATCAAATACACCTGCAACAATGCATCGAAGTAGCTAAGGGTGTGCATGATAATGCTTTTACTCCGGGGAATATTTTTTTTTTTTTTTTAATAAATAGTTCTTTTATATTTCTACTCCATGAAACAATTTCTAAGTAAAATAACATGTTTGATAACTATACAAAATTTCTATTCTTGAAATAAATAAATAAAAAAGGAATATAAATGCATTTGGTATGATTTTTTATTTTTTGTATTTATTCGTTTTTTATTCTTGCTCATGGACTGCCGACAATCGCCCGCCACCACCGCCCGGTGCCGCACGACCGCCGCACGATTGTCGCATGCCGACCGCACGACCTCCGCACGACCTTTGCACGCCTACCACCACTCTATCGCCACCAGTCAATCATCACCGCACGACCGCTGCCCATAGCCCACCGGCCACCACCGATCATCGGCGGACAAGCGGCCACAAGGGAGGGGACGGCCGATGGGCTATGGGCAATAGTTGTGCGGCGATGATCAGCGGTCGACAGTCGGCGGCAACGATCGGTGGCCGGCAGTTGTGCGGTGGCAATTGATGGTGACGGTTGACGATTGCGGCAAGTCATGTGCGGTGATCATTGGCGACGGCAGCAAGCTACCGGCAATCAAGCGGTGGCGATAGCGGTCAATGGCGGTTGTTGGCGATCGGGGGTGGCTGGTGGGCTGTGGATGGTAGCGACAATGATCAAGCGGCGGTGGCAATGATGGTCATCATTGGTCAAGTGATGATTGACAATCGACGAACGGTGGCCGTGGCCGGCTGGAGGTGGACAATCCCAAGGCCGCCCGGGCCAATAAGCAAGAAAAAAAGAAGAAAAAATTGGCTTATTTTTAGAAATTGTTCCTAGGAACAACAAACTACTTTTCTTTTGTTTCTTATTTATGTTCCAAATCTATTTCCCAGCTACTTTTCTATTCCAATGAATAGAAAAATAAGTTGGCGTTACCAAATGGATTTCTGTTATTTTTTTTTTTTGAGGAAAAAAAGAACAGAAATTAGGAGAAACAGAATCGTTACCATGTAGGCCCTAAATCTCCCCAACCTATGCTTTCTGCTCATTTTTGAGCCAGCAACATCATCTAGCTCAAATGAGCAATTTGCCCCAAGTGGCTGTTCGTTGTGAGGTTGTTAGATCTAGGAGATTCACCCCTTCACGAGTTCCCCCACAAATGCTAGTTATGTTCCACTTGAAGTATCTAAGTTTGAGAAGGACTAAAGTGCGTATCATTCCTAGATCAATTGGGAAACTCCAAAATTTGGAGACTCTAGATCTTAAACACACGTTGGTCTCTAAGTTGCATGTGGAGATAACCGAGCTCAAGAAACTACAATATCTATTGGTGTATAGTTACGTAGTTTTCACACCTTCTCAACCCTTTCATTCTGTTATGAGATTTCCAGCTCCCCAAGGCATTCGAACAATGGCATCACTGCAAAAATTGTGCTATGTAAAAGCTGGAGGTGATCGGAGCAAGAATGCAATGCAAGAGCTAGGAAAGTTATGTCAACTAAGGACGCTGGGTGTAACAAACCTGAAGAAAGAGTGGAAAATGTTGACATAACACCTTTGGAAGCAGGATTATTGAAATTTACATTTGCTGTTGAGGAAGATAAAAATAGGGCAATGGATAGTGGACCCTGGTCTTTTTCCAATAATTTGTTGCTGTTGAAAAACTGGGAGGATGGGCTGCCTCCTCATTGCTACAAATTCACGGAGTGCGAATTCTTGATGCAAATCCATGGGTTACCTATGGCATGGATGAAAAAATGGCATTAAAAAGAATTATACAGACCATGGGGTAAATAACACAAGTCAAATTACACCCAAAGGGTGCTACATTTCAAAAAGTCACGAGATCTAAATTGAGACTAGCAGTGTCAACTCCACTAAAATCAAGAATTTTACAAGTTATAAGGGAAGGAAAATTTGGGTTGACTTTAAATACGAGAGATTGCCTCATTACTATTATGCATGTGGAAAGATGGGTCATCATGCAAAATATTATAAGGAAGTGAATTTTGACAATGATAAATATGAATTGGGCATTGATAGGAGGATTGGAAGTTGGTTGCAAACTAAAGATGAAGAGTATAGTCCTTTTGGAAATTTTTTATGGTGAAGAAAAAAGGGATGAATGGAGGAGGATTTTGTTCCAGAAACCCCTTTATCCTCTAGACAAATGGTGTTATATGAGGAGAGGGAAGAAGTAGAGGGAAACCTTAATCAAAAAGTGAAGATTAAGAGGAAAGGTAAGATGGCAGTAGAGGAGCTTGTAGAGGTAACTAATGAAGTAGATCCAACTATAGCTCCCTTAAGATTATGGAGGCAACAATGGAAAAAGAAACTTGGAGCAGCAAGACAAGGGGCAAAACTCTCAATAATAAAAGAGCAAGGCGGTATAATCTATACGGCTTGGAAGATGGACAACTACTGGATGCACCTATGCACATGATGATTGAAGATGAGAAATGGGCTTTGATGGCTAGCCCTAATAAGCCACCAAGTTACAAAATGAACTTTATTTGTTGGAACTGTCAGAATTTAGGCTCATCCCGTGACAGTCCAAGCATTTAGGGCTTTGGTGGCTCAAGAAAAGCCTAATATAATGTTTATCATGGAAACAAAAACCAGGAAAAAAGAGTGCTACGGTTACACAAAAATCTAAATTTGCATAATAGCTTTATAGTGGCACCAGAGGGTATCTCAGAGGGATTAGTTGCTATGTGGACAGAAGAAGTGGAAGTGGACATAGACTCAGCAGGGAAACACTTCATTAATCTACGATTCAATGAGAAGGGGGGACACAATGTTGTGAGAATTACTTTAGTACACGCGCTAAATGACTTTTAGGAAAGGCAATTGTTGTGGGAAAATTTGAAGGTTATAAAAAACTGCAACGACCTACATTGGGTCGTAATAGGAGACTTTAATGAAATTATGTATCCTTGGGAAAAAGTAGGAGGAAGGGCAGCTGAGCATTACCATCTTGTAGCTTTTCAAGAGTTCCTTGTTGCTTAATGGACATAGAAAGCAAGGGATGTGCTTTTACTCTGGGCAAATATTATAAATGGGGAAGATTTGGTGAAGGAAAGATTGGATGGAGTGTCGTGTAGTATAGAATGGAGAGTACAATTCCCAAAAGCAGAAGTTTATGCCCTGCCGATTATTGGTTCAGACCATAGCCCTCTCTTAGTGGCTTTACACATGGTTAACAAACAAAGAAAGAGGAAATTTAAGTTCAAGGCTTATTGGATCGAGGATGAGGAGTGTTATGATGTAGTGAAAAAAGCTTGGGAGTCACCAAAATCCAAAAGAACAGATAAAGTAGAAAAATTGTTATGTGCAGCAGCTGAGTTGGAGAGATGGAGTAGAAAAAAATTTGCAAATCATCTCAACAAATAAAAGGCTTGAAGATGGAAACATCAGAGCCGCACAAACCGGTCAGAGAAAGTCAGACACAGATTTTGGGCCGAACAAAAGTCCTTTCTCTCATCCTCAAGTGCTATGAATAAACAATGTCCAATTTCAGTAGTTAAACCTTCTCTCCCTTCCAGTCACTGCAGGTTCTCCCTCACCATTCACTTCATCCTTTGAACTCCACAATCCAAAACAGAACTTGGTAATAGAGAAAACTAAACGATTGCTGAAAACTCCAAGAAGCCAGATAGGAAAACACCGTCAACATATCAAATTAGTATATCTAAGTGCTCAATGAACAAATTCACTCCTTTCTCCTTCTAGACTATGCGACAGCCAAAAAACCAAAAAAGTTGAAACTTCGGCGCAAAATTGGAATTATGAAAAAGAGAATCGCTAAACTGAACCTCGAATAGGGGCAGGCCAAGACCCACCCTCGATGCGCTTGATCCCGTAAACGAGCAGAGAAGCCCATGGCTAGTGCATCGTCAGGCACGGGTTCCGATAATTCCCCTGGTTCCGACTCTCCATCATCGCTATTCCTTCTTCGGCTTTCGACAAACAAAATACTGGGTTTTCTCGAGAATCCGAAGGAAGGAAAGATTTCTGGGCGCCAGGATTTTTGACAAACAAAATTCTGTGTGATTTTTTGAAAATTTTCTTGATTTTTAGGAAATTTTAGGAATTTTTAATTTTTTAATAAAATTTTCTGAATTTTTAAATAGTTGTTAATCTTTTTTTTAAATTTTTATGATTTTTTTATTTTTTGATTTTATATTTTTTAATTAATAATTTTTAATGAATTTTCGGAAAATTCTTTTCCTATCAGTTGATGTCTTTAGTCTTTTTTTTTTTTTTATCAAAAGTTGATGTCTTTAGTCTATGCATGTACTGATGTACACCAGACGCATCCCTCCTCTCGAAGCTGAAAAAGGAATTCTGCGACCCAGTCCGACCAAACCAACCCGGACCATCGATCGGGTTAGACTAAAAAAAGGCCGTCTCTAAAGCCCACTGGGAATTAACCAAAGAGGCCCACGAATATTTTTATTTAAAAAAGAAGCCCACTCCATTCCCTATTTCAGCTGGCCCATCCTAAACTAGTGAACCCGAAATGTCCCTAAAATAACTTTTCAAGCCAAGTGTCACAAATAACCCTAAAACGATCAAACCAAATCGAGCCCAACCTCTCATCTTGGTCTCTCGGATGAACGCTCGGGGATGAACATAGATGAACGGTCCCGAATCCGCTCGTCCGGTCGTCCCCGACCACACCCGATCGCCACACCGTGCAGCCGCTCCGTCGATCGTCGACGTCGACCCACAAAACCAACTCGCCCTCCTCTCTGGCGGTTAACCCCAAAAGTCATCGATCACCAGAGCAATTGCAGCCGACCATTGACGGCCAAACTCTCTCGAGGCGACGAGCAAATGGAGCACGCAAAGGAGGTAACTGCAACAGCCAAGATCAACAAGAAGAAAAAATGTCTCACACAAGACAAACCCGGCAACTAACAGATTCAAATAATGACACATGAGCTTGAAATAAGGCAAAAACAGTTGCTATTTTAATGGGATCGTCTCAAGGGCATTTTATCAAAAACTTAGGGCACGCCGAACGGAAAGCGGTCACAGATAAGAACGAGGATCAAGACCAGACCCACACTTGACACAAATCAGCAGAGAATGTTCAACACAAAAAAGAACGGCGCCCACGAGACGCGGGGCGTGCGCGAACCAGGGCGACGAGCCCCGGATCGGTAATGAGGGCGAAAACAGAGCAAAAAAAGAAAAAAGAAGAACAAAAAAAAAAAAAGAGGGTAGCCCGTGGTATTCCCTACCCCACCCGGCGACGACGAATGAGGGGAGAGCTCGGTAAATCGGGTCTCGTCCTGTCACCTCGAGCGTTTCCGAGCTGGGATCCACAGGAGAAACGGCTCGAACTGTGGAAAAAAAAAAACAGAAACGTGACCTACCGTGTTGGGCACGGGAAGGACGAGAGCCGCGGGCACGAGAACGCCGGAAGTCGTTGGACGGGGCTCGGGCGTGGCCGGACTGCCGGAGGGCTCCTCGCTCTCAGATTCTCTCCCTCTCTTTCTCGGTTGCTCCTTTTTTCTCTGTTCCTCTTCCCTACGCCTTCAGTCAAGCTCCCCACGAAGCCAGCAGAACAGTGGAACCGTAACTTTGACACCTCGCCCACGTCGGGACCGTTAGAGATTGGAAGGAGACGAGACGGATCTGCGCTCAACGTCGTGATAATCTATTCCCAACTTCTGGGAAAAAGATGGGATTTCTTTTGTGGATTGCTGGGCGGAGTGAGTCGAGTGGGAACCAGAATTTGAGAGAATGGAACGAAGGGAAGGAGAAGCCTTTGCTTCCCTAGCCAAAGCCCAAGATGGTGGTTTCTCGCCCTCTCCCCCTGCTCTTCCCCCTCTTTTGCTTGTGAACGTTCCTTCTTCCTTGCATGAGATGGACTGGGGAAAGAAAAGGAGGAGAGGGCCAGAGCCCGACCCAAACGAGCTGGGTCGAATGGCTCGATTTTTTTTTCTTTTTATTTTTATTTTTTCTTCTTTTTTTCAAAAAAAACTAATTTAATATTATTATTTTTTCCAAATTTTTAATAATTAATGCTAGTAATGCTAATGTTCCTAATGTCTATGTGTGAGGCAATTTAATGAAAATTACTTTTGCAAAGGATTAAAAATTGATCCCTATTTTATATGTAATTAATCAATAATTAAACAAGTAGCTAAAATTTAGATGTCAACAATCACGTACAATATCACCCTACCTGTTGTAAAATAATGCGAAAGCTAAGTGGATCTTGCATTGTAACACTAGAAATTAACGTCATTCAATCCGCATATAAATACTTGCTCCACTAGGAGAGCTAGTGCCAAATGTTATAGAATTTATAATTGGATGTTTGGGTATTTTTCACATCTAGATTACACCTCCACCATATTTACATATAGGACATCTCAATTGGATGTAAAATGTACAAAACAAAATATCACCGTGCATTTGGCTCTTTTCCAAGGCTCCTCCATGGTACATTATTACGTCGGTTAAAGTAACTTTGAGAGCCTTATGTTGCAGCATCAAAGTAAAACCACCAAATTTGTCATTTGGTTTTTTTTTTTTTTTTTTTGGTTATGTAGAATAGACTACTAAAAACTCAGGGAGGGCCTTATGGGACAATATGCAGTCTTAGAGATTGTTTGGTTCACAAAGCTCCAGCATGAGGGAGAGGCAATCGTCAGTCTCACAGCCATTGAGGATCTGGAGGATGTGAGGGTGAGGGGAAAGTAGGGTCATGAGCTTGGGTTCGTTGACAAGGCAATGGTGGTAAGTGGCATTGGAGTGACGGCTCTTGTCAGTGACCTTGCAGGCATTAAAGGCCTTGTTGGGAATGGGCATTTTTCAATATATATTTCTTCTACGTCTCTATCTAAATGTGATTTTCTCATGGCTGGTAACTTTGCTTTTAATTGAAGGCAATAGGCTTCTTCTATTTTGGAATGAGAAATGATTGTGTGATAGTTTTTAATATACTATAAGAATAACAATCTATTTTGGATCACAAAAATCAAATGACAAATAATTATAAATTGTTGTGAAACTCACTTCTTCAAGAATTTGTAACTCACAATAGACCTATTCTCACAATATCCCAAAAATTGTTATTCTAGCAAAGTCAAATAATATGTGGCTCATTATGCCACTTAAGCAATTTGACGAAATGGCCAATGGCTAATAACGGAAGGACTTGATTCGATAAATTCAGTAAGTTGGAGAATTTAATGACACAAAAAGTGAAACTGTAGTTGATTCGCTAAGAAAAAATGTCAATTATTTCTTGGAAAATATAGATGCTTTTACCTTGGATGCATAAGGCTTCATATCAAAGTATAATCTTCATCCGCAAGGCGCTTCCTGGAGTCGCATGAAGCAACATCTTTAACCAAAAAGAATTCTACAATGCATTCTGGTGAACGTTATCCGTGGCTAATAAACTTTTAGGCAAGTAGCCGTTCTTCCTTGTTTTGGTGGTTCTCCTTATCTTCTTTCCAAAAAGAAAAGGAAAGAAGAGTTACTATGATGATCAAGAGAAATATTTAAAACAGAAGAAAAGAAGGTGCAACTTGCAAGTTAAATATATTTTTAATGTTCTATAACATCCTCATTGACATTTTCTAAACTCATTAATAATATTCCGTTTGGACTTTCTTTACCGAATGTTGGTCTTTTCTAGAAATAAAAAGTAGCATGAGTACAATGTTTTCCAATAGCATGCTATAGGTTTCAAATTTGAGGAGAAATAGGAACAGAGAAAATGTGAAAAACAAAAGGAAGAACACCATGTTAAGCCCTTGTGGAAGGGCGGCCCACATTGGCCCTTCTGTTGTTCAAAAGCCTCTATGGCTACCCTCTACTAACAACTTAAGCCTTTAAGGCAAGACCCTGCAATCACCATTTCATTTACCATATACGAGATTAAACACAACAAATGTCGTAATTTCCGTACAATGTTTACTCGAGTGTCATGATTTCACAAGTCCATTTATCTTGATATATATAGATTTCGGAACATAAAAAATGAATAAAATCGGGCTTCCTGTTCAAATGTGATGGAAAATCTTACAAGAAAAATCAAAGGTGGTCAAAAAATTACCAAATGAAGATGCAAAGAAACTAGAATCTAAAGTGAAAACAAGTTAGTCAGTCTTGTGATAAATTAGTCAAGTCTTCACATTGAGAGTTACCCCATTGCAGATTTCAAAGGAAAATGATTGTAAGAGTCTTTTCTCAGAGAGCTCGCGGTGGAAAAATAACCAACATAATCCAGTGAAAAAAGAACAAAAAATATCGAGTCACCGATGGGGACATATAAGTCAATCACTATTGCTCGAGTGGTGGGCCCTATGCTGGTCTTTTCGGTTTTGTTTTTTATCCTTTTTTCCGAATTTTTCAACTCAGCGTGGATTAGTTAATTAGCACCAAATTATGACGTGATTTGTTGAACATGCCATTAACAAATCAAAGTGGAGTTGTCAGTAGAAATTTGTTGCTCTCCTACGGAATCAAGCAATTTATTTGACACCGATTCGGCTCTGTAAAGAGTTCACTTCACCAAATATTCTCTACAGCGAAAGGTAAAATTATGAAACTTCCAAGTAAGAACCCAAATGTTGCCCATTTGACTGAACATCTATTTGCAAACTAAAAGCAAACGGAAAGCCAACGTAGAGAGCAACGGAGAAGAAAGGAGAATGAACAAGACTTCTCAAATTTCTGAAGGGTGGGCCCCATCTGCACTCGTGACAATCACCCCTTGGACTCAAGTATGGCCTACTTAGCACTACTCAAGCACTCTTAACATTTTCTCAAAAGTAAAAAACTTTATACTGGGGCCCAAGAGCAGCTTGCTTTCCTTTGTTAGCATGACCATAGGAAGACTTCTTCGCGAGATCACTGAGCAAGAGAAATCATTGATGAACAAGGGTTAGCGATGCAGATTGATCCAGTGGATAGGCACCAGGCTCATGTGATAATACCTCAGTGAAGTGGGTATTGTAGTCCTCCTTTTTCAATCAGAATGCCTCTGCATTGCCATATACTTGAACTTTCTCAAATTTCTCAAGGTCACAGGGTGACTTAAATTGGTCATTTGAGCATATTGATTACCTTAGCCATATTGAATCAAAATAAGATATTCAATGGCCAATTTTAATTTCTTAGGAGGAGACATGTGGTACGGATCAAGCCCCCTCAACAAAGCAGATTTGGCAAATAAATTAGTTCGAAATCTTCCTCAAATCAGACAACCCAACCAGTTACATGGAATTGGTTAGATGATTAGGACCCGTGTTTTATCCATTTTCTCATCTCAGATTTGGCTTTTCTTCGTGCCTCCTCATATTGTGATTATGTTGATTCGGGGAAATCTAGGTGGTGCAACGTGGCAAGGGTTGAGGCATCGCTCACTATGCCACTTGAGCAATTTGACGGAATGGTCACCGGGCAATAATGGAAAAACTTGATAAATGATTTTAGTAAGCTAGTGGATTTAACGACACAAAGAGTGAGACTTAGAGGGTTAAATCATAGGTAACCCACTAAGAAAAAATATAGATGCTTTTTCCTTGGATGCATGAAGCCTCTCGTATCAAAATATAATATTTCTCCACAAGGCGCTTTCTAAAATCGCAAAGAATTCCACAATGCGTTTTAGTAGAAATTTTCCGTGGTCGGTCATTAATTCTCTTGTGAGTAGCCACTCTCCTTGTTTTGGCGGTTCTCGTTAATTTTGTTCAAAATAAAATTAAATAAATAAAGTTACTATGATGATAAGGAGAATTACCAATTTGTGAGAGGCTACTACCACGGCCATATGCTCGAAAAGTTTACCCTTGGGGGGATTTTCGCCTTTCTTGACCATGAATGCGCCAAATTTGGCTATTGGCAAGAATCATCAATGCAGCAGGGCAGTAAATTATTTGTGCTCGAGTGGCTCGAAGTGGGCCATAAATATAGTTCATCGGACGATTGCCATGGGTACAGGTGAAGCCCACACTTCGACAATTTATAAAATTTCATCTTTTTCTTCTCTTCACTCTCTCTCTCCCTCTCCCTCCCCACTATTTTTTTCTTCCTTCCTTCCTTGTTCAGAAAGACTATGGCTTTCCCCTACATTTAGTTTAAGTTTGCCAACAGGAGTTATGAGTGAAAATCGGTGGCCTTTGCATGGAATCAAGCAAATTATTTGACATGATTCGGTTTTGTAAAGTCATAGGAACTCCAAATGTTCCCCATCTGATTGAACAAGCCATTAACAGACTAAAGAGAAGTTTCTCCATGAAAATTTGTTGCCCTTGTATAAAAAAAAAAAGCAAATTATTTGATAATATATGATTTTGCAAGGAATTCATTTCATTGTATCATCTCTGTAACAGAAGGCAAAATTACAAAACTTCCAAGGTTGGAGCCCCAAATGTTCCCTATCTACTTGAACACACCATTAACAGATCAAAGAGTGCTTGGTGAAATTTTTGCCCTTGTATGGAACCAAGCAAATGATTGACATGATTTGGTTTTATAAAAAGACTTCAGTTCAACGATCATCTCTACAACAGAAGATAAAATAACGAAATTTTGGAGATAAGAACCCCAAATGTTTAACATCTTATTGAACACGCTATTGATAAATCAAAGTGGAGTTCTCAGAAAAAAATTGTTGTCCTTATAGAAAATCAAGCAAATTATTTGACATGATTCAATTTCGTAAATACTTCACTGTAGCATATCATTTCTATAGCAAAAGGCAAAATTATGAAACTTCCGGGTAAGAAGCCCAAATGTTTGCCCATTTGACTCAACCTCTATTTGCAAACTAAAAGCAAACGAAAAGCCAGCCTAGAGAGAGCAACGGAGAAGAAGAGAGAATGACTAAAGACTTATCCCCAATCTGCACTCGTGACAATCACCCAATGGACTCAAAGTTGGCCTAACTCAGCACTACTCAAGCACCCAACATTTTCTCACAATTAAAAGACTTTACACTGGGGCCCAACGACAGCTTGCTTTACTTTGTTAGGGCAACCACAGAAAGACTTCTTTGTGAGATCATTGAGCTAGAGAATATGATTCTTATGTCACAGCATGATGCAGAAATTATTGTATTCAGAGGGACGATACACCTTGTGTTCATCCAAACTATTAAATTTGGTAGGTCTTACATGTCATTCATTGTGATGAACAAGTGTTAGTGGTGTAAATGGATCTAGAGGGCTAGCATCAGGCTCATGTAATAATGCCTCGGCGGAGTGGGGTATTGTAGTCCTCCTTTTAAACTAGACTACCTCTACATTGCCATATACGTGAACTTTATCAAATTGCTCAAGGTCATGGGGTGACTTAAATTGGTCATTTCGGCATATTGATTACCTTAACCAAATTAGATCAAGATAAAATATTCAACAGCTGATTTTAATTACTTAGGATGAGAAATGGGGTATGGATCAAGCCCCCGCAATAAAGCAAATCTGGGAAATAAATCGGGGTGCGGATATCGGGAGTGCTAAAACATGGCATGGGGGCACTTTAGTGTCAAAAGTCTCAAAAGATACACTTAAATGTTGAATTTGGAGAAGAATGAAATATTTAAGTGCTAACAGCGAGAAATTCCAGCAAAAGTACTGACTTAACATTTTCCGATGAGATTTTATTGACATAGCAATTCTTTTTTTAAAAAAATTGTCCATGTAGACACCAAGAGTAAGCTAAGTGATGTCGTTTTTTGCATTTAAGTGATCACTTTCTACAAAACTTGACACTTAAGTATTGACTTTTAACCATGAGTGGCACTTGAGTGATCACTTGCACCATAACTTGATATTTAAGTGATCTTTTTTTAACCATGACTAACACTTAAATGAACATGGAAGACAAGGTTTGCTGAGTTGGCTGTGACTAGACCACTTATATTATTAAAAATATACTACATCAAATTTTTGACTACTCTTCCTGAACTTGATAATTAAGTGTCCCAATTTTAAAAAAAGTTACACTTAGGTGTATCTTTTGGAACTTTTAGTATTAAAGTGTCCACCTGTACTAAGTTTTAGCACTCTCAGTATATTTTTCTCCAAATAAATCAATTTAAATTCCTCCTCAAACTTGAAAACCCAACTAGTTACATGGAAATGGTCAAATGATTACAACTTGTCCTTTATCCATTTTCTCGTCTTAGATTGGCCTATCTTTGTGCCTCCATATATCATGATTAGGCTGATTCGGGGGACCCTAGGCGGAGCAGGGTGGCAAGGGTTGAAGATCGCTCACTATGCCAATTGAGCAATTTGACCAAATGGTTAAAGGCCAATAACGGAAGGACTTGACACAATAATATCAATACGTGGAGGATTTAATGACACAGTGAAATTTAAAGGGTTAAATCGTACGTAACTCACTAAGAAAAGATATAGATGCTTTTTCTTTGAATATGTGAGGCCCCTTGTATCAAAATATAATCTTCTTCCACAAGGCATTTTCTGTAATTGCATAAACCAACAGCTTTAATCGAGAAGAATTCCACGGTGCATTTTGGTAAAAGTTGTCCATGGTCAATAATAAATTCTCTTGCGAGTAGCCATTCTCCTTGTTTTGGCAATTCTCCTTATTTTCATTCAAAATAAAAATAAATAAATAAAAGTTACTATGATGATCGGTAGAATGACTAATGTAAGGACTTGATATTATATGTTACTCTTCTTTATATTTGGAAATCTCATATGCTTAAATAAAATTTAATTTGTGTAAGTGCTACAAAAAGGTTTGAGAGTGAGTCTTATTTTTCCTGTCTAAGTGAAAATGGAGAGTCCCTTGTTCATCTGCCTTCCGCAGTTCGAGTTCCCTCTCTCACCCTAGTTTGTTGAAATGGTGTCTCTCATAGGTGTCGTGCAAGGATTTGCCCGAGAAATGAAGAACCGAAGCAGAAATTGACTGAAATCGGCGATCAGAAGGAGCGCAAATGTAAAAATTACAGATAAAGGAAACCGTTCACTATACTAACAAATGTGAAATTTCTTTATTTAGTCAACTAATAAGTGCTCCAAGAGCACACTTCTCATGTACTAGAATTTGATATTGTTGTTCTTAGATGGATTTACCATAGACTAATATATGTTTTAATCTAGTTTTACTCACCTTTTTCTCCCACCCGCTTCAAGTTTCCCTTTTCCACAATACATTAAATGTATGACTAAGAAAGTCACACGAAGACTTTGGAGCGGGCGAAATGGAAACGATATGAAATGGTGCTAAGCGAATGGACTTAGGTTCAATTTGGATCATGAAAGAAGGGAATATATTCTCTGATGGCATAGGCATCTTGACGATTCCGCGCGAGAAGCCGAAAGTAAGAATATGAAAACTAGAGAGCATGTGCCATGTGTTCTATGTGTTCTGCCCTTCCAGACCCAGGGGAAGTTCCCAGGAAGGTTGCTTCCCTGAGATTTACAATCTAGGCCCTCGTGTCACATGCGAGTATTTGACTGACACAAAGGTGGGCCTTGCTGGAACTTTGTCTTCTTGTCTGAATAGAGACAGGGAAAGATGGGAACAAATGAAGATAGAAGCAAGGGGGGTGGTGCCTTATTTTTAGGAATTCTGATTTTTCAAACGGATTATTTTTGGGCAAAAATGTCCCTGTTTCATCCTAGAAAAATAATGTGTTCGCTGGCAAGTTTTTTAAAAAAAAAAAGAAGGAAAATTTGGCCTCTCAGACTCTTATCTATAAGAAAGTTCATTCTGAAGTTTTAGAAAATGAACCCAATTTAGATCAACCATTTAGAATTTCCTCTGGTTTATATCTTTTGGGTTTGGCTCTAGGGCTGAGCGCGGTTCCCGGGTTACCGGGAACCGAACCGGCCGGAGGAGGGTCCGGTTCGGTTCCCGGTTCCAAGGGGACCGGTTCCGGTTCCGGTTCCTTTTTCTAGGAACCGGAACCGAACCGAACCGAACCGTCCTGGAACCGGAACCGGAACCGGTTTTGGAACCGGAACCTGTTTCGGAACCGGAACTTGTTTCGGAACCGGAACCGGAACCGGTTACTTAGGGCAAAAAAAACTCGACCTTGGATGTTCTAGTGACTTGTATGTGATGTTCTAGTTGGAGTTTGGCTTTGGCCTCTAAATGAAAGTTGTAAAGGACTTCTTGGAGTATAACATACTCAAATTTGGGATAAAACAAACAAGTATAAGTGGGTGAAATCGTTATTCTTTGGAAAGACTGAATCTGGAGATTTTGGGACCAACCCTTGATGAATGCATGGACTGTAAGGCAACCTTTTTGTCGAAATTTCACTTCAGTTTCTTAACAAAAGTTGTAAAGGACATCCTGAGGTACCATATATAAAAAATTTAGAGAAAAATAACAAGAATAGGTAGGTGAAATCGTGGTCCTTTGGAGATGGTTAGATCTGGAATTACGGTACTACGAACAGGGAATTTAACCATCCATATTTAATTATCTAGGACGAATTTGACTTCGATGTTTTCATAAAGTATCTACCTTATGGTCTTGGCTATCACATAGTCAAATTTCATAATTTTTGAAGGTCATTTGGGTATTTAATCGGAAATGTTTCTAAAACTGTGCAATCTGATGTGTTCGGATCTTGTAAGTTGCAATGCGTGGACTATATCATTTTGTATGAGGTTATTTTGGAAAGGTGTTCTGCATGAAATATCTCTCTTCATGTCTTCCCTACAACATATTTAAATTTTGTAATTTTTGTAGTTCATTTGCCTATTTAACCAAAAAAATTTCAAAAACTGTACAAGTAGAGAATAGGAAAAGTAAATCGATTTTATCTTTTAATCCAGAACGAATTGGACTACGATTTCTTTATGAAACTTGTACCTCTAGGTCTTAAATACAACGTGTCCAAATTTCAGAATTTTCTGAGTTCATTTAAGGGTTTAATCGTAATTGTTTTCAAAACTTGTACCTCTAGACATTCTTGTTCTAGTGGTGTTTTATTTCTACTTTCTAGTTTGCTATTTGTTTTGAAATTTCTAATTATATTCTATTATTGTTGTGCAGTGCGAAGTTAATGTATCAAGAAAACATGTCAATGGGAAGTTACCGTGTAGTATACACGTACATTATAGTTTTTTTTTGGTAACGTGCGCATACGTTATATTTTTTTTTAGTAACGTGCGTGCATGTTATAGTTTTTTTTGGTAACGTGCGCATACGTTATATTTTTTTTGTAACGTGCGCATATGTTATAGTTTTTGTTTTTTTGGTAACGTGCGCGTACGTTATAGTTTTTTTGGGTAACGTGCGCATATGTTATAGTTCAAATATGAAAATAACAAAAAAAAAAAAAAAAAGAACTGTTGGAACACTGGAACCGACCACGGAACCCGTGACGGGGTAGGTTCCAGTTCTCATTCCCCACGGGTAGGTTCCAGGTTCCTCATTTTGAGGAACCTGTATCCGAGGGTAGGTTCCAGGTTCCGGACGGAACCGAACTGGAACCTGGAACCGCTCACCCCTGTTTGGCTCGCCCTCAGCTTGGCTCGCCCTCCTCCACCTCAAATGCCGCGTCCATTTTTCACTGGGCCATGATTTGACCAGTCACGAGTACGAAATTGCCAAGTTGATGAATAAAAAATGCCGTCTTTGGCGGGAATCATGAATAGGGTCAGCGGTTTCAGATTTTTTACATATTTCACCTGTAATCTAAAATCTACTATATAAAATAGGTTTTTCATTTTTTGAAACATGAAACCTATCATGTATAGCCTAAAATCTGAAATCTGCCCTGTAATAGATTTTAGGGTTGGTTCTTAGGTCTATCCATATTACACATATTATTAATTCATGAATCAAAACATTTGATGACTACTTTTACAATTCACTAACCATATAAGTATACGAAAAATATGAATATTAATAAAGTAAAAATTTCAGACATAAAATGAAAGTTCAAATTAGTGCTTGCAGGATTATACATTTATCATCTAATGGTATGAAATATTATAAGATCTCGTGAACACATAAATTGAGAAAAACATTAAAACTTGCTCTATGTTCTAGGCTACTAATTATAGGATTTAAGTTCAAGATTTCTCCAATTAAGAACGTTCAAAACAGGTTTTTTGTTTTTTAGAACTTGAAGCTTATCTTGCATGTTTTGAAACTTGGAATCTATACGTTCTCACCTATCCAACTCTCAGGTTAAGTTGCTCACTCTTAATCATGAATGCAACAATGCAATATAATATACTTTTACTGGGAACAAGCGAAATACAACTAGTTTTACTTGGCAGTTTTGCTGAACTGGTGGAATCATCGCTGTACCATCAGAGTAAAGCAGTCATAGGAAGACTTCGCCCAATAGATGAGCGCAAAGCCCATTTGGATGTCCATTCAAAGGATTCTTTCTTTTGACAGACAGTACTAGCAAACTGCTATGACCTATTTCCTTTCCTTCTTGCCTGAGTTTCGATTTCGTGAGATCAGTGAACAAGAGAGAAATGGCAGAATCCGCAGTGTCCTTTTTGGTTGAGAAGCTCGCTATGTTGGTTGAGAAAGAGGTGAAACTTTTGAAAGGGGTACATGGAGAATTTCAACTCATCAGAAATGAGTTTGAGCGCATGAAGGCCTTCTTAGCAAGTGCTGAGTCGTCGCAAGAAGAGGACCCTGAGTTGAAGGTATGGGTGAAACAAGTCATAGAAGTTGCATACGACACGGAGGATATTCTAGATGGATTCATGCTCAAGTTGGCAAGAGATCACGGGCATGGTTTCACGGGGTACCTTCGCAAGATCAAGTCATCCATACAAAACTTGAAAGCACGCCATCATATCTCCTCCGAGATAGCTGATATCAAGTCAAGAGTCAGCAACATCGGCGAAGGGCATTGGCGATACCATTTCAACTCATATCGCACAGAGCAAAGTGCAAGCGCATCCACCGGAAGCACCTCATGGCACGATCTCAGGGAGGACGCTTTTCTAGTCGAGGAAGGTGAACTAGTGGGGATTGATGAGCTGAGAGAAGAGATTATCAAGTGGCTTGTTGATGGAGAACCAGGACTTGAAGTTGTATCAATCTTAGGGATGGGGGGTTTAGGGAAGACCACTCTGGCGGGAAGAGTCTACGACAATCAACAAGTAAAAGCTTACTTCCAAAGCCATGCATGGATCAATGTCTCATAGTCTTATAAGATTGAGGATATTTTGAGGGACATGATTGTACAACTTCATAGAGAATTCCAGCAACCGATCCCTCAAGGAATCGAAATCATGAGAAGCACGAGTCTCAAGCAGATAGTTAAAGCCTTTCTGCAGCAAAAGAGGTACATCATTATTCTAGATGATGTATGGGACAAGGAAGGAATAGATGGTATAAAAAATGCACTGCCCAATAGCAATTTCTGTAGCCGAATATTAATCACTACCCGTATAGCTCACATTGCTACGGTCTCATCCAAAGAACCAAAAATTTATACCTGTAAGCCATTGTCTTCAAAGGAATCATGGTCCTTATTCTACAAGAAAGCCTTCCAAGGGAAAACCTATCCTCCTTACCTAGAACAAGAAAGCCTTTGTCGACAAATTTTGAAAAAATGTGAGGGTTTGCCACTTGCCATAGTGGCTCTTGGTGGTTTTCTCTTTGCAAATGATGTTCAGGAATGGGAGATGATTTCTCGCACCCTTGCTGCAGAACTAGAAAGCAATGACATGATGCAAAATTTCAAGAAAATTCTTAGCTTGAGCTACAGTGATTTGCATTATAACTTGAAAAGCTGTTTTATGTACTTGGGAGTATTTCCAGAGGATTGTGTGATTAAGTGTGCAAGACTCATCCGTCTGTGGATCACAGAAGAGTTTGTTAAGGAAAGAGAAGGAATGACACGGGAAGGGGTTGCTCAAAGATACTTGAAGGAGCTTGTTAATAGAAGTTTGGTGCAAATTGCGAAAACAACTTCCGATGGACGGATAAAAAGATGTAGGATACATGACCTAATGCGTGAAAGTATCCTTTCTAAGCTAGGGGATATAAACTTTGTTTCATTTGCATTTGAGCAAAAAGTAGAGTTGCATGAAAGAGTCTAGCGTCTGTCAATCCAATACAACTGCAACAATGCACTGAAACAGCTAAATCTCCCTAGTTTACACTCTCTACTCATTTTTGAGTCAGCATCATCGTCTAGCTCATATGAGCAATTTATCCCAAGGGGCTATCGGCTACTAAGGGTGTTAGATCTAGAAGATTCACCACTTCACAAGTTCCCCCAACAAATACTAGTTATATTCCACTTGAAGTATCTTAGTTTGAGAAGGACCAAGTGCCTAGCATTCCTAGATCAATTGGGAAACTCCAAAATCTGGAGACTCTGGATCTTTGACACACATTGGTCTCTGAGCTGCCTGCGGAGATAACCAAGCTCAAGAAACTACAGTATTTGTTGGTGTACAGTTATGTAGAAATCACACCTTCTCAACCATTTAGTTTTATTACAGGATTTCTAGCTCCTCAGGGCATTGGAGTGCTGGCATCATTGCAGAAAAGTTGAAGGTAGTCGGAGCAAGAACACAATGCAAGAGCTGGGAGAATTATGTCAACTAAGGAGGTTGGGCATAACGAACCTAAAGAAAGATGATGCAAAGGGACTATGCCACTCCGTCGAGAAGATGACCAAACTTCGATCACTAGCAGTGAATGCACAAAGTGTGTCTAAAGTTATTGATTTGGATTTTTTATCTTCACCTCCCTTGCTACTTCAGCATCTATATATCAAAGGATGTCTAAAGAAGCTACTTGATTGGCTTCCTATACTGAACAATCTGGCCAAAGTGAGTTTGGAATGGAGTAGATTAAAATCTAGCCCCCTAATTCCTCTCCAGAATTTGCCCAATCTGATGGAGCTTGATCTTGCTAATGCCTTTGATGGGGAAAATTTGGTTTTTGGAGATAGAGGGTTCCCAAAGCTCAAGAAGATGGTCCTCACCAATCTAGAAAATCCCAGATTTGTGTCGATGAATGGTTAGGCGGTGCCTTGCCTTCAGAGTCTCTCCATTTGCAAATGCAGCAATCGTTATTGGTTGTCATCCGCGGCCTCACCCTCCTCACGTATATTCGCTTCGATGAGATGCCAGAAGAATTTGCACTTGTGTTCTATCCATACAGCAGTAGCAAAATAATGAGGGAGGGTGTTCTACAACAGTGCTATGAGGATGTGATGGAACGTAATCCTGAAGTTCACTTTGTCTGGTGGGAAGAGGATCACTGGGAGTTGTATGATCTTTAACTCCTATTGCTATAATCTCATAAAGCGTAGGGTGATGAGCCGCAATGAGGTTCTTGCTGAAGTATCATAGATAAGAGGGATGTATTGGGCCTTGTGACCCCCTCGGTCTGCCATGGTTCCCTAGAGGCCCATCGACAAGAGAAAGAAGATCCTCTAGTGTTTTTATGATTTCTTCCATTATCAATATTTTTATATGGACCTTTCAATTCTTTTATCTTTGAATTTACTGTCCTCATGTCCCCTAGTGCTATCTTCTTCTTGTTGTTATCTTATTTAGTGATGAGTACATTTGTTTATTATTTTCTGCATTTGTTGGATGAACTTTGCTTTTGTTTTAGCCCTATATGGGGGAGAAAGAGTGATTTGACTAAAGAAAGAGAAGAACTACAATTTTCCTCTTGAAAAATCACATGTTAGGCATGTGTGAACAGAAAAATAGATGGAGGAATGATAGACGTAATAAAATGAAAGTTCAGTAGAGTTTTAACTAACAGTCGAAGATTTGCTGGCAAACGTGTGGAGTTTCGTGTTATTTCTTCTTTACTCATGCACATTATTTTTAATCTTTCTAATACTTGGATTAATTTGTTATAAGCCATATATTACAGATTAATTCTTCGTTATTCAAAATAATGTGTCCAAAAGTTTGCATACGAGTACAGGATAAATCTGCGAAACAAATTAAAGGACTTCCAAAATATAGATATGCGAATAATTGACATAAAATACATCAACAAAAATTTTAGATTAGGCAACTCTAAAAGTTCGGATTAGAAAAGTTGCAATTATTCAAGTGAAGGAAATGCAGATAGCCACAAAAGCAAAGTGTAAATTCATAAGTATCTCATGAAGAGTAATAAGGATGTTTTATTCTTCTGCATTGCAAAGGTCTTCTATTGCTGTAGATTCGTAGCCCAACCCGATTCTTCTGCATTTTAATTTACATTCTCAATGGAAGGCAAACCATCTTTTCGTTAAAACAGAAGTAAATTCTTTACCTTCTCTATTCACATCCTTCATTCTCCCCAAATACCAAGAAAAAAATTGAAAAGAAAAGGACCAAAATAGTTCTTAAGCCACTAGTATCTATCTACTGTCTCAGATTCTCAAATAAACCAAAGTTTATACAATAACCACGGACGATAGAATTAACAACAGAGTTGCTGAAATTCTGGAGGAAGAAGAAGCTGCTGTCACCTGTTGGGGAAGACTCATGTGGCCACTCAATAAATGCAGAGTCGTACCAAAAATAGTACTTGCTGGATTTTTAGAGTCATATCCATGTGAGGAATCTTCAGTCTGTTGCATTAGGCAAATGCAATGCAAACTTGGTCATCTCTCTATCTCTCTCTCCTCCAGAAAATTATTTACGTCATTGGCATAATTCAGAGGCAACATTTATACACAAACTTTTGATGGTGACTGTCTTTGTGCTTCTGAGAGACATGGATCTTTTCCTAAGGTGAGATCAGGCCAGTCTACAGTCTCTTCTACACTGAGGATTCAAGCATGTCCTGCTAGATGAGACAGGGCAAGAGGACTACCATAAGAGAGGCACTTCCCTAGATTGAGATGATAGACGAACATGTTAATGCAAAATGACATTCTTCAGATCTGTGGAACGTTGAAAAGGAAGCTAGCGAGTATACTTTCGGTTCATTCGGAAAAGAACTTTCTCCAATTCTTTTCGTCTAGCAATATCGAATACAAGTTATAAGCTGCATGGACCTTTCAACACCATTCGAAGCGCTCACTCAAGGCCTGCTCTGCAGATATCCTCCTGGAAACAACCCTGCAAATCATCTTACTCAAAGTCCCTAACCGCCGCCAAGACGTTGTAAAGGCTCTTGCCGGGAACTCAGGTTCCCCCCTCAGCACAGCCTAGAAAACCTTTAAGGCTGACTTGGCCCGGAACAGCGGCGACCTCACGATCATCACGCACAACACCACCCCAACCCTCCGCTCCGCATGTCCACCTCCTCGCCATACTCCCACCGCATCAGCACCTCTGGAGAAACGGAGTACGGCGTTCCCACGACAACCTCCACAGGCCCGCCATCATGCAACCAGGTCGCTGAGCCAAACCTCACCAGCTTCAGCCCTTGAATCAAAGAGCACGTTCTCGTGCCTCACATCACGGTGAACAATGGTCACCGATAGCAATCTGTGAGGGCCGGAAACAATGCGCAATGGCGCAGAGGAGTTGCACCATGCAAGCGGCGGCATCAGGCTCAAGGAGGACCTTACGGGACAATATTCGGTCGTAGAGAGCGCCATGTTCGCAGAGCTCCAGCACGAGGGAGAGGTGGTCGTCGGTCTCACAAAAGTTGCGGTTTTTCAAGTGAAGGGATTGCAGAGATGGCCACAAAAGGCCCTCGTTGGGAATTTGTTAGAATCTTTGTAAGGGCCCTCCCTCGCTGGGAACCTCAGGTTCCCTCTCAACACTGCCTCGAAGACCCCATAATCATCACGCACAACATCACCCCAACTGTTGTAAAATAAGGCAGAAACTAAGTGAATCTTGCATCATAACACTAGAGATTTACGTCATCCAATCCGTATATCAATACCTGCTCCATTAAGAGAGCGAGCGGTAAATAATACAAAATCCTAGATTACGCTTAAATTCACGGTGTTTACACAGAAGACATCTCGATTGGATGTAAACCGTATAGAACAATATATCACCTTGTGTTCGGCTTGTCTCTAAGGCTCCACCGTGATGCTTTCTCGAGTCCGCGGTCAAAGCACCTTCCAGAGCCCTCCGTTGCGGCGTCGAAGTAAAACCACCAAAGTTCGTCCTTTTTCTATTTCTTTTATGCGGCTGAAAAATCAAGAAAAATAAACCCTCCTCGTCATATGCCTGATCAACAGTTGCGTCACTTGTGCGGCCTTCAGAGTAGTCAACATCTTAATTGATCATTTGGGATATTTACATATTTGCCACCTTTCCAAAGATAAAATAGATAAATTAAAGTAGCAACCCTTATATTGGTTCAATAGGAGGACTCCAATAAGTTTACCAATCAAGAATTCCGGTCCAACTCGTCTGATTCGGATCGGGTCTCCAACTCGATACTATAATTTAACACCGGCACTCCTCATGTCCACCGCCTCGCCATTCTCCCTCCCCATCAGCTCCTCCAGTGCATCGTAGTACGGCATTCGCATGGCACCTTCCACGGACCCGCCCTCATGTGACCGGGCCGCTGAGCTGAAGTCCGCCAGCTTCGGGGCGTCCCTCAAATCCAAGAGCACGTTTCGGGCTTCACGTCCCGGTGAACGACACTCAGGGGGAGGCAATGCATGAGGGCGCGGAGGAGTTGCCCCATGCACGCGGTGGCCTCAGGCTCGGGGAGGGCCTCACGGGACAATATGCGGTCGTAGCGAGTGTCTGGTTCGCAGAGCTCCAGCATGAGGGAGAGGCGGTCGTCGGTCTCGTGGCCGTCGAGGATCCTGAGGATGTGAGGGTGAGGGGAAAGGAGGGTCATGAGCTTGGGTTCGTTGACTAGGCATTGGCGGTAAGTGGCGTTGGAGGGACGGCGCTTGTCAATGACCTTGTAGGCGGCGAAGGAGAAGCAGCGGAATATGGTGCCGAAGCGGCGGCGGCCCATTTCGTTTGACACCTGTTATGTGCTCAGGTTTTTCGCTCGTCATGGCCATTTTTCCATATCCGTTTCTTCTCCGTCTCTATCTAATTTGATTTCGTCACAGCGGGTGACTTTGCTTTTAATGGGAGGCAATATGTTTCTTCTATTTCGGAATAGGCCAGGGACATTCACCGTGCGACGGGAGACATGGAGAGATTGTCTCGAGTTGAGACAAATGGTTTTTAGTTGCATTTACAAGTTAGTTATGTAACTCCCTAAGCAAAATGATTTATGTAATACTTAGTAAAAGATTTCTGGAAAAGAGGTGACAATTTTGTCATAATAAATTCAAACGGACGGATCATGTTAAACACGAACCGAAAGGTCTGTTGTATTACTTGTTTAATTATATTTGTAATTAATCTTTAAGGCTAAGTTATTGTTATTCTGATTTTAATTTAACTTGATTCTTGTCCCTTTATGAGAGTGGATTCGTGCCATGAAAAAAAGGGATGAATTGAGACGACCAGTACTGGTCGAAGCAGGGAATTTGATGTTTAGTTAAACATCATCAAGGAAGGGTGATGAGCCGCGTTTCTCCCTGAAGTATGGTAGCTCAGAGTGACATATTGGCCTTGCCAGTCGCTAGAGTCAACAAAGAAATCATCTTTATTATACTGGTCGAAGCAGGGAAATTAGGTTTAGTTATCGGTTGCCAGATTGAATGATATAAAGAAGGACAAAACGAAAATAAGGAGAGACAGAGAGAGACAGATGAAGAAAGAACGGATTGGCCTTCACGCAAACGGAGGCGTAAATCTGTACGATGGGCAGTTGTGCACTCAATATTTCCTTTTCCTTTTCCTTTTCTTCTTTTCTACTCTTTTCTCTTGAGGTTGGGACACCTGGAGTGCCATAACTTGGCACGGAGGGACACTTAAGTACCATAACTTTAAAATGTTACACTTAAGTGCCATTGTCAGAGTAAAATGGAACACTTAAGTGCCAATCCGGCCAAAAACCAGCCAAAATGCAGACGTGGCATTTTCCGGGGACATGCTTAACTGATGTGGCAATTTTTTTTTAAAAAAAAAGCACACGTGGAGGAGGAAAATGACATCACCCCATCCACTGTGCATTTGGCCAAACTAAACGACGTCATTTTTCCTTAGCGTTAAACGACGTCGTTTGGTTTATTTGGATTTTAACCTTTCGTCAGTTCACACTAGGTCTGACGTTCTCTCCATCTATCGCCGTTCACAGCTCGCCGTTTGCAGGTGATCGCTCGCCGTCGTCGCTCACCTTCGTCGCTCACCATCGTCGCTCGCCGTCGTCGCTCACCGTCATCGATTTGCTCAGGTTTTTTCTCTTCTTCCTCTCCCCTGTGGTGAAATTAGGGCTCCGACTCGTTTATTAGGGCTCGGACTTGAAATTTGGGGGTCGGCTGGGAAAGCTCAGGCTTAATGTGAGATTTATGGCTCAAATGTGGTGCTACAATCCTATTGGGGGGTTCGAATTGACAGTTTAAGAGCGGCATTGAAATATAGGCTCGGTGTAGGGCTAGGCGGGGGGAAAATTAGGGCTCGGTGTAGGGCTCGACGTCGCCTCATCCATTGTGATGTGTGATTCATTCAGGGTGTTGAATTGTGATGTGCAAAAGTAATTTGTAGTGGTCGGATGTGAAATGTGCGATGATTGGTGATTGTTAGGGTTCAGAGTGTTGGACTTTGGACATGTTCGAATCGAAGGTTGTGGGGATGGGGACTTCTGGATAATTTTTTTAATAAATTGCATTGTTGAGGACCCATGCTGAGGAATCTCTCCATATTTTAAAGGAATGCGACAGCATAATCAAAGCAATTGTCGGGTGGTCCCATCTTTATTTTTATTTGTCCTTGTCCTGAGGCCTCTTGTTTTCAAGCTGTAGCTGTCGTCTGACCGCATCTTCCCTCTCTCTTTCTTCTTTTCTTTTCTTTAATAAAGAGTGTAGGGACCTCAACTTGCAATTGTCTGTTTGGTCCCAAAAGTTAACTGTATATTTGTCCTCTTTTGTTGCAGAAATGGCACATAAAGACTATGTTGCTGTCATCGTTTACTACGGTGGAGATTTTGTGATTGGGGAGGATGAGTGGGAGTATGAGGGGGGAATGAGGGTACTATCTTTGTAGATATAAAGAAGACATCTTATATTGAATTTGTTAGGGATATAGTGACATTTTTGCCTTGTAGAGTACAAAAGTTACTATACTGTGTTCTTGGGAAAGGCTTGAGAGATGGTTTGAGAGTTTTGGAAGATGATAATGGTTTTAGGGATGTCTTATATCATTATCTTCATGGTGAAGAGACGAAAGTGTTTGTTGAAAACAATAGTGATAATGAGGACGAAAATGATGACAGAGATAACACCCAAGTAGGAGAAGGAGGAGATGGTATTCAAGCTAGTACTGAGGTTAGGGATGAAGAAGGGCATGATGGACAGGATGGGGAGGAGAGGGGCGCAGATGCTATTCACCAGAGCGATTGTGACATGGGTGATGTCACAATCATTGAATTAGATTGGGAAGTAGCCGAATCCAGTGACGGTGATGATGACGATGACGATGAAGGGTTGGCTGTTGAAGCTGAAAATTTATTAATCTTAAGTGATGCCGACGATGAGGAGCTTACACAGTCAAGGAAAAAACAAAGGGACTTTTTGTCAGATAGATTTGCAACTTTGCATGTAGCTGTTCATCCAAATAGAGACGAAGGCCCTGCAGATATTGGTGTTGCTGGCCAAGTCCTGGAGACAGATTATGAAGAAAGTATCGGCATCGCAACTTCCTAGGATGAAGTTGAAGAAGATCAACGAGCTATGCGTAGAAGGAAAAGTAAGTTTCCTTCCTATGATCCATCTGTTGCCTCTCCTACTTTGTCGGTAGGTATGAAATTACATGATGCGATACAATTTAGGGAAGCTATATTGAAAAACTCCATTTCTGCACAAAGAAATATTGATTTCATTAGAAATACCAAGAAATTTGTAAGAGCTAGGTGTTCGCAGCAAAACTGTCCATGGAAGATTTACGGTGCGTTTGTTAAGAAGAGTGGGTCTTTTTAGATTAGAGCCTACCAAGAGGAACACACTTGTTCCATTAATTTTCAAAACAAAAGGGTAACAAGTGCGTGGTTGTCCAAGCACTTCTTCAATCTGATCAAGGTGATGCCTAAGATGAAAATTGTTAACTTTAGGATGCTGGTGAAGGAGCGTGTAGGCATCAATATATCTAGGAATCAGTGCAAAAGAGCAAAGCAAAATGTGATAAAGATACTTATTGGTCAGTATGCTAAGGAATATGGGCAGGTGTGGGAGTATGCTATGGGAGTGTAGGTTGCAAAACCCTACAAGTAGAGTGTATGTAGAGGTGATTGAGAGACCACTTCCTGATCATGGGACCAAGTTTGATAAGTTCTATGTGTGCTTTGATGCATGCAGACGAGGATTTTTAGCTGGTTGTAGACAGATTATAGGATTGGACGGCTATTTCTTGAAGGGCTTGTGCAAGGGAGAATTGTTGGCAGCGATTGGAAGAGATGCGAATAACCAAATGTTCCCACTAGTTTGGGCTATTGTAAAGATTGAGAACAAGGACAATTGGTCCTGGTTCTTGAAAAATCTGATGGCTGACTTGGAGATAACAAACGGGGAAGGGTGGGCATTCATGAGCGACCAACAAAAGGTAATGCTTGCTTTTTGAAAAATTTAGTCAATAGTTTGCTTTGCTTTGTAATATGAACATGTAATTTGCTCTAGTATTTCTTACTTTGAATTATTGCAGGGATTGGTTCCAGCAGTAGCCGAGTTGTTGCCCCATGCTGAACATCGAATGTGTGCACGGCACATATACGGAAATTGGGCAAAGAACTATAAAGGGGATAAGGTGCAATTGCAATTTTGGCAATTAGCAAAGAGTGCAAACATGGCTGATTTTAGAATAGCCAAAGAAGGACTGCTTCAGTTGACAAAGGAATGTTGTGCTACCCTATTTCAACTAGAACCGAAGCATTGGTGTAGGGCATTCTTCAGTGAGGAGTTCAAGTGCGATAACGTCGACAACAACATTTGTGAAGTCTTTAATTCGAAGATAATAGATGCTAGATGCAAACCAGTCATCTCAATGCTTGAAGATATACGAGTTGCGGTTATGACTCGGCTGCAGAAACAAAGAGATGAGGCTGCAAAGTGGACAAGACAATAAGGTCCTAGGATTATCAAGAAATTGGATGAGAACTTGGCTGCAAGTACGCATTGTCATCCCATTTGGAATGAAGATGATGGATATGAGATAATGAAAGGTGCAGATAAGTATGTTGTCAATCTAGGAAGTAGGAAATGTTCATGTAGAGCATGGCAAGTAAGTGAAATTCCATGTGCACATGCCATATGTGCCATATAGTTGAAGGGCGACAATACAGATGATTACA
Organism: Eucalyptus sideroxylon; assembly: GCA_014182405.2. Lineage (NCBI taxonomy): Eukaryota > Viridiplantae > Streptophyta > Magnoliopsida > Myrtales > Myrtaceae > Eucalyptus > Eucalyptus sideroxylon. Next base: position 5,822,223 of record CM024555.2, on the reverse strand, counting down.
TCGATGATTGGTACCATAAATCAAAATATCTTGCTTCCTATCAGTTCATGATGCAGCCAATTAGAAGTAACAAGTTTTGGGAGCCCACGGATCATGAAGCACCTCAACCTTTGCCACTGAAGAAGAAAATTGGAATGACAAAACGAAGACGAAGAATGGCGGAGGGAGAGGTCTCGAGTCAGCAAAGAATGAGTAGGCAGGGTGCAAAGATCACGTGCTCTTATTATCGCATAACAGGCCATAATATTAAAGTTTGTCAATTGAGGAAGCAACAATAATCGTTGAGGCAAGGTGAAGGGCCTAGTGAAGAGACAGTTGGAGAAATGCACACAACAAGACCAAGTGAGTCAACTGTTCTTCAGTCAATAAGTAGAACCCCAGTAAGTCATGAAATTTATTTTATGTTTATGTTGCTTTGTTGTCATTTATCATAAAAATGTACATAATATCCTATTTGGCCTTGTATGTAATGTGTTTGTTAGGTCACAAGAAGAACCTCAGTAAGTCATGAAACTGAACAGCCTGTTTGAAGAAGGCAAGGTAGAAGACAGCTAGGTGAAGGATTGGCCCAAGCAGCATCACGGCCAGTTGAAGGATTGACCCAAGCAGCATCGGGGCTAGCTGAAGGATTAGCCCAAATAGCATCACGACCGGTGTAGTCGGCTGTTCTTCAGCGAAAAAAAGAAATACCCAATGGTAAATTCAACCAATTTGTATTCAGTTTTTATTATTATATGTCTCGATATTATATTTATGGTATCTTTTGGCCTCTTTCTCAGGTTCAAAGAAAGCAAATTGAAACTCAACTACCAACTGAAGGGCCATCACAAGAGCCACCTCAAGGATCATCACAAGGGCCACTAGTAGAATCACTGCAAGGGGCACCACAAATACCACCACCAGTACCACCAAAAGGCCCAACAGAAGGAGGTGTCACTGAAGTTGAAGGGCTACACGAGAAGGACAACTAGAACAAGGCCAGGTGAAGGGGCGGGTACACAAAGGCCATCTAGAAGACGCCCAGCACAATTGGTTGAAGAAGCCTCGGTTGTAGTTAAAGGGCCCAAGAAAGCAGGAAAAATGGGCAACAAATCACAAGTTCTTGAAAGTGACGCCCCTATTCAAACAAGAGGGGCACTTGGGAAGAGGTTAAGACAATATGGCTATGGCCTTTATACAGATGAGCGTACTGGAATAGTTATTCTCAATGTAAGTTTTATTGGCTGCATTTAATTTAATTTTAATTTATGCTGTAGATTTTTGCTAACAATTTATTATTTTTTTGTAGCCTGGGAGAAGTTCAGAGGTTCTTATCTCAGGCCCAACTCAAGAATCAACGGCTGCACCAATAAAAAAGAAAACATCAACTGTGCCAACAAAAAAGAAGAGAAAGAACCCAGCTCCAGCTCTAGCTCCAGCTCCAGCTCTAGCTCCTTTTGATTCAATTCGGCCTAGGACATTTGCAACTCCATCTGAGTCAATGGATACTGAGAAGGTTGAAGAAGAAGTTGCACGTCCAGTTAGAAAGAGTGCCAGAATTATGAATCAAGTGAAAGGCCCATCGAAAGGAGCACGAACAGGAGGTGTCGTGCATATTGATTGATGAGATGAGATGTGATAGGATTTGTGGAGCTTAGGAGTCAAAACAGTTATGTAAACGTTGATGTTATCAGACTTTCTATCTATGGATAACCATCTTTTTTTTTTCTTTAGTTTGTCATTCATTGATGTTGTTAGACTCAAACTTGATGAAATATCAATGAAATGATCTTGTGCTGCTTGTCAATTTATGTTGTTGTTTATCATGGATTCTGCTTTTACTTGTTGCTGCTGTTGTTGGTGTTCTGTGGTGATAGTTGGAGTGCTGATGTATCTGGTGATGGTGGATGGTGATGTTTGGTGGTAGTCAGTTTGTTGTTGGGATGCTAATGTGGTGGCTGGGGTGCTGGTGTGGCTGGTGGTGATGCCTGGTGATTATCGATTTGTGATGGGGGTTATAGGCTTAAGCAGCTACACCTACACCTGGTACAAGTGTGCAGTTTGCACATCTTACAGCATGTGGTGTACTGATGCAAACTAGTGCAAGGCTCAGCTTGCACTAGTATCTTGTGCAACAACACTACCAGCATGGTGGTGGCTGGAGCGCCTAGTGTGTAGTGTGGCTAGTGGTGATGGTGATGGTTGGTGGTGCAGCCGGTTCTGGTGGTTGGCGCAATTTTTAGAGAAAACCCACAAAAAATTGGCACTTAATTGATCATATTCTAAAAAAACTTGGCACTTAACTGTTCACTTTTAACTACAAGTGACACTTAACCGATCACTTTAACAATAACTTGACACTTAAGTGATCCGTTTTTCATCGCGACTAGCACTTACGTGATTACTAAATACAACTTATGACACTCGGGTAATCACTCATGTTTGTCTTATGTATATGTTGGTCTGCATCAAAACAGAGAAGATGATTCTACATCAAAACAGAGAAGATGATGGTAAACTTATGGAAACTCCATACGACAGCACAAACAACAACAAAGCCACAATGATTTTGTGAAACAACACAAACTTCTTCGCATCTTTCAAAAAGAAAAAACCCTACGTTTAATCCAGAACAACACCATTTTTAACTATGGCAGTCGGAGAAACTTTTTCTCATTTTCAAGTACTTTACATTTCATCATAAAGTACAATAGACAACAAAATAACATCATAATACACGCTTGGTAACACTTTCGTTCAATTTTCATCATTGAAACTTCATTCTTGAAAGGTTTAGTTGAAGATGCTTGAGCGTGCATTGAGACTTCATTCTTGAAAAGTTTAACTGAAGACGCTTGAGCTTGCATTGAGTCAACATCGTCCAAGTCGTCCATGAACACAGATGGAGATTGCCGTCTTTTATGAAGTAGATCAAATATCACCTCTGTGGCTCGGTCAGAGAACTTCTCATCGATCCATTTGAAGTATTTGCACTTCGACGCTTCTTTATATCGAGCGCATCCATAAAATCTTCTCCCATGATTGATTTGAGTCCACGATGTTCTTCTTGGACTCGGTAACCCACAAAAACAAAAACGCTGGCCTTCTCCTTCGCTTCGGTAAGAGGAAATTGAGGTGCTGCTGCGAGTCCTGCTCTCCATTTCCAAGATTTGACAAAGGAATTTTGGGTAAATGAAAATTAGGGTTCGAGACTTGAATTCGAGCACTTCAATAGGGATTTTGGCCAATTTAGGGTTTTAGATTTGGGGCATTTGGGGAGACAACATCGTTTTTGGAAGATTTTGGGCTTTTATTATGCAGACGACGTCGTTTCTGGTGTGTTAGAGCCGACTCAGCTCTCCGGCGAGCCACGTAGGCAAAAAATAATAATAAAATATTGTCACGTAGGATTTCCGGCAAGGGTCGCCGAAGGTGGCACTTAAGTGTCCCACTAGAAAAAAAAAAGTGGCACTTAAGTGTACCGTTTTGAAGTTATGGCACCTAAGTGTCCCCCGTGCCAAGTTATGGCACTTGTGCTGTACTTCTGCCCTTTTCTCTTTTTCCCCTTTTCTCTCAATTTCCTCTTGGAAAAATTTCCAGGTATTTACATTCCAATCCTTGGGTATGTGAAAATAACTAATAATGCTTCCTTTGGAAACAAGTGACATAACACCATCTTTATTATTCGAATATAACTTTATCCATTTTTGTTATGCAATGTTAAAATACATTCTAATAAAAGATATAGGCATTTCAACGAATATTTGTGCAATAAGAAAGATTCAAAATCAAATTTGAATTCAATGCCATTACCTACCCATAATCAAGCGGTTCATATTGGTCAAAATGGAATACCAATTCAAAATATATTGACGGTCTATGATTTCAACATGCACCTTATCTATGTTGGGGATGAACATTTCTCCATGTACATTACTTTTTAATTTGAAAAGTTCTAGAATTTTCAAATTACTTGCAATTGGTTGATGTTCATTGTAAATCGTTGCATGAGCATTGTTATATATATGTTTTAGCATCTTTCGATTGCAATAAAGAAAGTTCCTTGGGCTCCATCTCCCATGGCAAAGATTGTTTCTTTTTTCGATGTTCAAAGGGGTCAATCCTGAGTAAGTGCCCGTGTTTGATCACCCTTTTCTTGTTTTCTTTAGAGATCCGAAATCTTGTGGTAGAATTCTTCAGATGCAGCTTGTGCAGTGATTGTTTTGTTCGGAAGAGAGAATTTTTTATTTATTTTTAACTGGCTACTCGAGATTTTTGGGTTTTGGGTTGCTATGTATGGTGCAATTGGAGTGATTGTCTCGTATATATATAGAAAAAGTTCTAGAATTTTAAGTTAGATTCTAGTGTTACCTTCGATTTTTATTCGACGGTAGCAATGGTTGGTTTAGAGATTATTGTAGCTGATTGTTTGTTCCGCTCTGAACGAGTGGTTAAGGTTTCTGCCTTCTCTTCCTCCCGCCTCGTGCTTCAGTGCAATTGTGCAATTGTGCGTACGGGGTTTCTGTGCGTTCGCATTAGGTTCTTGCACCTCTTTCCTTTTCCTTGATTGCCACTTTGCCGTTTTACTCGGTGGACCGAGATTACGCATCAATTGATCCACGTACATAATGGGTGACGCTTATGGGGTGCTTTGTTATAAAGTTGAGATTTGTGCCCTATTTTTCATTGATTTTGGTTATTTCTATATTAAGTAGTTAGTGAGTTGCTGAAGATTTGGGGCTATGGTGCTCCCTATAGTCTGGAAAAGAGAACTAATGGTTAAGATTTCTCAAGTTGTCGGGATATCAAAATTTAAAGATGGAAATAGTTGGTTTTTGCTTTTCACGCGCGGTGCGTGCATCTTGTTGCTAGATTCTAAATGAAACCGCTGCTTTAAGGTTTCATTGTGATTTCACCATAAATATGTTGATTGTGGGGTGAGCAAAAGACCAAACTGTGATTTTTGTTTGTACAAGTGGTTTTATGCTAAGTTATTTGTCTAGATTTGTTGGGTTCATAGTTGATTTGTTGAGTAATGTGGCATGACCAGCAAATTCCAAACTTGCAAATTCTAATCTTTTTGCAAATTGCTCACACGGCTCCTGTGATACATTGGTGTTCTATTGACTAAGGTTTAAAATTCCATTGAAGGCGATACAATGAAACCAAGAGATTCGTGAATCGAGATCCAAATGTATATAGATACAAACAAGAGGATGTTATCTATCAAAAAAATTAGGATTAGGCTAGAGAGATGTAAAAGCTGAAGGTTTCAGCAGTGGAAGAAAAGTCCATAGTCTACTGTGTAGTGCTTTGTGGAAACCTCAGGTTCAAAAGGGGTAAATTGCAGATGGTGCATGATGAGAAGCACATGAATGATTTTTTTTTTTTTTTACATGGGAATTATGTTTTAAATCTATCCATTTGTAGCTTTTTTTTATTTTTATTGTAATCTTTGGATCAGTGACTAACGGAAGACTATAGTATCAAAATATGAATTAATCAATATTATTGAAAATTATGGCGAACCAAACGGACCTTTCATGTCTTCTTGTGTGGTTTTACCACGAATCATCGGAGTGGACTGGCTTAACATGATTGAGGTTTAGAAGTTCTTTTTATAGAGATTTTGCTTGATCTCTTGTGGGTTTCATGCTAACATGCATGAAGGATACTTCTAAATTCAGATGATATGATTGTGTCAAATAGGTGGAGATTGAGTTATTGCATGACTATGAAATTTCCCAAATTTAAAAGATGCCAAATTTAAATATGCCAACCAAGGGTTGACAGTGAGGAAGTGTGAGATAAAGATTATCCTCATGATTTTTTGATATAATGATTAATGATAGGTACGAAATTTTGGGCTCCCTTTAATTCTAGTAACCATTCATATCCATTCTTGTTTTGCCATGAGTCCAAAATATTAAAATAATAATTTTAAAAAAATTGTGGCAAAAATTGTTGCTTGATAAATGCAATATGATCTTGGGAAGCACATGTCGTAAAGTGCTTCATATTGTTAGATGAATTTTGGGCATATTTTTGGAGTTTCCTATTGATAAAAATTAGTATATACAATTACCTGCCCAAAGGGGGTTATTGTGTATATTAATTTGAAAATTGGATGAAGATAAATTCCAAAATTAAAAGACGGGAATGTATGACTCAAAAAGATTTATCTGCCCAAAGGGGATAAATTTTTAAAGTTATATGTAATTCCTCTCTATATTGATATATTAGAGATGAATGATGGGGATGTGTGGCTCAAAAGATTTATCTGCCTAAAGGGGATAAATTTTTTAGAGTTATGTGTAATTCCCCTCTATGTTGAGATAATGGAGATATATATAATTTAAATGATTTGTCTACCCAAAGGGGATTGAACCTTGAAGATTATATGTAATTCTCTTTTATCATCTCTATATATTGATATCATGGAGATGTATAATTTAAATGATTTGTCTGCCCAAAGGGGATGGATCATTGACAATTATATGTAATTTTCCTTATTGTTGCTTTATAAACTTCATGCTGTGAAAAATAATGATGCATTATACACTCTGCCCATAGTGGAATTTATAATGTACTAATTAGTTTTGTTAAAATACTTATTGCCCATAATTGATCTTATTGCATTATATGTGATAAATAGTTATTTTTGCTATAAATAACAACAATGCCACGGTTGAAATGTTAATTGGATCAAACATTATACTATTAAAGACTTGGTCAAAAAGGGAGACATTGTAATTGAGAATAATAGAACTAAGTCCATATTGGCTGATCCTCTAATAAAAGGCTTACACCCATTTTCTTTTGATTTCTTTTGTTAGTGGGAGTTATACAAATTGTATTTCTAGATATTATAGTTAAATGCATACTGATAATGCTTTTATGATGTCTATTAAAGCATTTATTTCCAATGATTGTTGTTATTGATTCTATTATTATCCTTTCTCCTGTTGACTGAGAAATGGAAATATAAAACAGTATCTTTAAACAAATTTTGTTTAAAGATGACTGGATGTCACTGATTATGAGATCTCATGTTGGATTGTGACATAATTGTGCAATTTCATGTTGTTTAGAAATCGCACTAAGGCAATTTCATGTTGTTTAGAAATTGTGTTAATGCAGTTTCATGTCGTTGAGAAATTGCATTAAGGACAGATAAGAAATAGTGTATATTTTGATCACATATTGGCACTATTTCTTACTACACTACTAGGCCCATGATCCATGAAAATATAATGCTTATTATATGTGATTATGGAAGGTCTTGTGTTGTGGCATTTTCTTAACACATTGATCTCCATAGTCCTATATTGAGGTTATATAGGATTGAATTGGTATTGAGATGTCATTATTGGAATATTATTTTTTAAAAGTTGTGGCCACATAAAACAAAATGTTCAGTTATTAACCCGATAATGTCGTTTTCAATATAAAATCTTTTTCAAAATAAAATAAGTTAATTAATGTAGCTCAAGTGGGAGAATGTTGGAAATTTCTTATAATATGGGCTTACATTAATTAATTGATTTTCTATTTTAAATAATCGAATTAATGGATATTCCAATATTTGTTAAACCCTAAAGTGATCTGATTGAATTGGGTATTGACATCTATTGTTAACGAGCCTAGTTGAGCAGCAAAGTGTAAACAATTGTGTTTGACTGAAGCCCGTAATGGGAAGGGCCCAGTTGACACGCTGTTGATTAGGGTTTGCTAGGTCCCCTCTCTAGCCTATAAAAGGGTAGGTTATACCTATCAGTTGCTTTAATCCTATTGAAAGCTGCTATACTGAAATAGGTTATAGAAATGAAGATCCGGCATTCCGATAGATCCCTGATTATCATAATGATCCACTTTCTTAAAGTGAAGCAATGGCTCAAATAGGTACGCTTTAATTCCGTTGTATTTATTGATCTTGGTATTTTACAATCATATATGGATCCGATTCTTCTTGATTAATTAATTATTCATGTGAATGATTTTCTACACATTTCTCATGTATTATTGTTGTTCCTATATGGATTTAGCATAGATTAACATATGTTTTAGTCTAGTTTTACTCACCTTTTTCTCCCGCTCACTTCAAGTTTCCCTTTCCCACTATATATTAAATGGATGACTGCAAAAAGTCACGCGAAGACTTTGGAGCGGGTGGAATGGAAACGACATGAGCACATGAATGTAGGTATGATTTGAATCATGAAAGAAGGGAATATATTTATTATTATCTGACAGCATCAGCGCCGTGACGATCAGTGCGAGAAGCAAAAGTAAGAACATAAAAACTAGAGAGGATGTGTCATGTGCTGTGCCTTTCCAGACCCAAGTGAAGTTCCGGAAAGGTTGCTTCCTTGAGATTTACGATCTAGACCCTAGCATCACATGTGAGTGTTTGACTGACACAAAGTGGGTCTTCTCGGAACTCTTTCTTCTCTGCCGAAAAATCTAGCGACGATACATTTGAGAAGTAGCAGATTGAAATCGAGCCCCCTAATTGCTCTCCAGAATTTGTCCAATCTCGTGGAGCTTGAACTGGAAAAATGCCTTTGACGGGGAAAAATTGGATTTTGGAGATAGAGGTTCCCAAGAAGTTAAACCTCACTAATCTGGAAAATCTTAGATTTGTGTCGATGAATGGTCAGGCAATGTCTACCCTTCAACAACTCATGATTGACAGATGCAAGCACTTGGACTGGCAATTGGTAATGGTTGTCATCCATGGCCTCACCCTCCTCACGTATCTTTGATTTGATGAGATGCTAGAATAATTTGCACTTGCATTCTTTCCATATAGCAATAGCAAAGCTATGAGGGAGGGTACTTTGCAAGAGTGCTATGAGGAGGTAATGGAACGTAACCCCAAAGTTTACTTTGTCTAGTGGGAAGAGGATCGCTGGGTGTCATCTTGTCTTAGCCTTCATTGCTACGATGTCATTAAGCGGAGGGTGATGAGTCGCAGTGTCAACAAGAGAAAGAGGAACCTCTAATGTTTTTATGATTTCTTCCATTATCAATATTTTTTTTTTTTGGACCTTTCAATTGTGTTATCTTTGAATTTACCGCCCTCGTGTCGCCCAATGATATTGTCACGGGCCGATCAAATGGGATCATGACTGTGCGGCGACTCAGGCTCTTTTGGATCGACTCAAATCGTCGAGAAGCCTAAGCCAAGCCTTGGATCAACTTGGATCGTCGGGAAGCCTAAGCCAAGCCTTGCTCGGATTGATTGCTCACTCGCTCGCTCACCGGGGTCGTAGAGAGAGGCCTTACTTGGATTGATCGCTCACTCGCTCACTCACCCGGATCGACCCAGATCGTAGAGAGAGGCCTTACTCGGATTGCCTTACTCGGATTGATCGCTCACTCGCTCGCTCACCTGGATCGTAGAGAGAGAAAGTTCCTAGAGAGAGAAGCTCTGGAAAGAAATGAGCCTTTGTATTGTTGAATGGTTGGATGGATACAAATGAGGAGGAGGACACCCTTCTTATACTTGAGGCCCTTAGATTACATCCATTGATCGAGAATTTATCCAGTGGACAAGATCGCACCACCAAACCTACCAACTACCGACACTAATGACAGGAGACTTCTAGATCTTGGTGTGATGACCGTATCGCCCGCCCTTGGAACGTTTCGGAAGAACTCCTATTGGGATTCCTAGTGATCGCAGGAGGTCCTCCTCGGAAAGGCACGGCCCTTTAGCTATAGAAACCTCTTGGCCGTCACACTATCTTCTTGTTGTTGTTGTTATCTTATTTAGTGATGAGTACATTTGTTTCTTATTTATGCATTTGCTGGATGATCTTTGCTTTTGTTTTAGCCCTATATGGAGGAGAAAGAGTGATCTGACTAAAGAAAGAGAAGAATTACAATTTTCCTCTTGAAAAATCATATGTTAGGCATATGCAAACGGAAGAATAGATGGAGGAATGATAGACATAATAAGATGAAAGTTCGGTAGAGTTTTAACTAACAGTAGAAGGTTCACTGGCAAACGTGTGGAGTTTCGTGTCATTTCTTCTCTGCTCATGCACATTATTTTTAATCTTTCTAATACTCGGATTACTTTGTCATATGTCATATATTACAGATTAATTCTTCGTTATTCAAAATAATATGTGCCCAAAAGTTTGTATACAAGTACAGGATAAGTCTGCGAAACATATTAAAGGACTTGCAAAATATGGATATGGGAATATTTGACATAAAACACATCCAAAAAAAAAAAAAAAAAAAAAGATTAGGCAACTCTAAAAAGTTCGGATTAGAAAAGTTGCAATTATTCAAGTGAAGGAAATGCAGATAGCCACAAAAGCAAAGTGTAAATTCATAATTTTCACATGAAGAGTAATAAGGATGTTTTATTCTTGTGCATTTGCAAAGGTCTCCTATTGCTGTGGATTCGTGAGCACCGTTGCATCCAACTAGATTTGGCATGAGTTTTGTCAAAAGAAAATAGAAAAAAAAAATTTAAAAAGACGAGACTGAAAGATTTGTGCTCAGATCTCCAGCTCTAATACCACGAGCTTAAGTTGTTACGTAAAAGTGTAGTTTACTATTAAATATTTATTAAAGACCATATTTTGCAATACCATGCACCGTGGCTGCAAGATTGGGATCTCATTTTCGATTTCATTGTTTCTATCCATATTTCGAAATGAATGTATGTTCTTCTACAAAATTGAATAGAGGACACGATTAACTTCTTTTGTGAGAAGGCAAATGCTACATGCATCCCCTGTTTCAGTTGTAGTATTTTCTTTAATACTCGGACCTCAAGATTGCATCACTAGTAGCTAAGTTTCCCCCCTCTCCACAATTTAGTGATCATTTGAGTAGAATTTATTCTCTTTGCGATCTAGCCTTTCGTGCCTTGCCAATATCTGATGTCGAAATATAGTCATATTATTTCTCTATTTTCTGCTAGCTTGATAAGATATAAGATAATCGTGACATCAATTCTATAATAATTTAAATTTTTATACTGCTTGGTTAACAATTCAATCATTTATTTGGAAGTAATTTTTCCTTTTTGCACTACGTAAGTTCGGGACTTCCCCAGTAGCCTCGTGGATGGCTTCGCGAAACAGGTTCGGGCGGTGTTGAGTCTTGAACTTGAAACCCTAGCCGTGCTTGAAGCCTCGGAGTACATAAAGTAGAAGAAGATGGAAGTAGTTTCAGTGGAGACCGACTGCAAAGGTCTCGTGGAATCCCTCAAGTACACGAAAGACTTCTCTTGGGAAACATGTGCAACCTGGACAAAATGCTCACAACTCTTGCAGCAATTACCGCAAATGGACCTACTATATTGTCCACGGGCTGCCAACACAGTTGCAGACTGGGCCGCGCGACAACAAAGAAACATAACACCCCCTATCAACTGGCTGGCTTCTCCTCCTCAAGGCCTTTGGACTTTGTTATGTAATGATGCCCCTACTGTGGGGTTTGGTTCAGTTATAATATAAATAAAATATCACATTTCAACCAAAAAAAAAAAAATGTAAAGCAAGACTAAGTGTTGTCAATTAGGGATAATTATCACAAGTCAGTAACCTCTTGATAACATCTCGTCGGTCTATTCTTTTTGCCTTGGATTCTGCAAATAAATTAAACCACACGATAAGCGGGACAAATTCTTTATCAACTTTTAACTCCAAGTGAAGGAAACTGCAAAAATTGCTCTAGTTCATTCATAAGTCAGTAACCTCTTGATAGCACAAAGGCTTCTCCCCAAAAGAAGGTAGCCCAATCCGATTCTTCCGCATTTTAATTTACATTCTCAATGGAAGGCAAACCATCTTTTCGTTAAAACAGAAGTAAATTCCTTACCTTCTCAATGCACATCCTCCACTCTCCCCAAATACCAAGAAAAAAATTGGAAAAGAAAAGGACCAACATAGTTCTTAAGCCACTAGTATCTATCTACTGTCTCAGATTCTCAAATAAACCAAAGTTTATGCAATAATCACAGATGATAGAATTAACAACAGAGTTGCTGAAATTCTGGAGGAAGAAGAAGCTGCTGTCATCTGTTGGGGAAGACTCATGTGGCCACTCAATAAATGCAGAGCCGTACCGAAAATAATACTTGCTGGATATTTGGAGTCATATCCACGTGAGGAATCTTCAGTCTGTTGCATTAGACAAATGCAATGCAAACTTGGTCATCTCTCTCTCTCTCTCTCTCTCTAGGAAATTATTTACGTCATTGGCATAATTGATAGGCAACATTTATACACAAAATTTTGATAGTGACTGTCTTTGTGCTTCTGAGAGATACGTGGAACTTTTCTTAAGGTGAGATCAGGCCACTCTACAGTCTCTTCTCCACTGAGGATTCAAGGATGTCCTGCTCAATGAAACAGAGCAAGAGGAATACCATAAGAGAGGCACTTCCCTAGATTGAGATGATAGACTAACACGTTAATGCAACATGACATTCTTAGATCTGTGGAATGTTGAAAAGGAAGCTAGCGAGTACACTTTCGGTTCATTTGGAAGAGAACTTTTCTCCAATTTTTTTTGTTTTTGTCTAGCAATATCGAATACAAATTACTAGCTGCACGGACCGTTCAACACCATTCGAAGCGCTCACTCAAGGCCTGCTCTGCAGATATCCTCCTGGAAACATCTCTGCAGATCATCTTACTAAAAAATTCCGTAGCCGCCGCCAAGATGTTGTAAAGGCTCTCGCCAGGAACTCAGGTTCCCCCTCAGCACAGCCTCGAAAACCTCCAAGGCTGACTTGCCCTGGAACAGCGGCGACCCCACGATCATCATGAGAAGAAACTGAATATAGAACAAGATCTGTATATGAAAGAGATTTGATCTTGAACAATCAATGAAAAATACCTCAGCTCAAATGTATTTCTTCTTCAGAACTTCTAGTTCACGTTTTACAGAACTTCATCATTCTCGGAATACAGAGATGAAAGAAAAAGCTTAAGATGAATCAAGAACAAACAGAGATGAAAAAGATGAAGATCAATTCTCGCATTCTCTTCTCTCATTCTCTTGCCCTTTTATACTTGTTCAGCTATTTCTGTTACCAACTTGTTACAACAGAATAACTAACATAGAAGTATATAAGTAGTTCTTCTATCTGTGCAGCTCCTTTCATTTGCTTGATCAACTTCTATGTTTTATGTTTTGCTGTCATGGATCGCCAGCTCATCAATTCACTTGGATCGCCAGCTCACGACTCACGACCTTCCTTTTGCTCCAGCTTCTTCTGTTCCAGCCTCCTCTGTCTCAGTTACTTCATCAGGTTTGGCTCTTCTACTATCACCATTTCTTGTGTTCAGCTGTTCTTTTAATATCTGTTTAATTCCTCTAACATCCCCCCTCAAATTGGGAATGGATAGAGTACAGATTCCCAATTTGGTTCGCATATACGAATGTGAGCTTCTTGTCAGTGGTTTGGTGAAGACATCAGCTAATTGGTAAGAACTTGGAATGTATTTGACTTGTAAAGATCCTGAGGATACTTTTTCCCGAATGAAGTGAAAATCTACTTCAATATGTTTAGTTTGAGCGTGTAAAACAGGATTCAAAGTGAGAGAGATTGCTGACTTATTATCACAGTACAAATGAATAGGAGGAGTAAGAGAACAATCTATATCACGTAATACAAAACTGACCCAAGTAAGATCGACAGTAGCTGATGCAAGAGCACGGTATTCAGCTTCAGTGGAGGATCTACTCACTGTGGGCTGTTTCTTTGCTGCCCAGGATATAAGGTTGGATCCAAGATATATACAAAAACCAGTTGTTGATCTTCTGGTTTCTGCACACCCTGCCCAATCTGCATCGGAGAAACCATAGAGATGCATGGTACTGTGGGAGTGAAGGAATAAACCAAGCTTGAGAGTACCCTTTATATATCGCAAAACTCTTTTAAGTGGTTGAAGTCTGCAATTGTGGGTTGTTGCATTCTTTGGCGAGTATGTTGGTTGCATAAGCAATGTCCGGTCTGGTTAATGTGAGGTATTGCGGACCTCCAACTAGACTCGGTACTCGGTGGGATTGGTCAAAGGTATAGTATCATTGATTAAAACAGGTGGTTTTAACGAAAGAGGAGTTGAAACTGGTTTGGAGTCAAGCATATGAGCTCGGTTGAGGAGATCTAGAGCATATTTGGTTTGACATAGGAATAGATAATCTGAGGTTCGTGTAGCTTCAATGCCAAGGAAATAGTGTAAAGACCCTAGGTCCTTCATATGAAAATGAGAGCTCAAAGAAGTAATAAGTGCAGAAATCATTTGAGGGGAGCTTCCAGTGAGAATGATGTCATCTACATATAATAATAAGAGAATAGTTGCTGTTTCAGTATGCAGAATGAATAGGGAAGGATCAGTAGAGCTACAGAAGAATCCATTTTCGAGGAGGAAGCTGCTAAATCTGTCAAACCAGGCTCGAGGAGCTTGTCGAAGTCCATAAAGAGATCTTCGAAGGAGACAGACATGGTGGGGCTTTTGTGATTCTTTAAATCCTGGAGGCTGCTCCATATACACTGTTTCACTTAAGGTTCCATGTAAGAAGGCATTTTTGACATCTAATTGATGAATTTTCCATTGTTTCATCATAGCAACTGATAAGATTATTCGAATTGTTGCATGCTTCACTACAGGACTGAAGGTTTCTTTGAAATCAAGACCTTCTTCTTGATGGAAGCCTTTAGCTACAAGCCTTGCTTTGAGTCTATCCAAGCTCCCATCAGGTGCGAGTTTTGCCTTGAACACCCATTTGCACCCGATAATATTCATGTGATCATTTCTAGGAACTAAGTCCCGAGGTTTGATTCGATATAAGGCATCCATTTCTTCTTTCATTGCTTGATACCACCCTTGGTCTGCTAATGCAGCCTTTACTGTTTTTGGTTCGATAGGAACCTGATACTCAACTAGACATGCATATTTAGGATTTGTTTTAACAACTCCAGATCGAAGTCTAGTTTGCATAGGATGAGTTGAAGAAGTACCTTGTATCTGTTCTGTTTCAGAACTGATTTGTATTTGTTCTGGATTAGTAGTTGATGTTGAGACATTCTCTGGATTTGGTGGTATTAGTTCCTCTATGATTGGAGCTAACTGATGTAATTCAATACTTCCAAAGGCATTATTAAGATCATTCTGTATCTCAGTATCAGGTATCATCTGTATTTGTGATTGACCTGCAGGATTACATGTATTGATCTCATTGTCCTGCATTACTGGAGTTGTTTGAGTGAAGCTGGTATGCTGCAGATGTTTCTTCGATATATTGTCTTGTGATTGATCCTGCTTAGTAGAGCTGGAAATAGAAGATAGTACTCCTTTTATCCACTGTTTGTATAAGTCAGACCCCTGCTGATATTCAGTATGTAGGATATGAGAAAAGGGAAAGACTTTCTCATCAAATATGACATGTCTGCTGATGTAGATTCTTCCATTTATAGGTAAGAGACATCTGTACCCTTTATGCTTCTCACTATATCCAAGAAAGATACATGTAAGTGATCTTGGATCAAATTTATGCTTTGTGTAGTGCCTGAGACATGGATAACAAGCTGATCCAAAAACTCGAAGATATGAATAGTCTGGTGTCTTTTTGTAGAGCTTATAATGAGGTGAATGCATATGTAGTTTTGTTGTGGGAAGAAGATTGATAATATAAACTGCTGTTTTGAATGCATCTACCCAGTATTTCAGTGGTATTTTAGCATGATACATCATTGCTAAACCCAATTCAATCACATGTCGATGTTTTCTTTCCAAGACACCATTCTACTCTGGTGTATGAGGGCAAGAAATATGCTGCTTAATTCCACAGTTTTGTAGATGAGTTTGAAATTTACTACTAGTGAACTCACCTCCTCCATCACTCTGGAAGATTTTGATCTTGTGGTTAAGCTGATTTTCTATAAGTCTTTGAAACATAATGAATATCTCATAGACTTCAGACTTTTGTCTCATTGGATATATCCAACTATACCGAGAAAAATCATCCACAAAAATGACATAGTAGGAGAATTTCTGAACATATTAAGTTGGTGAAGGTCCCCATACATCACCGTGTATTCTTTCTAATGGAGCATTCGAGATATGATCTGAGAAATGAAAAGATAAAGCTGAGCTTTTAGCAACTTGACAGCTGCTACATATGTCCTGAGCCTTAGAACTAAACTGAATGAGTTGCTGTTTTTGTAGAATCTTCACTGTTTTAAGACTCGGGTGTGAGCAAGTCTTTGATGCCGACATCCTCTCCAACTTCCGGGTGAGTCGTGTGAAGAAGACCTCTGCAACTTTAGGTTCCACCTGGTATAGTCCCTTGACTTTCCTTCCTAGCTTCACTGTCGTATGATTGTGATTGTCCTTCATATATACCCCATGTTTATCAAAAATAAAAGAACAGGGATAATCATCTCGGTAATTTTGATACGAGATAGAAGGTTCTTTTTGATTTCAGGAACTATTAACACATCATTCAGAGGTAATTTGCTATTTTCTATATTCAATACTCCATTACCAATGCATGAGATTGACAAATGAGATCCATCTCCTATCATGACAGTGTCATTACCATTATAAGTACTGCAGTTTCGAATCATACCAGTTTCTGAGGTAATGTGTGCTGTAGCCCCTCTATCTAGATACCATTCTGAACCATAAGGTTCTTCAATGTGAACTGCTGCCAATGCAGTTGGTATTTCATCTGCCTGGTACGAGTTATCAAACCTATACCAACATCGAGTGCTTTGTATGACCTGATTTCTTACAAATCGACATTGCGAGAGTCCGTTACTCATAGGCTTTGTTGTCTATGTTTGTCTATCACCATTTGAACTTTGTGGTGGATAAGACCTAACACTTTGATATCTCTGTGCAGGATTGGAATATGGTCTAAATCCTTGTCCAAAGTTAGACCAATTATCCTTGTTAACCTGACCTTGCTGAGTTGAATTCAGGTTATTCAGTTTAATTTGTTGATTCCTTCCTGCTTCTGTAAAATTATTTCCATAATCCCTTCTAATGATAGACTGACCTCTGCCATAGTTAGCTTCTCCTCGAAAATTTTCTCTTTGATTTCTGGAATTGACTCTCCAGCTTCTTCTGTTCCAGCCTCCATTGATGAGCTGGCGATCCATGACAGCAAAACATAAAACATAGAAGTTGATCAAGCAAATGAAAGGAGCTGCACAGATAGAAGAACTACTTATATACTTCTATGTTAGTTATTCTGTTGTAACAAGTTGGTAACAGAAATAGCTGAACAAGTATAAAAGGGCAAGAGAATGAGAGAAGAGAATGCGAGAATTGATCTTCATCTTTTTCAGATATGAAAAATCTTGATTCATCTTAAGCTTTTTCTTTCATTTCTGTATTCCGAGAATGATGAAGTTCTGTAAAACGTGAACTAGAAGTTCTGAAGAAGAAATACATTTGAGCTGAGGTATTTTTCATTGATTGTTCAAGATCAAATCTCTTTCATATACAGATCTTGTTCTATATTCAGTTTCTTCTCATGGTATCAGAGCTTATCGCCTGGGAATAATAGATCTGGCTTGTTCTTACTGCAAGATAGTATATAGATTCTGGTGATTTTTAGGTAGTTTACCTTCAAAGTTTATCGGATTGTTTCTTCGATTCTTCAAAGTTTCTGAGCATATAAGAATGGCAGCTAGAGTGCAGAAATATCCTTTCCCTATCCATGTGAACATAGCTAATTTCGTTACAATCAAGTTGAATGAAGAGAACTTTCTGTTATGGCAAGCTCAATTCAACAGATTTCTGAAAAGCCAAGATCTGATTGGCTTCATTAATGGAGAAACATTACCTCCAACTCAAATGATACAGACTGTGATAGGAGAAATAATGAATCCTGATCATCTGGATTGGATAAAAACCGATCAGCTCACGACTCACGACCTTCCTTTTGCTCCAGCTTCTTCTGTTCCAGCCTCCTCTGTCTCAGTTACTTCATCAGGTTTGGCTCTTCTACTATCACCATTTCCTGTGTTCAGCTGTTCTTTTAATATCTGTTTAATTCCTCTAACACATCATGCACAACACCACCCCAACCCTCCACATGTCCACCTCCTGGCCATACTACCACCGCATCAGCACCTCTGGAGAAACAGAGTACGGCGCTCCCACAACACAATCCACAGGCCCGCCATCATGCAACCAGGTCGCTGAGCCAAACCTCGCCAGCTTCAGGACGTCCATTGAATCGAAGAGCACGTTCTCGTGCCTCACATCCCAGTGAACAATGCTCAGCGGTAGCAATGCGCACGGGCACAGAGGAGTTGCACCACGCAAGTGGCAACATCAGGCTCATGGAGGGCCTTACGGGACAATATTCCGTCGTGTAGAGCGTCATGTTCGTAGAGCTCCAGCACGAGGGAGAGGTGGTCGTCGGTCTCACAAAAGTCGCCGTTTTTCAAATGAAGGGAATGCAGATGGCCGCCAAAGGCCCTCGTTGGGAATTCATTAGTATCTTTGTAAAGGCCCTCCCTAGGTTCCCTCTCAACACTGACTCGAAGACCCCATGATCATCACGCACAACACCACCCCAACTGTTGTAAAGAAAGGCAGAAACTAAGTGAATCTTGCATCATAACACTAGAGATTTACGTCGTCCAATCCGTATATCAATACCTGCTCCATTAAGAGAGTGAGCGGTAAATAATACAAATTTTGCAATCAGATGCTCTAGTGTTTTTCGCATCTAGAATCCTAGATTACACTTAAATTCACTGTGTTTACACAGAAGACATCTCAATTGGATGTAAACCGTACAGAGCAATATATCACCGTGTGTTCGGCTTGTCTCTAAGACTCCACCGTGACGCTTTATCAAGTCCGCGCTCAAAGCACCTTCCAGAGCCCTCCGTTGCGGCGTCGAAGTAAAACCACCAAAGTTCGTCCTTTTTCTACTTCTCCTATGCGGCTGAAAAATCAAGAAAAATAAACCCTCCTCGTCATGTGCCCGATCAACAATAGCGTCACTTGTACGGCCTTCAGAGTACTTAATATCTTGATTGATAATTTGGGATATTTACACATTAGCCACCTCTCCAAAGATAAAATAGATAAATTAAAGTAGCAACCCTTATCTTGGTTCAATAGGAGGACTCCAATAAGTTTACCAATCAAAAATTCCGGTCCAACTCATCTGATTCGGATCGGGTCTCCAGCTCGATACTATAATTTAACACCGGCACTCCTCATGTCCACCGCCTCGCCATTCTCCCTCCCCATCAGCTCCTCCAGTGAATCATAGTACGGCATTCGCATGGCACCTTCCATGGACCCGCCCTCATGCGACCGGGCCGCTGAGCTGAAGTCCGCCAACTTCCGGGCGTCCCTCAAATCCAAGAGCATGTTTCGGGCTTCACGTCCTGGTGAACGACACTTGGGGGAGGCAATGCATGAGGGCGCGGAGGAGTTGCCCAATGCACGCGGCGGCCTCAGGCTAGAGGAGGGCCTCATGGGACAATATGCAGTCGTAGCGAGTGTCTGGTTCGCAGAGCTCCAGCATGAGGGAGAGGGAATCGTCGGTCTGGTGTGTGACAGCCCAAGGAAGGGGAGGGGTCCTCTCTAGTCCCACGTCGCTTAGGGAGAGTCTGAGCTAGTTTATAAGGCTTGACGTCCCTTTTAACCCGTGTTTTAAAATCATGAGTACTCAGTATTAAAGGCGGACAATATTACACAGTGGGGCCAGGTCGTTACAAATGATATCGGAGCCGACTCCCGACCGCGTGTGAGGGCCATAGCGGAAGGGGAGAGGTCCTCTCTAGTTCCCCATCGCCCCTTTTAAGGGGGAGGGCACAGCAGAAGAGGAGGGGTCCTCTCTAGTTCCACATCACTCCTTTTAAGGGGTGGACAATATTACACAATGGGGCCTGAGTCGTTACATGGTAGCCGACCGCCTGTGGGGGCCACAGCGGAAGGGGAGGGGTACTCTCTAGTCCCACATCACCTCTTTTAAGGGGTGGACAATATTACACAGTGGGGCTCGAGTCGTTACATGGTGGCCATTGAGGATCCGGAGGATGTGAGGGCGAGGAGAAAGGATTGAGGATCCGGAGGATGTGAGGGCGAGGAGAAAGGAGGGTCATGAACTTGGGTTTGTTGACAACTTAGTGTCCAAAGCGGACAATATTACATAGTGGGACCCGGGTCATTACATGGTGGCCGTTGAGTATCCAAAGGATGTGAGGGTGATTTGTTGATAACTTAGTGTCCAAAGCAAACAATATTACATTACATAGTGGGGCCCGGATCGTTACATGGTAGCTGTTGAGAATCCGGAGGATGTGAGGGCGAGGGGAAAGGAGGGTCATGAGCTTGGGTTCGTTGACGAGGCATTGGCGGTAAGTGGCGTTGAAGGGACGGCGCTTGTCAATGACCTTGTAGGCGGCGAAGGAGAAGCAGCGGAATATGGTGCCGAAGCGGCGGCGGCCCATTTCGTTTGACACCTGTTATGTGCTCAAGTTTTTTGCACTTCATGTGCATTTTTCTATATCCGTTTCTTCTCCGTCTCTATCTAATTTGATTTCGTCACAGCGGGTGACTTCGCTTTTAGTGGGAGGCAATATGTGTCTTCTATTTCGGAGTGGACCAAGGACATTCACCGTGCGACGGGAGACATGGAGAGATTGTCTCGAGTTGAGATAAATGATTTTTAGTTGCATTTACAAGTTAGTTATGTAACTCATTTCCCTAGCAAAATGATTTATGTAATACTTAGTAAAAGATTTCTGAAAGAGAGGTGACAATTTTGTCATAAAAAAATTCAAACGGATGGATCATATTAAACACGAACCGAAAAGTCTGTCGTATTGCTTGTTTAATTATATCTGTAATTAATCTTTAAGGTTAAGTTATTGTTATTCTAATTTTATTTAACTTGATTCTTGTCCCTTTATGAGAGTGGATGCGTGCCATGAAAAAAAGGGATGAATTGAGACGATTAGTACTGGTCGAAGCAGGGAATTTGATGTTTAGTTAAACATCATCAAGGGAGGGTGATGAGCCGCGTTTCTCCTTGAAGTATGGTAGATCAGAGTGATGTATTGGCCTTGCCAGTTGCCAGAGTCAACAAAGAAATCATCTTTATTATACTGGTCGAAGCAGGGAAATTAGGTTTAGTTATCGGTTGCCAGATTGAATGATATAAAGAAGGACAAAACGAAAATAAGGAGAGAGAGAGAGAGAGACAGATGAAGAAAGAACGGATTGGCCTTCACGCAAACGGAGGCGTAAATCTGTACGATGGGCAGTTGTGCACTCAATATTTCCTTTTCCTTTTCTTCTTTTCTACTCTTTTCTCTTTTCCCCTTTTCTCTCAATTTCCTGATCGAAAAATTTCCGGGTATTTACATTCCAATCCGTGGGGACGTGAAAATAACTAATAATGCTTCCTTTGGAAACAAGTGACATAACACCATCTTTATTATTCGAATATAACTTTATCCATTTTTGTTATGCAATGTTAAAATACATTCTAATAAAAGATATAGGCATTTCAACGAATATTTGTGCAATAAGAAAGATTCGAAATCAAATTTGAATTCAATGCCATTACCTACACACAATCAAGTGTTTCTTATTGGTCAAAATGGAATACCAATTCAAAATGTATTGACGGTCTATGATTTCAACATACGCTTTAACTATGTTGGGGATAGACATTTTTCCATGCACATTACTTTTTAATATTTCTAAACTATTCTTTTATGAGGATGAATTCCCACAATTATTTTAATGAATGTTTCGTTGCACTATTTTCTTTTGTATGAACACTGACAATTACATGGACAGGGCAGAATTTCCATCCTTCTGGGAATCAATTTACATTCTTATAATTGAAGGCCAACCATGTTTAGCAGTTGGTAGCTACCGTGCTCAAGTGTTTTTGCTCGTTACGGGCTTTTTAGTATGTTTGTTTCTTCTCCGTCTCTCTCTAAATTTGATTTTCCCAAAGCTGGTGACTTTGCTTTTAATAGGAGGCAATAGGTTTCTTCTATTTTGAAATACGCCGAGGATATTCGGCCTGCGACGGAAGACATGGAGAGATGTCTTGAGTTGAGATAAACAGCTTTTAAGTGCATTCACAAGTTTGTTGTACAACTCATTCCTCTAGCAAATTGATTCATGTAATATTTAATAAATGGTTTATGGAAAAGAGGTGACAATCTTCTGAGGAAAAATTCTAATGACCGGATCATATTAAAAACGAACAAAAACTCTGTCCTCTTACTTTTTTCGATCATAATCGTAATCAATCTTTATGGCTATGTTCTTGTTATTCTAATTTTAATTTAACATGATTCTTGTTCATTTATGAGAGTGGATGTGTGCTATAGAAAAATGGGTAGAATCAGACGATTAGTACTAGTGATCCCTATTTTGAGTTGGCAAGCCCATCAACACAACCCATTCAAGGTGTTGGTAAAAATATCTCTCCAAAAATTCGTGATTTTGTGAAAGAGGGGGATCATTTTACTACTAGCCTAACCTATTCAACGGTGGAAACGAGCATCAATCGATTACTTGATTCCAAGGCAAAAATTGGATGTGCCATTGATGCAAATTGGAAACATATATTGGATCTATGAAGAAGCATGTCTTGTTGAATATCAGAGTCGCATGGCTCTAGTAACACTCTCACAAGAGAAGCTCTTTAAGGAAGGAGATGAATATTGCTAAAAAATATTTTCACTCTTCCTTTTGAAACGATTACAAGACTCGTTTATATATAGGCTTAAAACGCGACTCTTGACATTCCTTAGATATATAAAAAGACATGTCTAAATAAATAGCAATAAAGACAACCTATCTAAATAAATAGTAATAAGGACACTTTAATATGTGTGCTGAAACGGTTTTCGTTGGAAACTAAACAGCCCTTTAACCAAAACACGAAGAGTCACTAGAGATAGGCAGTGATATATTCAATACTCCCCCTCACTGACTACTCTCTCTAAGGATAGTCCTCATGACCATACCAAGCTGAGCTCGAAATTCTTCAAACTTTGCAACTCCAAGACCTTTGGTGAAGATATCAGCAAGATATCAGCAACTTGATCACCTGTCTTGACGTACTTCATCTTGATCTAGCTCTCCAACACTTTCTCTCGCAGAAAGTGATAGTGGACTTCCACATGCTTAGTCCTAGCATGGAAAATTGGATTCTCTACCAAGCTTATAGTGGATAGACTATCACAATACAATATTGTCGAATAATCTATTGACTGATGAAGATCATCCAATAACTGCACTAGCCATGTGCTCTCCTGAGCTGCCAATGCTGCTGCTCTGTATTCAACTTTTGTTGTAGACAAAGACACAGTTGGCTGTCTTTTGCTACACTAGAATACTACTGTTGATCCAAGATTAAACGAGTATCCAATAGTTGATTGTCGTGTGTGTTGATCTCCAGCATAGCCAGCATCACAATGACCGACCAACTCACTCAATGATCCCTTTTTATACAAAAGCCCAAGATCAAAAGTCTTCTTTATATACCTCAGGATACGCTTGGCTACATCCAAGTGAGGCTTCCTTGGCTTCTCCATGAATCGACTCACTACTCCTACTGCAAAAGAGATGTCAGGCCGAGTTATGGTAAGGTAAATTAGACTACCTACCAGTTGCCTATACATAGTCGAATCTTCTAGCTCTCGACCTTCTTCAGCACATAGCTTTGCGTTCCCATCCAACGGAGTAGATATAGGTTTGCAATCAAGCATTTCGAATTTTTTTAAGAGATCTCGTGCATACTTTTGTTGACATAGGAATAATCCTTCCTTTGTCCTATCAATCTCGAGCCCTAGAAAGTGTTTCAGTTCTCCAAGCTCCTTCATATGGAACCGCACATAGAGGTTGGCTTTAATTCGACATATCTCATCTTCATCATCTCCAGTAATGATGAGATCATCCACATAAACCAACACAACTGCAACCTTTTCATCTTTTGCTTTCACGAACAGGCTCGAGTCTAGTGGAGCTACATTATAATCGTTCTTCAACAAGAATTCTGCAATTTTTCCATACCACGCTCTCGGGGCTTGCTTCAAGCCATACAATGCTTTCTTTAGCTTGCAAACATATTCCGGATGAATTTTGCTCTTGAAGTCATCTAGTTGCTCCATGTATATCTCTCACTCGAGTTTTCCATGCAGGAAAGCATTCTTAACATCCATCTGCCACACATTCCACGACTTGCTTGCTACAAGTGCTAATAGAACTCGAACAATGGTAACCTTTGCCACCGGGCTAAAGGTCTCTTCATAATCAACCCCATATTTTTTCAAAAATCCTCAGGCCACTATACGTGCTTTATACCTCTCAATTGACCCGTCTGGTCGAGTTTTAAGTTGATAAACCCATTTGCAAGAAATAGGACGTACCTCTTCAGGTTTTGGTACCAAGTCCCATGTCTCATTCTTCTTTAGTGCGATGATTTCTTCTTCCATGGCCTTCCTCCATTCTGTACTCTTCGAGGCTTCTTCATATGTCGACGGCTCGACTGTGCCAACATCTTCAGTCAATGCTGCATTGGCATACTTGGGGTTCAACTTCCTTTGCCTCGTCGATCTCCAAAGTTGAGGTTCCTCCTTTTCAAGTTCTTCAACCTGACTTGGTTGAAGTTCTTCTGTCGACCTTGGATGCTCACTAGATGAACTTGTCGATCCCGGTGATTGTGCTTCGACATCTTTTTCAATAGGCTGATTCTCATCGAATTCTTTCAGCCTTTCTTCAAACTCTTCGTCAAAATGCTATGAATTTGGCAATTCAACTGCTTGAGGTGACCACCAAGACGACATTTTGTCGAACACCACATTCCTTGAAGTATAGCACCTCCTTATTGTAGGGTCGCAGCACTTCCACCCCTTTCGTTGATCATCATATCCCATGAATATGTAGTGGATTGCCTTCTTGTCGAATTTGCTACGAAGATGATTAGGCACAAATGCATAACATACACATCCGAAAACTCTAAAGTGACTTACCACAGGCTTGTGATTCCATAGCTTCTCATATGGTGACATAAAACCAAGCCTTGCTTGTGGCAACCTATTAATCACGTGAGCCGCCGTCTTCATACATTCAGCCCAAAACCTCAGTGGAACATTCTTCGCGTGCAACATGCTCTTGCACATCTTAGCTAGATGTCGATTCTTTCTTTCGACAACACCGTTTTGCTGTGGTGTATACGGACAAGTATACTGTCGACGTATCTTGTAATCTTGCAAATACTTTGTAAACTCATAGGAAGTGCACTCTACCCCATTATCGGTACGTAGGCAATGAATTTTTCTACCTACTTCACTTTCAACCTTCTCCTTAAACATCTTAAATTTAATAAACGCCTCAAATTTTTCCTTCATGAAATCAACCCAGACGTACTTGGAGAAGTCGTCGATGAAAGTGATCATATACTTCAATTTGCTAACCGATTGCTGTTTCACCAGACCAAACACATCCAAGTGAATGAGCTCAAGAGGCATCCGAGCTTTGAATGATGATTTCTCATACGAGAGTTGATGTGCCTTCCCGTACTGGCACACGGCGCAAACCACATTTTCCTGCACTTCCAACTGGGGAAGACCCCTCAGCCTGTTCTTTTGCATCATCACTTTCAACTTGTGATAACTTACATGCCCAAGCCGCGCATGCCATAAATCAGGTGTATCATTCCGCCATAAATCAAGTGTATCATTCCTTCGGGTTTTGTTTACGTTTGCCGTTTGAGCAGACATCACGTAAACGGACTTCAGCTGACATCCTTCCATGATTGGTCGACTAGTGGGCTTCAAACTACGGTAAACTTTAACATCACGTGGACCGAACACGACATAATTACCCGAGTCTATGAGCTGGGACACTAACAATAAATTCTTCTTCATTCCCGGCACGTGATACACACTTTTCAATTCAACTTGCTGTGAATTGAACCGAGGAGTTATCATCGTCTCACTGATATGAGTAATCGGCAACCTCAAGCCGTCTGCAATAATAACAACACGTCCTCCTATATAATTACGCATGTTCAATAGTTTGCCTTGATCTCCAATCATATGACTCGAACACCCTAAATCAACAATCCAGTCATAATCATAATTAATCGACTTTTCACTTATAGAGATTAATGCCATCGCATCGTTTAACTCAACTGCGGAAGAGGCAGCGAACTCATCTGACACCACTATTGCAATAGATGTTTGGAAATCCCATTCCTTATCTTCATCAAAATCATTCATCTTCGATGATGCTGCAACATTTCCTTCAACTTTCTGCACTCGACAATCTCTGGCAAAGTGGCCCTCCTTGCTGCAGACGTAACATCGTCCACTACGTTTTTAGCCATTGCGTTGCCCAGCTCCCCCTGGTCAAAGGCTCGGCTCTCCTGGATGCTTTTGCCATCCTTCACGAGCTGGTTGCTTTTGCCATTCGACATGGCTTTTCCTAGACTTGCCATCTTTATTGTCAGCACCAGTTCGCCTTTGGCCCTTGAACCCTCTTTTATCACTGAAGATGGCATTTTCTTCTTCTTTAACCGAAACCTTAGACATTTGACTATCTAAAGTCTCTTGGTTAGCCAAAATATTCTCCAGATCGGTCAACATCGGTTGAGTTGCCCATCCACGAGTAGCCGTAATAATACCATTATATTCCGGCTTTAACCCGTGAATAATAATTCTTCTCATTCTTGTTTCTAAGATGGCATTAGCGGGATCCAACTTTGAAATTTCATCACAAATAGATTTAACTTTGGAGAAATATTGACTCACCGTCATATTTTGTTGTGACATCGATAGCAGCTCGTTCTCCAGCCTTTGTAGCCTGGCATCATTCGACCTTGCGAATAATGCTGCCAAGTTATCCCATGCTTCCCCGGGAGTCTGCTTGCTCCTAATGTGCGGCAATAAATCATCTTCAACAGTTACAGCAAGAGTGTAAAGAGCCTTTCCCGCTTTTATCTTCCATCTCATCTGTCCATCATCGTCTCTGAGTGTCGTGGTGTTGCCGCCGCCAACAATATCCCACAAATCCTTACCCATAAAATAAAACTGCATCCGGACACTCCAATTATTGTAATTAGAGTTGTTGAGCTTCTCAATGCCATTCATCGAATTTGAAATATCTTTCATCTGACTTGAAATAATGCCCAGCACTACTCCAAGAAACCTTGATCCTCTATCAATCAATCACAGTCCCTCACTGTACACTGGTAGAATTTCGACGTATTCCGGTCCTTGACCGCTTGCACACAAACAATGGTCCTTGACCACCGTCTTCTCGAACTACACTCCGAAAGACTTGACTCATGATCCTTGACAACGTGCTCTCGGTCCCAGATAACCTTGCTCTGATACCAATTGTTGAATATCAGAGTCGCATAGCTCTGGTAACACTCTCACAAGAGAAGCTCTTTAAGGAAGGAGATGAATATACTACTTGCTGAAAAATATTTTCACTCTTCATTTTGAAATGATTACAAGACTCGTTTATATATAGGCTTAAAACGCAACTCTTGACATTCCTTAGATATATGAAAAGACATGTCTAAATAAATAGTAATAAAGACAACCTGTTTAAATAAATAGTAATAATGACACTTTAATATGTGTGCTTAAACGGTTTTCATTGGAAACTAAACAGCCTTTCGACCAAAACACGAAGAGTCATGAGAGATAGGCAGTGATATATTCAATATGCCTCTTGTCTCTCCCCGTCATGATGAGCAAGTATTAACCCGCCCTTGAAGTTAAAACAAAATGTTTTTTTTTTCCCTTCTTCTTATCATTTTGGAATTATTTATGTCTTATTCATAAAAGAATTTGAAATGAAGATTTGACATCTCATGGTCTCACATCAAATGAAAGAGGCATTATTAAGTGATTCGTAAGTCAATACTTACCTTCAAATGATCAACACCTAATGTTGATCAGCACGGATTGATATAGGGAATATTACAAAGCATAAGGAGAGAAAAGAGGCGAAAAAAGTACAAGTTATACATCTTAACCGATGGAAAGGGACTTGTATCAAAGAAGGGCAGAACCAATTTGTGAGGATTAGCAGTATATTGATACAGTTAGTCCCTTACGTAACAGAAATTGCAATAATGAAGTTAGCAGGAAAAGGGAGGTGGAGGTGAGAAAGCCAAATATAATTAAGGATGATTAATTTCAAGCATGAAGATCATCAATCTTGTGTTTACTATCATCTCACAATAGCTCATTATCTCCACAACATTTTAGAAAGAATGATCATTCTCGATAATTGCATGGCTCACTAAGTTCAAGTCATCACCTATTTGGGAGGAAATTACCAGAAAAGTCCTAAACATTTTGTAATTGTATCAATTCAATCATAAACTTATTTTTTTTAGCCAACTGAGTCTTAAACCTTTTACAATTGTGCCGATTCAGTCCTTCTAGCCAAAATTGGCCGGTCAGCGTAGGCCACAAATTTTTAATAATAATTTATTTTTTTGAATTATTTTATTAATATTTTAATCTTTTTTACCATTTTTTTCGGCTCATCGTCACTGCGCGAGGGGTGAGGACTCCCTTGCTATTGCTGCGTGAGGGCAACCTCGCCCAACCACAGGCAGGGCGAGTCCTCGCCAAATCTAGTGAAGGCAACTTTCGCAAAATTGAGCGACGGCAAGGCCCCCCTTGCCCGATCTAGCGAGGGCTCGCCTCGCCATCGCTGGGCAAGGAGCCTCACTAGATTCAATAAGGGAGTCCTCACCCAGCGACGGTGAGGTGAGCCCTCATCAAATCTAGCGAGAGGGGCCTCGCCGTTGCCGATCCGGTGGGGGCTCGCCTAGTGATGGTGAGGCGAGCTCGCTTGACCACTTTAGTCCGGTGACCGATGAGGGCTGGCTGGTCACCAAAGACAAAGGAAGGAGGAGGGAGGAGGAGGGAGGGAACGAAGAGAGAGAGAGGTAAAAAAATTAATAAAATAATTCAAAAAAATAGAATATTATTAAAATTTGACCGGAGGGACTGAATCGGGTCTATATGCCTTGTGCTTATCAGAACTATTAAATTTGACAAGGCTCATGCATAATTCTTTATGTTGGACAAATATTAGGGGTGCAAATGTATCGAGGGTGTAGGCACTAGGCTCAAGCGATTATACCTTAGTAGGATGGGTATTGCAATCCTCCTTTTAAACAAGAATGCTTTTGCACTAGGATATATGCAAGCTTTCTCAAATTTCTCGAGATCGTTGGGTGACTTGAATTTGTCACTTAGACATATTGACAATCTTAATCATATCGGATCAAAGTACGATATTTCATAGCTGATTTTAATTATTTAAGAGGAGAAATGTGGCACGGATCAAGCCCCCACAACAAAGCAGATCTTGCACATAAATCAATTCAAGTTCTTCTTCAAATTGGACAACCCAACCAGTTAGAATAAAGCAGATCTGATTAGAACTTGTACTTCATCATTTTCTCATCAGCAATTGCTTCACGAACCGAGATTACGCTAATTCAAGAGAACTTAGGTGGAGGACGGTGGCAAATAACGGAAGGATTTGATTTGACAATTTCGTAAGTTAGAGAATTTGACGAGACAAAAAGTGAAACTTAGAAGATTAAATTGTAGTCAACCCGTTAAGAAAAAATGTCAATTCTTTATCTGAAGATATGAATGCCTTTACTCTGGATGCATAAGGCCTGATATCAGAATATAATCTTCATCCAAAAGGTGCTTTCTGAGTCGCACGAAGCAACAGCTTTAACCATGAAGAAATCCAGTGTGTTCTGGTGGAAGTTATCCAAAAAGATATTTAAAGTAGAAGAAAACAAGGTGCAACTTGCAAGTTAAATATAATTTTCTTCAAATGTTCTATAACATCCTCATTAATAAAATAATATATATATATAGCATGAGTACAATATTTTCCAATAACATGCGTTAGGTTTCAAATTTGAGGAGAAATAGGAAACACAGAAAACGACAAAAACAAAAGAAAAAGGAAGAACCCCTTGTTAAGCCCCAGTGAAAGGGAATTCCACATAACCCTATTGCTGTTTAAAAATCTTCACACCTACCTGCACTAACAACTTAGGCTTTTAGGGCGAGACCTCATAATCATCATTATATTCACCATACATGAGATTAACATAGCAAGTACCGTAACTTTCATACCATGTTTACTCGAATGTCATAATTCCGCAAGTTTATCTATCTTGATACATATATATTTTGGAGCATAAAAACTGGACAAAATCGAGCTTCTTATTCAAACATGAGAGAAAATCTCACAAGAAAAATCAAAGTTGGTTTGGAAAATTGCCAAATGAAGATGCAAAGAATGTGGAATCTAAAGGAAACAAGTTAGTAAATCATTGCGATGAATTAGTCAAGTCTTCGCATTTAGAGTTACCTAATTGCAGTTTTCAAAGGAAAATGATGGTAAGAGACTTTTCTCATAGAGCTCGCCGTATCAATATAATCCAGGAAAAGAAAACCACAAAATATTGGATCCACGATGGGGACAAATAAGTCATTCACCGCCGGTCGAGCGGTAGGCCCTGTGCTGGTCTTTTTGTTATTTTTTTCTTTTACCTTTTCTCCGACTTTTTGAACACGGCGTGAATTATTTAATAAGCACCAAATCATGACATGATTCATTGAACACGCCATTGACAATTCGAAGTGGAGTTGCCAGCAAAAATTTATTGCCCTTGTATGGAATCGAGCAAATCATTCGACGTGATTCAGTTTTGTAAAGATGTCACTTCAGCAGCTTATCTCCATAGCGAAAGACAAAATTACGAAACTTCCGAGCAAGAACCTAGAACATTTCCCATTTGACGGAACGTCTATTTGCAAACTAAAGGCAAAGGGAAAGCCAGCGTAGAGAGAGCGGCGGAGAAGACCAGAGAATGACTGAAGACTTCTCAAATTTCTAAAGGTTGGGCCCCAATCTGCGCCCGTGACCATCACTCCATGGACTCAAAGTATGGCCTTACTTAGCACGTCTCGAGCACCCAACATTTTCTCAAATTAAAAAAATTTGCACGATCATAGGGAGACTTCGCCGAACAGCTGAGCTCAAAGCCCATTTGGATGTTCATTCAAAAGGATCCTTTCTTTCAATTTCGAATTGTACCAGGTAATCTTGCTATACCTTCTTTTCTTCTTGAGTAAGCTTTGATCTCGTGAGATCAGTGAGCAAGAGAAATGACAGAATCCGCAATATCCTGTTTGGTTGAGAAGCTTGCTATGTTCGTCGAGCAAGAGGTAAATCTATTGAAAGGGGTACGTGGAGAAATTGAACTCATTAGAGATGAATTTGAGCGCATGAAGGCCTTCTTAGAGCACACTGAGTCATCAAAAGACGATGACCCTGAGTTGAAGGTATGGGTGAAACAAGTCAGGGATGTTGCATATGATGTGGAGGACATTCTAGATGAATACACGCTCAACTTGGCAAGAGATCACGGAGATGGGGTCATGAGGTACCTCCACAAGATCAAGCTATCCATAAACAACTTGAAAGAGCGCCGTCATCTCTCCTCCAAAATAACAGATATCAGGACAAAAGTCCTCAGCATTAGCGAAGGGCATCGACGATACCATTTCAAGTCGTATTGCATAGAGCAAAGTGCAAGCGCATCCACTGGAGGCACCTCATGGCACAATCTTAGGGAGGACACTTTTCCAGTCGAGGAAGGTGAATTGGTGGGGATTGATCAGCCAAGAGAAGAGCTTATTAAGTGGCTTGTTGACGGAGAACCCAAACTTGAAGTTGTATCAATAATAGGGATGGGGGGTTCAGGGAAGACCACTTTGGCAGAAAGAGTGTACGACAATCACCAAGTAAAAGCCTACTTCCAAAGCCATGCATGGATTAGTGTCTCACAATCCTATAAGATTCAGGATATTTTGAGGGACATGATCAGACAATTTCATGGAGAAATTGAGCAACAAGCCCCACAAGGAATAGAATCCGCGAATAGCATGAGGCTCAAGCAGATATTGAAAGACTTTTTGCACCAGAAAAGGTATGTCATTGTTCTAGATGATGTATGGAACTTGGAAGCACTAGAAGGTATAAAAAGTGCAATGCCCAATGGCAGTTGCAGTAGCCGAATAATAATCACTACTCTCATAGCTAATATTGCTACTTCCTCATCCAACCAATCAAAAGTTTATACCCGTAAGCCCTTGTCTCCAAAAGAATCATGGTCCTTATTCTGCAAGAAAGCCTTTCGCGGGAAACTCTGTCCTCCTCACCTAAAAAACTTTTCAGGACAAATTTTGAAAAAATGTGAGGGTTTGCCACTTGCTATAGTGGCAATTGGTGGTCTTCTCTTTGCAAAAGATGTCAAAGAATGGGAGATGATTTCTCACAGCCTTGCTGTAGAATTAGAAAGCAATGATAGGATGCAAATTTTCAGGAAAATTCTCAGCTTGAGCTATATTGATTTGCATTATAAGTTGAAAAGTTGCTTTTTGTACTTGGGTTTATTTCCAGAGGATCGCGTGATTGAGCGTATGACACTCATTCGTTTGTGGATTGCAGAAGGATTTATTGAGGAAAGAGAACGGATGACGCAGGAGGAGGTTGCTCAAAGATACCTGAACGAGCTAATAAATAGAAATTTGGTGCAAATTGCAGAAATAGATGTAGAAGGAAGGATAAAAACTTGTAGGGTACATGACCTAATGCGTGAAAGTATCCTTTCGAAGTTAAAGGATGAAAACTTTGTTTCGTTTTTATCTGAGCAGTCAAAAGAATTGCATGAACGAGTTCGGCATCTGTCAGTCCAATACAATTGCAACAATGCACTGAACCAACTAAATCTCCCCAGCCTACGCTCTCTACTCATTTTTCAGTTAAGAACATCGTCTAGTACAGATGAGCAATTCTTCCCAACTAGCTCTAAGCTACTGAGGGTTTTAGATTTGGGAGGATCATGCCTTCATCAGTTCCCCCAACAAATACTAGTTTTTGTCCACTTGAAGTATCTAAGTTTGAGAAGGAGCAACGTGCGTGTTATTCCTAGGTCAATTGTGAAACTCCAAAATCTGGAGACTTTGGATCTTAAACACACATTCGTATCTGAGATGCCTGTGGAGATAACCAAGCTCAAAAAACTACAACATCTTTTGGTGTACAGTGATGCAGAAATTACAACTTCTGTACCCTTTGCCTTTAGAAAGGGATTTTCAGCTCCCAAGGGCATTGGAGCACTAACATCATTGCAGAACTTGTGCTGTGTAAAAGCTAGCGGTGGTCGGAGCAAGAATACAATACAAGAGTTAGGAGAGTTAAGTCGACTAAGGAGGCTGGGTGTAAGGGACCTAAAGAAAGATGATGCAAAGGAACTATGCCACTCCCTCGAGAAGATGACCAACCTTCAATCACTAAATGTGAATGCAAAAAGCGAGTTTGACATTATTGATTTGGATTTTCTATCTTCAGCTCCCCCGTTCCTTCGAGGTCTACATATCGAAGGATGTCTGAAGAAGCTGCCTCATTGGCTTCCTCTGTTGACTAGTCTGACTAAATTGCGTTTGGCATGGACCAAATTGAAATCTAGCCCGCTTATTGCTCTCCAGAATTTGCCCAATCTCGTAGAGCTTTATTTGAGTAACGCCTTTGATGGGAAAACATTGATTTTTGGAGATAAAGGGTTCCCAAAGCTCAAGAAGTTATTCTTTGCCAATCTGGATAATCTTAGATTTGCGTTGATGAATGGTCAAGCAATGCCTTGCCTTCAAAGTCTCATCATTGTTGGATGTAGGCACCTGGACTGGCAATCATTACTAGTTGTCATCCATGGCCTTGCGAACCTGAAGCATCTCCAATTCTATGAGATGCCAGAAGAATTTGCTCGTGTTCTATCTGTACAGTCGTAACAAAATGAGGAAGGGTATTCTGCAAGAGCACTATGAGGAGGTGATGGAACGTAACCCAGAAGTTTACTTCTTCTGGTGGAAAAAGAATCATAGGGAGCGACATGATCTCAGCCTTGATTCTTATAATGTCATCAAGGGTAGGGTAATGAGCCGCATTGAGGTTATTCCTATAGTTTCGTAGATCATAGTGATGTGTAGGCCCCTGCTAGTCCCCTTGGTCTATCATTCATCCTAGAGGACCATCGTCACAAGAAAGAAGATCCTCCAGACTATCATTATCAATATATTTATCTAGACCTTTCAATACTTTTATCATTCAATTTACTACCCTCAGATACTCCGGTGCTATCTTCTTCTTCTTCTCGTCGTTGTCATGGTCTTTTTAGTGATCATTACGTGTATTTCTTATTTTTTTACTTTTATTGTAATATCTTGACCAAGTCAAGAGTGGTGGAGCCCGAAGAAATAAAAAAGAAAAATTCAAGTTTTGAAAAGTCGAAGAGAGTAGGAAAAGGAGACGCTCACCTCATTTTAACCGAGAGCTCGCACGGCAAACAGGAAGAAGGGAAAGGAAAAGGAGAAAGAAAAAGAAAAAAAAAAAAAGAAGAAGAAGAGAGCTGATTTTGCGTATTTGTGCTAAGGACGCCTTGCCAAGCCAATTCAACCTCTTATTGCAATGTCCCGTAAGTGCTCACATTTCTCATTCTTCCAATCAAAGTAAATTTTGAAGTTACAGCGTAAATTCGGAATTATGTGAGAATCAAGCTGCAAAGTTCAATTTTTGAGTTATCGAGCTACGAAATTTCATGGAAATGGTAGTTTATGATGCTATAGAGCCGTAGGCTTTGACAAGATTTTTTTTGGCACAGCGGTTTGATCGGAGTGAAAATTTTAAGATTTCGTGTTCAAGTTTCGCATTGTGAACATATTGAATAATCGCTTCGGATGAGAGATTTGTTAATGCATAGGAGTTGCTTCATTAGTATTGAAGTTTAGTGTAGCCAATTGGTCGTTGGGGTAGCAATTTACTCGATTTGACATTGTTTCTTGCTTGTTTGATAGAATTGCGAGTTCGATGGTTCAGATAATGTTTATTGTTTGGTCATAGGCACTTCTAGGTGAGTAGTACTACATCTTCTTTGAATTTGTAAAATTCATGTTCCAAAAATGCTACACAATTATATATCATATGAATTATGAAATGGCATTATTATATATTATCATTAGCAAAACTATGAGAGAGAGTATTTTGCAAGAGTGCTATGAGGAGATGATGGAATGTAAAGTTTACTTCCTTTGGTGGAAGAGGATCATTGGGAGCGACATGATCTTAGCTCCTATTGCTAAAATGTCATCAAGCGTACAATGATGAGCAAGGTTCTTCCTAAAGTTTCATAGATCATAGTGATGCATGGGACCTGTGAGTCCTTTTTCAGTCATGGATCCCCTGGGGCCTATCAACATGAGGAAGAAGATCCTTTAATGTTTTTATGATTTCTTCCATGGTCAATATATTTTTATGTGGACCTTTCATTTCTTTTATCTTTGAATTTATTGTCCTCATGTCCCTCGGTGCTATCCTCTTCTTCTTGTTGTTATCTCATATAGTGGTCAATACATTAGTTTCTTATTTTCTGTATTTTTGGATGAACATTGATTTTGTTTTAGCCTAAATGGAAGCGAACATGTGAACATTTGTAGTTACAGGTAAGGCTGGAAGCACAAACAGATAATTGCTGGCCCTGTGAAGAGCCACATATGTGTAAATCTGTCATATACTCAATTGGTACTTTGTTCTCACATATGTTTGTTTAGCATTTATGTATTTCCGACACTAATGTAACAAAAATCCCAGTATCCTTATAAATCCTTCATAGGCACGAGCTTTGCGCATAGACTTTATGAACTTCCAAACTCAAAAGTTTTCGAACAAAAAAAAAAAAACTCAAAAGTTTTACACAATGTTTGAAACAAAGTATTGATTATATAAGCCGAAAGTAGCATTCTCATTTCTCGTGGCTATCTTAGTGCATGTGCAAAATGTTTGTGCTAGATATTAAAGACGCACCACATCATTCCATTCTCAGTTACACAAACTTCCAGCAATAGTAAGTCAACACTCATCAACTTCTTACACAGCTGATGTGCACTTGCTTGAGATGAGAACTTTGATTTTCCAACATTGTTAAAAAAAGAAAATGCATAACCTCGATCGTATCAATCCATATATTGGTTTTCAATTTGTTCGTGCTGTTATTTCTCTGCAAACCTATCGGGCAGTTTTCTATAAACTTGCGAAGCATGAAAACATCCGTGCCGCACAAAAAGGTCAACAAAAGTCGAACACAGATTTTGCGCCGAACAAAAGGCCCTTCTCTCTCTCGAGTGTTATGAGTAAACTGTTGGATTAGAATGTCTCAATGTTGCTGCTGTTTTCTGCTCTGTTTTTTCCTCTGTTTTACTCTGTTTTTTTATTAAAAAACAGCCAAGTTCAATTTAGTTATTTGTTTAGTGTTTTTGTTATTTTCTAGGAAGTTAATAGCACGTTTGTGTGCAGTTATGTGTTGCACGTACGTGAGCAGTTTTTGCTTTGTATTTAGTGGTTGTACTTGACAGTTTCTTTAGAAAACTGACGTACGCAAGTTTGTGCTCTGTTTTCTCTGTGCTTCTCTTCCTCATCTGAAAATATAGATTCTGGTTTTTTTTTTGTTTCTAGTTTACTGTTTTTTAATCAGTAACAACAGTGGTATCAGAGCGTGTATGATCTTGAGGGACTGTGAAGTGAAGCAAGTATCGAAGTGTAAAGAAGTTAAAAGGTGATGGAGACAGGGGTCGAGTGGTTTCTCTGCGATGGCTTCTCCAGTATTTACTGGGGAAAATTATCAGGCTTGGGCTGTCAAGATGACGGCATTCTTGGAGGGTCATGATTTATGGGAGGCTGTGGAGGATGATTATGAGGTTGCTTCACTTCCAGACAATCCAACCTTGAATCAGATAAAGTACCATAAAGAGAGAATCACAAGGAAGGCCAAGGCAAAGTCATGCCTATACGCTGCTGTTTCACCCACTATCTTCACAAGGATCATGAGATCTGATTCTACAAAGGCAATATGGGACTTCTTGAAGGATGAATACGAGGGAGATGAGAAGATAAGAGGCATGAAGGTGCTGAATCTCTTGAGGGAGTTTGAGAGACAGCAGATGAAGGATTCGAGTCGATGAAGGAGTACTCGATAGGTTGGTTGGGATAGCTGAAAAATCAGAGTTTTAGGGGCTGACTTGAAGGATGAAAGGCTTGTTCAGAAGATTCTGGTGTCTCTTCCAGAGAAGTTCGAAGCCACCATAACGTCTCTGGAAAATACAAGAGACTTACCTGATATAAAGCTTGCAGAATTGTTGAATGCTTTGCAGGCACGGAGCACGTAAGACCGATGAGAAAAGAAGAGTTTGTAGAGGGTGCGCTGCAAGCTAGAGTGAAATCAAATGATGGAGGCAAAGGGAAGAAATGGATTCAGTCCGAGAGAAAATGCCGGTGACTCCAAGTTTGTAGCAAAAGAAGGAAATTCTGGTGGGTCTAGCAAATGGAAGATGAACAAAAAGCCTTGTCAATACTGTGGTGGAACTAATCATCGCTTTTAGATGTTGGAGAAAGCCCGATGCTAGATGCGAAGATGTCACAAGTTGGGTCACATGGAAGCCATCTCGCAAAGAAAAAAATTACCAGCAAGCGAAAAAGCCCAGTAGCAATGAATGAAACCGAGGAAGAGCACTTGTTTGTAGCTTCCTTTTCTAAATCTTTTGTTGGGAATGATGCATGGCTGGTGGATAGTGACTGTACCAATCATATGACTGGCAATTCGAAGCTGTTTAGGATTCTAGACAAGTCAGTCAGGTCTAGAGTCAGAATTGGCAATGAACAGTATATCGAAGTGCAAGGGAAGGGTACAGTGGCTATTGAAGGAAATCAGGAGGTGAAGCTGATCAATGATGTTCTCTTTGTGCCAAATATTGACCATAACCTGTTGAGTGTTGGTCAATTAGTTGAGAAGGGATATAAAGTGAAGTTCGAAGGGAAGGAATGTCTTATTAATAATGCAGATAGCAAAGAAGTGCTAAGGATTCCTATGGAGGACAAGAGTTTCATGTTCAAGCCACAAGAGATGCAACAAATGGCTTTAAAGTGCAAAGAAGAAAATGCAAAGATATGGCATAAAAGACTTGGGCATGTTCACAGGAAGAGCATGTCGTTTATGCAGAGAAATAGCTTGCGATGACTTGCCAAGTTTGGAGGAGGAATTTCCACAAAGCAAAACTTGTCTTCTTGGCAAGCAAGCCAGATTTCCTTTCAAAGGAGGAGGCTGGAGAGCATGTGAGAAGCTGCAATTAGTCCACACAGATTTATGTGGACCGATGTCTGAGTCTTCTCTCAATGGTAGCAGGTATTTCATTACCTTCACTGATGATATGACTAGGATGAGTTGGATTTATTTTCTGCGAGCCAAGTCTGAAGTTGTTGATGTGTTTGTGAAGTTTAAAGCCTTAGTTGAGAATCAGAGTGGGAAGAAAATTAAAATGCTCAGGTCTGATAATGGTTCCGAGTATACTGCTCACAAGTTTAAGTTGAATTGTGAGCAAGCAGAATTGTGCGGCAGTTCACTGCTCCCTATTCACCTCAACAGAATGGGGTCATGAGAGGAAAAATAGAAGTATTATGGAGATGGCTAGATGTATGATGCAGGAGAAGATGTTGCCTAAGAAGTTCTCGGGCTGAGGCAGCTAATACCGCAGTGTTCTTGTTGAACAGTTGCCCACAAAGGCTTTAGAGAGGTCAACACCTTTTGAAGTCTGGTATGGTGTTAAACCTTCTGTGAAAAATTTGAAGGTTTTTGGGTGTTTGTGTTACACTCATGTTCCTCAGGTCAAGAGGGACAAGTTGGATAAAAGAGCTGAGCTTGGAATCTTCATCGGGTATAGTCTCTAATCAAAGGCTTACAAAATTTTTCACCCTATGACAGGGAAGGTGACTATAAGCAGAGATGTTGTTTTTCTAAAGGAAGATGAGTGGAATTGGATGGAAGGAAAGAGTGCAGAACAGCAACAGTTTGAAAAATAACCTGCAACAGATGTAGAGGTTGATGAAGTTATAGATGGATTGGAAGACAGTGTGGATGATTTACCGGTGAGAGGCACAAGGTCACTTGCTGAAATCTATGAAAGAAGCAATGTGGCAATGCTCGAACCATCTAACTTTGTGGAAGCTAAGGAGGATCAGAGGTGGATTGCAGCAATGCAGGAGGAGATTTCAATGATCCAGAAAAATCACACATGGGAGCTTGTTGACAGACCATCTGATAAGAATGTGATTGGGGTTAAGTGGGTGTTTAGAACAAAACTTAATCCTGATGGTTCTGTTAATAAATACAAAGCTAGACTGGTGGTGAAAGGCTATGCACAAATATGGGGAGTAGACTATTCTGAAACATTTGCTCTTGTTGCACGACTTGATACAATAAGGTTACCGTTAGCTATTGCAGCGAGAGAAGGGGTGGCCTATATTTCAGTTAGATGTCAAGTCTGCATTTCTGAATGGAGAGCTTGAGGAGGAGATTTTTGTTGAACAACCTGAAGGTTTTAGTATCAAAGGGCAAGAAGAGAGTGTATACAGGTTGAAGAAAGCTCTATATGGACTGAAGCAAGCTCCAAGAGCTTGGTATGGGAAGATAGATCGATATTTGCAGGATTTTGGCTTCGTAAAAAGCTTAAGTGAGTTCACTTTTTATGTCAAGAAAGTGAATCACAGTGTTGTAATTCTGTCACTTTATGTAGATGATCTATTAGTAACGGGGAATGATATGGAATTGATAGAGAAGGTGAAGCAAGATCTATTTGCAGTTTTTGAGATGTCAGACTTGGGAAAGATGGCATATTTTTTGGGTTTGGAAGTCAAACAGGCTTCATATGAGATCTTCATCTATCAGAAAAATACATGAAGGAAATTCTAAAGAAGTTTCAGATGGAAGATTGTCGAAGTGTAAGCACTCCTATGGCTGCTAAAGAAAAGCTGCAAAATAATGATGGAACAGATGCAGTAGATGCTTCTATGTATAGAAGTCTGATTGGGTGTCTCATGTATCTTACAGCAACCAGACCAGATATTTTATTTGCTGTGAGTATTTTATCAAGGTTTATGAGTAGTCCTAGTCGGTTACATTTGATTGTAGCAAAAGGGTATTGAGATATCTCAAAGGAACATTGTTCTTTGGTGTGAAGTTTAAGAAATGTCAGAAATTTAATTTGCAAGGATTTTCTGATAGTGACTAGGCTGGTTCAGTGGATGACATGAAAAGTACGTCTGGATATTGTTTCAGTTTTGGTTATGCTTGTTTCTCCTGGTGTTCTAAAAAGCAAAAGATTGTAGCTTAGCCTACTGCAGAGGCTGAGTTTATAGCAGCTACTGCAGCTGCAAATCAAGCTTTGTGGCTGAAGAAGATAATGAAGGATCTGTGGTTGAATTCTAGTGATTGCATTGAAGTTAATGTGGATAATCAGGCGGTGTTAGCAATATCTCGAATCCAGTTTTCCATGGCAAAACCAAGCATTTCAAAGTCAAATTTTTCTTTTCGCGTGAGGTGCAACAAAGTGGCGAAGTTAAGTTGGTCTATTGCAGATCTGAAGATCAGCTTGCAGACATGTTCACAAAACCACTTCAAGCTGGAAGATTTGAAGTATTAAGAAAGAAAATTGGAGTATGCAGCAGCAACTGATCCAAGGAGGAGTTTGTTGGATTAGAATGTCTCAATGTTGCTGCTGTTTTCTGCTCTGTTTTTTCCTCTGTTTTTACTCTGTTTTACTCTGTTTTTTTATTAAAAACAGCCAAGTTCAATTTAGTTATTTGTTTAGTGTTTTTGTTATTCTAGGAAGTTAATAGCACGTTTGTGTGCAGTTATGTGTTGCACGTACGTGAGCAGTTTTTGCTTTGTATTTAGTGGTTGTACTTGACAGTTTCTTTAGAAAACTGACGTACGCAAGTTTGTGCTCTGTTTTCTCTGTGCTTCTCTTCCTCATCTGAAAATATAGATTCTGGTTTTTTTTTTTTTTTGTTTCTGATTTACTGTTTTTTAATCAGTAACAACATAAACAAAGTCCAATTTCAGCAGTTAACCTTCTCTCCCTTGCAGTCTCTTCAGGTTCTCTCACCTTTCACTGTATCCTTTGAAGTCCACAATCCAAAACAGAACTTAGTAATAGAAAACTAAACAATCGCCGAAAACTTCAAGAACCCAGATCGGAAAACACTGTGAACAGATCAAATTAGTATATCAAAGTGCTAAATGAACAAATCCACTCCTCTCTCGTTCTAGACTATGCGACAGCAAAAGAACAAAAAAGGTTGGAAGTTCGGCGCGAAATTAGAAGTATGAAAAAGAGTCTCGAAACCGAACCTCGAATTGGGGCAGGCCAAGCCCGGCCCTCGATGCGCTTGATCCCGTACACGAGCGGAGAAGCCCATGGCTGGTGCAATTCCCCTGGTTCCGACTCTCCATCGCTGTTCCTTCTTCAGCTTTCGACAAACAAAGATCTGGGTTTTCTCGGGGCTGCGTGATTTTCTCAAGAATCCGAAGGAAAGATTTCTGGGCGCCGGGAAAGAAGCCGGACAAAATTCCAGCGACGAGCTGCTAATTTCTACGTTCGGTGTTTTCGGTTTTCTTTCTCCTTCTCTCGATTGGCGAAACTCTGTCTGCTTTCCATTTGCTAAAATATGTATAAAAAAAATTTAAAAAAATTCCGACGTTAAAGAAGCTAGAGATACCGAATAGATGGTAAAATAGCCTAGGCATCCATTTTAATATTGTTTCTCAAATGTAGTCATGAGAAACTGATAGTGTTTTTTTTTTTTTTTGTCGATCTTATTCTATTCTTATTCTAA
This sequence comes from Eucalyptus sideroxylon, assembly GCA_014182405.2. Classification (NCBI taxonomy): domain Eukaryota; kingdom Viridiplantae; phylum Streptophyta; class Magnoliopsida; order Myrtales; family Myrtaceae; genus Eucalyptus; species Eucalyptus sideroxylon. Next base: position 5,780,410 of record CM024555.2, on the reverse strand, counting down.
CACTCGACTTTCGCTTCTACCTCGTTGCAAGGCATCGGGCGTGGGACTCCTAAAACAAACGTATCCCCACCCCCAACCCTTCCTGAGAAGGTGGGGATTCGAACCGCCCACCTCCCATTTTTTAAATTGGAAGGGTGGCCATTGGGGTAAACTCCACCGATTGATAGATTGATAGTGTGGTAACATGAAAATATCATCTGAAAAGCAAGGAGGCAACCTGGTAAATTTAACGTCCCTACAGAAATGTTAAATACCTTCTTGCGAAATGGATGATTTCGAGCTTGGCAAACATAGTATAAGCTAATTATTCAGATTCAATTTCACCTAAATTGTCCGAAAGTTCCCATCTTGAAGCTCCTTGATAGCCCAACGAGATTTGGGCTGGACGAGGAAAGCCTGCCACGATGTTTGGTCTGGTAACATAGGTTTTGCTTCCCAGTGGTTTGGAGCCAATCTAGATACGAGCTTGAATTTCCAACTATTCCTCAACTTCAGAAAGCCCTTGCAACATAGATTTGGTCGTGCCATGACTTGAGATAATGTCGGGTGTTGCTCATATTAGCACCGTGGTGAATTGATGCCAACAGACTAACCCAAATCAGTAGTAACTATGGCTCCGTTGCAAGCATAGAACTTCTGTAATAACTCAGCTATATAGATCAATATGATGAGTGGATATGATCATGTTGATGAATGCTTATGATCATATTGGTTATTGAGTCTATTTAAGAACATTTTCGTTATATGATAATGAAAACAAATCTAGAGTGAGCCTACTGTTGAGGTTGGACTACCAAACTATCTTGTCTTAGCAAAATCAGCTGACAATTTGTTTGGTAAAGAAGATAAAAATGCAGCTCCGATTTTCTATGAAGTTTTAAAAATGGATTTACTAAAAAGCTACCTTTCAAGGATTTTTTTACAGTCGTTGGTTCGCTATCCTCTACGCAGGATGATTAGAACTTGTACTTTATCCATTCATCATCTTTGGTTCGCCATCCTCTGCGCTTCTAGGGACCGTGATTACGTTGACTTTGGGGAACCTAGGCACAGCCAAGGAAGTTTAAGGGTTCAGGGGTTGCTCATTATGCCACTTCAGCAATTTGACGGAATAGTCGACGGCCATTAAGGGAAAGACTTGATTCAACAATTTATGTAAGTTAGACTACTTAATCACACAAAAATCATTGAGAAAATGTCAAAACTTTTTTTTTTCCTGAAAAGCAGAGACACAATTTTTCCAGGGATACTTAATCACATAAGTTGTTTTCTGTAGTTGCAAGAAGGCAACGACGTTAACAGAGAAATATTCCACACTGCATTTCGGCGAAAGTCGTCGACAAGGCGTTTGTCTTGCCCACTTCAACTCAAATCCCGCGTTTTCTGCTGACTGGACTGTGAGTTGACCAATCTCGCAAGAGTAGAAAATTGCCAATTCCCAATTGTCGGCCGGGTGAAAGCAACACTGCAATATAAAATTCTGCCACTAGGGTCCAATTAAATGCGGCTCACTTGAATTGGCAGCTGTCGCAATCATAGTGTGCCATTGGAGTTGAGAAGTCATTGGAAGACTGCCGAATAGACGAGCTCAAAGCCCATTTACATGTTCATTCAAAGGATTCTTTCTTTTGGTCGTAGACAGTACTAGCAAACTACTATAACTAATTTCCTTCTTGTCTGAGTTTTGATCTCATGAGATCAATGAGCAAGAGAAAAATGGCAGAATCCACAGCGTCCCTTTTGGTTGAGAAACTTGCTATGTTTGTTGAGAAAGAGATGAATTTATGGAAAGGGATACAGGGAGAAATTGAGCTCATCAGAGATGGATTTGAGCGCATGAAAGCCTTCTTGGAACGTGCCGAGTCATTGAAAGACGTTGACCCTGAATTGAAGGAATCAGTGAAACAAGTCAGTGATGTTGCATATGATGTAGAGGATATTCTTGATGAATTCACTCTCCCCTTGGCAAGAGATTATGGAGATTAAGCTATCCATAGACAACTAGAAAGAGTCGAGGCAAGAGTCATCAGCATTGGCAAAGGGCATTGATGATACCATTTTTAGTCATATTGCACGGAGCAAAGTGCTAGCACATCCACTAGGGGCACCTCATGGCATGATCTCAAGGAGGACGCTTTTATAGTCAAGGAAGGTGAACTAGTGGGGATTGATGAGGCGAGTGAAGAGATTATTAAGTGGCTTGTTAAGGGAGCACCTAGACTTCAAGTTGTATCAATCTTAGGGATGGATGGTATAGGGAAGACCACTCTAGCAAGACGAGTCTACAACAATTAGCAGGTAAAAGCCTACTTCCAAAGCCATCAATGTCTCCCACACTTATAAAATTGAGGATATTTGAGGGACATGATTATATAAGGGAAAATGTCACAAATGGTCCCTATACTTTTGTCTAATGTGTAATTTCATCCCTGAACTTTCGATCGGTTCAATTTGATCCCCGAACTATTGATAAATGTCCAATCTAGTCCATGAACTTTTGATCGGCTCAATTTGGTCATTGAACTATTTATAAATGTCCAATCTAGTCCTTCGTTACTATTTTTCCTTTTTTAAAATTTTTTTAACTTTTTAAAAAAAAATTAATATTTTTTAAATTTTTTTGCTTTTCCTCTCTTCCCTCCGCCGGCTCCAACGGAGGGAAGTCGGCGTCCGGCGAGGGCCGTCCTCATTAAACGCAAGCAAGGGCGGCCCTCGCTCGACGCTAGGGTGCTCCCTCGCCGGCGTTGAGCGAGGGGCTCCTCGCCGGCGTCGGGCGAGGGGCTCCCTCGCAGATCCGGCAAGGGAGCACCCCGGCGAGGGAGCCCCTCGCCCGACGCCGGGTGCTCCCTCGCCGGCGTTAGGCGGGGGGCTCCCTCGCGATCCGGCGAGGGAGCCCCTCACCCGACGCCGGCGAGGGGCCCTCGCAGATCCGGCAAAGGGCTCCCCTCGCCCGACGCCGGGTGCTCCCTCGCCTAACGCCGGCGAGGGGATCCCCTTGCCGATCTGCGAGGGAGCCCTTCGCCGGCGTTGGGCGAGGGACTCCTGCCCGGGGTGCTCCCTCGCCCGGATCTGCGAGGGAGCCCCTCGCCCGACGCTGGTGAGGGAGCACCCTGACGTCGGGCGAGGGCGACCCTCGCCGGACGCCGGCTTCCCTTCGCCGGCTCCGGCGGAGGGAAGAGAGGAAAAGCAAAAAAAATTTAAAAAAAAAAAAAAAACAAAACAGAATGACTGGATCGGACATTTATGAATAGTTCAAGGACCAAATTGAGCCGATCAAAAGTTCAGGGACTAGATTGGACATTTATCAATAGTTTAGGGACCAAATTGAGCCGATCGAAAGTTCAGGGACGAAATTGCACATTAGGCAAAAGTATAGGGACCATTTGTGACATTTTCCCATTGTATAACTTCATAAAATTGAGGATATTCGAGGGACATGATTGTATAACTTCATGGTGAACTTTAGCAATCAATCCCTCAAGGAATAGAAAACATGAGAAGCACGAGTTTCAAGCAAATAGTGAAAAAGGCTTTGCAGCAAAAGAGGTACTTCATTGTTCTAGATGATGAATGGGACAAGGAAGCATTAGAACGTATAAAAAATGCGATGCTCAATGGCAGTTTCTCTAGCTGAATATTAATCACTATTAGCACGGCTAATGTTGCCACTGTGTCATTCAACCTAAGGATAAGTATGGTCCAAGTTAAGCCGATCCAACACCTAAACCAATAACCAACTCGCACACCGTCGATCCTCAATTTTTCAGACTAATGACTGACCCTATTGAGCTTGGAACCGAGGACCAAACCGATCTTACGGGTCCGATTCAATTTCAATATCAATCCAGGACCAACCAATACATTTTTTGTTTCATTTTTTTGTGTTCCTTGAAAACACAAACCTATTATTTAAAATCACATATCATTCAACAATACGGCATTGATCAATCAAACTATAGACACCAATGCATATCCAACATAAATTTTAGATAACATAATAATATAATTTCACAAAGCCCAACTAGCACCGTTTCATAAATTTCTATTTGAAAGGAAAGAAATAGTAAGGTGAAAAACATAAACGGCCAAAAGCAGCATGAGTTTAAGCCATGCACCTTCATCCAATGCTCAGTGTGACAATTATATAGTTAAGAGAGAATTTTAAAGAAAAACTATAAAAGAAAACTTTATCGGAGTGGAGCAAGAAAGTTTGAGGAATATAATTATCTTCACATTGCTTTTCTTTTTTTTTTCTTTTTTTTTTTAGTCAGAGAAGTGAATCTCTACCCAGTATCCTCTGAATCACTAGAAGAAATCTACCATTACTAAAGAAGTATCGCTTCTCAAATATAGAATTCTACGCCAGATCCAAAGATTTGTGGAAATCATACTTAAAACAAAAATAAGCATCCAAGTTCCAGCATTAATGAATGACACCACTGATTGAAGTAGCCATTGAGAAGGGTTCTTTTAGGCTGAAATGGTGCTAATTGACCTTTTACAGCCTATAATTTTCAAAGTAATAGGTCAAGCCAAGCGAGGAGTGAGCAACGAGCGATGTGCGAGAGTAGTGCGAGTGGCGTGCAAGAGTGGGGCCGAGTGGTGAGCGAACGACGTGCAGGATTGGGGCAATTCACGAGCGACAAGCGGGAGCGAGGTGAGTGTCGAGTGTTGCTCATGAAGAGGGTTTTTAAATTTCTAGTTAGGGCTTTATTCTTTCAGATTTACTTAGAAAAGATAAAAGAGAAAGAAGACAACACAACAAAATGCTGAATGAGGAGAACTCGTTAACACCATTAACGTTAAGTTAGAGTTATAGATTTTAGAATAGATAAGAGAATATTATTATAAGGTATTAAATATATAATGTGTATATATCTACAGGGTTGATCTAGGTTGCACCGACCCTACCTAGACCAATCCTAAACTCTCATAATCGAGAACCAACATGCATAATGAAGGGTTCAACGGTCCCGGGACCAAGGACCGACCCAATCTCCTTAGGAATCGAACTACCACCTATAGGATTGAAAAGATTCAAGGTTAGTCCAGGGTCAACCCTAGATCAATGTTCACACATAATTCAACCAATCAAAAGTTTATAAACTTAAGCCCCTGTCTCCAAAAGAATCATGGTCCTTATTCTACAAAAAGGCCTTCTATGGCAATCCTGTCCTCCTCACCTAGAACACCTTTCTCGACAGATTTTGAAAAAATGCAAGAGTTTGATGCTTGCCATAGTGGCAATTGGTGGTCTTCTCTTTGCAAAATATGCCCAAGAATGGGACATAATTTCTAGTAGCCTTGTTACAAAACTAGATAGCAATGACAAGATGCAAAATATTAGGAAAATCCTCAACTTGAGCTACAATGGTTTGCATTATAGCTTGAAAAGTTGCTTTTTGTACTTTGGAGTATTTCTAGAGGATCATGTGATTGAGTGTGTGAGACTCATCCATATGTGGATTGCAGAAGAACTTGTTGAGGAAAGAGAAGGGACAACAAAGGAGAAAGTTGCTAAAAGATACCTGAAGGAGCTTATAAATAGAAGTTTGGTGCAAATTGCAGAAACAATTTCATTCAAAATGCTAAGATGCTACAGGGTACATGACCTAATGTGTGAAAGCATCCTTTATTGGCTAAGGGGGTGAAAACTTTGTTTCTTTCGCATTTCAGCAAAATAAAGAACTGCATGAAAAAGTTCAACGTCTATCAATCCAACACACTTGCAACATCCCATCAAAATAGCTAAATCTCCCCTGCCTACACTCTCTGCATTTTTTTATTTTGGAAAATTGTCTCCTCAGATGAACAATTCTTCCCAATCGGCTCTAAGATGTTGAGGGTGTTAGATTTGAGTTGTTCATCCCTTCACAAGTTCTCCCCACAGATACTAACTCTATTCCACTTAAATTATTCTAGTTTGAGAGGGACCAACATGTGCATCATTCCTAGGTCAATTAGGAAACTCCAAAATTTGGAGACTCTAGATCTTTAACACACATTGGTTTCTGAGCTGCTTATGGAGATAACCAAGCTCAAGAAATTGCAGTACTTGTTGATGTACAGTTGTACTAGAATGATAACCTTGGGTTTTTTTAAGGGATTTTTAGCTCCCCTGGGCATTAGAGTGCTAGTATCATTGCAGAAATTGACCTATAAAAAGCTAGAGGTGGTCAGAGTAAGATTACAATGCAAGAGTTAGGAGAGTTAATTGAACTAACGAGAATGGATCTTAAGACATATTATGCAAAAGAACTATGCCACACCCTTGAGAAGATGACCAACCTTCGAATACTAAGGGTGTGTTTAGGAGTAGCATTTGGAAGGGACTTTAGACACCCAAAGTCTCTTGCGCCAAACATTGTATTTATTGCAATTAAGCGAGCGATCGGCCAATAATATATACAGAAGAAGAAAATAAATCGGATACCAAATTTACGTGGTTCAGTCGTAAAGACCTACGTCCACGGGGAAAGAGTAGCGAATTTCACTATAGATCAAGCGATACAAAGAGATTACACACTCAAGTCACTCAAACACTCTCTCAGTGTTTCCCAAGCTCCAATTACATCCAATACACCAATCTATCTTGGATGTAAATCATGAATAAGCTTCGCAGCACGAACAACACGAAGACTCAAAGCCTAGCACCCAGCACCTATGAATGTCTCTCACAACCAAAACACTCACAGCAATTAGAGTAAAAACGGCGCTTCAATGTGTGGCTTTCCTCCCTCTCAACAGCATGTAGCTTCTTGTGAATCCTTCGGCGGCTACCTTTTACATAGGGTTTCAAGCGGCCACTAACCAAATAAAAAAAGACCTGCAAAAGAATTCTTTATTCCACCGCCAGAGAATTGTGTGCATGAAGAAACCGAATAATCCAAGATTTGATCAACAAAAGAGAAAGATTTGACTTTCGCTTTTAATTCTACAAAGCCAAGTGGGACACTTCTTTTTTGTAACTTCCTTTTCTTCAATTCAGATTCCGCAGCCATCGCAGTAAAACACTTTCCACCCTTTTTATTTTATTTTATATTTCAAAATTCAGTAATTCGCTTTAGGCTTAAACTCGAGACATATTTTAACAATTTCCACCTTGGCTCGATGTTTTAGCCAAATTGCATTCGTTTCACAAAAATTCAAACTCTGCCGCTACTTTCCCATAGCCGTCAATGGGCTCAACCGCCATAGATATTATCCAAGTCCAAGCCTCGCTTGAACTTCGCCATAACCAAGGATCTCATCAGAATACCAATTCCGCATGCACCTTTAACTGATTCGCAAGGATTTTTTTGACACAACCTTCTCAACCGCAGATAAAGTAAAACCATTGTTGCATTCATATTTATCAGGAGATCGAACACGTACCTTGTTAATTTCAACAGTAACAGCAACCATTGGCTCTATAAGCTCCACCTCGCTATGAGCACCATATGTGTCGATTACTTTGCTAGTGCTCGTACTTGCTATCTCAGGAGTTTCTAGTCGCAACTCCACCTCAAGCTGAACACTATTCAAATTCATATTAGCATTGCTACAAACACTCCTAGCCAGAAGTATCAGAGATTTGTCAAGGGTAACTTCTTTGCTATCAACATGTGAATTTACATATTGGCACCACAACTAATTGCCCCGCTCACCTTGTGCATAGCCATAGAATATGCACTTTGCCTTCCCATCGAGCTTACCATCACTCACTCAAAAATAACATGGGCAACCAAACATTCTAATAATAGAATAACCAGCAACGTTACCTGATCACATTTCTTCAGGAGTCCGCCATTCAATAGTAGATGATGGGGATCTATTCAACAGGTAGCTCATCGTACTAAGCATATCAGCTAGGATTCTCCTAGCAATACCAGCACTAGAAATAATTTTTCGGCTCATCTCTAGTAATGTTATTCTCGTCAATTCTGCAAATTGTTGTGATTTACTGGCACTAGTGCGGTGTTTCACTATGGCCTCTTTCATGCAGAATTTATTTGCTAACTCCAAGTAGAACTCCATGCTATTATCAGTCCACACATGCTTGATCGACTTACCAGTCTCCATCTCGATTAAAGCTCTTGACTGCGAGATCTTGACACCAGCATCAAACTTGTGCATCGGCACAAAACTCCAAGTCTTCTTCGAGCAGTCCATAGACTCTCGAACATATGCATCCAACGTCTCCGAGGTGAAACTTGTAATTGTCTCACCTTGAAGTTTATACAGGCCATCATGCTTGATTCCTTTCATTATCACCAGGGCACCTCAAACAACCTTCAAAACTCCACATTTTGAAGAATACCCGCAACCAACTGAATCTAGGGCACTCAAGGAAATTAAATTCTTTTTCAATTCTGGAACATGCCTCACTCCAGTCAATGTCCTCACAATACCATCATGCATTCTAATTTTAACATCACCAACACCCACAACATCGCATTCAGTGTTGTTCCCTAACTGGACTTTATCACTACCCGTGCACTGATAATTGATAAACCAGTTTCTATTTGGTGTAACATGAAAAAAAACAACCATAATCCATAATCCATCCATCAAGCGATGAATCATTAGTGACAAACAAGACATAATCGGCATTATTTGCTACAACTGCAACATTATCTGCAGAATCAACCATAATTCTCTTACCCTTATCATTCTTCAACTTAAGACAATCCCTTCTAAGATGCCACATCTTGTCATAGCTCTAACAGACAACATTACCAGTCCTAGATTGACTGCGTCTGTTCATATTAATATTACTCTTACCCACACGTATTATAGATCTTCCTCTATTTTCACCTACTAAAGTAGCAGATACAAGTTCGCCAGATTCTCTTCTACGAATGTCCTCGCTCAGAATTAAATCTTGAACCCCATCAAATGTCAAACTTGTTGACCCAGAGGAATTACTAACGGCAGTAACAATAGTATTTCAACTATCAGGCAATAAGGATAACAGAATCAAAGCACGTACCTCATCTTCAAAGGCAATCTCAACTGAACTCAATTGACTAACAATCACATTAAATTCATTGATATGATTTGCAACTGATGCACCTTCTCTCATCTTCAAATTAAACAAACGTCGCATCAAATAGACCTTGTTGATCGTAGAGGGTTTCTCATACATATCCAATAAGGCTTGCACCAAATTAGCAGTGGTCTTCTCCTTCAGGATGTTAAACGCGACTTACAAGCCAACGTTAGCCGAATAACACCCATAGTTCGTCTATCCAGCAAATCCCAATCAGCTTGCTTCATCGTCTTTGGTTTCTCCCCAAATAAAGGCACGTGCAAATTCATCTCGTAAAGATAATACTCAATCTGCATCTTCCAGAATCTAAAATCATTCCCATCAAATCTGTTAATTCTCACTTTTACTTCTTCTGTCACCATTGATTCGCTTTAACTTATCCAAACCTGGCTCTAATACCACTTATTGCGATTGAGCCTGCAATCAACCAATAGACAGAAGAAAAAAATAAATCGGACATCAGATTTACATGATTCAATCATAAAGACCTACGTCCACGGGGAGAGCAGCAGCGAATCCTACTATAAATCAAGAGATATAAGGTGATTACACACTCAAGTCACTCAAACACTCTATCGGTGTTTCCCAAGCCCTAATTACACCTAATACACAAATCTATCTTGGATATAAATCAGGAATAAGCTTCGCAGCACGAACAACATGAAGACCCAAAGCCAAACACCCAGCACCTATGAATGTCTCTCAGGAACAGAACACTCTCAGCACTTAGAGTAAAAACGGCACTTCAATGTGTGGCTTTCCTCCCTCTCTCGCGGCATGCAGCTTCTCATGAATCCTTTGGCGGCTACTTTTTACGTAGGGTTTCAAGCGGCCACTAATCGAATAAAAAAAGACCTGCAAAAGAATTCTTTATTCCACTGCCCGAGAATTGCGTGCATGAAGAAACCGAATAATCCAAGATTCGGTCAACAAAAGAGAAAGATTTGACTTTCCCTTTTAATTCTACAAAGCCGAGTGGGACACTTCTTCTTTGTAACTTCTTTTTCTTCAATTTGGATTCTACAGCCATCGCAGCAAAACACTTTCCTCCCTTTTTATTTTATTTTATATTTCAAAATTTAGTAATTCGCTTCGAGCTTAAACTCGAGACATATTTTAACAATATTTGACAAAAATTTTGCAAATCCCATTGGAGAAAAGTGGGCATTTAGGGTGCATTTGAGAATAGCATTTGCAAGGGACTTTGGATAGGGCCAAATATTGGGTGTTTGGCAAAAATTTTGCAAACTCCATTGGAGAAAAGTGGGCATTTAGAAGGTTGAAAGTCCAGGGCAGGTCCAAAGCTGCCTTGGGCTTTCAGCTTTCTTGGCATTGCCCATACCAGTATTATACACTCCTTTTTTTTTCCTTAAAATTGTCCTCGCGAACTTTTTGTTTTTCCATTTTTGCCCTTGTTATGTGACACTATTCATCTTCTTCATTGAAGGTGGTCGCCAATGGCTAGAGGGACGCCGGCGTGGTCACAACGACCCAGGTGACCATCACCGAAGAGTCAGGCGACCTCCACGAGTCAAATCCTCACGTGTGCATGGTGAGGGTCCGCCGATCTAGGTCAAGCAACTCAAATCTGAGTCACCACGACCCAAATCCTCACCAATTTGGGTCGCATGACCCTCGACAATTCGTGGCAACCCACGACCTCACAACAACTAAATCTAGGTTCGTCACGACTCATATCAGCTCAACAGCAATAAAGAATCGGTGACACGGAGGACGAGGGAGCAGAGGGTGTCCTTATGGTTGGCAGTGATGACGACAAGGGAGGGAATAGTGACATAGGGGCAGAGGGACACATTGAGGGCGGCAACATTAGGGCAACGAGCGAGGGCAGTGGCGAGGTGCTCGGTGCGGAGGGAGCCAAGGAACTTGCGATGGCAGGACTTGTCGGTGTGGAAGGAGTAATAGATGACGAAGGACTTGCGGTCAAGCAAGTCCCAATCTAGGAAGTCGAGGATCAAGAGGACGATCTCCTCGGACAGGAGGTTGAAGAGGGTGGAGCCCTCCAACGTTGGGACCACTGAGCTTCTACTTCTTTATGGTCCTAGAGAAGAGAGATTGAGATGGTGAAGAAGAAGATGGAGGAGAAGACAACCATATGGGATTAGAACTCGATATACTAATTACTTATGAGGAGATACGTGGTACAGATCAAGCACCCACAACAAAGTAGATCTAACACATAAATTAGTTTAAATGCTTCTTCAAACTGGACAACCCAACAAGTTACATGGACTAGGCATAGATGACTAGGACTTATTCTTTATAACTTCCTCATTTGAGATTCGCTTCCAGGAACCGAGATTACGTTGATTGGGTATGATAACCTATTAAACTCATCATTTTGATTTAATTTGTCGACTTTTCAAACTCATAAATTCAATAAGCCAATAGCTATAGTCAAATTGAAACCAAAAACTGACTTGTCAACGCATTTCATTTCGATTATTGGTTATCATTTTTTTACTACACTTTGAACGTGGCTTTATTTGCAATATGAATATGATAAGGGAAAATTCCAAATAAGAACCCAAAGTGAATCTATTTTCTCAAATAATGACCCAAAGTAAACGTTATGTCAAATAAGGACCCGAAGTAGACTCATTATTTCAAATAAGGACCCAAAGTGAATTTTGTGTTAAATAAGGACCCGAAGTGATCAAGTTAATCTCTATTGAGGACCTTAGCTTGCTTGCAGACATTTTTCAGCGATTAAAATAGGGGCAATTTTGTCGGAAATTTTTATTGGAAAGAAAGGGAAATTTCTAAATTAATTAAGTTTAGGTTATTAATTTAGATGTTTACGTTTTCTTCTTTCTTCTCCCCCGCTGCTCCTTAACCAAATCATTGCGCAGTCATCGTTGCGACTCAATTCTCATCACTCTTCGCCTTGCTCGACCGGCGGAAAATTTGGGTCTCTGCAAACAAAGAAAGAAGCATCTGATTTTCTTCTTGTTTTTGAATTCATGCCTCAACCAGTGGAGAATTTGGAATGAGGAGATCGCAGAAAACCTAGGGTTTTTTTGTTTCTGTTTTTGGATTTGTTAATTTTCTTTATATTTATTTTGGATAAAATTGCCCAAACTCTGGTCGTCAGAAATGTCGAATATTTAGCTGACCAATAAGCTCAGGTCCTTATTTGGAATTGATTCAACCACTTTTGGTCCTTATTTGAAATAATTGGTCCACTTTAGGTCTTTATCTGACACAAAATTCATTTCGGGTCCTTATTTGAGAAAATTGATCAACTTTGGGTCTTTATTTTGATTTTTTACAATATGAGAATTTTCACTCAATTAGTCCTACATATACAAGCAAAGTTGCTATATATATGAAATAGTCAACTCGAAAGTGGCCAATTTTCACTTCAATAAGAAAACTCTATCTAATACGAATTTATTCCTATCAAACTAAATATCCAAAAAAAAAAAACCTAACTATCAAAATGGCAAGGCCTGACTATTTTAACCTTTCAAGGAAAAAAGTTATTGCTTGACATTTTATGTAAAATGTTAAGATTTAATTGGATGGTAGAAAGATGTCAAAATATTATATACGAAATTAATATTATATGTTACACTTCTTTATAATAGGAAATCTTGTCTGCTTAAATAAAATTTATTGTGTAAGCGCTATGAAAAGGCCTGAAAGCAAGTCTACCTTTTCCTGCTTAAGTAAAAAAGGAGAGTCCATTGGCCATCTGCCTTTCGCAATTCCGCTTTCCTCTCTCACCTCAGCTTGTTGAAATGATGTCTCTCTTAGGTCTTGTGCGAGTATTTCCCCCCGACAAATACTAGTTATGTTCCACTTGAAACATCTAAGTTTGAGAAGGACTAAAGTGCATATCATTCCTAGATCAATTGGGAAATTCCAAATTGTGGAGACTCTGGATCTTAAACACACGTTGGTCATTGAGCTACCTATGGAGATAACCAAGCTCATAAAACTATAGCATCTATTGGTATACAATTATGCACAAATGACAATTTCTACACCATTTCCATTTGTTAGGGGATTTACAGCTCCCTAGGGCATTGGAGCGCTTGCATCACTACAAAAATTATCCTGTGTAAAAGCTAGAGGTGGTCAGAGCAAGAACACAATGCAAGAGCTGGGAGCATTATGTCAACTAACGAGGCTGGGGTAACCGACTTGTGATACAAAGGAACTATGCCACTCTGTTGAGAAGATGACCGTCCTTCAATCAGTACATGTTACTGTAGAAAGTGAGTCTAAATTTATTAATTTGGATTTTCTATCTTCACCTCCCCCACTCCTCTGGGGTCTATATGTCGGAGGATGTCTAAAGAAACTACCTTGTTGACTTCCTCTGCTAAGCAATCTAGCCAGAGTGCATTTAAAATATAGCAGACTAAAATTAAGCCCCCTATGCTCTCCAGAATTTGCCAAAAGAATTATCTACAAAAAAATATGAGAATATCCTCTAGTGTGGAGGGAATTGCATGCATAGAAATTTGAAAAAGAATTGATTTGATTCAAGTCATAATTTATATGGACCAACAAGGGGTAGTACATGAATATTCACCTATTGTCCATCGACTACGCCTTTTGGCCTGATCTTAGGCCCTGACTCACCCTCCGTGGATGAATCTTGTTGACACCTAAATTTTTGCCTAATCATTTAGTAATTAGTTACATGAAAAAAATAAAAAATAATAATAATAATTGTAAAATTACATTTCATGTAGTCATATTTGCATCGGCACCAAAACACAACAAGAAGCAAGGGCTCACGGTCGATAACGTGCAAAAAAAAAAAGGGGTTTCTCTTTTGCCGGTTTGAAAACACACAAAAAAAAAAAAAAAAAGACAGAAAGAAGAAAGAATTTCCTGCACGTCTATTGTCTCTCTCATTAATGCATGCACATGCATGCACAAATTCAACGGACGTGAAAACTCTAGAGAAGCCGCAAGCGTGAAGAAAGCATAGAAAAAATTCTCCACTGCACACGCGAGAATTCTGGAGAAAGTCTGCAAGAAGATGGGCTCACAATTTTATAATATTGAGTTGTTGCAAGGAATTCTCTCCTTCCCGAAGAGCAAATCGGCTAGAGAAGAAAGAAGTTTCTCCACGTCCATTGTCTCTCGCTCATTAATGCATGCACACAATTCGGCGGATGTAAGGAGCCTCAAAGAAGCAAAATGAACTCATAAAATATTATAAAATATGTGGATTGTCAGATGGTGGCCACCATATTTGAAAAAAAAGAGCCGAACGTGAACAGCAAGGAAAAGTTACGGCTGCCTTTTTGTTCACTTGTTCACACTAAAGTCTGCGGTTGCCTATAAATAAGCAAGGATCCTTGGCTTTAGAGAGGGGGAGAAACGAAAGAAAAAAAAATCATCGTGAGGGGGCTTCTCCTTCGTTCAAAAAGAAGAGAGATAGAGAGTCTGTCGAGAGAAAAAAAGTGAAGTCAGAGAGGGGACGTGCGGCAGAACAAAAAAGAAAAGGAACCCCTGCTGCCCGAGCTTCTGCACCGCGCCTCCATCGCCCGCGAGCTCACGCCTTCGCCAGCCGAGAAAATATTGGCTACGTCTTATGCTCCAGCGTGTCAAACAAGAAGGCGCTCAAAAGACGACACGTGTCCTTGTGTCGGCGCCATTTTGAAAAAATTTCGGACGAGAGACGAGGGTTTTTCTTTCTTCGCGCCTCTCTCACCTCTACAGATCGTCTCTCTCCCCGTTCTCCTCTCTCTCCTCTCTCTCTCTCCCCCGCCTCCGCCTCCGCTGGTTGCTTCCATCGCCCCCCACACTGACGCCGACGCCAATGCCGCCGACGCTCCTCCGCCTCCCTCTCGCGACGTCCGCTCTGCTCTCTCTCTCCCCCTCCGCGAAGTCGTGCCTCTCTTCCAGCGAAACGCGACGCCGACGGCCCTCCACCTCCGCCTTCGCCGGTTACCTCCATCGCCCTCGACTCCAACGCCGACACGCCTCCGCCTCCTCCCCGAACCCGACTCGACACCGACGCCCCTCCGCCTCCCTCTCGCGACCTCTAGTCCTCTCTCTCTCTCTCTTTCGTCCTCGAAGTCGCGCCTCTCTTCCAGCAAACCCCGACGCTGACGCCCTCTGCCGGTTGCCTCCGTCGGCGTCGTAGTCCGTCGCCCCTGACTCCTCCGCCTCCGCCTACGCGCCCGACGCCAACGCATCGAACCATGATGGCGAAAATGGAGGAGAGAGAAACGACGAGCTAGACAAAGACCGGCGACGGCGACGGCGTAAGACGAGAGACGAAGAAGCGAAGCGCGCGCGCTCGGGGTTCTGGACATGGCTCGTCGCGTCGGTCGCGTTCCGGCTCGCCCTCGTCTACCTCCCCAGGAACCTCCGCTTGTCCACCCACCCCGAGGTCGCCACCCCTCTTACCAGCATTCGCTCCGTCGATCGATTCCCAATCCCCGATCCCCCGTCCCCTCCTCCCTTGAAATCTTGGAGGTTCATTTTCTAATACGATTTCTGGTTTTTCTTGTTTGTGCCGCCTGCAGTTGGCAAAGGCTACTAGTTGAAGCAGTAGGCGATGTCTCCCTACGCAAGTTTGGCTCCGTTCGATCTCTGGTGTGTCGCTGTTTGATGCTTTGATCCCTTCCACAGGTTCCATGTATCACGGTTCTCCTTTGCTGTTGTTCGTTCTCGGACCTCTCGCTGTCAAAAGGTAACTACCGGAGTATTATAGCCGATGCATTTTGAAGGCTAGGTTGATTGTGAGCTTTGCTGGTTATCTGCTAGAACTGAACTAGATTTATCTGGCATTATCAAAGCGGAGGCTGTGGCTTGTGCGAAATGTTGTTTTCGATTCCAGAAATTGAATTTCTGGTAATTGGTATATGCTGTCATAGTTGAAACTTGGATCCACTTTCAGTCGAATCCAACCATGTTTTTTTGTACATGTCTAAATTCTATCTCCTTTGCCTGTGCTTGTGCATATGCATCGTCTTTTGACCCATTATAAAAGCCCTCAGGTAGGGCAAGGTGCTACCTAAGTGCGTGAATCAGTTGGCCATTTGTGTAAGTCTTCATCTAGGCAGGGCATGGCCTTCAATTGGTTGTGCATTTGCATCTCTGTTTCCTGATGGCCTGCATCCTTTTCTCCTTCTTCTTTAAATTTGGTTGCTTTAGATTGTAGTGTAATGATAGCATGCTTACATTGGACTTTTTTCCACTTAGCTTTATGCTGATGGAGATTCCCTTGGCCATGTATCTGGCCTTTTTGTCTGGTTGTGATTTATCTATTGATCACAATTTAAATCTGAGATATTTGCCCTGCATGGCATGCCGTTCTGCATACAGAGAACTTGGCAGTTGTAGTGCTTTAATGTAGTTTTATGCCGTTTACATATATGTTCCCTGGGTAATATCTTTGCCTATGCCATGCAGATTTTGCCACTATTTAGCATGCATAAGGTGGTACATTTCAATAAGACAGATGCTCGTTTGGCAAACAATGGAATTTCACTAGATCTTCAGAGGCTCAGATGTCGAGTCAACTTTTAGGCTTTAAAATTTACTCCTCAGATCGAGGCTTTGGGGAACAAATTAGTCCACCTCCTTCAAGATAGGGGGCCTTTCATGGCTTTGCATCTGAGATACGAGATGGATATGTTGGCTTTCTCTGGATGCACCCAAGGTTGTACAGCAGAAGAAGCTGAAGAGCTCAAGCGAATGAGGTTTGTCTTGACATGTGCTTGCTTTATTGTTTGCCATTGGAATAATTTTCATTTAACTTAATCAGCTGATGTTGTGCTACTTATGCCTCAAGGAAAAATCACAAGCCTTTTGAAACCTCAAGGTGCAAATTATAGGTTCTTGAACGAAGGTGTAAAATCTAGTTTAACTAGAGATGCACATTGTATTTAAGGGAAAGTCGATGAAGTTTTTGTACATTTCTCTGTACTTATCTGATATTTCGCTCTAGGAAGGGATATGTTTTTTTAAGTCTTTAAGTTCATGTGACTTTACCCTGAGATGGAACTCTAATATATTCCATGGCCTATGCTACATTTTAGTCAAATCCTATGGCTTTAGCTCTGAAGCTCTAGGTGTCGCACCTGGGCAAAAGTAAGCTTGATTGAATATGAGGAATGTGGCATTAGATGTATTTCATCCTTTTATTTCATCAATTTATCTGTTTTTCTCGTTTCTCATTTGTAAAATTTGTGGCCACATGAATTGTGCTTTTCATTCAAGTATGCATTCCCCTGGTGGAGGGAGAAAGAGATTGTATCTTAGGAAAGGAGATCACAAGGTCTGTGTCCTCTGACTCCGGAAGAGACATCATTAGTTTTACAGGCACTAGGTTTTGACAAAGACACGCAGATTTACATCGCATCTGGAGAAATCTGTGGCAGCGAACGGAGATTAGCCACATTGAGGGCTGCATTTCCACAGATTGTGAGTTAACATATTAACGTGCTGTTATATTTCTAATTCAGTGACCAACATCTTCTGATGCTAGCGGTGTTGAACTCTCTGAAGGTGAAAATCGTAATGGAGAATGTTAAAAAGTTCCATCTTCACCTTGAGGGTGTATGTAAAAATGATCCAAGAACGTTAGACAGTGTATATAAAAGGATGCTTTAGCAGCTGCCAATGCTTGGAGCGTGTATTAGAACATCCATTGATGCTTTGCAATTGGCACTGGGATGAGTCCATCTCCATGTAATCTGACACTTAGTTCTTCTGTCTTTTTTCATAGATTTTACTTTTATGTCAGGTTAAAAAGGAGATGCTGCTGGATCCAAAGGAGTTGCAGCAGTTCCATAATCACTCATCACAAATGGCGGCTCTAGATTTTATGGTATCAATAGCCAGCAATACTTTCATCCCCACATATGATGGAAATATGGCAAAACTTGTGGAAGGTCACCGCAGGTAAGCTGTCGACTTGATTGATGTTCTTCCATTATTTCCCTTGGAAGAACAAGACAAATAAATTAGGCCTATCCAATTTTCTTTCAAAAGGCTGTGTGCAAACTATGACATTTTTCGGCAGATATCTTGGATTTAAGAGAACCGTTCTCTTAGATCGTAAAAAGCTTGTGGTGTTACTGGATTTGTATTAGAATGGGACACTTTCACAGAATGATTTTGAAGTTGCTGTACGTCTGGCACATGAGAAGAAGATGGGACAGCCAAGTCATCGTAGAGTTATTGTTGATAAGCCCAAGGAGGAGGATTACTTCTATGCAAATCCTCTGGAGTGCCTTTGTGAGCAACGCAACTATGATGATTTGCTAGGCCCGGGCAAGAGGAACTCCAGTGAAGTCTCTAGTTGATTGTCGGCGATGATCAACTATTGTCATCTGAACATGTTTTGTACAATATGTTCACGGGCTTGGGATTCAAGTTGATCTCTACAAAAGTTGCAGTGCGCGGCATAGCTGCATTAGTTTTCCTTACATTAAGATATGAAGACACTCTTTGAGTTTGTTGCACAAGCTGCTCTGCTTTCATCATGGTGAATGGTTTTTTGTCTGACCATGATAAGCAAATGCCTGAGAGCCTAACAAGCATCTGCTAATTGTATCATGCTCGCCTGTGGGGGAAGCCATCTTCAAGTGCTTATTGTTCTTTTATGTAAATAACAAGATTCTCATTGCCACCTAAAGTCACTTTTCATCATTGAGGCAATACTTTATTTGGGAAGAAGGCGGGTGTAAAACAGAAAAAGCAGAGAATGTCATTTTGTCATGTCCTTTCCACAATTGCCTGTGTTGGAAAATAGGCATCTCGAACCTTTGATTCGTCTGTTGTTATTTATTGTGCAGTATTTTGTTGTTTGATCACAAGAATGTAGCACTTTTGAACTTAATTCAGCACTTAAAGGTTGAATACAGAACAAGTACATTGGTCAAGCTTAAGTCAATGCCTTTATTACTGTTCCCACAATTCTCTTGCAAATTGTCAACAGGTCTCTCATCAACGCAAGGCTCTACGGAAATCGTTTCCCGCACGTCAATTAATTCTCTCTCACACTACTGATAATTGAAACGTGACGCTATTGTGTTATTTGTATATCGTCAAATTCAGACTTGACGGAGTTGAATTATTGCCACTTTTCGATTTCATACTAAGTAGCAATCCCTTGGAGCCACAGGTTTGCCAAGATTGGTAGGGCAGCGAAGGCTTTGCCTTGCAAGGTAACCAGCCACAGTTTGGATCAGAAATAAAATTAACATCCAATGAGATCATTTAATACAAAACTTTGTTTTGTCCAAGAAAGTTGAAGTTACCCAAACCTGAAACTGAAACATCATACTCCAAACATGAAACTGTTATTCATTCAAACCAACAATCTAGTAAGCAAAAAAGCTTTCCGTATGTTAGGTACTCCAAGAGATTTATGCACACGCAAAGTAGCCCCTGTGAAAAACATTGCGTCTCAATCAGCATGTTATTGGACAAATTGGCCATCTTTTTTGGTTCGACTCTTGCCAACTCATCTTCTCATGAAAGGCAATACTCACATTATCAAAACATGCCAGTACCTTCTTCAGAAACACATAGAACTCCAAAAGAAAAGTAAACCCCTCAAATATCTTTGCGAGTGCAGGTAGAACCAACCTTGGTAACAAGAACTTCCTTGAAGAATTCTTTTGAAGAAATCATATGAGCAAAAGAAAAAAACATAAACTAAACCATTCAATCGCAGTATACATCTGACCCAAAAAAAAAAAAATTCGCAATATACAAAATAGTCATCTTTATCCACTCTTTCTGTAGATGACCCATAGCAAAAGACCTCGCATTTCTTCTTGTCAAATATGTGGTTACGCCTCTTCATCATCCTCAACCATAATCCTCTTGCACACTTCGTAGCACATGAACATTAGGTAGGGAAAACCTTAATGACAATCGACAGGAACATCAGGTAGGGAAAACCATAATAGATACATTAGCTATTTAGATTACATGGATGCGGGATAGATTGTAAATATTGTAACGTAGGAGCCAATCCATGTGAGCTCCTGAATGATCAAGTCATTGGCAATATTTTTATATATCAAGATGATAACAAGTACAATTTTCCTTCCATGAAGAAAGATCAAGAATTATAATGGCGACTTGAGATTCAAAAACAAAGTTCTCAGAAAATGTGTGAACCACACTTAAATAGCTTACTGTAACTGAGTTCCCCATAAGATTTGTGATGATCTGCCGAAATCTCCCCAGATCACCAATCAACTTCTGCAGAACATTTTCAGAAATGTGAACTGCTAGCTGCAGATTTGAACGGGTGGAAATTATTAGATAATGACTCAGGTGAATTAGCAACACCATGTAACAAAGGCAGTCAATACCTCCACTCCTTTTTCTTGAGATTTCCCCGAGAAGAGAGACGACATCATCCAATATGGCCCTTAGATCAAACTGCACAGCCTCAATCTCAATCTTACCAGATTCAATCTTCGCTTGGTCCAAGACCTCATTTATAAGTGAAACCAAATTTGCGCCTCTGAAAATGTAGGAGTCAACTTCAACGATATATCACCATAAGATTCTTCTTCTTGCACATTAATAAGTCCGTAACTCTTTAAAGCCTATCCACATCCATATGAGAAGTCATCAACTTCCCTCAGCAGCTCTTTTAACATGACTAGAAACAGGGGCGTCCACCAATTTTAGATCTTTTCCTTCACCTGCAATATGACACATGCAGCACGAAATTTAGAATAAGAATGCTAGCAAATAAACCCTTTAGTTTATCGAATAAAACTTTTAGTTTTCTGTTTTCAACAACAAAAGTGAACGTTGTTTAGCTAAGAGTGTATGCAGAACTTCCCTCATTCAATGCGGCATCATTTTGACATTTAAATTTATTCTTCTTATTTAGATGGGCGTTCATCTTTTAAATCAATCCATTGCATGACAAAGGACATACTTTGCAATCATCGCTCCAGCTGAGTCATGAATCCGGGAGAAACAGTGGAAGAAAGAGTTATGGATGCACAAGATGCAAGCGCTGAGGTTAAACCAAATAAGATGTCAATAGAGACATGAAAAATCAAACAAATATAGAAACGAATTAGTTACCTGGGATTGCACCAACATCTTCAAATAGGACATTTTCCGCTTGAGCTTCATTTGTGACCTTGATCGAAAGTACATCAACATGTCAGAGAGAGAGATGTAGCTCCACCACCATCGATGATCTTCGGCAGCTAGCTAAAAGTGCGTCAGAGCCACGGTGATTAATGAAATTGTGATGAGCAGAATAATGAAGATGACAAATATCGTGCTATAAAGGGTATAGACCCTATATTACCCCCACATGCTCATTAACATGTAATGCAGCTGCATGTAGATTGTACAAAAAGGCAAGAAACCTGCCAGGACCATCTGTTGAAATGTGCCCCCATACCATCGGAGTGACGGGACCTCTCTGGGGCACTTTGAGGTCTCATAAGAAACCTGCCAGGACCATCCAATGCACGCTGTACTGTAGCTCTATGTCCATATTCCTGCCTTCAGCCAACTCCACTACCTCATTAGGGTGCATCAACAAATGAGCCTCTATTATTTGATCCTTATTGAAAAAGATTTCAAATTCGAAATGCTGGTAAAGGAGATATTTGTGCTCTGAAATATTTGTAGAAGATTCTTCCACCTTTCCTATATATCCCCAGATTGGCAAGTCATCACAGTACATCTGAAATATATAAAACTGCTTGATTGCAGCTTGGATTTGAGAGACTTCTTCACTTGTCAACTTCTTTGCACACGCAACCTCCTGATCCTTCCCCTGTAGAAATTTTACTTCATATGGAGCAGTTACTAGGCGATCTCCATTCAATATCTCACCAAGAGTTTCCTGTTTCTCGTCCATATGATCTTCATTCCTATCGTCCTCATCATCGAAGAGCCCAACAGGGCCATAAATGTCTTCCTCTTTCATGCGCTGGATCCCGAACTCAGATGGGTAAACAGCCATGGAAAAAGTTGGACCACCATTGGGAAGGAAAGAGCTTACAAGGAAAAATGAATCAACAGACTGCAGTGGAGAAAAATCACACAATGAGTCAACAGCCTGCAGTCGCAAAGTCATGTTTAAGCTAATTTAGACAAACTTCAAAAACTGAAGATTCATATCTTTGGACAATGTCGTCTCACAGCATTATATGATGAACTATTATTTATCATGACAATGAAAATGGAAAATATTAACTTGAAGGCCATTCTTACGGAACAGAACAAGTGTCAAGTGGTCTTGGGACACCTCGATGTGGGTCCACTACTATTTCTTGCATGTGAAGTTGATGTATTGAAATACCATTACTACCAAATCAGTACACAAGAAGGTGATGGTCTCAAAAGTTCATTACTTGATAGGTTTCACATGCACCGAGAGATATGTAGTGCCAAACCTACCTAACACTTTACATCAGTTTCAACGCCACCGAGTCATTATCATTTCCAACTGAACTATGAGAACTAAGAAAAATGTTTAGCCTACATGTAAACAGCTGCATTAAAGGGGACACAAATGATCATTAAAGATGTCCATGCATCAAGAAGCCCTTGGTTTCTAAAAGTATTAAGGAAGCAGAATATAAGAAACAAGATGTACAGATAAAGAGTTCAGGAAATCACTAGCCCGATGGAATTTACATATTTAGAGGGTGATAGGAAACACTACTGCTAAACAAATCGGGCAACGTTCTGCACATAGAAGAATAAGAAAAAGGCAGGTTCAATTTAAGATACCAAGAAAGTATTCTCCCTGTAGTATCTGTTATTTTGCAGTAAAACATGGCAAAAGCAGTTCACATGCATAAAGAATCGACAGAAAATGTCCTCTGGAATGACTATGCTAGTTATATTACAAAAGGAGAAAAAATGAGAATCAATAAATTGGTATTCAAGAAAAAGAGGAAGTGATTGAAGTCAATCTCCCAGCAGTTTGCATAGTTTTCAATAATCTCCCAGGAAACAGGGGGAAGGAGACTTTTCACTATGGACTACCAAAATATAAAAACAGAGGCTTTTCCCTGTCTTCTCCTCCCTCAAGAACAGCCAGGTGATTTTTTGCTCGTGAAGAAAGAAATTATACCAGGCCTCTAAGCATTTTGCATCAATACATGGCCAATGAGACCGAAAAGGAGCATATCAAACTGCGTTTGTTACTTTAATGGAAAACAATCTAATATGTGACTGATTCCTTCCCACCAAAATCACTGTATTTCCCTGTGACTTTTACCTGAACCAAAGCACTGGCGGGATCGTGATGCGAGCGGAACTGGAGATCAACAGGCCGGCGGGTGTGAGACGGTCGGGCACCAACGTTCCAGCATACAAGACAAGCCGGTGTCGGATCTGGAGCTGGATGGGGGGCGCGGTAGTTCGCAAGTCACACGGTGGTTCGCCGCGAAGAGAGGGAGGGCAGACAGAGAAGAGCGAGATCGTGATGCGAGCGGAACTGGAGATCAACAAACCGGCGGATGTGAGGCGATCGGGCATCAACGTTCCAGCGTACAAGACAAGCCGGTGTCGGATCCGGGAGCTGGAGGGGGCGCAGTGGTTTGCCGCGAAGAGAGGGAGGGCGAGAGAAGAGCGGGGACGGACGAGTCGGGGCCAGATCCGGAGCCGGAGGAGTGGCACAATGGTTTGCCGATCGGAAAAAGTGAGGGAGGGCAGAGAGAGGGAGGTTGCATGCCGGTCGGTTGCTCGCGGTCGTCTCGCCGGTATCTTCCTCGTTCGTCGGTTGCTCGCAGTGGTTCGCCGGCCGGAAAGAGGGAGGGAAAAGAGGAAGGTCGCACGCCGGTCGGTTGGTCGCGGTCGTCTCGCCGGTATCCTCCTGGTTTGTCGGTTGCTTGCGGTGGTTCGCCGGTCGGAAAAAGCGAGGGTATAGAGAGAGAGTTCGTCGGGAGTTCGCTCGAGGAGAGAGAGCGAGTGAAGAGAGAGACACAAAGAAAGAACTGAAAATTCTAGCTATAGTACAGAAACATTTTCAAAATGGCGCCTAAAATCGTGGGTCCCACGAGACACATGTCGCGCTGCGAGCTCCTTCTTGTTTGACACGCTGGAGCATAAGACGTACCTAATATTTTCTCCCGCCAGCCTCTGCCCCGTTTGAAAGAAAAAAAAAAAGCCGTGGAGCCGCCAACCACCGCAGCGCCTAGCCTCGCCTGCGCCCGCATCGGTTCGCCCATTGTCCCCTCGCGCCAGTAATCGCACCAGCATCGCCGTTCGTTGCCCTTGCTGCAGCCGCGACGACCCGACGCCCTTTTCGCCCGAGCGCCGCCCCGTCGACCCGCCCCACCTCCACGCCCGCAGCTGCCTCGTCGTTCCACCAGCACCCGCTCACCCACAAGCTCGCACCGCCGCTCGTCACCCCCGCCGTGATCGCGACAACCCCGCACCTCTGACCGCCCGAAGCTCCGTCACCGTTACCCTTGCCGTTCCACCAGCTGCCGAAGCTCCGCCTCACCCGCGAGCTCGTGTTGTCCTCTACACCAGCTCTACACGAGCGTAGACCCGACGACGCCTCCACTGCGTTGCCCACCACCTCCGCTCGAGCCGCACTCCGACGACGCTCCTCTCTCGCCTATTCCCGATGCCAATGCCCCCGCTCCGCCGCTTCGCCGTCGCCGATCTGCAGCGCCGCGAAGCCCCGAACGCCGAGCCGCTGCTCCTCCCTCGCCGCGCCTCTATCCCTCGCTGCGTCCCGACGCCACCGGAGTACACACCGCCGGTCCGCTTTGCCGCTAGTCTCCATCGCTGCTGATCCACCCGTCGCCGATCCTTGCCGGAGCTTCAAACATCGGCGACCCAACCCTCCGACGACTCACCACGGTTGCCGAACACCATGGAAGGCCAAAGCAAGAAAAAAAAAAAAAAGGAAAAGCAAATTAGGTAGTTCCTTTATCTACTTTAATTGACAGTCCGATTTTCGCGCCCGAAATTCAACTCGCAATTGCTTGAAAAATCGCCAACTCGATCTTACGCTCGAGATTCGATTTGCGATTTATTTAAAATTAGTCAACCCGATCTCATGCGCAAGATATGGTTCGTCAATTTGGATGTCAATCTTGCTCGATTTGTTGTCGTGACGTTTAAGTTAATTTCGCTTTCATAAAATGAAAAAAAAAAAAAACCCCCAAAAAATCTAGACTAGAATTAGGTTTATTTCCTGTTTTAGGGTTTGCATATTTAGAATAGGAATTTTATTTCGAATTCAAAAAAAAAAAATCAAATCAATCAATTTAGGTTTCTAGTTTTTAACTTAGGATTCATGTTTAATTACTTGACAATTTTAATTTGGAAATTAATACAAAAACATAAAATAAAAAAAAAAATAGAATTATGGCATTCTTTGCATGTCATTGCATTTTAGGGTAAAATTTCATATAGTTTAACTCTAGATAACAGTTTTTAAATTTATTATAAGTTTAGTTTTATTTTCTAGGATAAATTGCATTTTTTAAGAAAAAAAGAAAAAAAATGTCATGTGCATGTCATATAATTTAGGCTATGCTACCATGTTATATCATGTTAAATTAGTAGCATGCATTGCATAAAGCATTATTCTCATTAAATAAGTGAAAACCAAAAAAAAAAAATTGCCTGTTAATTAGAAATCATATCTAGGTCTGTTGATGTGAATTCTGATCTAACAATACAGATGCTTTCGTTGCTATGAGGTAAGTCCTGTAATTTATTCATCGCTTTCTTGGGTGTTAAATTGGTGGTTTGCGTACCCGCATGATCACCTCACATGTTAAGAAGATAAATTAAAATCAATTCAAGCTGCCTGCAAAATATTTTTTGAAATAAAAAAGAAAATGTACGTAATCAAGTCCCGAACTCATTTAATCTCTGGTTCGTAGGAGTGAATTAATTCTCCCATTACTTTACTCGGGTTTCTAATCGACCCACCCAAAATAGATTAGTGACGACTCCATGATAAAAATCATTTGCATATTAAGAACTTAAACCCTAAGTTGCGAATTGGTATGGGCTTGGGAGAACTCGAGCTAAGTCTAGACTTAGCAATCCATTAGTCGAACCCTTAGGTGGTCCCACCTGCTTCGGGGAGGCCGCGACAAACCTTGTGGAGGAACCCTTGGGTTTTCGGGGCATTGGATTCTCACCAATGTTTGCGTTACTCAAGCCAACATTCTTGCTTCCACTTCGTCCACCCTGCTCTTGCGAGTGTGTTTCCTTATTGTATAGGCGAGTAGGATTGATGGGCTATCATTACATTCTTTAAATGATTCGAGATCTTCTTGATTGATTCTGTCCAACGGGTAGAGTGAAAAAACTCATTTGCAAAGTGCCAACGGTTATAAAGACATGGAAGAGTATATAATAAAGATTCAAGTTGTTCAAGTGTGAGTGTGAAAGAAAAATTTAAAAGTCTCAGTTCTTTGTTATTTCAATTGTCGAGCTAAATTTGTACTCAAAAGAGAAAGGAAATATTTGTGAGACTTTGGAAGAGTGTAGTAGAGGTTCTATACTGTGAAGTCAATGACGTAAAATTGTAAAACCTCTTTTGATTCATAGTGAAATTTAGCCAGTAGGCTATCAATGCGGAAGAGTAAACGTAGGCTTAATCTAAGCCGAATCATTATAAACTTTGTGTTTCCATTCTCTTTCCCTAAACTCCTTACTTTAATTCGTAGCTTTATATATCTGCTTATAATTGATTACATCTTCAATTTATTATCTTCTAAAGGCAATTTATTTTCATTAAGGGTCCGTTTGTTTTGCAGAAAATTGACCATTTCCGGAAAAAAAATTTCCCAAAAGTCATTTTCCAAGAAAATAACAATATTTTCTAGTGTTTAGTTAAAAGCTCAAAATGTTTCGAAAAATATTTTCCACTCCCCAAATTGGCAAGCGCAAGCGTCAAGCTCAAGGCTCGCCAGATCGACGAGCGCGAGTTTGAGATTGACAAGCTTGAGGTTCACCTGGTTCGACGACTAGCCAAGAAAGAAGAAGATAGGAAACAAAGAAAAGAAAAAGGAAAAGGAAATTAAAAATAATTCGAATTAAAAAAGAAAAATAATTAAAAATAATTTGAAAAAAAGAAAGGGGAGGAGGAAATGATTATTTGTAGAGTTGTGAGATAAGAGAGATCAAGTAAGGAAAATATTTTCCATTTTTCAAAAGTGCAAAACATTTTCCCCTACTTTAGAAGACATTTTTCCTTTGATGAAAAACATTTTCCCCAAGGAATTCATTTTCCGTGAAACAGACGCCGGGAAATCCATGAAACATTTTCTCGAAAATTATTTTCCGCGAAACGAACAGAACCTAAGTCTTGCAAAATTTCTTTTAACACCTATTCACTCCCCTCTAGGTGTTCTTACTAGCCCTATCAATCTCTCTCTACTGAAAGGCAACATTTAAGGTGAGATCCATGAACCTTTTTTAAATGTGAGATCAGGCAAGTCCACAGTCTCTTCCACTCAGGATCCAATGATGTCCTGCTCCATAAAACATAGCAAGAGGAATACCATAAGAGAGGCAATTCCCCAGATTAAGACAATTGCTCAATCTCAATATTCATCGCACTTGTTCTCGTCAAAAAGGATGTGCCATGATTTTAGTTCTTTGAAAACTTAGTGGCAGCAGCTCGTGCACCAGCTATGGTAGCACTAAGACTCGATGATTTCCCTGGGTCATTTCATTTAGATTCAAACACATGTAGCAATGGGGAACCTGGCTTCAATGAAAAAAGATTGTGTGGATTTGGAAGTGGAAACTTCACAGGCAGTGGACTTTGCACTTTCATAAGTCCTCTGGCCGCAGCTTCATACATCTGGAAAAGTGTTTTTGTCAGCAAATGTGCAATGTCATGCATAAGATGATAACTTATTTGGCCAAATCCTTTACCTTCTTTTCCAAGTTGTAG
Source organism: Eucalyptus sideroxylon (assembly GCA_014182405.2). Taxonomy (NCBI): domain Eukaryota; kingdom Viridiplantae; phylum Streptophyta; class Magnoliopsida; order Myrtales; family Myrtaceae; genus Eucalyptus; species Eucalyptus sideroxylon. The sequence goes on along the minus strand of CM024555.2, from coordinate 5,752,493 downwards.
ATCTTCCAGTACCCTCGCATCTCAAATGGAATGACTAATTTTTGTATTACTTAAAAATATATCAAAGAGCTTAGATAAAAACAGAAATTCATGCAGGTGAAATGGAGAGATAAAAGCATCCATATATCTACACGTTTTTCTTTCAAAACATACATCAAACTGCTATTCAGCTGAGAAATCCATCAAAGGATGATTTGACTTTTCAAGAACTTGTAAATAGGAGCTTAAATGCTCTTTCGAGACAAATAAGTTGAAGTATGTTACTCAGTTGCAGCATGGATTGAAGAAAATTGAAGCTCTCCCTTTGAATACCTAGTAGTCTTGAGAGGGGATAGTGATCACAGAACTTAATTTGAGTAATCTCATTCACCGCATATATCTACCTGTAGAACTCCTCCATGGCTTTGATAGTAGAATCATCCGAAACTTTGCTGGCAGCATGGATCCAAAGGCAGCCTTCACAAATGATGTGCTATACATTGGAGATAAAAAGGAAAAGGAAAAGCAAATTCAAATCTTCTTCAACAAGACATTAACAGTGCATTGGCTCCATTAATTGTTGCAGCAGAGTGATACGTATATTTACGGAATAGAAAACCTGATATGCACACCAAACAGCACTCTCTGCTGGATACTTTACATGTCACTTAAGCAGCGATTCTCTCCTAAATGCAATTCTAATCACGATGCAGTTTTTTCGAATGTAACAAAAATCCCAGTATCCTTATAAATACTTCATAGGCACAAGCTTCATGCATAGACTTTCTGAACTTCCAAACTCAAAAGTTTTACACAATAACAAAATATTGATTATATAAGCTGAGAGTAGCACTCTCATTTCCCATGGCTATCTTAGTACAAGTGCAAAATGTTTGTGCTAGGGATTAAAGATGCACCATATCATTCCATTTTCAGTTACACAAACTTTCAGCAATAGTAAGTCATCCCTCATCAACTTCCAACACAGTTGATGTGCACTTGCTAGTGATGAGAACTTTGATTTTCCAACATTCTAAAAAGAAAAAAAAAAATGCACAACATGGATCGTATCAGTCCGCATATTGGTTTTCGATTTGTTTGTGCTGTTATTTCTCTGCAAACCTACCGGGTAGTTTTCTATAAACTTGTGAAGCATGAAAACATCGGTGTGGCGCAAACTGGTCAGCGAAAGTCAAGCACAGATATTGCGCCGACCAAAAGGCCCTTCTCTCTTTCGCAAGTGCTATGAGTAAACAATGTACTATTTCAGTAGTTAACCTTCTCTCCCTTCCAGTCTCTGCTGGTTCTCTCACCTTTCACTGCATCCTTTGAACTCCACAATCCAAAACAGAACTTGGTAATAGAAAACTAAACAATCACCGAAAACTTCAAGAACCCATATAGAAAAACACTGTCGACAGATCCAATTTGTAGATCAAAGGACTCGATGAACAAATTCACTCCTTTCTCGTTCTAGACTATGTGACAGCAAAAAAACCAAAAAGGTCGGAACTTCGGCGCGAAATTAGAAGTACGAAAGAGAGCCCCTAAACCGAACCTCGAATTGGGGCAGGCCAAGACCTGCCCTCGATGCGCTTGATCCCGTACACGAGCAAAGAAGCCCATGGCTGGTGCATCGTCAGGCATGGGTTCCGGTAATTCCCCTGGTTCCGACGCTGCATCGCTGTTTTCCTTCTTCAGCTTTCAACAAACAAAGCACTGGGTTTTCTCGGGGCTGCGCGATTTTCTCGAGAATCAGAAGGAAAGATTTCTGGGAGTCGGGAAAGAAGCCAGACAAAATTCCCGCGAGAAGCTGCTAATTTCTACGTTCGGTGTTTTTGGTTTTCTTGCTCCTTCTCTTAATTGGCGAATCTGTGTTTGCTTCCCAATTTGCTAAAATACATTAAAAATTTAAAAAAAAAAAAATTCCGACGTTGAGGAAATTATAAATACAGAAGGCAAAATCGCCAAAGCACCCATTTCAGATCTTGTTTGTTGAAATTCAAACTTCAAGTTTCAATCCACTTAATCATTCTCAGATTCGGTCTTGATAGTGTCAAAATGAATAGATAAATCTTGAAAGCTGGTAGGATACATGGCAAATTCAACATTCCCACGGAGATAGGCATATTTTACGGGGAAGTGGATAATCTAGAGCTTGCCAAATGTAGTATAAGCCAATTATTCAAAGTCAATTTCACCGAAATTGTCCTAAAATTCCTATCTTGAAGCTCCTTGATAGCCAAACAAGATTTGGATTTGATGAGGAAAGCCTACCACGGTGTTTGGTTTGGTGACATAGGCCTTGCTTTCCAGTAGTTTGGAAGCCATTCTAGATACGAGTTAAAATTTCTAGCCATTCCTTAACTTTAGAAAGGCTTAGTTTGTCTAGAATTTAGATTTGGGCACGTCGTGACTTAAGATAATGCCGGGTGTTACTCCAATTAGCACAGTGGTGAATCGATGGCAACAGACTGACCCAAATAAGTAGTAGCAATGGCTCCGTCATGGTTGCACAACTCCTATTATAACTCGGCCATAATCATGTTGATGAATGCTTATGATCATGTTGGTCAATTGAGTTTATTTAAGAACCTTCCCATTGTACAATAATGAAAACGAATCTAGAGTGTGCTCGGTGTAGAGGTTGGACCGCCGAACTATCTTGTCTTAGCAAAATCAGATTACTATATGCTTGGAAAGAAGAAAAAAATGCACCTTTACGGAAGTTTAAAAAACTGATTTACTGAAAAATACGTTTGAAGGGCCTTTGGCAGTCTAAATGATCGCAATCTACTAATTTTATAAATCGGCCTTAGTAAGTCTAGCATTCTCCAACCAAATTGATGGTCATTAAGGGAAACAAAACTTATTTAGAGAACACAAACTTTGACATTGTATTCGGATGATATCTTGATTTAATTTCCACAGGATCGAACTAAATCTTAAATGACCCCACTAAGACAAAATTAAGTTTACGGACGCAACTTCATCATCGGTCAAAGTTCTTTTATATGTTGTCCCCACTATTAGTGTTTTCTTAATTCCTATGTATGAACAATACGACTTTGGTTTTGGCGAGTATGAACGTTACAATTGTTGTTTGGCGTTAGATTTGGGTCTCGAACTCCCATCAAAAACTGATTTTTCCTATGCCCACCTCTCGGAGGTAATGCAAATCATTTGACTCAATCAAGTACTCTCAGTCAAAAGAATTAAAGTTGTTCTTGAGATTGAGTCGATCGCTTTAAGAAAAATTAGCAAAAAAGTCTTAATTCTATTATACAAATATTAATTCAGTCTTAAATATTTTGATTTGATCAATTTAGTCTTGAACTTTTTGACAATTTGCCAATACAATCATTTTGATCAAAATTGATATGAAATTGCTAACGTAAATATCGATTGTCTTACGTAATATGGTGGACAGTTGACGTGAACAAACTTTCTGCATTTTTTTTTAAAATTATAATTTTTTTGAATTTTTCTTCTCTTTTTCTTCCTCTACCAATCGCCGGGCTATGGCAATGGCAAGATCCAATAAGGTCGAGCTTTGCTAGAGGCTAGCAAGGTTGACCCTTACCAAATTTGACACTCACCCTCACTTGTGGCTGGTCATCAATTTATCATCAAGCCTTGGCGACCAATGAAGGAAGAAGGAAAAAAAAAACGATAAAAAATTCAGAAAAAAAAATTATCCATATCAGTAGCATATGTCCAGCATAAAATGACTAGTGTCATATTAGTGATTTTTGACGAAAATTAGCCACAATAACTTTAAATCGTTAAAAGGTTTAGAACTATATTAACCAAATTAAAATATTTAAAAATGAATTGATATCTATACAATAAGTTGAGGATTTCTTTTATATTTATCTTACCTCCTCGTGCATGTCTCTTTGTCGACCTTCCTTCATTACATATAATAAACTAAGTTATAATAAATATATATGAATAAAGAAGTAGAACATTATATCTACTAGTTCTATCCATAAAACTACGGGCAACACTCTAATAAGGGTCACACGGTTCGTCACTGGCCTGCTTGATGATTCATGGGCTACTTCTACTTGCCATGTTCATGGGCAAAGCCTCTCCAAGAGAAGCTCCTTTTGGGCCACTAATGCCATCTGCAAAAAGAGTTTCCTCTGCAGGTTTACACGAGCTCAAGCTTGCTGTGATCAGGGTCACCGCGAGGTCGCCACCCCCTCGCCGATGGTCAGCCCTACCAATAAATACAAGAACATCACGTATTCGCCACTGCCACCGTCACTTTAAGCAAATGACTTGCACCATAGCCATGAAAATTACTCATTCAATCAAATAAGAGCACGTTTAATCCACTTGCAGGTGTAGAGGCATTCTAGTTTAAGAGGAGGACTATATTGGACACTCGGTATAATGCCCATCCCACTGAGGTACTATTTTATGAGATCTGCACCACAAGAACTTGTGGATCACAATGATCTAGGAAGAAGCAGCATTAACAGAGAAAAATTCCACGCTGCATTGGGGCTGAAGCTTTCCGTGTTCGATAATTTTCTTATTTTTCTCTTTATTTTTGTTAGAACTGAGAACATTCCTACGATGATCACGAGAATTACCAATTACCAATATGTATGAGGTTACTACCACGGCCATATGCTCCTAGATTTATCTTGTGAGATATTTTGTGTGCATTTAATCATGATAATAAATTTTTAAGCATACTTATTATCTTTTCGCATCGCTCGCTTTCAGTTTGGCTCCGCAGTTTCCAACTAAATCCCTGCGTCCATAGCTGACTGGATTATGAGTTGACTAGCACGAGTAGCAAAGTGCCAAGTCCATGAATGACAAATGCTGTTGTCGGCAGGAATCATCAATGAAGCAGAGCAATAATTGCCACTGGGGCCAAACGAAATGCAGCTGGCTTTACTTGGCAGTATGCATAGGTAGCGCAATTATTGTTTGTACCATCAGAGTGGAAAAGTCATACGAAGACTTGGCCGAATAGATGAGCTCTAGCCCATTTGGATATTCGTTCAAAGATTCTTTCTTTTGGTCTCAGATGGAATATCAAACTGCTATATCCTATTTCCTTATTGCCTGAGTTTTGATATTGTGAAACCAGTGAGCAAGAGAATTGGTCGAGAAGCTTGCAATGTTGGTTAAGAAGGAGATGAAACTATTGAAAGGAGTTTATGGAGAAATTGAACTCATCATAGATGAGTTTAGCGCATGAAGGCCTTTTTGACATAACTTCAGCTACACCTCGCAAAAGGTTTTTTTTTTTTTTTTCCGATTAAGAAAAACTCCTTGTGAATGAGTTACTATTCATCATCTTTAGTTTAATAATCTATTTTAGGTATATCAATTCTAAGCATACATCATAGTAAAATACGAAAATTATTGTATGGATAGGTATGTATGCCTTGTGTTCACCTAAACTACCATTCTCATGTGAAATTCATTGCGATCCACAAATTTTAGTAGTGCAGATGGATCCAGAGTGTAGACACTGATCTTATGCCATAATACTCACGGCGATGAGCATCATAGTCCTCCTTATAAATTAGAGTGCCTCTGCAATGCAATAAATGTGAAATTTCTCCAATTTCCCAAAGTTATGGGATGACTTAAATAGATTGCTTGGGCCTATTAATTATCCTAACCACAGTGGATCAGAATGTGATATCTAATAGCTGATTTTAGTTACTTACAGAGCAGGCATGTGGTAAGGATCAATGCCCTCCAACAAAGCAGATATAGCACATAAATCGGTTCAAATACTTTTCAAACCGGACAACCCAACAACATGGAACTAGGTCAGATTATTAAGACCAGTACTTTATCCATTTCTCATCTTGGGTTCACCAGCCTCCTTGCCTCCACGAACCATGATTAGGCTGATTTGGAGGTACCTACGCAAAGCAGGGCGGCAACAGTTCAGGAGTCGTTCACTATGCCACTCAGGCAATTTGACGGGCTACTAACGAAAAGACTTGTCTCAACAATTTCACTTAGTTTAAAAACTCAAATCACACAAAAAGCGAACGTTAGAGGAGTAACTCAGTTCTCAATCCTTTGAGGAAATGTGAACTCTTTTTTCGGGAAAATGGAGATACCCTTTTTCCTGAGCATAAGGCCTCAGTTCGAGACCAATGTTTCGTCCACAAGACAGTTGCAAGAAGGCAATGGCGTTAACAAGAGAAGAATTCCATGGTGCATTCCGGCCAAAGTTCACCAGGCGTTTCTCTCGCTCACTTTCACTGCTGACTGGATTGTGAGTTTTTTTTTTTTTTTTTTTTTTTTTTTTTTTTTTTGACATAGTCTGAATGGTGAGTTGACGAGTAGCAAATTGCCAAGTCCCACTGGTCGGCTGTAATCATCAATGCAACAGCAATGCAATATAAAAATCTGCCACTAGGGTCCAACGAAATGCAGCTGGCTTTAGTTGGCCTTTTGCTCTTGGTATCATCGCAGTCAGGGCTGTCAAGTCGCAGTGGAGTCGTCATTCAAGGTAAGAGTCTTTTCTCAAGGAGCTCGCAATGGAAGAATAATCGATTTAGGACTTGTACTACTCAAGCACCCAACATTTTCTCAAAATTAAAAAACTTTACACTGGGGCCCATCGACGGCTTGCTTTACTTTGTTAGCACGATCATAGGAAGACTTCTTTGTGAGATCATTGAGCAAGAGATTATAGTAGGATGTTTATGTCATAGTATGATGTGGAAATTATTGTACTCAGAAGGTTTATATGCCTTGTGTTCATTCAAACTATTAAATTCGGTAAGTCTTACATGTCATTCATTGCGATGAACAAATATTAGTGGTGCAAATGAATCCAGAGGGCAGGCACTGAGCTCCTGTGATAATACCTCAGTGGAGTGGAGTATTGTAGTCCTCCTTTTAAACTATAATGCCTCTACATTGCCATATCCATGAATTTTATCAAATTTCTCAAGGTCGCGGGGTGACTTAAATTGGTCACTTGGCATATTGATTACCTTAACCAAATCAAATCAAAATAAGATATTCAATAGCTAATTTTAATTACTTAGGATGAGAAATGGGGTTTGGATTAAGCCCCCACAATGAAGCAGTTCTAGCTAAATTAGTTTAAATTCTTCCTCAAACTTGAAAACCCAACTAGTTACATGGAACTGGTTAAATGATTACGACTTGTCCTTTTCCATTTTCTCATCTCAGAGTGGCCTTTCTTCGTGCCTCCACATATCATGATAACGTTGATGCGGGAGAACCTAGGCAGAGCAGGGTGGCGAGGGTTAAGGGGTTGCTCACTATGCCACATGAGCAATTTAAAGGCCAATAACAAAAGGACTTGATACAATAATATCAGTACGCTGGACAGACGGCACTTGTCGATGACCTTGTAGGCAGCGAAGGAGTTGTCGGCAGGGAAGAAGCAACGGAATATGGTGTAGAGGCGGCCGCAGCCCATTTAGTCTGGTAGCTGGTATGTGCTCCAGTGTTTTGCTCATCCTGGGAATTTTTTCTATATCTGATTCTTCTCCGTCTCTATATAAATTTGATTTTCTCAGGGATGTTGACTTTGCTTTTAATAGGAGGTAATAGGTTTCTTCTATTTTGGAATGGGCCAAAAGATTTACCCTGCTACGAAAGACATGGAGAGATTGTCTCAAGTTGAAAAAAAAATGGTTTTTAATTGTATTTACAAGTTAGTTATATAACTCATTCCCCTAGCAAAATGATTTATGTAATACTTAGTAAAAGGTTTACGAAAAAGAGGTGATGATTTTGTGGGAAAAAATTATAACGGATGGATCATATTAAAAACGAATTGAAAACTTTGTCATATTACTTTTTCAGTTATATTTGTAATTAATCAGGCTAAGTTATTGTTATTCTAATTTTAATTTAACATAATTCTTGTCCCTTTATAAGAGCGGATGCGTGCCATGAAAAGAAGGGATGCAAGTAGGGAAATTAGGTTTAATTTAACATCATCAAGGGTAGGGTGATGAGTCTCATTTCTTATGACATCCCAGATTTTCAATCTTGTATTCTATTGAATAAATCGGGCATTTCATCGACGTGTCTATAGGGCTATTCTCAGAACTAATCATTCTCGAGATAACTAGGCTATTTAAAAATCAATTAAGAAATTTTAATGCAATAGACTTGAAAATTTGACTTGAAATCGTCTACTCAACCGTGCTCATCTTTAGAGCCATTACAACATAGTATAAAATCGATTTGAAATCAGAAATAAGTCGATTCAATTGATATATATGGCTAATCGTAGGTGACACCACCAAATTGGAAAATTCTCGTCGACCAACACTAGACTAATTTTTCTATCATTATGGTACCCTATGTCCATATTTAAATCCTCGAGATTTTCATAACCACTGAGAGTTGTCAATGCGTCAAGTTCATAGTGGCTCGAAGAAAATCGACCACAGGCCATTTGTATTGAAAATCTCTAAAAGCTACCCCGTAGTTTAGGTCACGCTAAAAACGCGCATGAGTGAAATTAACCGCGAAATTGAGTTTGATTTCAGAAATTGAAGATTATATCATGTCACAATAAATTCTATAAACGTTAACTCAGTCTCAGAAGATTTTTCTGCAACCCGAGACTTTTTGAGAAAAAGTCGACATTTGACTATTTTTTGTCCAAAAAAAGGCAGGGATCATTTTTTTATCGCAAAATTATGATACAAGATGGATTAATAGATGAAGAAAAATATCAATTTGAGCATTGAGGTGTCAATTGAATTTGTAAGGGCTAAATGGGATTGAATTAAAGAATAAATCAAGTCCAATTGAAGCCATTCCCTTACAAATTCGTAACTCCCTCCATGCCTAACCAAAATGGACCATTTCAAGGGTTATTGGGTGTGCATGGATGGTCTAAGGACAGCCAAGGATCAACACTTGGCCTAGGTTGAGTCAAAGGGGGACAAAGACTTGGAAAAATTAGCCAAGGGGACCCATCTCTCTCTCTCTCCCTTCCTCTCCAAGCTTGGCCAGCCACCTCTCCTGCCTCCATCTCCTCCATTTTCACACAGCAGCCAGCCAAGACAGCTAGCAAGCCGCCGGGGCCGTCCACACCATCACCGCCGTGCGCGCCGTCATCTGTTTCCACCCACGAGAGCCACCCGCATGTCATCCGCCTTGTCGCATCCAGCCACCATTGTCCCAGCCTCCTGCCGTGCATCCTAGCCCCTAGCCGAGCTCAGCCAGAGCTGTCCTTCACCGTTCCTCCACCAGTAAGCCTCCGCCAAGGCCCGGTTTGGCTTTTTCACCCTTTTCCGATCAATTCCTACCTAAACCGAGCTTGTTTCCTCTCTGTTTCAGCACCAAACAAAGAGTAGAAAAGTGGGTTTACAGCCAGCTGTTGGGCCCGTTTTGAGATGGTCCTAAGCCTCGATTGCTTGGCCCGCCTTGAGGAAAGTTGAGCCCCGCAACATTTCTGTTTTTGCACCGAACCATTTGTTAAATTGGTGAGTTTAACTCACTAAACCTCGCTTAGTATGCTAATGATGCTTAGGGGTTGATTAGATTTAATTAAATATAATTAGGTGGATAGATTATATTATAGTAATTAAATTAGTGATTTATCAATGCATGTTGGGTGGTTAGTTGTAGCAATTAGCAAGCAAATAGGTGCTATTATTTATTGAATGAACCTTGAAATTTTTCTGGGTCTATTTCAACATCCATTTAGACATTACAGGCCTAAATTGGATTTATTGCAATTATTTAATAATTTTTGTAATTAATTATTTATTAATTTATTTTCCATAAATTAGGCTGGGATAGCCGACGACCGGAATTTTATGTTGATTATTATGGTGTAGTATGTTTATTCATTCGAGCTTTAAATTGTGTTGAATTGATTTAATTGTGACTTTAGGAATTTATTCCTAAATTAAATAATTTTGGTAATTAATTTAATAATTAATGGGTGTCAGTTTACAGTGTCAAAAATATATTTATGGGCTGTTGAAAATGGTGGGATGTTCTAAAGAAAAAATATGATATTTTGGCTAAGGCCGACTGTGTACCCACACACGGCTATTTTATCAGGATGTATGTTTGGGATGGTATACTATATCGACCTAAGGGCGATATGTCAGCTTAGCAAAGAGCGGTATATTAAGAGCGATATGACAACTTAGCAGAGAGTAGTATACCTTATCAGCTTAGATTGAGCATTGTCGGTCTTAAGGGCGATATGGCAACTTAGTAGAGAGCAATATACCCAATCATCTTATAAGTGAGCTATACTATCTATCTATCAGCTTAGCAGTGAGCAGTCCTGATATAAGCGGACTTTATAGATAGTATGAAATGAGCCAACCAAGAAAGGGTCGTGATAACATGTAATCGACCGAGTCGATTGATCAATAATTTGATCCGATGCTATGAATTGATTGATTGATATGATATAAGGTATCTGTAAATAATATTGATTTGCAGGATGGAACTGAGGTCAAGATAAGTCCTCTAACTCGTGTTGTGTTGGTGTATTGGTTTCCTAATCGAATCTTAGGAGGGTAGAACTTGTTGAGACGTAGTCTCACCCCGTTGTGGGATAACATTTCAGGTCCCTAGATGGCAGCATTCCCACCTCCTCGTCCTCCCATGCATTTTGGTATTCCTAAAGAAGTCATCGAGATAGGATATCACTTCCCGATACACCCCCACCTAGAAGGTTTAGAATATGTTTTGATAAAATCCACAGTCTGGGTTGATGTGGGTAGAGATGGCCTGGTGCCTCATGAGTATAGGTCGTGGTATCGTAACTACCATGATGGGCATAGAGAGGGTCCCGTACCGAAAAGTGATGTGCCTATGTTCATCTTAGAGGTAGCGTTTGGAGAAGGGATTGTAGATCCTAAGGATGGGTCGGTAGTGAATGCTAAGGATCCTAAGCTCAAGGGTGATCCTAAATCTCCAGTATACTCAGCCGGGGGTGCTAACTGGAGTGAAGAGAAATGGGAAATAGTCGAGCAAGAGGAGGAATGGGAAGAGGCAGAGGATGACCCTGCAAAGGAGGAACCTAAAGAAGAAGAGTTTGAGGAAGAGCCTGAAGAGGATGATCCGGAGTATGACTCGGATGAGAATTGAGACCTCACCATGTTTTGCAAACCTTGAGTCATGAACCTACGTGTGATAGATCAGACTTTTGTTAATAGTATTGTAATATATATGAGGTTTGTTTTGTATAAAAGTGTGGTTGTGGTTTTTCAGTTGTGAAAAATATAGCCATACTTTTCTATCACATTGTTTTATTGTCTGGAGATTAATTATATGCTTCCGCGTGTGTATTAAAAAGGAGTCGGCGATACGTCTTAGGACGTCGCTATTATATCGACCAATGTGAGGGATGAGTGCGTGCCCGAGGATTGGGGCATAACATTTCTCCCTAAAGTATTGTGGATCAAAGTGATGTATTGGCCCCTGCCAGTCTCCAGAGTCAACAAAGAAATCATCTCCATTATACTAGTCGAAGCAAGTAATTTAGGTTTAGTTATCGCTTGCCAGATCGAAAGATATAAAGGACGAAACAAAAATAAGGAGAGAGAAAGAGAGACGGAGAGATGAAGAAAATGATGGATTACGGAGGTGTAAATCTGTATGACGGGCAGTTGCGCACTCAATATTTTTTTTTCCTTTCCATTTTCTTCTTTTCTCCTCTTTTCTCTTTCCCCCTTATCTCTCAATTTCCTGTTCGATAAATTTTGGGGTATTTTCATTCCAATTCTTGGCCTCGTCCTAAAACGTGAAATTAACTAATAATGCTTCATTTGGAAAAAAGTGAAATAACACCATCTTTATTATTCAAAATAACTTTACTCATTTTTGTTATGCAATGTTAAAATACATTCTAATAAAAGATAAAGGCGTTTCAACGAATATTTGTGTGATAAGAAAGATGTTTGAAGTCAAATTCTGATGACATTACCTATGCACAATCAAGAGGTTCTTATTGGTCAAAATGGAATACCAATTCAAATTGTATTGACAGTGTATGATTTTAACATGTGCATTACCTACGTTGGGGATGAACATTTCTCCATGCACATTACTTTTTGATATTTCTAATACCTGGATAACTTGATATATGCCACATTCTGCAGATTAATTCTTCATTAATCAAATTAATATGTACCCAAAATTTTATTATGTCTTATGCAAAATTGAATAATTTTCTTATATGAAAAACCGAGCAAGACGAATGCTACATACGCCCCATGTTTCAGTCACCAAGAACTATTCTTTTATGAGGATGAATTTCCCACAATCATTTTAATGAATGTTTCGTTGCACTATTTTCTTTTGTATTAGCAATGACAACTACATGGACAGAGCAGCATATCCATTTTTCTGGGAATCAATTTACATTCTTATAATTGAAAGCCAACCATGTTTGGCAGTTGATAGCCACCGCGGTCAAGTGTTTTTGCTGGTTAAGGGCATTTTTGTATGTTTGTTTCTTCTCCGTCTCTCTCTAAATTTGATTTCCCAAAGCTGGTGACTTTGCTTTTAATAGGAGGCAATAGGTTTGTTCTATTTTGATATACGCCGAGGATGTTCGGCCTGCGACGGAAGACATGGGGAGATTGTCTTGAGTCGAGATAAACAGCTTTTAATTGCATTGACAAGTTTGTTGTACAACTCATTCCCCTAGCAAAATGATTAATGTAATATCTAATAAATGGTTTACAAAAAAAAGGTGACAATTTTCTGAGAGAAAATTCTAATTAACGGATCATATTAAACATGAACCAAAAATTTGCCATCTTACTTTTTTGATCACATTTGTAATCAATCTTTATGGCTATCCTCTTTCTATTCTAATTTTAATTTAACATGATTCTTGTTCATTTATGAGAGTAGATGTGTGCTATAGAAAAAAGAGGTAGAATGGGATGATTAGTACCGGTGATCCCTGTTCTGAGTTGGCGAGCCCATCACCACAACCCATTCAAGATGTGGATAAAAATATCTCTTCATAAAATCGCAATCTTATGAAAGAGGGGGACCATTTTACTGCTAGCCTAACTTGTTCAACGGTGGAAACAAGCATCAATCAATTACTTGATTCAAAGGCAAAAATTGGATGTGCCATTGATGCAAATTGGAAACATATATTGGATCTATAAAGAAGCATGCCTCTTGTCTCTTCCCTTCAAGATGAGCAGATACTAACTATGAGCAGATACTAACCCACCCTTGAGGTTGAAACAAAATATTATTTTTTTCCTTTTTCTTATCATTTTGGAATTATTCACTTCTTGTTTATAAAAGAATTTGAAATGAAGATTCCACGTCTCATAGTCTCACATCAAATGAAAGAGGCAATATTAAGTGATTCATAAGTCATTACCTACCTTCAAATGATGAACACCTAATGTTGACCAGCACGGACTGATTAGGGAATATTACAAGTTATGCATAAGTCATTACCCAATATTAAGTGATTCATAAGTCATTACCTACCTTCAAATGATGAACAGCTAATGTTGACCAGCACGGACTGATTAGGGAATATTACAAGTTATGCATCTTAATCTATGGAAACGGACTTGCATCGAAGAAGGGCAGAATCGATTTGTGAGGATTAGCAGCATATTGCTACAGTTAGTCCCTTATGTAACAGAAATTGCAATAGTGAAGTTAGCAGGAAAAGGGAGGCGGAGGTGAGAAAGCCAAATATAATTAAGGATGATTAATTTCGAGCATGAAGATCATCAATCTTGTGCTTAATGAGAAAATATTGGGTTATCATCTTGCAACAGCTCATTATCTCTATGACGTTTTAGAAAGAATGATCGTCCTTGATAATTGCATGGCTCACTAAGTTCAAGCCATCACCTATTTAGGTATTTTAGATATAATGGTTCCAAGTGCATGTCACAATAAATACGGAAATTATTGTACTAGACAGGTCTATATGCCTTGTGTTCATCAGAATTATTGAATTTGACAAGTCTCATGTGTAATTCATTGTGTTGAACAGGTGTTAGGGGTGCAAATGAATCAAGAGTGTAGGCGCTAGGATCAAGCGATTATACCTTAGTATGATGGGTATTGCAGTCCTCCTTTTAAACTAGAATGCCTCTGCACTACAATATACGCGAGCTTTCTCAAATTTCTTGAGATCGTTGGGTGACTTAAATTTGTCACTTGGACATATTGATTATCTTAACCATATCGGATCAAAATAAGATATTCCATAGCTGATTTTAATTATTTAAGAGGAGAAATGTGGTACAGATCAAGCCTCCACAATAAAGCAGATCTTGCACATAAATCAGTTCAAGTGACTTCTTCAAATTGGACAACCAAACCAGTTAGAATAAAGCAAATCTAATCAGGCCTTGTACTTTATCATTTTCTCATCAGCAATTCAGTTGGCTCCACGAACCGAGATTACGCTGATTCAAGAGAGCCTAGGTGTAGCACGGTGGCAAATAATAAAAGGACTTGATTTGACAATTTTAGTAAGTTAGAGAATTTAATGAGATAAAAAGTGAAACATAAAAGATTAAATTGTAGTCAACCCGTTAAGAAAAAATGTCAATTCTTTATCTGAAGATACAAATGCCTTTACTCTAGATGCATAAGGCCTGATATCAAAATATAATCTTCATCCACAAGGCGCTTTCTGAATCGTATGAAGCAATAGCTTTAACCAAGAAAAAATCCACGGTGCGTTTTGGGGGAAGTTATCCAGGGAAATATTTAAAGCAGAAGAAAACAAGGAGCAACTTGCAAGTTAAATATATTTTTCTTCAAACGTTCTATAACATCCTGATTGATATCTTCTAAACTCATTAATAAAAAATAGCATGAGTACAATAATTTCCAATAACATGCTTTAGGTTTCAAATTTGAGGAGAAATTGGGAATAGAGAAAATGGCAAAAACAAAGAAAGAGGAAGAACCCCACAAAGTATGTTAAGCCCTAGCAAAAGGGAATTCCACATCGCCTGTTGTTGTTTAAATGTCTCCACACCTACCCTGCACTAACAACTTAAGCTTTTAGGACGAGATCTCATAATCATCATTCTATTCACCATACAAGAGATTAAACATAGCAAGTGACGTAACTTTCGGACAATATTTACTCGAGTGTCATAATTCCACAAGCCCATCTATCTTGATACATATAAATTTTGAACCATAAAAAGTGGACAAAATTGAGCTTCTTATTCAAACGTTAGAGAAAATCTCACAAGAAAAATCAAAGCTGGTTAGGAAAATTGCGAAATGAAGATGCAAAGAATGTGGAATCTAAAGTGAAACGAGTTAGTCAATCATTGCGAAGAATTAGTCAAGTCTTCGCATTGAGAGTTACCCAATTGCAGTTTTCAAAGGAAAATGATGGTAAGAGACTTTTCTCATAGAGCTCGCCATGGAAAAATTATAAAAATAATGCAGGAAAAGAAGACCACAAAATATTGGGTCCAAGATGGGGACAGCTAAGTCATTCACTGCCAGTCGAGCGGTAGGTCCTGCGCTGGTCTTTCTATTATTTTTATCTTTTAACCTTTTCTCCGACTTTTTGAACACGGCGTGGATTACTTAATTAGCACCAAATCATAACATGATTTATTGAACACGCCATTGACAATTCGAAGTGGAGTTGTCAGCAAAAATTTGTTGCCATTGTATGGAATCGAGCAAATTATTTGAGATGATTCGGTTTGGTGAAGATGTCACTTCAGCAACTCATCTTTACAGCGAAAGGCAAAATTACGAAACTTCCAAGTAAAAACCTCGAACGTTTCCCATTTGACTGAACATTTATTTGAGAACTAAAGGCAAATGGAAAGCCAGCGTCGAGATAGCAACGGAGAAGACCAGAGAATGACTGAAGACTTCTCAAATTTCTAAAGGGTGGGCTCCAATCTGCCCGTGACCATCAACAGAGAGAGACAGAGACAGAGACAGAGACAGAAGAGAAGAAAAGAAAGAAAGAAAAAAAAAAGGAAAAAGAAAAGAAAAGGAGGAGATAAAAGGGAAAGAAAGAAGGGGAGAAGGGGAGAGAGAGGGACGAGAGAGAGCTCGAACGCAGAAAGAAGAAAGAGAGAAAGAAGAAGAAGAAGAGGAGAAAAGAAAAAGAGGGGCTTCACGTGTTCTCGTCATGGGAGCCTCGCCAAGCCATATTAACTACGTAACACAACGCTCGGTAAGCACTCGTGCTCCCCCTTCGTTCAATCAGAGTAATTTTGGAGTTAGGACTTGAAATTCAGAATTTTGGAAAAATCAAGCGGTGAAATATGATTTTTGAGTCATTGAGCTGCATATTATTGTAGAAATGATAACTTGGGATGTTGTGAAGCTGTAGGATTTTACGGATTGTGATTTGAGCTCACGGTTTGCCCGAAACAAAATTTTGAAATTTATCACACGTGATGAACAGTGCACGACCCGAACTTCAAGACTATATTTTGTTGATTTTCGGCTTGATTTCGGGTTGGCTAAATTGGGGTTCTTTGTAGTATGTTGGCTGGGCTTTCTATTGATTATAAGTACACTTTAAACGGAGTTCGGTGGAGAAAATTATGGCATGATGAAGTTTCGTGCTCACACTTCGTGCTAAGGACGGCTTTGAGTAATTGTTTTGGTTGAGTGATTTATTAGCACGTAGGTGTCGTTTTATCGATGAATAAACATAATTTAGTTGAGTTGTTAGTTGGAGAGTGGCATATTACCTGGTTTTGATATCGTTTTCGATTTATTAATAGGAATATGAGTGCATTGGCTCAAGTAACCACGTAGGTTAATTTTTGACTTTTCCAGGTGAGTGGTGTTATCTCTTCTAAGAATTTATAAACTCATGTCTTCAAAATGATAAAGATTTAATATTTTATAAGTTATAAATAAGCATGTTTATTGCATAAAAGTTGGATCAGGTATTTACTAAGTTTTGATATTTGAAAATAGTGCGAGAACTTTTTATGAATATATATTCTATTTGATGAACAGAGTTGAGAAATATTACATGTTTTGGGTTTGTAAAACCATTTCACGAAAACCTCGACTTTGAGATGATTTATGGAAGGTTATATAGATATTGATTTGTGATAAGCTTTTTTTTAAAATGTATTTGATTTAAAATTGATTTATGAGACGAGTCTTGAAATAATTTTGATAATGTTTTATGAAAAGTATTTCAGGCGGATAAGTTGAGTTGTGAAATCTTTTCGTGATATATGAAATGTTTTATGGATTTGGTTTGAGAATTATAGATGGTGTTGTTCTGGATTGATGTGGGTGCTCAATATCGTTGTAAACCCAAGTGAGGGGCTTATGGGTATGCGCATACCATTCTAGGATACCATTATGGGCCGAGCCACCAACTAATAATAGGTGGAGATCTTACCAATGGGAGAATCTTGGTCGCCTCGTTACTAGGCGTCGTGACCATGGTTTGATATTGAGCAATGAATTGATTCATGGAGTGGACCATTGACATCTGATATGAGTTGAGTCGATGGAATGGACCATCGATGTGTAATTTGAGATTAGTCGTTAGAATGGACCATCGATGTGTAATTTGATATTAGTCGTTGGAATTGACCATCGACATGTAATTTCATTAGATTATCGATGTGTGGTTTGATGAGATTAATCAATGAAATAAACCATTGATACATGTTTTATGAGATTGACCAATGGGTTAGACCATTGGCATTTGCCTATTATTATCTTGAATATTTTTGCTTTAAACATATTGTGTTGAAGTAAGAAATGTTATATTTTAGCCTTGAAGGTTTGTTAAATTTATGGGTTTGGTGTGGTATGAGATTAACTGATGGAATGAACCATTGGCGTGTGAATTAATGAGATTGATCGGTGGATTAGACCATTGATGTTTATTTCGATGTTATTATGAAATGATTATTGCTATAAATATAGCTATGTTGAAGCGTATGTAACTTATTCTTTTTACTGTATGTTTGTCATATCATAGATTTGAGTTAAAAGAGTTGTAGTTTAATTTTGTAAATATGCATAGTGGGTGTTCGATCCACTTAGAAGAGATACACTACTCACTGAGCTGTGGTTGTTCACCCCTCTATTTTCCAATCTTTTTCAGGTTCCTCAACTAATGATGAGTAGATACAAGAGCAAAATGGATGTGGGGATTTTTAAGAGTTGGATTTTGGGAGCTTTGAGGCTGCGTCCTTTGAGTGGAAGGACGGCCGTGTCATCCCCCATTCTTGATGGTTTTGGGGTGTGACACCATCACTCTATGGACTCAAAGTATGGCCTTACTTAGCACGTCTCAAGCACCCAACATTTTTCTCAAAATAAAAAATTTGCATGATCATAGGGAGACTTCACTGAGCAGCTGAGCTCAAAGTCCATTTGGATGTTCATTCAAAAGGATCCTTTCTTTCGATTTCAAACAGTACCAAGTAATCTTGCTATATCATCTTTTCTTCTTGAGTAAGCTTTGATCTCGTGAGATCAATGAGCAAGAGAAATGACAGAATCCGCAGTATCCTGTTTGGTTGAGAAGCTTGCCATGTTTGTCGAGCAAGAGGTGAATCTATTGAAAGGGGTACGCGAGAAATTGAACTCATTAAAGATGAATTTGAGCGCATGAAAGCCTTCTTAAAGCACGCTGAGTCATCGAAAGACGATGACCCCGAGTTGAAGGTATGGGTGAAACAAGTCAGGGATGTCGCATATGATGTGGAGGATATTCTAGATGAATTCACGCTCAACTTGGCAAGAGATCATGGAGATGGGGTCATGAGGTACCTCCACAAGATCAAGCTATCCATAAACAACTTGAAAGAGCGCCATCATCTCTCCTCCAAAATAACAGATATCAAGACAAAAGTTCTCAACATTAGTGAAGGGCATCGACGATACCATTTCAAGTCGTATTGCACGGAGCAAAGTACGAGCGCATCCATTGGAGGCACCTCATGGCACGATCTTAGGGAGGACACTTTTCCAGTTGAGGAAGATGAATTGGTGGGGATTGATCAGCCAAGAAAAGAGCTTATTAAGTGGCTTGTTGACGGAGAACCCGGACTTGAAGTTGTATCAATATTAGGGATGGGGGGTTCAGGGAAGACCACTCTAGCAGAAAGAGTGTACGACAATCACCAAGTAAAAGCCTACTTTCAAAGCCATGCATGGATTAGTGTCTCGCAATCCTATAAGATTCAGAATATTTTGAGAGACATGATCGAACAACTTCATGGAGAAATTGAGCAACGAGCCCCACAAGGAATAGAATCCGCAAATAGCGTGAGGCTCAAGCAAATATTGAAAGACTTTTTGCGCCAGAAAAGATATGTCATTGTTCTAGATGATGTATGGAACTTGGAAGCACTAGAAGGTATAAAAAGTGCAATGCCCAATGGCAGTTGCAGTAGCCGAATAATAATCACTACTCGCATAGCTAATATTGCTACTTTCTCATCCAACCAATCAAAAGTTTATACCCGTAAGCCCTTGTCTCCAGAAGAATCATGGTCCTTATTTTGCAAGAAAGCCTTTCATGGGAAACTCTGTCCTCCTCACCTAAAAAACCTTTCACAACAGATTTTGAAAAAATGTGAGGGTTTGCCACTTGCTATAGTGGCAATTGGTGGTCTTCTCTTTGCAAAAGATGTCAAAGAATGGGAGATGATTTCTCAACAGCCTTGTTGTAGAATTAGAAAGCAATGATAGGATGCAAATTTTCAGGAAAATTCTCAGCTTGAGCTATATTGATTTGCATCATAACTTGAAAAGTTGCTTTTTGTACTTTGGTTTATTTCCAGAGGATCACATGATTGAGTGCATGACACTCATTCGTTTGTGGATTGCAGAAGGATTTATTGAGGAAAGAGAACAGATGACACGGGAGGAGGTTGCTCAAAGATACCTAAATGAGCTTATAAATAGAAATTTGGTGCAAATTGCAGAAACAAATTTAGAAGGAGGGCTACAAACTTGTAGGGTACATGACCTAATGCGTGAAAGTATCCTTTCTAAGTTAAAGGATGAAAACTTTGTTTCGTTTTTATCTGAGCAAACAAAAGAATTGCACGAACAAGTCCGGCGCCTGTCAATCCAATACAATTGCAACAACGCACTGAACCAACTAAATCTCCCTAGCCTACGCTCTCTGCTCATTTTTCAGTTAAGAACATCATCTAGCATAGATGAGCAATTCTACCCAACTAGCTCTAAGCTACTGAGGGTTTTAGATTTGGGAGGATCATGCCTTCATAAGTTCCCCCAACAAATACTAGTTTTTGTCCACTTGAAGTATCTGAGTTTGAGAAGGAGCAACGTGCGCATCATTCCTAGGTCAATTGTTAAACTCCAAAATTTGGAGACTTTGGATCTTAAACAAACGTTTGTATCTGAGATGCCTGTGGAGATAACCAAGCTCAAGAAACTACAACATCTTTTGGTGTACCGTGAAGCGGAAATCACAACTTCTGTACCCTTTGGCATTAGAAAGGGATTTTCAGCTCCCAAGGGCATTGGAGCACTAACATCATTGCAGAACTTATGCTGTGTAAAAGCTAGTGGTGGTCAAAGCAAGAATACAATGCAAGAGCTGGGAGAGTTAAGTCGACTAAGGAGGCTGGGTGTGAGGGACCTGAAGAAAGATGATGCAAAGGAACTATGCCACTCCATTGAGAAGATGACCAACCTTCAATCGTTATATGTGAATGCGGAAAGCGAGTATGACATTATGGATTTGGATTTTCTATCTTCAGCTCCCCCATTCCTTCGAGCTCTACATATTGGAGGATGTCTGAAGAAGCTGCCCCATTGGCTTCCTTTGTTGACCAATCTAACTAAATTGCGTTTGGCATGGACCAAATTGAAATCTAGCCCACTTATCACTCTCCAGAATTTGCCCAATCTCGTGGAGCTTTATCTAAGTAACGCCTTTGATGGGAAAACATTGGTTTTTGGAGATAAAGGGTTCCCAAAGCTCAAGAAGTTATTCTTTGCCAATCTGAAAAATCTTAGATTTACTTTGATGAATGGTCAGGCAATGCCTTGCCTTCAGAGTCTCATCATTGTTGGATGCAGGCATCTGGACTGGCAATCATTACTAGTTGTCATACGTGGCCTTGCGAACCTGACGCATCTCCAATTCTATGAGATGCCAGCAGAATTTGCTCTTGCATTCTATCCGTACAGTCGTAACAGAATAAGGAAGGGTATTCTACAAGAGCACTATGAGGAGGTGATGGAACGTAACCCAAAAGTTTACTTCTTCTGGTGGAAAGAGGATCACAGGGAGCGACATGATCTTAGCCTCGATTCTTATGAAGTCATCAAGGGTAGGGTGATGAGCTGCATTGAGGTTATTCCTAAAGTTTCGTAGATCATAATGATGTATTGGCCCCTACTAGTCCCTTGGTCTATCATTGATCCTAGAGCACCATCGTTGCGAGAAAGAAGATCCTCCGATGCTTTTACGGTTGCTATCATTATCAATATATTTATCTAAACCTTTCAATACTTTTATCATTCAAGTTGCTACCCTCAAATACCTGGTGCTATCTTCTTCTATTTCTTCTTCTCGTTGTCGCCACGGTCTTTTTAGTGATCATTACATGTATTTCTTATTTTTCCACATTTGTAGTAATATCTTGACCAAGTCAAGAGTGGTAAAGCCCGAAGAAAGAAAAAAGAAAAATTCAAGTTTTGAAAAGTCAAAGAGAATAGGTAAAAGGGGCGTTCGGCTCATTTTAACCGAGAGCTCGCACGGCAAACAGGAAGAAGGGAAAGGAAAAGGGAGAAAGAACAAGGAAAAAAGAAGAGAGAGAGGGTTTTGCGTATTGGTGCTAAGGACGTCTTGCCAAGTCAATTCAACTTCTTATTGCAATGTCCTGTAAGTGGTTAATTTTGAAGTTAGATCGTAAATTCGGAATTATGTGAGAATCAAGCTGCAAAGTCCAATTTTTGAGTTGTCGAGCTATGAAATTTTATGGAAATGGTAGTTTATGGTGTTATGAAGCCGTGGATTTTGACAAGATTTGTTTTTTTGGCACAACGATTTAATCGAAGTGAGAATTTTGGGATTTCATGTTCAAGTTCTGCGTTGCGAACATATTGAATAATTGCTTCGGATGAGTAATTTGTTAATGCATAGGAGTTGCTTCATTAGTATTGAAGTTTAGCGTAGCCAATGGGTCACTAGATAACGATTTAGTCGATTTGATGTTATTTCTTGCTTGTTTGATAGGATTGTGAGTTCAACAATTCAAATAATGTTTATTGTTTGATCATAGGCATTCCTAGATAAGTGATACTATATTTTCTTTGAATTTATAAAATTCATGTTCTGAAAATACTACAGAATTATATATCATATGAATTACAAAATGGCATTATTATATATTTTCATTCTGTACAGTAATAGAAAAGCTATGAGGGAGAGTATTATGCAAGAGTGCTATGAGGAGGTGATGGGACGTACCCAAAGTTTACTTCCTCTGGTGGAAGAGGATTATTGGGAGTGATATGATCTTAGCCCCTATTGCTATAATGTCATCAAGCCTACGGTGATGAGGTCCTTCCTAAAATTTCATAGATCATAGTGATGCATAGGGCCCTGTGAGTCCCTTTGGTCCGTCATGGATCCCTGGAGGCCTATCGACACAAGGAATCCTTTAATGTTTTTATGATTTCTTCCATTATCAATATTTTTATTTGGACCTTTCATTTCTTTTATCTTTTAATTTATTGTTCTCATGTCCCTCAGTGCTGTCTTGTTCTTCTTCTTCTTGTTATCTCATATAGTGATCAATACATTAGTTTCTTATTTTCTGCATTCGTTGGATGAACTTTGATTTTGTTTTAGCCTAAATGGAAGCGAAAGAGTGATTTGACTAAAGAAATGAAAAGAATTACAATTTTCCTCTTGAAAAAATGACATGTTAGGGATGTGCAGATGAAAAAATAGACAGAGGATTCACAAATGTGAAAAAATGAAATAACAATCAAAGGTTCACCGAACGCGTAGGGTTTCGTGTTATTTCTCCTAAATTCATGCTAGAGGTGTTACATGGGTTGTGCAACCTATTTATGGATCCATTTAAGCATAAATGGGTCGTTAATGGGTCGCCTTGAGAATAAGGTATCCTAATGGGTTTTAAAAATAAAAGAACTAAAATAAATGGGTCTTAAATGGCACCCATTTAAGACCCATTTACAAACCCATTAAAGTCTAAAGATGGGTTGTGCAACCCATTTATTTTTCTTTCTTTTTCTTTTTTTCTTTCCTCTTCCTCCTGGTCGCCGACGGTGATGGCCGGCGAGCCTCGAGCTCCTTGGATCCGGCGAGGCGGAGGCCTCGCGCTGACGCCGGCGAGCCTCAAGCTCGCCGGATCTAGGGAGGCGGAGGCCTCGCCGACGTCCGGCGAGGCTCGAGCCTCGCCGATCTAGCGAGACTTGAGCTCGCCGGTGTCGGGCAAGCTCGAGGCTCGCCGCATTTGGCGAGCTTGAGGCTTGCTAGATCCGGCGAGCTCGAGCTCACCCAACGCCGGTGAGCTTGAGTCTCGCCAACGTCCGGCGAGGCTCGAGCCTCGTTGATCCGGCAAGACTCAAGCTCGCCAGCGTCGGGCGAGCTCGGGCTCCGCCGATCTGGCGAGACTCGAGCTCACCAGCGTCGAGCGAGCTTGAGCTCGCCTGTGGCCGGCCATCGTGGTCGGTGGCCGGCCAAAGAAAAAGAAGAAGAAGAAGAAGAAAGAAAAAGAAAAGTTATATTTAAAAATTTTAAAAATTAAAATTTTATTTAAAAAAATTAGAATTCGATTTTTTAAAATAATTATTTTAAAAATTATAAAAATTGTTCATTAAATTTGTGTTGTATAAAATTATTTTCGCAATACCATTTTTTAAATATATATATCTATATATATGTATGATAAATTAAGTTTAATTAAATGGGTCAAGTATGGATTGGGTATGGGTCGGGTCGGGTATGGGTCAAAATTTTTGCATTGCAATAAACGGGTCATAAACGAGTTAAATGGGTCGATTTGGGTTGGACCATTTATGACCCGACCCAAACCCGACCCGACCCACCCATTTAACGGGTCTAATTCATGCACATAACTTTTAATCTTTCTAATACTTGAATAAACTCTTAGTATGCCACTTTTTACAAATTAATTTTTCATCCAAATAATATGTGCCCAAAAATTTGGTACAGGATAAATCTATGAAACATATTAATGGACTTGCAAAATACAGATATGCTAGAAATTGATGTACGATACATTAACAAAAATCCTTAGATTAGGCAAAATCGAAATTTCAAATTAGAAAGTTATGCAATTGAAAGGGAATGCAGACAGCCCCAAAAGTAAAGTGTAAATTCATTAGTATCTTTGTAATAAAGAGCAAAAAGATGTTTTAGTTGGGTGCGCCACAAAGGTCTTCTATTCTTATGGATTAGGGATAAGTGCGTTGAAAGTCCTCAAATTTGTTATGAAAATGCAATTAAGTCCTAAAACTTTCAAAAAGTGCAATTAAGACCTAAAACTTGTCACAAAGTGCAATTAAGTCCTAAAAAACTTTCAAAAAGTACAATTAAGTCCTAAAACTTATCAAAGTGGTTCAATCTAAGTCCTTCCATTAATTGCACTTTTTGAAAGTTTTATGACTCAATTGCATTTTTATGATAAATTTTAGGACTTCTAATGCACTTATCCCTATGGATTATTTAATCTTGAGTTGCCTCATCACATGGATTTCAATTACAACACTCAATCATGAAAATTTATTGCATGCTCTTTCAATTCATGCTTTATTTCGCACAACATATTATTTAAACATTCTAACACTCGTCTCATGTAAATTAGATTGTGACTTAAGACTCAATATAAAAATATATAATAAGGGAGGTAAAGAATGACTTGAAAAGATTTGAACTCGGGAACTCTGGCTCTTATACCATAAGTTTAAGTTATCATATGAAAATATAATTTAATATTTAAATATTCTAACAAACACTGTACCTTGAAATAACACGTATTGTTGCTACAAGATTGGGATTATATATATAGTTTTTGTCATATTTCAGTATGAATATACGTTCTTCTGCAAAATTGAATAGAGGACACAATCAAACTTTCTTTAATGAAAAACGGAGCCAGGCAAGTGCTACATGTACTCCCAGTCTCAATTGTACTATTTTCGTTTATACAGTAATAAAGCACCAAAATTGACTTCTCAACCTTTTGTTAATTGCAAATAATTCAGACGTATCTCGAGAATTTAATAAAACCGGACATCAAGACTGCATTCCTGGTAGCTAATAATTTTCCCCCCTCCACAATTTCTCAATCACTTGAGTAGAAAGTGTTCGCTTTGCGATTTAACACCTCCTGTCTTTCCCAAGCCTAACGTCAAAATAGTCATATTCTCCTGCGATTAATAGCTTGCTGAGATACAAGATGAATGTCATGTCATTCTCTAATAATTTAAACTCACGAATGGCTTAGTTAGCAGTTCAACCATTTATTGGGAAGCAATTTTTCCCTTTTGTACTATGTAATGTTTTAGCGAGACTAAAAATTTTGTCGATCGGGGATAACCATCACAAGTCAGGCAACCCTTTGAGAGCATCTGGTCGGTCTATTGTTTTGCCTAAGATTCTGGCAATGAATTAAACCACATGATAAGCAGGACAAATTCTTTATCAACTTTAGCTCCATGTGAAGGAGACTGCAAAAATTGCTTTCGTTCATTCAATAACCATCCACCATTAGCACAAAGGCAGGATTCTCCACAAAAGAAGGTAGCGGAATCCAAATCTTCTGCAACTTAATTTACATCCTCAATTGAAGGCAGACCATCTTCATAAAAACCTTACAAGTAAATTCTGTGCCTTCTCTACACTTATCCTTTATTCTCTCCAAATATCAAGAAAAGATTCGAAAAGAAAAGGACCAAAAGAGTTCTTAAGCCACTAGTATCTATCTCCTGTCTCAGATTCTTAAAGAAGCCTAAGTTTATACAATAAGCACAGATGATAGGATTAACAACAGAGTTACTGAAATTCTGGGGGTAGAAGAAGCTACTGTCACTTGCTGGGGCAGAGACTCATGTGGCCACTTAATAACTACAGAGTCGTGCCAAAAATAATGCTTGGTATATTTTTGGAGTCATATTCATCCGAGGAATCTTGAGTCTGTTGCGTCAGACAAATGCAATGCAAACTTGGTCATCTCTCTCTCTCTCTCTCTCTCTCTCTCAAGAAAATTATACACATCAGTGGCATTATTTGGGCAACATTTAAGGTGAGATACATGAACCTTTTTTAAGGTGAGATCATGCAAGTCCACAGTCTTTCCTCCACTCAGGATCCAAGGACGTGCTGCTCAGTAAAATAGAGCAAGAGGAATACCATAAGAGAGGAAGTTCCCTAGATTAAGACGATTGCTCAATCTCGATATTCATCACACTTGTTCTCATCAAAAAAGATGTCCTATGATTTTGGTTCTTTGAAAACTGAGTGGCAGCAGCTCGTGCACCAGCTATGGCGGCACTGAGACTCAGATGATTTTCCTGGGTCTCTCCATTTAGATTCAGAGACATGTGCAATGTCATGCATAAGATGATAATTTATGTAGCCAAATCCTTTACCTTCTTTTCCAAGTTGTAGATCTTCTGGTACGCTCGCATCTGAAATGGAATGACTAATTTTCATATTACTTAAAAATATATCAACAAAGTCGAGTTAGTGTCGAAAATACATAAATGCTAAACAAACATATGTGAGAACGAAGTATCAATTGATTATATGACAGATTTACAAACATGTGGCTGTTCACAGAGCCAGCAATAATCCGTTTGTGCTTCCAGCCTTACGTGTAACTACAAATGTTAACATATTCAGCTTAATTTGTGAGATCAGATAGGTAATCAAGAAACAGAGCAAGCAAAAGATCAGGGCATCCCACCCCTTCAGGCACCCCGTTCCAGCAAGCTAGTTCTTCAGCTCAGACACAGCCAACCACTTCAACACACCTGTTTCATAGGCAAAACATTCCAATTGTCAATGCATTTGTTGAACCAATTCTATGATGCAGAATCTACCATTAGAAACTCTACCCAACAAAGAGCTTAAGACAGAAATTCATGCAGGTGAAATGGAGCGATAAAAGCATCCATATGTCTACACAATTTTTCTATCAAACCATACATCAAACTGCTATTCAGCTGAGATTTCCATCAAAGGATGATTTGACTTCTCAAGAACTTGTAAATAGGAGCTTAGATCCTCTTTCAAGACAAATAAGTTGAAGAATGTTACTCAGTAGCAGCATGGATTGAAGAAAATCGAAGCTCTCCCTTTGAATACCTAGTAGTCTTGAGACGGTATAGTGATCACAGAACTTAATTTGAGTAATCTCATTCACCGCATATATCTCCCTATAGAACTCCTCCATGGCTTTGATAGTAGATTCATCCGAAACTTTGCTGGCAGCATGGATCCAAAGGCGGCCTTCAGAAATGATGTGCTATACAGTTGGAGATAAAAAGGAAAAGGAAAAGCAAATTCAAATCTTCTTCAACAAGACATTAACAGTGCATTGGCTCCATTAATTATTGCAGCAGAGTGATACGTATTTTTACGGAACAGAAAACCTGATATGCACACCAAACAGCACTCTCTGCTGGATGCTTTACATGTCACTAAAGCAGCAATTCTCTCCTAAATGCAACTTTAATCGTGATGCAGTTTTCTCAAATGTAATAAATATCCCAGTATCCTTGATAGATTCAGAAATGGGGCGAAAAGGAAATCCCCAAATCAGCTCGACACCAAGCAATTTAACAGGCGGGATCTGCCCAGGCACGATGCAATCCGGCCCTGCAGCTCGAACGGGAATTCCGAATTCAACTCGACAGAACCTTCGAAACCACCTCCATGACAAGCGAGTAACGCCCTCCAGGGCACGTCCTTCTGGAGTGGAGCGCCTTTCCTAGACATCTTTTTATACGGGCGCGCGCGCGCGCGCGGGGACTAGACGGACGGGCCCGATAACTTATCACTGGCGCAAATGGTTGTTAGGCCAGGATCCGAGCCCATGGGCATCGCGGACCATCGTCGAAGAGTCCAAAGAAAGGCTTGCCCGGTCCAATTTCACGACGGTCTAACCAGGTCATAGATTGAATTGCCAAGCACAATTAGCTTTTAAGGCCGCCGCCGCCACCTCCTCTACGGAATTTTTTTTTTTTTTTATGTCCAGGAACTCATAACCTATTTATCCTGACGATTAATGAATGAAATGCTCCGTTTCAACAAAAGAAAAAAATCGTGCATGGCACCTATTTATTGGTTCTCAAGAAAATCCTTGGTAAGAGCTGTGAAAAGGGCCTGTGGAGAATCACGATCGATTTTGTTTTCAATTTCAATCAGACATGAAAGAGATTTTAGAGAAACTGACATTAATCTTTCCTGAACCACGTAGATTATATAAAAATTAAACCCATCTCTATTTTTATGAACCAATAAAAAAAAAATCCAATTGACTAAGGAGGCTCAACATAATACCTCCACAATTAATGATTCAGATGATACTAACTAGTAGGTTATAAACAGTAGCTTGCCCGCTTGTGCCTTAGCCAACGATGTCGACCGCACACAAAAATTACGCTTTTTTTTTTCTCAATAATGCCGTGACTTGAGATAATGCCGGATATTGGTCTATTTAGCACCGTGGTGAATCGGTGCCAACGGACCGAGCCAAATCAGTAGTAGCTTATGGCTAGCTACATCGCAAGCATAGAACTTCTATAATAACTCAGCTATGTAGATCAATATGATGAATGGCTATGATCATGTAGATGAATGCTTATGATCATATTGGTCTATTGAGTCTATTTAAGAATATTTTCGTTATATGATAATGAAAAGAAATCTAGAGTGAGCCTAGTGTTGAGGTTGGACTACCAAACTAACTTGTCTTAGCAAAATCAGCCGACAATTTGTTTGGTAGAGAAGATAAAAATGCAGCTCCAATTTTCTATGAAGTTTTAAAAACCAATTTATTAAAGAACTACGTTTCAAGGATTTTTGACAGTCGTTGGTTTGCCATCCTCTGCGCCTCTAGGGACCGTGATTATGTTGATTTCGGGGAACCTACGTAGAGCCAGGGGGGTTTAAGGGTCCAGCGGTTGCTCCTTATGCCACTTATGCAATTTGACGCAATAGTTGACGGCCATTAAGGGAAAGAATTAACAATTTCTGTAAGTTAGAAAACTTAATCACACAAAAGTCGTTGAGAAAATGGCGAACTATTTTTCCGGGAAAGCAGAGACACGATTTTTCCTGGGATACTGAATCACACAAGTCGTTTTCTGTAGTTGCAAGAAGGCAATGAGGTTAACAGAGAAGAATTCCATGGTGCGTTTCGGCAAAAGTCGTCGACAAGGCATCTGTCCCGCCCACTTCGAGAAAATATTAGGTGGGTTTAACCCTCCACGTAGGCCAAATGTATCACCATTCAAAAATCGACACGTGGCAAATTTGGGCCCACCTGTCAGTCTTAAGTTCCTCCGTTAACCCTTCGTCTCTCTCCCTTTTATTCTCTCTCCTCCCCTCCGTTTCTGCCCACAAAAACCAGCTGTCCTCTTTCCCTCCCTCTTTCTCTCTCTTCCCTCTTTCTCTGTCTTCTGCTCCCAAATAAAGAAAAAACCAGCGTCCTCTCGCGAATGGAGAAGGAATTTCGCTAGTGCCCATTTGCGCGCTCTGCAAGTTGCGACCCTTCACTTCATCCAGTGCCCACATTCCAGAGAGAGGGGGGGAATGCAGTAACGAACAAAAGGGAGCTTTTTTGCGCCGTTCCTAAAGAAAGAAAAATGCGTGGTGGCTGAGCTTGGAGCCGCTGGACATGGTGGGCGCCCAGATCCCGCACCACTTCCGATGCCCCATCTCGCTGGAGCTGATGTTGGACCCGGTGACGGTGTCGACGGGGCAGACCTACGATCGGTCCAGCATCGAGCCCTGGATTGCCGCCGGCAACACTACCTGCCCCGTCACCCGCGCCCCGCTTCTCGACTTCGCCCTCATCCCCAACCACACCCTCCGCCGCCTCATCCATTCCTGGTGCGTCGCCAACCGCCACTCCGGCGTGGAGCGCATCCCCACCTCGAAGCAGCCCGCCGACCCCTCCCGCGTCCACGCCCTCCTCTCCCAGGCCGCCTCCATGTCGTCCGCCGCTGCCGTCGCCCCCCGGGCTCTCTTCCTCCTTCCGTTATAGACTCGCTCCAAGCGCCGCCGCCGGACTCGTCATCTTCCTCAAGCAAGATGATCGTCAAGGCAGTGGCGGCCACTGTGGCCAGCTCGCTGGTCGTCGCCACACTCTTCTTCTTCGCAATCCAAAGGCGGAGACACCGAAAGGGTCCAGACCATGGACCGGCGGAGGCGGGAGGCTTCATGCTGATGCCTCGCGGCGGCGCGCCGTCCCTCGACCTGAAGCGGCCATGAGCCGACTCGAGTTCGAGCCACGGTAGACGCAAGAAAAAAGAAAAGAGAAGTGGAGAGAGAAAAGGGGAGAAAGAGTCGTGGGCAGAAACGGAGGGGAGGAGAGAGAGTAAAGGGGAGAGAGACGGAGTTAATGGAGAGAGAGTGGACGCTGACAGGTGGGCCCAAATTTGCTACGTGTCGATTTTTGAATGGTGATACATTTGGCCTACGTGGAGGGTTAAACCCACCCAATATTTTCTCGCCCACTTCCCCCTAAATCCGGCGTTTTCTGCTGACTGGACTGTGAGTTGACCAGTCTCGCAAGAGTAGAAAATTGCCAATTCCCATTTGTCGGCCGGAATCGTGAAAGCAACAGTGCAATGTAAAATCTGCCACTAAGGTCCAATTAAATGCGGCTGGCTTGACTTGGCAGTTTGATAAGCTGTCGCAACCGGTGCCGTGTCATTGGAGTTTTGAAGTCATTGGAAGACCCTGCCGAATGGACGAGCTCAAAGCCCATTTAGATGTTCATTCAAAAGTATTCTTTCTTTTGGTCTCAGACGGTACTAGCAAACTGCTATAACTTATTTTCTTATTGCCTGAGTTTTGATCTCGTGAGATTAGTGAGCAAGAGAGAAATGGAAAAATCTGCAGTGTCCCTTTTGGTTGAGAAGCTTGCTATGTTCGTTGAGAAAGAGGTGAATTTATGGAAAGGGATGTGTGGATAAATTGAACTCATCATAAATGAATTTGAGCGCATGAAGGCCTTCTTGGAACGTGCCAAGTCATTGGAAGACAATGACCCTGAGTTGAAGGTATGAGCGAAACAAGTCAGCAATGTTGCATATGATGTGAAGGATATTCTGATGAATTCACCATCCACTTGGCAAGAGATTATGGAGATTAAGCTATCCATAGACAACTTGAAAGAGTGTCATCATCTCTCCTCCAAAATAATAGGTATCAAGGCAAGAGTCATCCGCATTGGCAAAGGGCATTGGCAATACCATTTTCAGTCATATCGCACAGAGCAAAGTGCTAGCACATTCACTGGAGGCACCTCATGGTGCGATCTCAGGGAGGACGCTTTTCTAGTCGAGGAAGGTGAATTAGTGGGGATTGATGAACCGAGTAAAGAGATTATTAAGTGGCTTGTTGACGGAGCACCCGGACTCTAAGTTGTATCAATCTTAGGGATGGGTGGTTTAGGGAAGACCACTCTAGTTAGACGAGCCTACAACAATCAGCAAAAGTAAAAGCCTACTTCCAGAACCATGCATGGATCAATGTCTCCCAATCCCATAAGATTGAGGATACTTTGAGGGACATGATTGTATAATTTTGTGGAGAAATTTAGTAATCGATCCTTAAAGGAATAGAAAACATGAGAAGCACAAGTCTCAAGCAAATAGTGAAAAAGTTTTTGTAGCAAAAGAGGTACGTCATTGTTCTAGATGATGAGTGGGACAAGGAAGCATTAGAACGTATAAAAAATGCAATGCCCAATGGCAGTTTCTCTAGCCGAATATTAACCACTACTCGCATAGCTAACATTGCTACTTGGTCATTCAACTTAAGGGTAAGCATGGTCCTAGTTGGTTTCTAAGCTGCTTGTGGAGATAACCAAGCTCAAGAAATTACAATATTTGTTGATGTGCAGATATACTGGAATGATAATCTTAGGTTTTTTTAAGGGATGTTTAGCTCCCCTAGGCATTGGAGTGCTAGTATCATTGCAAAAATTGACATGTATAAAAGCTAGAGGTGGTCAGAGTAAGATAAAAATGCAAGAGCTAGGAGAGTTAATTGAACTAGTGAGGTGGGTGCAATGGACCTTAACATAGATAATGCAAAAGAACTATGCCACTCCCTTGAGAAGATGACCAACCTTTGAATACTAAGTGTGACTGCAGAAAGTGAGGCTAAAGTTATTGATTTAGATTTGTTATCTTCATCTCCCCTTCTCCTTCGGATCCTAAATATCAAAGGATGTCAAAAGAAGCTGCTTTGTTGGCTTCCTCCAATGAACAATCTGGCCAAAATGAGTTTGTCATGGACTGGATTGAAATCTAACCCCCCTAATTGCTATGTAGAATTTGCCAATCTCATGGAGCTTAGTCTAATGGATGCCTTTAATGAGAAATAATGGTTTTCAGTGATAGAGGATTCCCAATGCTCAAGAATTTGTTCCTTGTCCATTTGAAAAATCTAAGATTTATGCCAATGAATGGTCAGGCAATGCCTTGCCTTCATAGTCTCTCCATTAGCATATGCAAACACATGGACTAGCAATCATTACTGGGTGTGATCCACGGCCTCATTCTCCTCAAGCATCTCTATTCCATGAGATTCCAGAAGAATTTGCTCTTGCATTCTATCAATATAGTAGGAGCATAATAAGGGAGGGTATTCTGCAAAAGTACTAGTTGGAAGGGCATTACTAGGTACAATATGATCTTAGCCTTGATTCCTATAATGCCATCGAGGACGGGATGATGAATCGCGTTGAGGTTCTTCATAAAGTTTCGTAGATCAAACCATGTTATTGGGCCCTACCAGTCCACTTGGTCTATCATTGATCCCTAGAGGACCCTCATTACAAGAAAGAAGATCCTCTCGTGCTTTTATGATTTCTTCCATTATTAATATTTTTATCAAAAAATTTCAATACTTTTATGTGCGAATTTAGTCTTAAATCCTAGGAGCTATCTTCTTCTTGTTGTTGTTATCTTATTTAGTGATGAGTACATTTGCTTCTTATTTTCTACATATGTTGTATGAATTTTGATTTTGTTTTAGCCTTTTACAGCCTATGATTTTCAAAGTAATAGGTCAAGCCAAGCAAGGGGCTAGCAACAAGCAACGTGCGAGAGTGGGGCTAGTGGCAAGCAAATGGTGTGCAAGAATGGGGCAGTTGCAAGCAACAAGTGGGAGCAAGGCGAGCATCGAGTGTTGCTCGGAAGAGGGTTTTTAAATTTCTAATTGGGGCTTTATTCTTTCGGATTTACTTGGCAAAGATAAAAGAGAAACAAGAGGACATAATAGAATGCTAAAGGAGGAGGACTCGTTAACACCATTAACGTTAAGTTAGACTTATAGACTTTAGAATAGATAAAAGAATATTATTACAACATATTAGATATATAACGTGTATAATATATAATATATACAGGGTTGGTCCAAGTTATACCAATCCTAAACTCTCAGGATCGAGGATCAACATGCACAGTGTAAAGTTCAGTGGTCCCAAGACCAAGGATTGATTCAATCTCCCTAGGAATCGGACCAAGACCGGTAAGATTGAGCCGGTCCAAGGTCAAGCCATGGTCAACCCTAGACCAATGTTCACCCCTAATTCAACCAATCAAAATTTTATAAACTTAAGCCCCTATCTCCAAAAGAATCATGGTCCTTATTCTACAAAAAGCCTTCTATGGGAATCCCTATCCTCCTCACCTAGAACACCTTTCTCGACAGATTTTGAAAAAATGCTAGAGTTTTCCACTTGCCATAATGGCAACAGGTGGTCTTCTCTTTGCAAAAGATGCCCAAGGATGGGAGATAATTTCTAGTAGCCTTGTCACGAAACTAGAAAGCAATGACAAGACGCAAAATTTTAGGAAAATCCTCAACTTGAGCTACAATGTTTTGCATTATAACTTGAAAAGTTGCTTTTTGTACTTGGGAGTATTTCCATAGGATCATGTGATTGAGTGTGTGAGACTCATCCATATGTGGATTGTAGAAGAACTTGTTGAGGAAAGAGAAGGGATGACACAGGAGGAGGTTGCTGAGAGATACCTGAAGGAGCTTATAAATAGAAGTTTGGTGCAAATTGTAGAAACAATTTCATTTGGAAGGCTAAGACGTTGCGGGGTACATGACCCAATGTGTGTAAGTATCCTTTCTAGGCTAAGGGGTGAAAACTCTGTTTCTTTCCCATTTGAGCAAAAAAAAAAATGCATGAAAAAGTTTGGTGTCTATCAGCCCAATACACTTGCAACATCGCACTAAACCAGCTAAATCTCCCCTACCTATACTCTTTGCATATTTTTGAGTTTGGAAAATTGTCAACCTCAAATGAGCAATTATTCCCAAGTGGCTCTAAGATGTTGAGGGTGTTTTGAGTGGTTCATCCCTTCACAAGTTCTCCCCAAGATACTAGTTATGTTCCACTTGAATTATCTAAGTTTGAGAGGGACCAACGTGTGCATCATTCCTAGGTTAATTAGGAAACTCCAAAATTTGAAGACTGTAGATCTTAAACATACATTGGTTTATGAGCTTCTTGTGGAGATAACCAAGCTCAAGAAATTACAATAAATGTTGATGTGCAGTTATACTTCAATGATAACCTTAGGTTTTTTTAAGGGATGTTTAGCTCCCTTGGGCATTGGAATGCTAGTATCATTGCAAAAATTGACCTATATAAAAGCTAGAGGTGGTCAGAGTAAGATAAAAATGCAAGAGCTAGGAGAGCTAATTGAACTAATGAGGTGGGTGTAATGGGCGTTAAGACAAATGATGCAAAAGAACTATGCCACTCCTTTGAGAAGATGACCAACCTTCAAATACTGAGTGTGACAGCAGAAAGTGAGGCTAAAGTTATTGATTTAGATTTTCTATCTTCATCTCCCCTCCTCCTTCAGATCCTAAATATCAAAGGATGTCAAAAGAAGCTACCTCATTGGCTTCCTCCAATGAACAGTTTGGCCAAAATGAGTTTGTCATGGACCGAATTGAAATCTAACCCCCTAATTGCTATGCAAAATTTGCCAATCTCGTGGAGCCTACTCTAATGGATGCCTTTAATGAGGAAATAATGGTTTTCGGAGATAGAGGGTTCCCAAAGCTCAAGAATTTGTTCCTCATCCATCTGAAAAATTTAAGATTTGTGTCGATGAATGGTCAGGCAATGCCTTGCCTTCATAGTCTCTCCATTAGCAGATGCAAACACTTGGACTAGCAATCATTACTACGTGGGTCCACAGCCTCATTCTCCTCAAGCATCTCTGATTCCATGAGATTCCATAAGAATTTTCTCTTGCATTCTATCAATATAGCAAGAGCAATATGATCTTAGCCTCGATTCCTATAATGCCATCGAGGACGAGATGATGAATCGTGTTGAGGTTCTTCCTAAAGTTTCGTAGATCAAAGTGATGTTATTGGGCCCTACCAATCCACTTGGTCCATCATTGATCTCTAGAGGACCCTCATCACGAGAAAGAAGATCCTCTCGTGTTTTTATGATTTCTTTCATTATCAATATTTTTATCGAAACTTTTCAATACTTTTATGTGCGAATTTAGTCTTAAATCCTGGAAGCTATCTTCTTCTTGTTTTTGTTATCTTATTTAGTGATGAGTACATTTGCTTCTTATTTTCTGCATTTATTGTATGAACTTTAATTTTGTTTTAGCCTATATGGAGGCAAAAGAGTGATTTGACCAAAAAAAATTAAAATAATTACAATTTTCTTCTTGAAAATCACATGCTAGGCATGTGCAAACAGAAAAATAGACGGAGGATTGATGGATGTAATAAAATGGAAATTCAATAGAGTTTTGATAACAATCAAATTTTATTCACGGGCAAACATGTGGGGTTTTTGTTTTTTCTTCTTCACTCATGTGAATTATTTTTTAATCTTTCTAATACTTAAATTGTTAGATTTTGATGGACCATAGTTAATTACGTTAAAAGCTTTAATTGTTAGACGATGAAGTTATTGTTTGATATTCAAACCTTCTAACACTTCCCCTCATGCATAAATTGAACCATGACCTAAGACTAAACGTGAAAATATACGATAAGGGAGGTAAATAATGGACTTGGAAAGATTTGAATTTGGACCTCCTGCTTTGATATAATGAGCTTAAGGAGTTAGAAGAAAATATAGTTTATTATTTAAATATTCTAAGGAAAGAATATATTTTGCAGAAGCATGTACTGTGGCTGCAAGATTGGGACTTCTTTACAAAATTGAATAGAGGACTCAATTAACTTTCTTTTATGTGAGACAGCCTGTTTCAATTGTACTATTCTCTTTTATGTAAGTATAGACAGCTATAGGGATAGAGCAACAAAATTGACTTCTAAGACCTTTTGTTTATTGCAAATAATTCAAATGCAGAGAATTTAATAAGCTCAGACCTAAGATTGTAGCACTAGTAGCTAATTTTCCCCCCTCTCCACAATTTCGCAATCATTCGAGTAGGCCTATTCACTTCGTGATCTAACCTCTCACGTGTCAAATCATGTCTCGAGTTGAACCATGTACAAAACCAGACCAAATTGGAGAATGTTTATCAATTTGATAAATTGAATCTATTAGGAAAGATATCCCACAACTCATAGTTAAGCTTTTAAGCGAATGTTGGTCCTAGTGGATATGTTGAGGGGCTCGGAATTAAATTCTCTCTTGGTGATCTCTCCAAATGAAGGCATCAAGTTTCTACAACACACTTCCAACATCTTATCTATGCCCAAATGTATAAATATATTCGTATAATTTCTCCTTGGACTCGATCAACAAGATATAAGCTGAATGTATTCGGATACCAATCCAATCATTTATTCCGAAGCAATTTTCCTTTTTCACTGGGTAATGTTCAGCAAGACTACATTTTGTCAAGGTAGAATAAACTGGGATAATCATCATAAGTCAGAAACCCTTTGAGAGCATCTGGTCTGTCTGCTGTTTTGCCTTTAAGATTCTGCGAATGAATTAACACATGATAAGCAGGACAAATTCTTTATCAGCCATAACTCCAACTGAAGGAGACTGCAATTTATTTAGTTCATTCAAATACCATCCATCATCAGCACAAAGGCACTGATTCTCAATCCAATTCTTCTGGGAATTTATTTACATCCTTTAATTTAAAGGCCATCCATCTTTTCATAAAAGCAGTAGAAGTAAAATCTTTGCCTTCAATGCACATCCGTTAATCTCTCCAGACATCAGGAAAGAATTCGAAAAGAGAAGGACCAGAAAAGTTCTTAAGCCACTAGTATCTTTCTACCGCCTAAGATTCTAGTATAAACCAAAGTTTATACACTAAGCACAGAAGATAGAATTAACAGCAGAGTTGCTGAAATTAGGGGGGAAGATGAAGCTGCTGTCACTTGTGGGGGCAGATTCATGCGGCCACACACAAGCTGCAGATTCGTACCCAAAAAAAAAAATCTTGTCGGGTCATTGGAGTCATGTTCGTCCGAGGAATCTTCAGTTTGTTGCATTAGACAAATGCAATGCAAACTTAGTCATCTCTCTCTCTCTCTCTCTCTCTCTCTCTCTCTCTCTCTCTCTCTCAAGAAAATTATTCGCATCATAGGCAATATGCATCTTTTGACAGTGACAGTCTCTTTGTGCTTCTGAGAGATACGTGAACCTTTCAGATCAACCATGTCCCCAGTCTCCCCCACGCTCGGGATTTAAGGATGTCCTGCTCAGGAAAAACAGAGCACAAACAGAACAAGAGGAATACCATTAGAGAGGCACAGAAAGATTAAAAAGTATCATTCCCTAGATTAAGACGATTGTTCAATCTTGGGGGGATTAACACGCTGAATCAACATGACATTTCTTAAATTTCTGGAACGCTGAAAAGAAGCTAACAAATATGCTTTCGGTTCATTCAGAAAAGAACTTTTCTCCAATTAGTTTTGTCTGGCAATAACAAGATAAAAGTTTTTAGCTGCAAAGACCTTTCAACACCATTTTCAGGGCCTGCGAAGCCTACTAAAATTGTGCTTTGAACATTTTAATGCCAAATGAAACCAAATGAATGAAGAAAATGATGGGCAAAAAAGTTGGAAGCACTCACTCAAGGCCTGCTCTGCAGAAATTCTCCTGGAAACATCCCTGCAAATCATCATTCCTCAACAAGTCTTTCACCACCGCCGACACCATCCTGTGGGCACTTGCCAGGAACCTCAGGTTCCCCCTCAGCACCGCCTCGAAGACCTCCGAGGCTGACTCACCCCAGAACGGCGGAGATCTCACGATCATCACGTACATCACCACCCCAGCGCTCCACACGTCCACCTCCTCCCCGTACTCCCTCCCCATCAGCACCTCTGGTGCAACATAATACAGCGTCCCCACTATGCCCTCCACAGGCCCACCCTCGTGCAAGCAGGCCGCCGAGCCGAAGTCCGCCAGCTTCAGGATGTCTCTCGAATCGAACAGTATGTTCTCGGGCTTCCCGTCCCTGTGCACAACGCCCCAGGCGGTGGCAATGCGCAAGGGCATGAAGGAGCTGTGCCATGCACACAGCGGCCTCAAGCTCAGGAAGGGCCTTACGGGACAATATGCGGTCGTAGAGAGCGTTGGGCTCACAGAGCTCCAGGACGAGGGAGAGGCAGTCGTCGGTCTCACGGGCGTCGAGGATTTGGAGTATGTGAGGGTGAGGGGAGAGGAGGGTCATGAGCTTGGACTCATTGACGAGGCATTGGCGGTCGGTGGCGTCGGAGAGGCGGCGCTTGTCAATGACCTTGCAGGCAGCGAAAGAGTTGTCGGCGGGGAGAAGCACCGGAATATGGTGCCAAAACGGCCCGGCCGATTTCGTCTAGCAGTTGGTGGCTATTGTGCTCGAGTGCCTGGCTCGCTACCGGCATTTTTCTTGTGAGCGTTTCTTCTCCGTCTCCTCTCAAAAGTGATTTTCTCGCAGCTGGTATGACTTTGCTTTTATAGGAGGCAAAGGACTTCTTCTATTTCGGTATTCGGCCGGCGACGAAGATATGGAGAAATTGTCTCCAGTTGAGATAAACCGGTTTTTTATTGCACGTAAAAGTTTGCTATATAACTCATTCCCATTCGCAAAAAGATTATGTAATGTTTAATGAAAGGTTTTCTTATAGTAAGTGGGTACCTAATGTTAATATGTCAAAACTGATGATTTACGGAAAAGATGTGACAGAAAGATGGAGGCAGCTCAGACAACTCAAGAGACAACAATGAAAACCATTACATGAATACGACATGTGAAGGATGTAGAAAAGTTTGGCTTGACTAACTATAGCAATATTGTCCGTGATACTGTTAGCAAGAGTATTGAGAGAACATATTAACAAGGGTTCATACTAAACCCACTCCAAAAAGGTCCGTCGTATAACTTTTTCGATCAAATTTGTTATCGATCTTTATGTCCATGTTATTATTATTTCCTTTGGGAAAACAAGTGTGCGCTATGGGAAAAAAAGGTGAGATAGGGCCGACACCATCACTGCAATCCCATCAAGATGCCATGACAGGGAACTTTCCACACGAGGTCACTATAACCCCACTAAAATATTAATAGTCAAGAAGTCTCGCCAAACGAAATATGTGATGGCCAGACAAAGCCGCACGAGTAGGTTTACTTACAAATCAAAGTCATAATTGTGTGAATGACTGGATGACTTTTTTACCCCTAGTGCAATCACTTTGGTGGTGGAAATGAGCATCATTCAGTTACTTCATTTAAAGGCAAGAATCGGACGTGCCATTAGTGCAAATCGGAACCATAAAATTAGTGGGAATCTACCCAAAAAAAAAAAAAAAAAAGCAGAATCTTATCTTCTTCTTTTTTCCCTCGTACTTCTTTATAAGCTCCGCTTATTTTATTGAAAATGAATAATTTAAATTTAATTTTTTGAAAAATAATTGCTTATATAGAAATAATTAATAAATGAAATTTTTTTCATAATTGACAATAATTTATGCTTAAACATTAAAATATTTTCCGTTCATTTATTTTTATAAATGATATAAACAAATCATTTTTTAGGAAAATAATTTTAAAATTATTTATTTTTTGCAAAAAAAAAAACCGAAGTATTCAAAGTCAATATTGCATACTAGCGCCCCATAGTTAACCTTTCATAATTAGCCGGGAGGAGAGGTGGCTCTCTAAATTGCTCTAAATGAGAGATGTTTTAATTTAAACACGAAAATATGATATATTTGAATGTATTGCTTACCCACTTTGCTATTCTTAG
This sequence comes from Eucalyptus sideroxylon, assembly GCA_014182405.2. Lineage (NCBI taxonomy): Eukaryota > Viridiplantae > Streptophyta > Magnoliopsida > Myrtales > Myrtaceae > Eucalyptus > Eucalyptus sideroxylon. The sequence goes on along the minus strand of CM024555.2, from coordinate 5,712,076 downwards.
AGGTACAGCAAATAATTCTTTTCCTTTTTTCCACTCTTTGAGGAACCGTTCCAATCGTTGTTTTTAAATGAATTTAAACAAAAATGTGACATATCAAAGTATGCAAGAGGCTTTTTGAGTGATTCATAAGTTTATACTTCCCCTCAAATGATCATCACCTTATATGGTTACTCATCATACTTATTTTGGATGGCTTGGCTAATGTGGACCGATCGGTGGAAAAGGAAATCTTATAAGTCGACACAGAAAAGAGGGGAAAGGAATAAATATAAGTTGTGCATCCTAATCGATATGTGAGGGTTGGCACTTGGCAGCATATTGCTCCGGTTAGCCCCTTAGGTCACAGAAATTGCAATAGAAAAATGGGGGTTGGAGCTCTGTAAAATGCCAAACATACGCAAAGATTACTAGTTAGAAGCATGAAGTCCATCAATCTTCTGCTTAATGAGCAAATATTGGGTTATCATCGGGCAACAGTTCGTTCTCTTCAGCATGATCAATTTCAATCACTCAGGGTTGCGAACTCGTGATCGTTAGCTGATGATAACTCGCAAAATCGCCAGTCATTAGAAACTAAATTATTCTCTAAGTCTTCCATCTAATGGAGCCGTCCCTCTCTCGCTCAGCAATTATCCACCCGGTTGAAGGCGATTCTTGGGTCTCATCTCATCTAGTGAGCATCATCTGCTACGATTTGTTAAGGCATCTAATCTTCTTCTCAGCCACTTCATGCCTTACGTTAGTTCTAGAGGACAGGCATGCTTGCTATTAGTTTAATCTCCACTTTTCCAGAGCTTGCCATATACGTACGCAGACTGCGACGAGCATGACGCATTGCCAATTAATCATGCTCGTAAGCGTGCCAAATAAAATAATTAGTACGTTTACCATATATTTTGTACAAAAAGGGGTTGCCAAATCTGGCAGCTGATTAGAAACTGAAAAGATGAGGCCTTGAATAAAGATCTTGGTGCGTGTTAGGATCTATGGGTCGATGTCTTGGGCTAGTAGGGGATGTAACCCACCCCAGTCCCTCCGGTTATGCCATGAAAGATGACTTATATATAAAATGAAATATAGATCTGCAGAAGACACATGATGCTAAGCTAACCATATGCCAAAACTTAGTATTTGATTAGAATTTTGTTAGCATCTTTCGTATTCTTGAACGTTGAAACCGGAATAATAGCTGCATGAGTGGTTTGGATGATGAAACTGCACAACAGGAGATTGGAAAAATCACAAGCGTAATATACGAGTTTTTATCATGACCTTTTCCAAGATGTCAACTAAGATTAAATACGACCATTTTTCACAAGAACTTTCTATTGAGTACAATTAGGGACAATTATCCAAAAAGTCTTGAACTATTATATGACGGCCAACTCAATCCTAAACATTTTGATCATTTGCAAATTTAGTTACAAACTTTTCAATTATATCAATTTAGTTATAAACATATTGTCTTCGTTGTTTTAAGTTTAGGAGTAAATTGATAAATTATCAAAAGGTTTAAAATTAAATTGGCATAATTGAAAGATTTATGGTTGAATTGACTTCCTTTCAATAGATTTAAAAATTTTAGATAATTTTCCCAATACATATATATTTGCAGGATGATTTTCACCCTTTCTACGGAACACCATAGTTGCTCGGTCCAAACCCTGTCTTTCTAAATGTGAGAAGGTCTTGGGCTTCGAGATTTGACCCTACGGAACATTGCTTGCATTTCAAAGAGGATCTGGAATTTGCTCCTCTGATGCCTGGGTGACAAATAATTTGCTAAATGGAGGCCCTTCTGAAAACTCACATCCAAAATTTTGTGGGTAATGATGAGTCCATCTCATTGGAATCATCTGTGTTTCTCGAGTCCCTAACGTGATTGTCAACGATACAAGCTAGCTTTGCCGATATGGGAATTGTCAGGGACTCTTCTAGTGTGTTATGGATACGTAGGATATTTCATTAAGATATTTAAGATTTTTCTTTGATTTTCTATATCTTATGGATATTTAGGATATATATATTTTTTTCTTTGATTTTCTATATCTCTCAGAAAATTCCCTTATATCTCCCTTAATTATGCATATTCTTTATTAATATGTTTTCTAAATAATCATCTAATAAATTATATAAATGGGCTCTTATGTTTCGATAAAAAGCACACAGAAAAATATACAGAGATTACATAATTCTATCTTCTAAGACGTACACGATCCTAAGGTGCACACCAGAGCACACATCGAATAACTACTAATATTCATCTCTCAATATTGATTCTCAACATTTGATAACCACGCCAGCTTGTTTTGTGGTCGAGGAGTCTTGGCAATCGTCCCGACAGCCTCCTTCGCAGTGTGAGTCACCTGTCGTTACTATAGCCTCTTTCCCCGTGGCCAGCACTATAGAAACAACAACACACAATAGCTACGTCAATCAGTTCTCTCTCTTCATCACACCGGATCACTTCAATGACTCACCCGTGTTTTTCGGATCTTTCCAAACTCAAATTCACTTTTTCTACGTCACCATATTTAGGATATATTAGATATATTTATTATTATTTTTTTTCATATCCATCGTGATGGTGTATATATCTAGAAGAACTGCTCTGTATGTTTAGCTTGAGGACCTTTAATTTTTAAGGAGGGGAAGGACGAAATAATAAAATTGGGGAGATCTACACATTTTTGTTACACATTTTTGTTACACATTTAACGATTCCATTTTGGACTGGCCCAAATTATTAAGTTAAATAACACCATGCCAGGCAATTGGCCTCATTTTTATGATTTTTTTGAGGATCCAGCCCATTTAGGGTTTTTTGCAGGGATTTAGTTTGGGGTAAATTTGTCATAAATGTACCAATATTTTTTTATAGTTAATTTTAGGGTAAATTTGTCCCCCATGATCAAAAAAATAGTTTGGGGTAAATTTGTCACAAGGTTTATCATTACCCAAATTTACATTTTTAAGGGGTTGAAGGACGATAAAAAATTGGGATAATTTTTGTTAAGAACTTGTCCAGATCCAGACTAACTGAATATATAGTACAGCAAAAGTACATTAAAATAAAGAAAATAAAAAAACATATATCCCAAGCATGAGCACCATGTCTCAAGGAACTCAGACCAAAGTCCCCAAAGACCCCAGTGCCGGTTCAGTCCAGGAATCGGACCATTTCCAATCTCAGATTTTCGGAATTGGCAATCACCAATCTAATTCTCGATTCCTTCGGTTGAACTGGACCAAACTGATGGAATCAGCAATCACCCTAAATCTAATTTCTCTATTTTGCTGTTGCATCTGCCGCCTCTTTTTTTTTTTTTTTCACTCGTGTACTGTTCTCTCTCTCTCTCTCTCTCTCTCTCTCTCTCTCCGGCGAATTTCTCTGTACATTCGACGTTACCCTTTTTCTCTACGTGTCTTTCCTAGTCTCTGCAAGATATTAAAGCTACATTTCTGAATTTTCCAGGTATTTCAGCTTGAATGAGCTAGCAATGTCTTGATGCCCCTGTTTTGTTGATTCTCCGTTGATGGTCTTCTGTTTCAATGAGTGTCTCTTGTTTGCTGGAACTTTACAGCTTCGTTCTCACGCTGTCAGTGTATTTGAAGAGTAGTGAAAGAGGAGATAGAGAAGAGTAGAGAAACTATGAAGCGTTTCTATCACCTATATTCACAAAAACACTCCCCGACCGAAGATTTTTAGGAGCTTGTCTAATGTTTTGCTCAATTAATGTATACAATTTTATTTTTTCTATACATAATCAAACTCCTTAAATCCCCCCCAAAAAAAAAAAGCAGTCCATGTATGATATATCCTCTCATACTCTTGCTGCGCACTATTCTCAAAAAAAAATCTATGACAACTTTAATTTAATGTCCTTGAACTTCAAACCCAACCAATTTGTAAGGTATTTTGGGATGAGTTTAAGCTCAATATATGAAAACTCTAGTATAAAGTAAGAGATCTACTCAACATTCGACCCTAGAGCGCAACAACATAATAAAAACAAGTAATTCCAATGCTACTTGCATATCAATTTTTCAAAATACTTTTGCAAATGAATCCAAACTTTAACTAGTTAGATACATTGTCTAGATTGGACAATCAGTCGTAAAACCAAGAACTGACCATCATCAGTATCCTTAGCATGAAATAGCCCCCATAATTTTCAGTTTTAGATTTTCAGTTTTAGAATATGCAACCTCTAACTTTTCAAAATTACAAAATAGCCCACATTCTACAATATTTAAACTTTTATCTGATTTCATTTCCTTTAATTAATCTACCTTAATCACTAACAATAATTATATTACCTTAAAAATTTCACTGTTCAAAGACGAATTTATAGGATGTGAATTTACGTTCTTGCCCTTGTATTACACAAAGTTACTATTTTTCCGAATTCCATGCATAGTTCATCTTTCCAACACTTTTGCTTATCGAAGTGATTTAGAATCCTCTTGATATTACTCAACTATGTTTTCATTCATAAAATATAGCCATGAAATATAGAATAACTCATAGCATATTCTAATGACATCTTTCCTGCGATGTTAATAACAAAAGGCACAAATAGACCTCAACCAACCATCTTGGATGAACATGGCATCACCCATGGCACAAAATCATATAAATCATTCATATGTGTTCTTGCCTCTTATTATCTCATTATGTAATCATTAACGTGGATCTAATAATATTGTTTATACTTTAAGTTAAAATCAAATAAGGATCAATCTTGTTTAGCCCCCAGACTTTCACTGACCTTGAGTCAAAGAATTGAATAAAGCCTTAATCGCCTTGAAAATAAAACAAACAAGAACAATTATTAACTATACATAATATATTCAAACCAAACTTTATAATAGATAAAAAATAATGAATGCCATGAATTTTACCTTCAAAGATGCTTGATAAGTGAGACTAAAACTAAAGATAACAAAAATTAGATAAACTGTGGAGCTTGGAATAAAATTTATGGAACTCCGCCTTGTTGTTTTAGGAGGAATAAGAGAAATTGCACTTAAGATGAGAAGATGAAAAGGTCATGCAAGATGGGGAAGTGGCAAAGGTTAGAATAATCGAAGATAATGATAGGAGAGAGAGCGCGATTGGCTAAGTAAAATGCATCAATGAGGACTTGGCTTGCAAGCTTAGAGAACATTAACGAGCTAGAGTTAAAATACGTGATGTAAGGAATGATGTAATTTGCAAGTAAGAAATTAGGTGTCCATAAATTTGGAGGAGCTCAGTGTCCCGTTCTAAATTTCAATACGTCAGAAAAAATATTTTGAAACTGCTAATTTGGCAGTAGGTGCAGAATGCATTATTGTCCTATTTGCTTTCTAGGGTATATCGATCCCGCCTAAAAAATATTAATGACCTTATGGATAAACATAAACTATATAAATAGATTCTATTAAAGTTCGTGTGTCTTAAAGGAATTTTGGGCATTTTAAATGCATAGCCCAACCCATGGAACTGTCCTTATATTCATCAATTTAGTGGCACTTTGTAATCGTAATAAAACTTTCATCAAATCTATGCAATTTAAACGCTAGATCTAATATTAAAATCTGACAGTGCTAATTATACCTTATTTATCGGAACACATATCAAGTGAGATCTTACTTGACATACAAATGATTATTTATTTTAATTTCATATGCAATTTTCTTTCTATACAACACAATAGTTGCTACCATAACAAATAGAAGGGAAAATATTAGGACGTCACACGATCACCAGCCTCAAGGGACATGGGCACGTCCTTGAGAGAATTGGGCCTGGCTGCCAGGGTCCCGGGCTTTGGCGTTGGGATCTTCGGCCTGACCTCAGGGGATGTGGACCCAAGTGCCAAGGACCCAAGCGCAGGGGTCTACTCAAATTTTGAAAAATAGATTTTAATATTAAAATAGGTCATTTTTATAATTTTAGGGTTAATACCTTAAAAAACTCCAAACTAGTATACCTGTGACAAATTTACCCCAAACTATTTTTTTACCACCAAAACCCCAAACCGATACATATGTGACGTCTACCTCCGTTAGCTTCCGTTCGATTTTTCCGTTAATTTTGCCTTGACGTGGTTGCCGACGTGGCAAACCATGTGAAAATTCATAAGTTTAATACCGTTAAAAACCCCAAACTGGTATATTTATAACAAATTTACCCCAAACCGGTATATTTATGACAAATTTACCCCAAGTGATATATTTACGACAAATTTACTCTAAATTAATTTTTTTGATCATAAAAAACCTAAATTGGTACACATGCGGCACATTTACCATCTTTCAATTTTCCCAAATTTGACTAAGTTGTGATGTCCAATTAATTTTATTTTCTAGATTACTCTAACATTGCCTTCATATCATTAATACTTGATTTTTTTTATTGGAATCATTATCGAAAAACTATTCAAAGGCTACCAAATGTGCACTTCATTCTTGTGCCGGGAAGATGCCCATTAACTAAAAGATGGATAGATCGCTTACGCACATATACAAAAGAATCACACTCAAAGCACACCTGAAATTAGCGACAAACATAAGTGATTTTGGTTCCGGCATTTCAACGAGCATGTGATGTACAAGTCACTCATACCATTCACATGCAAGTTCCATGTTAAAATTTTGACACTTACAATTCAAGATAGAAAAGAATACGTAACGCTAATAAGGACCAGCAAAGTAAGAGTGATATGTAAGCGTACAAACAGATTGTGGACAAATAGTAAACCATGTGGGGCTGAGACATAGAAACATAAAGCCAAGTTTGTCACAAACCAAAAACGAGTGAAGATCACAATATGTGCACTTCTTTTGTATATGTGCGCAAGCGATCTATCCATTTTTTAGTTAATGGGCATCCTCTCGGCACAAGAATGAAGTGCACATTTGGTAGTCTTTGAATATTTTCTAATAATGATTCCAATAAAAAGAAAAAAAAATTAAGTATTAATGATATGGAGGCAACGTTAGAGTAATCCGGAAAATAAAATTTATTGGACATCACAACTCTGTCAAATTTGGGAAAATTGAAAGATGGTAAATGTGCCGCACATGTACCAATTTAGGTTTTTTATGATCAAAAAATTAATTAGAGTAAATTTGTCGTAAATATATCAGCTTAGGGTAAATTTGTCATAAATATACCAGTTTGGGGTTTTTAATGGTATTAAACTTATAAATTTCCACATGGTTTGCCACATCAAAAACCACGTCAAAAATTAACGGAAAAATCGAACGGAAGCTAACGGAGGGTAGATCTGTCACGTATGTACCGCTTTGGGGTTTTTGGTAGTCAAAAAAATAGTTTGGGGTAAATTTGTCACGTATACCGCTTTAGGGTTTTTTAGGATATTAACCCTTTTTATAAATTTAGACATAAGTTTTTCATTGACTCCACAAAAAGTATTCCGTACACTCATTCTTCTAAACAATCCACTAGAAAAATATTAATCGATTTTTTACGAAACAAATGCAATTTTTTGTAACACAATTCGTCATCTTTTATTTGTTTGGTTGTCTATCATATATGCCTCACGACTTGACCAATTAAGGATACCGAAACTCTAAAAAGAGTCCTAAATCTGAATTAGGGGAACAATTACATGGGATTTCAACATTATATTAATAACTTTTTTCGAAAACACCTTAGGTCTCAAGATACTTATTAAATAATACTAAAACAAGAATTTGATTTCGATACATCCATCACGTGTAAAGCGAGAAAAACAGTATGTTGAAGAAGGCAAGTTGAGGTCCCCTTATCCAATCCATTTTCGATTCCCCAGTAACACCGGTCAAAAGCAGTCAACCACGACACCCACAAAGCATTAATCGACCCTTATTTTTAATAGTCATCTGCATCAAGATCGACATCACAGCTAATCACACAGAGAGAGAGAGAGGAAGCCAAACCGAACATCTCATCTGACTGCATCGACGACTCCGATAAGCACGAGCCGCCATCGGAGAGCTGCATAAATAGCCACGCTCTCCCCCAATCCCTTCTCGCCTGCTTGCATTGTACAACTATAGAAAAACAAGTCATATTCCCGTCATTGCAATTTGCAAACAAGTTAGTACATTCTCGGTTGGCTTCATACATTTATCGAGGAGAGCTTCCGTACGGCCATTCGTTCGTCTCCCTTCTGTAAGTAATGGTTTAAATCATATGATTCGATTGTCACATTTGTTCTCTTACTTGGTAACCCAGACAAACGTGCACGTCTCAAAAAAAAGCGTTGGGTCTCGGTTCGTGGATTGGTCCTTTTCGATAAGGAAATGAAGGGTCCTTGTGCTCGTGAGCTTCTCGACTTGAGAATAGCATTCATGAATATGGCAAAAGAAGACGGAAATTTTGCTTTTCCAAAAGTCACAATGATTCGATTGATGGGACCCTTTTCAAAGAGGAACCACAAGTTTAAGCACTTTTGGACGTTAGGTCCTTATTCGAAGAAGGATCTTGAGGATCAGCGGACTCCAAAGATTCTCAGATTTTTAACTTTTTGCGAGTCCTTTTCTTCTCCAGAACCTGGAGATTATTTGTGTTTATGTTACGCGGTGATGCGCTCCATTTATGACGTTGTCTAAACGATCTTTATCATCATCTCAATCAGATAATTATAGGCGTAAGAGACTCCTGATTATAGCCGCCCTCTCACCACCCTCTGTAACTAAGATATTATTAGGACGAGAGGCTCTTGGATTGTTCCAAGAAAATTCCTTCTTCTAGGAACCATCGTTCGCATTGGGCAAAATTTCAAAGTTCTGGACCTCGGCGGTTGAATTTTCCTATCGTGAATTCGCCGAACGGACGCTCTACCTTCTCCCACTTGTTAATATGTAGGTTTTTTTTTATATGTTTATTGAACAGGAAGTAGATCCTCCTAACTTGTGGTCCTGACCTGAGGCTTAAAGGGCTGATTTAACATGTCACCATCTTTGTTAGCAGCCACTAAAGAGCAAGCTAATTTATCATCCTCCTAGCAAATAGGAAGCCGCTACGACTTATTTCTTTCCCTGGAAAATTTCAAAAAGCCACAATCTGGGTTGCAAGAAAGTTCCAGGAAGGAAGAGTCACTTTCTCAATGGAAAAAACAAAACCCAATTCGTCCAACCATAAATACTTGCGCAGAGTTAGGACTATTTCTCACATTAGCTCACGGAGAAGGATGCCCATAATTGAGGAAGTGGATTTCTGAGGTAAGCTAATGATGTTAAGAGATTTGCTTTCCTATAATTTTCATATTTTTTTCCTTCCTGGGAAAATATTTAATGCGCAAGATTGCAATTGCCTAACTTAAAGCCGTGATATTATCCACCACCTGGATGGCATGCATGAGATTGTTGTCCGCCTTGCTGGATGCCACAACCAATGGCTCAGAATTTTCTCTCTTTTTCGATCTCTGCGTGATTTCCTTTTGGGGCCAACATGTGACGTGCGTCTCTCCAAACAGAAGTGCTTTCGTATGCATTTATACCTGTCTGTCCCTGGCGGAGTTTTGGCTGGGCTTTTTCTTGGATGTATTCCATTCCTGAATTTTCATGCCTTTTTGATTATCCTGTAAGAGGTTCTTTCAATTCAAAGATTCAGAAGCAACGTATTTTTGTTCACGGTTCTCTAGATTCTAGCAATTTTCTGATAAGCTCATTATGTTTAGATTGCTTTGAATTTGCTTTGAGGTTTATCATGTGATGAATAAAAGTTGTTCTCTTTTTTTTTTTTGGTGTTTTGCTTCCTTTTGTTGGGTGGTTGTGTTTCAGGTTCTAGTGAACTGTCAGCATTTCCGTGACTGACAGAGAACGTGGCGGTTACTTCCCTTTGTCTCTCTCTCTCTCTCTCTCAGCTAATTAAGCGCACCTGAAGTTCGGATTTTGGAGTCGAACGACCAGGAGATCAAGTAGCTTTTTTTACTCAAAGCAGGTATGATCATGAAAACTTTCACACGCAATCAGACATGCGGAGTTTAATCTTTGGAATTGTTTCGATGGCTTGTGCGGAATTGAGCATGAATATGGGTGAAGTAGATCGACCGTTCGGAACAAGAGTTCGTTCTTGATGGGTATTTTTGAAGCAGAGATGATCTTTGCGGGGAGCTTCTGATCATGTCACATCGTTTCGTGTCTTTCGCGTCATTCTTAGCATCTGTTTATTTCTAGAATTATGTCGCAGCACGTCTGTTTGTCGAAATTTCTCATTTTACTCTCCCTCTTGAATTGATCTTTCGAGCTTCTCTGCTCGAACCGGACTATGAGAGTTACACGTTTCCATCTTCTTTTGATATGAATCCATGGTGACTCCAAAAATTGAAACTTTTGGCTGAAGCAGATAATATATGATTCTGAGAAGGTGATAATGGTGTAAGTTTCAGGATTCTTTGCTCCCCTTTTCGTTATTGCTTATGTTGATTAATTCACAAAACAAGATAGGGTAATTAAGACTGCTTATGGCGTATAATTGCAATAGCTGTAGAAAGTGAAATCCTTGGATGACCAGATGCTGACGAGTTTCTGTATATTTATACCTTCAATCCCATTTGATTTTCCCCCATCGTTCGTTAATTCCAGAAAAAAAAATGGTGACCAAGACCGTGGATCTTCGTTCCGACACTGTCACCAAGCCAACCGAGGCAATGCGGGCGGCAATGGCCGATGCTGAAGTTGATGACGACGTCTTGTGTAGTGACCCAACAGCACAACGCTTAGAAACAGAGGTGGCGAAGATCACGGGCAAAGAAGCAGGCCTCTTTGTTCCATCAGGCACTATGGGAAATCTCATCAGCGTTCTTGTTCACTGTGAGGTCCGAGGAAGCGAAGTCATTCTCGGAGACAACTGCCACATACATATTTACGAGAACGGAGGGATTTCCACAATTGGAGGTGTTCATCCAAGGACGGTGAAGAATAACGAGGATGGAACGATGGATATTGATTTGATTGAAGCTGCCATAAGGGATCCAAAAGGGGCGCTTGTGTATCCAACTACTAGGCTAATTTGCTTGGAGAACTCACATGCAAAGTAAGGAAACTCTTATCTATCAAACTTTTCAATGAGATGTTCTGGCAAGATTGTATTTAATTATTGTGCTTAGTTAGCTTTTGGTGCAATTTTCATCACATTGGGTTCAGCTAAAGTTAAGGGCCCTGTTTGGCTTACGTGGGATATAATTCTCTAAAATTTTATTGGGAATTGCTACTTTGCTGGCAAAACATATATATTTAGTCACTCAATTCCTGCTTGAAAATAATTTGCTTTCCCTGAAGGTCTTCTCTTGCCATTCAATATCACTGACTCTGTTCTGTTGGGTGAAGAAAGGATGTTGTTTGCTTCCAGGCTATTCGAATTTGAACTCATGAAATGCCAGATCAATTTAATCCACTATAACCATTTGAATTATGTGGTTTGTTTAACACAGTCTGTTGGTGGAACTATATCCGATTTTTTCTCTTGATCTGTCAACGGCCTCATGTTACAACATGGGAGCTGGCCATGCCCAGAATTACCCCAAACACGAGGCAGATGATGCTGGAGAGAGGGCTAGTGACTAGATCTGATTTTGAAGCTCTATCCATGGATTGCTAGTTATTTACTTTGGGCATTTAGTCCATGGAGCCATTTTTATGTCTGGATTTGGGATGATGCATTTTATCATTGACTTTATTCTTTTTCATTTCTGCTTGTCTTATGATATCATTTTTTGCCGAATGCAGTACTGGTGGTAAATGTTTGTCAGTTGAGTATACTGATAAAGTCGGAGAATTGGCAAAGAAGCATGGTCTAAAGCTTCATATAGATGGGGCTCGCATCTTTAATGCCGCAGTTGTGAGTAAAAATTATCTAGAGATGATTTTACATAGTTGCATCATGTGAAACATTAACTATAATGGTTGCATTCATCTTACTCTGTTAGGCACTTGGAGTTCCAGTAGATAGGCTGGTACAAGCTGCTGACTCAGTTTCGGTACGTTCAATTGGCATCACATGAGTTTGCTTTCGACCAAGATTCTACTTTGGACTGCATCCGAAAATGATTCTCTGTTAATTTGGTTGAACTGTTGGTAGATTTGTATATCAAAAGGTCTGGGCGCCCCTGTTGGATCTGTTATTGTCGGTTCCGAGAGCTTCATCACAAAGGTATTAACCTGTGTGCATGTACTAATTGCATCTTCTGTTTTGTATTCAAATTCAATAATCTAATGATTCTAAGTTCATTATTTCAGGCTAGAAGGCTGAGGAAAACCTTAGGTGGTGGGATGAGGCAGGTGGGCATCTTGTGTGCTGCTGCGCTTGTTGCGCTACGTGAAAATGTTGGAAAGCTTGAGAGTGATCACAAAAAAGCGAAGATTTTGGCAGGTACTCGACAACTCACTTCGTAGTTCCTTTACGTACTCTATCCTTGTGATTCACTCACTGCTTAATCCCGTTTGCGCTTCTCATGTATGTGATGTCATCTTCAGAGGGACTAAACAAGATTAGAGGGTTAGCATTGAATGTTGCTTCTGTGGAGACTAATATCGTAAGTACGGCTGTTCAAGTAGTGAAAAAAGAGATCCTCATTATTTCACAGGAATCTTTTCTTCAGAGCTTAATAGCCATGGCTCCTTAACGCCTTTGATAGTGATATCCCACTCTTTGCTTTGACCAGATATACTTTGATATCAACGAAGGCTCGAACATGACAGTGCAGAAACTGTGCAAGAACCTGGAAGAACATGGAATACTAGTCATGCCGGAGACCTCAACCAGGTCATGCTTAGCCTTTGATGATCATCTGTTTTGACTAGATTTCCCCATATGGACCATCAATTAACAAATAATATATTTGTAGTGAACTTGACAAATCATGTATTAGCAAACTGATTTTGAGATGTATATCTTCAGAGTTAGACTGGTTGTTCACCATCAGATCTCAGAAAACGATGTTCATTACGCGCTGTCATGCTTTCAGGTAATCCATATCCCATTGTCCATTTCTTTCCCACGGTTTCTCGAGTCTCTTTATGATTAAAACTCTTATCTCTTCGCTAAATGCCTGCAGCGCATAATGATGGGAACCCCAAGCGAGAACGGGATCTAATAAAAGAAGCTGTTTCCGTTACTGCCCCCAATCCAGTTAGTGAAGAGGCAGCTAAATAAAAGCTCCTCACATTTTAGTGGTCACTTCTATCAATCTCTGAAAGCTGCTGTACTTAGCTAAATGTAATTGGACTTCCCAATCTGTGCTCTTCTGCCCATTGTTCTCTGTTTCAATCAGCTTGTAAAGTTATAATCTGCCAAATATATAATGCTTAGGCTTGGATTTGTCTCATCCTCAGTCCATGATGCAAAATGAGCTTGATATCATCTTCAAAAGGCATCTGTGATTTGAATGGTCTGGCTCCATGGTAAGAAAGTGAAGGCATTGGCCCAAGTAGAAAACTTGTCATATCAGATTTGATGGATCATCATCATGAGAAATAATCGTTCAGATTCTTTCCTATGATATGATGCCATTAAAAGAAGCTTTTTGACCCTAAAGTCCTAGTCCATAGATTTGTCACTAGATGGCCTCGTGGGTGCAGCAGGATAGTTCTTGTTACTTTCTCTTTGGCTGGATTGTTCTGGACACCATGAAGAAAACCAGCACACCAGCTTTCAAGACGGTTCTCTTTTCTTATTATTTTCTGCTGAAAAAGGTATAATTTGATATTTCACCAATATCATGGAGGTAGTCCCAAAAAGAAGTGACTTTCTATTTTATTGCAAAACAATGAACATGGTCACCAGTCATCTTTAGTATCCCTAGAATGGTTGGAAGAATTCATAAGAGAATCTCCTTAGACAGCAAATTCATTCTTTACAAGTCTCTGTTTTTCTTTTTTCTTTTTTTTCTTTTTCATATTCGTGCTTGTGGCACCTCAATTTTGCGGAAGCAATGAAGTGGATTGTTGTGAATGGTTACATTTAATGGAGCAGGTCGGCTGCAATGTTCTCTTTCCATATAAGCTTCTGCAGAGCAGTCATGTCATAGTTACTCACTCCTTTGTAGAGGTTGTAGTGCATTTATGTCACTTCTACTGTGCCTTCTCCTCTTTTATTCTTTTTTTCTTAAATCCTGGATGGAATTTTCAAAAGCAAATAATTCATCACCGTTGACCTTTATCCAAAGCAAATAATTCATCACCATCATGACAAATTGGTCCAAGGCAATACCCATGATTGATTAAATGATCACCATTCACAGGCACTACCTTTTCTACTGCAGTTTGCTTGGAAGAGGAGGATGATCACCTTCGAAAGTTCAGATAACAAGCAATGAATTATATTGCTTTTCAAGATCCTTAAAAGCTTTGATCATCTCCAGGTCGTTTTATATGAGATTACATCCTAAAAGGTTTGATTCGTCACATTTGACTGGCTTGATCAACACGGGCGGAAATGATTTAAGATTGTATCCGTTGCAAGTTAAGTACCCACCAGATACAATTCGAGAACAGTTACGACGCATTTTTGAGAGAATGACGTGAACACGACATAAATTAACGAATCTCTTTCCACCGAAAGAAAAAAGCTTTTGTCCCGAAAAAATAGCACTAAAGGAGAGGGATCTTTTCCTAATTGATACACCTATGTGTACAATATTCCCTCCCATCTGGACAGTGAAAAATTTTTTAAAGCCATGTTGCCACATTCAAAAGACAGATGCGGTTAATCTCCTTTAATCCCTTAGCTTTGAAGGAAGCTCCAAAGCCTAAAAACCCTCCAAATTCCATTCTCTTACCTTAAGCAATGCAAATCACAGCAGTAAATTATAAACATTCCATCACATAATCATTCAATATCTTCCCTGTCTCAAATTAATCCGTGGTCCGAAAATGGGTTTCACGGTTTAGGACCAAATTAGTTAAATTGGTCTATCAAAGCACGCATGATGATCTCTCTTCAATAAATTCGGCCGTAGTTTGTGCGAGAAAATTGCAAATTTATCATTGACTTTGGATGCCAATTTCAGGTACATGAATTCCGCAGAGCGGCTTGGGCCCCAATTTCACCAAATAAGTTTAATTCAATTTCCTTTTCCTCTCGAATCAGACCCTCATAAAACGGCCGATTGAGTACGTTGGCGAGACAAGACAGATCATGTCTCGAAACAATTCATCTGCCGACTTCAATTTTGAAATTGACGTTGGCAAATTTCGTCATAAGCGAGACAGCTTTTGTTCGTTCATTCCAGGAAGTGGTCTTAATCATTAATTACGTGCCAGAGAGGAGCGGCATCGGCCGAGAAATTTCAACGGCTCGGCATGCGGATCATTGCATTTCCCAGGATTTCCGAACTCATTTCTTGAATAATCATTTCTCTGATATTTCAATTTAGGGGCGCATGCAACGTCGGGTCATTTTCGCTTTAGGAGAACCTCGCGGTTTCCATGAAAATGAACTATAGCTAACTGTCTAGAGAAATAATTCCTTCCAATTAGCCAACAGATCAATTTGGCTCCTCCTACCCCAAAAAAAAAAAAAAAAAAGAAAAAAAACGGCCCAAGAAGAATAATTATAATAACATTTTCAAAGTTGAGAAAAATAACAATATTAAAAGGGTCCACATAAAACTTTGGATCATTATTATGTCCACCATTGGCCATAATGTATAAAAGATTTTTCGCACTGACGGTGAATCTAATAATAATTCTAAAATGTTATTTTTGCGAATTTGATTAGAAATCTTGTAACTGTCTTAATCTTTAAACACGCCAAACTTTTCCGTGCAACAAATTTTTCACCAAAATATTTATACCATCTTGAGATAAGTCCATCCTTTGATGTTAAAAAAAATCATGTATTCTAAAGGTGCATTAGTATGATATTGCATACAAGAAAAAGGGTGTGTTTCACTAACATTGTTGTACAATCAAGGACTCTAGCACAAGGACTGAATTGAAAACAATTAATTACGCAATGGATAAAAATCAGATTCGTCATAAAAAATAAAAAATAAAAAAAGTATAGAGCCGCTGAAAATGTATGGTTTACACTCTCAAAAAACGTGTGTGCAAGATAGTGATTGTGATTAGCAGTAAAGTCATTCTCAGAATATTGGATTTTTTTGTACGTCTTGCGGCCCAAGGCAAAGAGAGGAATGAAAGAACAGGGGAACTTGCCGTGAAGCTTCCTAAGTTCATTTGTTGCCTCCTTTCATTTTCATGCGGAAATAACCTAAATTAAATGGCATTGGTTCAAATTGTTTTCTTCTTCTTTATTTAATGATTACACTCTTGACACTGCAAAATGTTAGTTTTTGGAAATTTGGTGTGTATCTTGCTAATCAAGCTCACAAAAAAAAAAATTGAATGAATTATTTTCCTTTTTGGCTGCAAAATTATAAAGCAGTTTGATGTTCTGAATAATTCTTTTTTTTTCTTTTATAAGGCTTCATTTGTTTTGCAAAAAAAAACATATTCTCCTTATTTTTTCAGCATTTAGTTCATTTAGGAAAATGAATCTATGGAAAATATTATCATAATTAATGGAAAGTCTATATTTAAATTTAGGAAAATGATTTTCAACCAAATATATGACTAGATATCTACACTTTGACTTGAAACTTTACGTTTGGCACGGAAACTCCAACGGTAGTCCCCAAGTCCCTAGTGTCTAGGACTGGGTCTTTGGCACCTAGGCCAAGACCCAATTGTCCATGCCCTTATCACAACGCCTGAGTCAGAGTCCACCAAGGCCGAACTTGAGACTGTAGTGCTCATATTTGATTCCTCGGCTGCCCATACACAGTTATTAACACCCAAATAGTGCGTGTTTATTTATAAAAAATCAAACTGGATTTTTCTTACCAAACGACAAAAAATATTTTTTAGTTCACTTTTAGGTTATAGTTAAATACTGAAAATATTATCATTTTCTTGAAAAATAATTTAGTGGAAAATATTTTGCAAAAATGCCACATATTTCACGAAACAAACGAAGCGTTGGTGTAAATATATGTCTTGGCTAATCTGATTTCTAGGTCCAAAATTTGATCCACTTTGTATACAATTCATGACTGAGAAATGATTTGTATTTATTTTTATTTTCTGGACAATAAAGTTAGATATCACCTTCCCCGGAAAGCCAGGGGACTTTGTGCGCAGCAACCGGGGGGCGATGTGAACCTCGGTATTCATCCAAATTTGTTGGGGCGATAAATTTCTAAGCTCCGTGCAACTTGAAATCCTTAAAGAGGACAAATTCCACTCTCCTAGATCTTCGCGCAGCAACATGTAATGATCATTTTCAGTTGCCCTAATTCCACGAAACTAGTTTTGCAAGGGAGTTAAGCTGCGCATCCACTGAATTTTTCCAGAGCTTCAAGTATGTATACGTACCTTCAAAATCGTACTAATTTTGACCACTTTAAATTCGGGGCACCAAAAATTTGTCTCATTTGGCTTATGGTGATTATTTAAAAAAAAAGTTGTAAATTTATTTTGAGGATAGAATTGTAAAAAAAAAAAGTACGTTTTCAACAAGATGTGAAAAAGTACACATGATAGAACTAAACTTACGATTAAATATATTTGGCACGTTTTCAACAAGGTGTGAAAAGGTACACATGATAGAACTAAACCCGCGATAATATATATATATAATTGAGGATCTGTCGGAACCCTAATCCTAGCGTTGGCCAACCTGCGATAATATTGATCTCAAGAAATTTCAATTAATAGAACTAAATCTTCAAACAACCCGAATATCTCATTTTAATTTTGGTTGGCTTCAGCTTAAACCATTTAGACTTGCGTTTCCAATATGGACAAGGCTTATCATGAAACGTCATCTTTTAATATGTAAGTATATTTAAGTGAATAGAAAAGAATACTATCATTTTTAGATAGACAATTATTTCATTGATGGAGCAACTTGCTTTTTATGAAAGCAAAAGTAAAAACATTCCACATAATCCAAGCTTGAAATAAAATTAAATAGTTGGATTATTTTTTTGTATATATAATTACAAGCATAAAAATATGATTATATTAAAAAATGACCCTAGATGCCTATCAAATATTAAAATGGGGGAACTTGTAACTTTTCATTGCATTAAATTTTCTTAATTAAGGGTAATCAATATAACTCATACATAGATAACAACACTTAGGATCATAACATTTTTTGCAACTTTGGAAAAAAAGAGAGGATAAAACCAATCATCTTAAAACCAGCTATAGTTATATTGACGTGCAAATCCAACAGAATTTAGTATTTCTGTTTGATTTTTAATTTGAGTTGGTACGGATTAATCAGTGTTTTGACATTCCTTCACATCTTGTAGCCTTGGTAGGCGGGGCTCCCCCATGGAGCGTCATCTGAATTTCGTTCGTCTTTATCAGAACTAGGAAATTACCAATTAATAAATCAAAAAAAAAAAGTTTTCTCGAGCCATAAAGTGGTCATCAAATAGATAAATATGAATAGTTCCTCTATCTGTGGGTTTTGCGATTCCAGATGCAGGAAGTCTGTTCCATACTGTAAGTGGAAAAACGGTAACTTCCCATTTACATATAACCAGTGGGATGTTCCTCAATCCTAGTGAAAAGGAATATAAAAATAATTGATAAAAACCCTCGTTTTCTATTTTTTTAATTCGATTAATAAAATCCACTGTGTGACAATCATGCTTTAAATTCCCAGTACGACAATGTAGGTTTCTGACCAAACCCAACCCCACCACTCCCTTCCCCTACATGTCTACCAATCTCATGAGAGAAAAATCTAAATATATAATATGATGGGACAAATCACAATAAATCATAAAAAGAGATGGACATATGAGAGACAGTATTTTTCAGAAAATAAGAAGGAGAATATTTGCCCATATGAAATCCAGTATGATTTGAAGAGGGTATTTGCCCCCAATTTTTTTTTCTAATACCCCTCACGTTTTCATTTTTTGGTGATTTGACCAGAAATTAAATAAATTAGTTCTAACTTATTGTCTAGCATTGATTTTGACTAACGGTTGCTACAAGTTCCAACAACTTGACAACACGTGACTGATTATGGAAGACAAGTTCTTCATATAAGTATATATATATCAAAAGAAGATGAATAATTTAAAAATATATTGCATATGAGACCATGTAACTAAATGCTCTTGTGAGAATCTGCCAAATGTTGAGATTGAGCTTTAAAATGTATTTTGAGTGGTCATTATTTTTTTCGCAAAAATATAGATAATGTATGATTGATTTGCCTTCCATAGCTAGTAATGTGTAGTCAAGTGGTTAGAATTCTAATTAAAGTTTGACTTATGTCAAAGCTAGAAGACATATTGTTACCATTTTCAAAAAGTTAGGTGTAAATTGCAAAATTTGAAATGCTAGGGCAAAATTTGCCCCGATTCTAAAAACTCAAGGGGCAAAATGCAATCTCAGATTAGATGAGAGTGCGCAAAAGTCTATTACCTTCATTTAAAAATATTGTTAAGGAAAAGTCCAAAGTTTGAATCGAACTTGTCGTCACTTAATGGTTTAAGCCAATAAATTATGAGTCAATTAGGATAATATATTAACTATTCCACTTCATATCAATTCTCCGATGTTGGAATTCTCTAACACAACTTATTTGTATATCTTAAAAATTTATGCAAAGTAGCCATCATTATTGCTAATTTGAGAAAGTAGCCATCATTATTGCTAATTTCAGATTGCATCACCCAGTTTTTATACTGTGTCACTAGACCAATTATCTGTGGTCTCTTCTCACCAAACTAACCATGGTAGCAATTTCCACTCGAAACAAGCGTTGATCGAATAAATTGGGAGTAAAATGCCAATCAACTATCAACTCTAATTGAATAAATTGAGAGTAAAACATCAATCAACTATTAGCTCTAGTATCGTTTATTAAAAGTGCATGGCAAAAGTTCAATGCCTTCATCGACGGTAGAGCACGAATCAACTATCAGCTCCATCATAAGCTCTAATATCATTTATTAAAAGTGTACAACAGAAGTTTGATACCTTCACTGGTAGTGGAGCACAAATGAACCATTGGCTCAACTATCAGCTTTAATATCATTTGTTAAAAGTGCGCAATAGAAGTTTGATACCTTCATTGGTAGTGGAGCACAAATCAACTATTGGCTCAACTATAATTAATATCATTTGTTAAAAATGCGCAACAGATGTTTCATACCTTCATTGGTGGTGGAGCACTAAATAATCATCGGTTTTTGTATCATTTGTTAAAAATGCACAATAGAAATTCAATACCTTAATCTGGGAGACTGCCAAGGGAAAGCCCTAGTCTTTGATTGGATTTACATTTACTCAAATGTTTAACCCAATCAGTTATAAGCCAATTATGATATATTAATAGCTATATATTATATTAGTTATGCAATGTGGGGCTTTTCTAACACAATACATGTGCACATGAATCTCAACACATTTTTTCATTATTTTTGAAGTTTAGGGAAAATATAAGTGAATTTCTCGATAGAAATCACATTTTTTCAGTAACCCTTCAACCAGTACACTCGTTTTGACCAAAAAAAAAAAACGATACACTCGTATAATATTTATTTAGAAAAAGCAGATTTAGCGCACTTAAGTAAATGTGGTACGGGTAAATTAGTTTGGGTTATTAAGGCATAAGTGTACCATTTTACAATTTTTTATTACAAAAAAAGTATTTGGCAGTGAATATGGTATGGATATATTGATTTAGAATTTTTAATGATCTTTGACCCTTTTGAGTATATAAGATAGTTATGTGATTGTTTTGTTATTTTGATACAGTTAAACCATCTAAACGCACCATTTCCAAATTTAGCACAAAAGACAGGACAAAGTTAGGCGACTGAGCGAATATAAAAGCTTATTTGCAGCCAGAATATCTAACTATTATAATTTCAATTTGAAGCAAACGTTCATCTTGAAATCAAAGATCAATATTTATAAGTCAACAAAAGCGCCAGACTACAAAGATGCACAAACCAATTCTCAAAAGAAAACGACAACAGGGACATCGAGAGATCCAGAAACAAAATTCCTGTTCACGAAAGCATTTTTGCACACCCCCATTTCTTCTCTAAATAACATGGTAAAAAAGAAATCAGCGAAAGGATTCTTTAATCATGAATCAGAAAAGAATGCACAGTCCAGTGATGTCTCAGGCTCGACTCAGCTCCTGTTTCTCTCTCCAGCATCAATTGCCACCTGAATGTAATAAATGGTAATGTGGCCATGACCTCTCTTTCATTCGCAGATGATAAGTAAAATCGCAAGTACAGTGCCTCGCTGAGCTTGGATCGGAGTGAGAGGGAGAGGGCAGAGTAATTGCTGTGAAGGTTCCTGCAAGCGAACATCGTTGTTGCGATCCAACCATGTCCGCTTATGCGTGGCGGGGACGCGCCCCAGAACACTGAGATATCACACTCGATCGCCATTATTGCGACTGGTTTTTTTTTTTTTTTAAACTTGCGCAAAGCAATCGGTTTTTTGTCCACTCTCGTCTTTTGGGGGTCACCATCGCTTTCACTGTGCGCGTACAAGCGAAAGGAACTGTTGTTGTCCTCATTTGACTAAACAGTCTCCCAGTTTGTTTACTTATTACCCGATGACAGCCTCTGTCTTGACCACTGGTCTTCTCTCATTCTCTCTCGCAATCTAGGAGAAGAGTGTTGTGTGTGTGCACAGTGCAACTTCAGTTGCTGGGTCTTTTCCTGGAAAGAGAAAAAAAAAATCTGATGATCTGATCCTCTCTCTCTCTCTTTCTCTCTCTGCAAAATCATTTTCCTTTTTCAGAAACCATCGTCCACCCAAAGAAGCAACTGATCCTCCATGGCAGGAATCAGTAGTTTTCTCGTTTCTCCTTTTTCTTGACCCACAAAAAGGAGTGTGTGAGGAGAATCTGTCTTCCTGAATTTCAATAGGGATCATCATATCTTGCCAAGGGGATAAAAAGGAAAGAGGAACCCCCTCTAGCTCTCCCCCCTGCTTTCTCTCTTTTTTAAAATTTTTTTCTCTCTGTCCGCCCTACTCTTCATAAAATACACCTCAATACCATGCAAAATCCACCATCCTCCTTATTTTAATCTCTCCTTTCATTTTGAATTGTTTATATTCCAACACCTGAAGGAAAGCTTCTCTCAGCTGCGCAGGAGTGTGGAATATTAAGAACTCTCTCTCTCTCTCCAAATGACAGGAAAGTGACTCGAGCTCTCTCTTTCCACTTCCATAACCTTTTCTTGGTACTTGATCTTGCACAATCGGGAAAAAAGAAGCAAAACCCTAGATCAGCAAGAACCCCAATATTACCAAATTAGCAGATCTCTCATCCCCAATCAAGATCCAAGATTAAAGAAAAGCCACTTCAAGAGACCATCCCATCACTTACCTATATGGAGCTAGCCCCAGTCCCAGAATCATCATCAAGCAACCCCAACTATGACACCCCAATCACCATCAATACCCACATAATCGGGGCGAGCTCGTCGTCACAAATGTCAGCGTCGCCGCCCACGCCAAGCCGCTACGAGAACCAGAAGCGGCGGGACTGGAATACCTTCTGCCAGTACCTGAGGAACCACAGGCCACCACTGTCCCTCACCATGTGCAGTGGTGCCCATGTTCTGGAATTCCTTCGGTACCTCGACCAATTCGGCAAGACCAAGGTCCACAACCAGAACTGCCCCTTCTTCGGCCTCCCGAACCCGCCCGCACCCTGCCCATGCCCGCTCCGCCAGGCCTGGGGCAGCCTCGACGCACTCATAGGCCGCCTGCGGGCCGCGTTCGAGGAGCACGGGGGGAGGCCCGAGGCGAACCCGTTTGGCGCCCGAGCCGTGCGGCTCTACCTGAGGGAGGTCCGCGACTTCCAGGCGAAGGCGCGGGGGGTCAGCTATGAGAAGAAGAGGAAGAGGCCGAAGCAGAAGCCGAATAACAATGCACTCCCACCGCCTGCTGCTGCAACAAGCTGAAGATGAGAGGCCAGTTTGATGCTGATAAGTGGGATCATGATGGATTTGATGCCAACATGAGACATCTTTTGCCTCTTTTGGAACATGGGTATTTCCTATCTTATTGCTATTTCTATATTTTACTTTCTAGTGATCGTAGAATATGTATGGTCAAATTTGTGCTGATTTTTCTCCTTATTGGTCTAAAGAGCCTTGACCTGGCCCTGCATTATATAGTCTTTTCTACTTTTTCGCTTTGGCTTCTGCAAGATATGTTATAGATTTGTGGGTACCCCTTGAAGCTTCTCTTTCGGAGACAAGAGTGGATGGTGTAGTGTCAGTAGTGTGCGAAAGAACTAGTCATGAACTGTTTAGACTGGAGATTTCTTAGAAGGAAAAATGAGCAGTGGCCAAGCTGGGTCATTAATCATAGTGTACTTCGATCAAATGATGATGAATCTGAGCTCCAGGTTTGGCAAAATTCTCTCTCTCAATCTCATATCAGGTGTGTTATATTTTATGCAGTCCCCATAATTGATGTGCGTTCGTTTGCCGATCAATCATGCATTGACTCTGATGATCATTCACTCGAGTGCATTCGTCTTAATTATTCATATTGACTAAAATGATTTCTCCTTCTCCATGTGTCATGCACTCGATTACGATGATTAGATCTTTAAGATGTTTCTCAAGTATAAGCCCCTACAAGAAGGCAGAAAAAGGAATTTTTAAATTGGGGGAATGCAATTGCATTATATTTCTCTCTCTCTCTCTCTCTCTCTCTCTCTCTCTACGATCATTTCTCTCTCTCCCAAACATAATTCGTTTGACCTTGAGATAGAGTTGAAAGAGGTTTTCTACTTATGGACAAAAGAATTTGGAGAAGTGGAAAGTTCACGAGGTAAACTAATAGTAAAGATGTGGTTAGGTATCATTTAAAGCAACGTTAAATCAATTCAAACAGAAGCAATAAGACAAAACAGTGGATTTTCATCCTTTTTCACTTTTCTTTTCCTGACAGATGGATGACAACGGAAGACACACGAGCGTCACAGTTTTATATTTTGGAGCCTCCTATAGTCCACACCTAGATCAAGCCTTAGAGACATCGTATATACTATATAAACCTCATATGGTTAGTTTGATTGAGAGATTATGCTTTCGAATTTTACATGTCTACTTCTATCTTTAAATATGTAAAAAGGGCTAGCTGAGCTGAAGGAATCTCTTACCTATCGCGAGATTATATGGTGTTCGTAATTATAACATACAACATCATAATTTTGCATTCAGCATTTAGGGCTCAGGGCTCGTTACTAGCTACCTATAGAGGTACTAGGTTTTCATTGATTTATTCGATGTTTAATTCAAAGTATCAGTATTTGACTGGTGTACGGGCAAAGTGAGTTGTTCTTTGGGGTTGCATTGGCAAATATGTTCTTCTCTGTTCTCTGTTGAATCATCTTCAAGCCTGGATATTGCCCAAGTTCATCATCCAGATGCCTCAGCTGATTATTATATTGTGCTTTCTTTATGGTTTAAAGATACTTTCAAAGTATCTCATGGAATGACTCACTAAAAAACGAGAGGAAACGAAAATTTAGTGTTCTGGATTATACGTATATTGCAGGATTTATGATTCTTCTTTTGTTGAATTTCCAAAGCTTATCTAGCTGAGGCTTGCACTATCCATACTAAGAGTGAATTTTACTTGTGTGCCAAATATTGTAGCTAAGGCTTTCACTATCAACAATGATTTTTTAAAAACGGTAGTCTCAACAAATCATTTTATATATCTTCAGGTCTGAGATTTTCCCTAATTCTGTTTTTAAATCATTCTTAATCAGTTTTGAAGTAGTTTATATCTTTTCCATCTGTCAAGATGGCCTAGTTATGGCTCTTACAAGACATTTATCAAACTATCTGAAAGCACGGTTCTAACTTCATTGGGAGAAATTTCATGCGAAGTTGAAGTCATATAAACAGAAATCATCAAATCCTAAATATGTTTTGTAGGAATGCAGTCGTAGGTTGCTACAGAGGAAAAGTCAAGTTATGCAAGGGTTTAGGATTACTTAGATAGTGCTCGTTTTATTAAATGTTTATGACCTTATTATATTTTATCCAAAAGGTTGAGGACTTTCAGCATAATAAGATCTTCTGAGAATGTCTAAAAGAATGTATAACAATAAGGCACCATTTGCAGAGACCAGTATTAATATTTTCCAATCTATTTCATAGCTCACACACATCTATTAGCTTTCAAACCGATGCTTGTTGTCTAATCTATCACTGTCCTTACAATTTTTCCATCCGAACTTGATACGTGAAGCTTTTGGTGCAAAACTCAAATCACCATCAAATGTCTTCCAGAGTGAAGATATATAGAGTAGATGATGCAAGTGAGTACGTTCAATTTTTCTTGATTGCGTTTTCTTTATTTTTCCTTGTGAAATCCTTGTTTGCGAACATTTCTTGTAAGTTCAGAAGGGTGGTCAGGAGTTCCAGGATGGAAGATGTGCTTAAAAACTTAATAGCATTACCCCTCTTCTGTTGTAAAGAACCTTTCTATTTTCATAAATAAGAGATGCCTGTTATTTAGTCTTTATATGCTATTTTTTCTTACCAAAATTGTATGATCAAGAGCATTGCTGACGATTTTCCCATAGCTCCGTACGTGACATTTCTAAATTCTACGAAGGCATGATATGTGAGCGTTAACCTACACAAAATCACTCCTTGGCATTAAACCCGTTGTGTGGTTTGCCCTTGTCTACGATTGTTATGCCAACACAAATTTTACTGCTTACTAAAGAGTTATGCAACCACGCAGTCGCAAGTTCTGAAGATTTGGTCTCATTAATTTCTTTTTACATGAGACAGAAATATCAACATGTTTCTTCATGTTAACCATTGTTACACCACACTTCTGATAAAATAGGCGAAATAATCATGTGTTTACACCTTAATTTGAGAAAGGTTTGTTGTGACATAAGCCGCTATTTCCATCAACATATGATAAGTTACCTAAATATTGTGCCAGTCGCAGCAAGTCGAAGATCTATTTTAGGCCATTGAATGTGTATGGCATGATAATCATATCTAAAGATGTCCTTGATTATGGCGACAATTATTGTTTCCGGCGCATTTAATTGAAGACAAACATCTGTTGTTGATTATGTTTCTCGTTAGAAAATTCACACTGAAGACGGTTGTAGCCAACCAAAGAAGTTATGTTTAGAAGAGTAAAGATTACCCTTCATCTCTCTTTAACCTTCAGTAAGGTTTTTCAGAGGTTTTCCATCGTTTCCAGCCAGTTCTTTCGATCATGTGGCCAGTGATTATGTAGGTCTTGTGTCTGATTCAAGTAGCTCATTGAGTTGCACCTCAACACAAACATTGTCTTCAGATCGGACCTTTCTAGATATATTCCTTTAGGTAGACTGACGCATTTAGGTTCGGGGAACCAAAGGTTTCTCGAACCATATTTGGAAGGGGAACACGAAACATCTATTCGATTTTGATGTTCATAAACAAGAGATCATGAATAGTATGTTCAATCTGAAAACTTTCAACATCAACGGTAAATAGATAACCAGCTCATTCCCAACATCCCCCCCTTCCAAAAAAAAAAAAAAAAAAAAAAAAACAAAAGAAAAAGAAAGGTAAGCCGCTTACAAGCAGATTTGAATCAATTACTTTACTTTATTATTAGGGGCAAAAGTCACCAAAAACTCTATCCATTATGATACATTTATTCTAAATTTTTTTCCTCAACACTAAAAATCTCAAATTTGTACGTGATAAATTTACCTTTCGTCAAAATTCTATCAATGAGAACATGAACACTCGGAAGCAAATAATGTTAACATGATACTCACATGATTATGACATTAGTTTGGCTGAACAGAATCTTAATAGAAGCTAAATGTGTCACTATAGTTATTGTAGGTAAAGTCTGTGATTTTTTATGTTACAAAAAAAAAAAATTAAGATGTATGTGTCATAATAGGCATAATTTGAGGTTTTTTTTTTATGTCTCACAAAAAATTTTAGTTTGAATTTTTTTTTGTGGCTTTTTTTCCTCAATTCGGTTAAGTTTACATCATTTCTAATCACGTCCAAGTTAGTTGTCGATGTGTTAACTTAAAAATGATGTCGTTTTGACTTCAATATAACCACATCCGATCCATGTCAATTTCCATGTCAATTTTGTTTGCCAACTATTATCCACATGAGCTACCACATAAGAATTTTCACCGATTGTCTTGGACAGAAATGTGAAGGAGATACATTCGTCACACCGATAAAAGTTGTGGGTTTTGATGACTCAAAAAAATTTAGGGTGTTAGTGTTAATTAGGCATAGTTTAGTGTTTTTTTTTTTTTTTTGTTTGGTATTAACAAAGAAAAGGATGACCAAGAATTTGGCGTTGTTTATCAGATGACTACCAATATTTGAGATTATATGGGGAGGTCTGTCATTACGCGGGAGAAAAAAAAGGGATTACTTGCTTTTTATCCGTACCCATCATTAACCACTAAACGAACAACTTAAACCAAAAATTTCCATTTGTTTTGGTTTGATCTAGTTCGAGTTACCAATATTTTGAATTTTTTTAACACCTCCAGTCAAACATACTTAGTAGTTCCATAATCATTTCGAGTGCTTGATTCAAACCGGCAAATTCAAGACGACAGGTTTCATTAGATCCTTTTATACAATAGGAAATGTGTTTTTCAGAAGAAGCATATCATAGAAAAACGGTCCCTTCAAAAAGCTATGTCGGTCAGATATTCTTTCAAATTACTTGGCATGATCAATGTTATTTTATCCATTTACATGCAAACTTAAACTGTTCATTTTCTCATTGTATTTTGTTTCACCACATGTAGAAAAGGGTTCTTGCATATGGTCGGAGGCATTGATGAATTTCTAGCTCAAGAGCTGAAATCACTCATTCGAATCCTATTAATTGTATGCAAACAGCTCCAAATGAAGGCATCCACACAAGGCTAAAGACCTGGATATGACTAGTTTGTAGCACTTGCAGGAGGTTTTATGTAGGGGTGGGCATAGTTCCGGGTAGAACCCAAAACCGGAGAACTAAACTAGTGAAAACCTGTCTAGTTCTAGGTTTTAAGGTATACATAGTAGATTTCAGGTTTAATAAATTGGATAACCTATTTCAATTGGTAAGTCATAGGTTTTAGATAAATGGAACCTGAAACCTAAACCTAGGATAGATTTATGTCTTCACGTGATCTTATGGTGTACGGTGGCGTTTGATGATGAGTGTATAATCTAGAATAATTAGTCTGAACTTTCATATTTTTTGGATGTCTAACATTAAAAGCAATCATTCGATTAATAATATAAGTAGAACTCGGTAAACCCTAAAACTGATTTTGAAAGCTGTAATAAGGTAGGTTTTAAGTTCTAAGATGTGTAAGGTAGATATCAAGTTAAAAAAACAAAAAGGAATTTATACAAATGAAAAGATTCTAAGTTTTAAGTAGAACAATTACATAATCTAAACCGCTCATCCTAATTTCATGAGGCTCCAGTTAGCAGTGTGTTCATGCTTGTGTCCCTTAGTTAAAACAAAACTCTATAATGTTCCCATATTTACTATTTCTAGTAAAATTTTGAAAATGGAAAAAATACCTTATGTTTCCTAACACTATGAAAGAATATTTGTAGTTGCACAAGTTGACATTTATACATTTTTAAAGAGGCATTTCGCAAAACAAAATCCAAATTGCAAAAGCATTGGCAAAAGAAAAGAATGTCAAATGGACTTGCTTTGAGAGGTTTTGGCTAGTAGAACACAATCGATTCTTCAATATATGTTGCTTTCCAAAGATAATGGAAACGAAAACATAGCTCATTTGATGCAAGTCTCTATCACTTTTCTTAGTAGAAGTTGATGTATTTGACTTTATACTCATCTCATTTTGTCCTAACTTAGTCATAATTGATCGGTGGAATGCTTTAGATTAATAAAGCTGGCTAAAGCATATAAAAAGTCCAGGCAATGGTTGTTTTATTCTTTTGTATTTACTTATGGGAAAAAAACGGATAGCTTTCTTATTCAAGCAATTGCTAATGTTGATAATACCACCATAGTACTACCTAATAAAGCTATCGAGCGAACCGAAAGAACAATAGAGACATCGATTTGAGTCGCATCTTTATGAATTTGTTCTCTCACGGGGCACACAAATTTTGTCCATTTATGAAAGTCATTCACACCAAATTATGCTACAAAAAACCATTTTTCTCAATTTAAAATGTTAAAACCAGCAAGTTAGCAATCGGGCACATGCCGATAACATCGTAATATTCATGGTACCACACATGATCTATGAAAAACACTTCAAAATTTTTTAAATAATGAGTTCCACTGGAAAAAAACAATTTTAGTCGTACCTTTCGCTCCTCGAATTAATTATTTAATCCCATGAAAGGTCCCCTTTTTTTCCATTTTCAAAAGCTAATAAAGCAAGAAATGGCATATACCCCGTGTACTTTCTTGCATTAATCTACTAACCCCAAGGCTAATATGATTGAAGATTACTATTATCTGAGTGGTGTGGTGATAGACCAAACAAACCCAAAAAATAATAATTTCATACCAAATTGCCAAATTATTATTTTTTTTTTTGAAAAAGAGAACAAAAAAGCCTTATCCACCTCATTTTTCCCTTTTGTCTTTTGTCACTCATACAAAAGCTGTCCCTACCCCTCTCCTAATCTCCAACGCACGCATTAATTTAACCCGCAAGAAAAGATTTGTCCGTACGAAGATCCCCGCAATCTACGGCCTACTCGACACAACGTATGGGACGGCGACACGTGCTCCCCACGATGGGCCCCGGCCACCTCGTGCACCCACGTGGACTCTTGTACTGGATGTCGGGGAACAGGCGAACCCATCAACGACGCGGGACCCACGGTCCTCATCCTTAGATCCTCGTGCAGTGAATCTAGCCCGGCCCCCGGGGACGCTCCAAGCCGCCGCCGATCGTCGCCACGTGGCGGCCCAAGGGCTCTACGATTGGTCTCGGGGGGCCGCGACGCCCTCGCCGCACGGGGCGTGCCCTTCTCGCGGCCGGCCATGGCTGGACCGCCGTCCGATCTCCATCCCTCTCGGTGGGCGGAGATTTCCAATTTTGCGAAACAGGACATAGAAACGATGATGACATGACAGACGAGTTCGAAATGGCATACCTCAAACCTAACAGGAGCATGTGAATAGAGTTTTGGAACAATGATTTTAAATCCGACGTGAATTGGTACATGTACATCTGAATTTTTTATATGAATTCGGTGCAAAATACGTTCAATTTGAACTTTTCTTACTTTTGACTCTCCTCACACATGATACGCCTTTTAAGGAAATGTCCTCTAGTATATAAGAAGCCATAAATTCTCTGGACATTGGCAAGTACCAGTGGTCTAAATCTTTGTAATTATTCTAAAAAGAGGTGAGTTCTTATTCGGTATGCTCATATGATGAAGTTCTTGGATCTAGGGGAGAGAACTTGGGCCACCCTAGGCTAATGGATCTGGCCCACTGATCACGTGTTTTTCTTTGTTCCTCTCGATGCCTTCCTATTATTGCTTTCGAAATACATCTTTCGTGTCGTTCTCACTTAAGTTAAGTTGTCTACCTCTGGTTAGTTAAATAACTTTTACCCTACCCTACATTGAAAGTTTGGCAAGATGCTAAGTTCGTGCGTGACAGCTATATAGCTAGCTTCGGATGGGGTGAAACAACTTAAAAGTCACAAGACATTTACTTTCTTTAACTTAAATGGTATTGTGGCTACAAGATAAAAATGAAAACCCCGCGAAAATCTCGACAACCTTTTTCAACCCGTCCCAGCTATTCCCAGAGAACTTACATACAATCCCAATGACCAAGAGAGATTCTTGTTTTGCCAGCATAAACTTAGCTTTTGTCATTCAAGAACCAAGTATTTTGCCAACGTCTTCTCACTTCATTTTGTCGGAAAGTGTCGAGCAGGAACCGAAGCCCTAGCTAGACACTGCTTTCAAAAGGAAGCCCGATCCATATAACCTCACGACTGCCGTTCCTAGCTCTAGAGAAAGAGAACACTGTAGATTCTAGTTGTTCTGCAGCCCACGCTGAAGAAGGTGGACTGCTTCTTTCATTCCCAAATTTGGGTTCGCTGACGTTCCTAGTGATCTAACTGCTTATGGAAGGTACTCGCTGTCTGCTTCCAGCCTACAGCTATCATTCACGCTAGGGTTTCTCCCTTCTCAATTCCCCATGAGCGCTAGAGAATGGTCAAGTCACGACAGTAAAAAAAGAAAAAAAATTTCTCCAGGTGGAGGTCCCTTCCCCCCCCTCTTTAATCACCTGCTTCTTCAAAAACAGCATCAGGGGTTCAACTTTTCCGGGCTGTAAATCTGGGATTTGCGAATTGCAGCACAAGTTCCCAGCTCAAAAGGCACGATTTCTTGGCCCGACCCGCGAGCCCCTTTTTTGAATTCTTGCGATGATGGCTCGTTGAAAGGAGGGCCGAAATCATGTGGCTCCATACGCTCGTTTTCTTTGACCGGGACACGTTACTGAATGTCCTGCTTTTTGTTGCTTTTTTCTCGCCTAATCCCTCACCTAAAAACCCAACTAACACGAATGATTGTAGGGACTCAGGACTTTGACAGGGGCCGGTTCAGTCCAAAACATCAAGTCACCCTCAGCTTTTCTCTAACCCCCTCCATGACTTTTCACAGTACTTTTCACTGTACTTGCTGCTTCCTACTTGAGGGCTTTGCAGGTATTTTTGCATGCACGGGCTAAGTCGAGGAGATCGAGGGACAAGAAGCGAGGGACACAGTCGTGGGACTGTACGACTGCATTTGAAATCTAACTTTTATCTAAAGTTTATATATGCATATACATACATAAATGTATGATTTGAAAAGATAAGTCACAGCAAAAGAGAATATATATATTTTTTTAATTTTTGGGTATGGTAAAGATGGCAACATTGTCTCAAAACCTTTTACTTTTCAACCTGTTTCCTCAGGCATTGGGATAGATTAGAATATTCGCATTTGAAAGTAATCTTGTCAAAGTTAATCATAATTTCCCTGATACGAGATTGGCATTATCCACCATGTAAAAGATCAAGCGGTTCTTTCATTTTCCACCTGACTGTTACCACACGTGCATGTACATGCATAGCGTAGCCTAGGTCAATTTGGCCGTTTCCTTTTTTTGATCTTGATGTTGCCACTCTCCCTCTTTTTCCTTGCAGAATTTGGAATGATTGGGTTGGAGTTTGAAAAAATTTCTGACTTTGGAGAATCGCTTTATACTCTCTATTCGAGTAGAGTGGTCCTTGGAAGCTCGGAGTAGTCTCTGGATATCCTATTTGGGATCCCTTTTGACACATTTTTTATCCCTTTAGTTGAATTTAATTTCGTTTAATTATTGATGCTAGCTGTAAGTTGTAGAGGGGGACAGCCTTTTTTGCCAAATTAGGAGTGACCACCCTTTCTTTGTCTTTTAACTATTTATGGAAGGTACGTGCTAGGGCATTAGCTAGTCGTGGTAGGGGACCAATTCTTGGACTGTTATCCATGTGACCATATCCAAAAACGAAACATACTTGTCTAGAAATGAACATGACTGATTCCAGATCATTAATGACAATGGATTTCAGCTTGATTTTCACCAAAATGTATATATATCAAAACATTTATGAGATTTCATCATAATTCCGAAAACATATTATCTCACTTTATCAACATTGTATATTTATTGTAGGTTTTATTTCAAATTGAGAGCAATCCCTATTGTACCCTCTTCAAGCTCTACTAATTCAACCGCCATTACTTCATCAAGACCATAAATAAAAGCAATGCAGTGTCATTTCTCTTTACCCCTAACCCTTTTCTTGCGCACATCAAAAGATACACAAACTCTCCTCACAACAACCAAATAGGGGTCACCTAACATGATCACCACAGACCGCCATTGCTCGCCACCGCCCACATCTCACAAAGGAGCCCGGCCGTCGTGTGAAGATCCCATCGAGAGAGCTCGTTCCTTTTCTGTCCCTGTCCTCCTCACTCTTTTACTCGTGCTGATGGCAGCATGCCGCTGCCTAAATGCCTCGAGTCAAGGCCAACTTTATGACCTCCCCATGGAGTGTTTTAATAGATTTTCAAATCGCATTTGTATCTTCTATTTTTTCTTTTTTTGATGCCCAGGGAACCCCGTATAGCCGGCAACCGGGGCAGGTAAATCCTGGGACAACGCTAGTGGATGACTCACTACCCCGACGTCGCGCTTAAGATCTTGTGCCTCTTGCGGGATTTGAACCCCTCCGTCTTGGGTAGACTTCATGGGGGCTCTAAACGCATCAAAGTAGTGTGGATGAGAATATGATAAATTGAGGTGGGTTTGGAGTGTTTCTATTCTTCATTTTTGCATTTGACTTTGTACCATTAAGAATTTAATTTTTCAGTACATATAGAAGAATCGAAATTTTTCAAAACACTTTTAAGCATTGAAGGGTAGAGATTTCTATTTTTTTTTAATTTATAAAACTTGAATAATTTTTTCCAATTTCAAAATTTGTAAGCTAAGCGAAATTTTTTTTATTGATTTTACAGAAAAATGGGTGTGGACCAAGTTACTTATTTCTTCGGATTAAAAATTTGAATATTCAAAAAATAGAAGGGCTCAATTCTTGTCATTTTGACTCAACGATTCTCCATAGGGATGATTTAGCTTTGCTTTTTTTCCCCACGCCGTCATATTATTTTCCTTAATCATTCTATAAAGTATGTATCTAGGTCGAATAATCGTATTACATTTGCGGCAAATAAAGTAAAAGAAGGATTATATATCTAATCTAGCCGAATGTGCTAACCGAAGGCCCAAAACGCCTATGGAGAATGCAAGCCCAGAAGTAATGGGCCAGAAGGCTTGAGCCCATTGTGAACGGAATAGAATGTCCAAGCCTCAAAGAATTAAAAGATCTGGTTAAAATCAGAAGAACAATTTATGCGAGGAGGACCGTTGAATTGTGCCTTGAAACATTAAAACCATCTGAATTATTATTGCAAACAAAGTTGATATCACATGAAGCAGTCGGAATCATTTTGTTTTATGTTTTTCCACGGTCCTTATGGGCAATCCTTATCTGAAATTTAGATTCTGTTTGTTTTGCGGAAAAATGTTTAATTTGAATAACATTTTCCGAAAAATGATTAGTTATATTGCTTGAAATTATTTTAAAAAATTCATTATCAACAATAATTTATGTCTTAATATTTTTATTTGGACAACGAAAATAGTTTTCGTTCATTTATTTTGTAGGTCAAACAAACGATCATTTTTATAAAATCATTTTCCAAATCATTTATAGGAGTCGTAGAATCGAAGTTCCGTGCATTGCATCTTTCTTGATTAGAAAAATGCCAAAAAAGTTCAAAACCTATTGCATTGATACTAATTTAGTCATAAAACCTTTTAACTTGACCAATTTAGTTCTCAACATTTTCACTTTTGTACTAATTCAATTTATCCAGCCAATTTAGGCTAAAAGTTGTTGATATGAAGGCTGGTTGTCTTACACGGTATGCATGACATTAACTTGGACATTGTTAATTATATTTTAATAATTTTTTGAATTTTTGAATTTTTATTTTTTTTCCTCTTTTTTTTCCTTTTTCTGGTAGCCATCACCGGTCACTGACCACAACCATGGCTAGTGAGGGGTGGCCTAACTTGGATGGCCAGCACTCACCCTCAACTTGACAAGGCCAACCCTCGTCATCCACGGGCAAAAAGAAATGGTAAAGAAAAAGGGGAATAAAATTATTTTTAAAATTTAATATTGAAAAAAAAAAATCCACATTAGAGCCAATCATCTGGCTGCTGTCTACGTCAGCAATTTCTAGCCTAAATTGACTAGATGGACTGAATTGATATTAATGTGAAATTATTAAGAACTAAATTGATATAAATGAAATATTTATGACTAAATTGGTACCTATATAATAAGTTGAAGACTTTTTTGGTACTTTTTCCCAATTATTCATCTGGTCATATTGCGGATTGATGAGAAAATTATAAGCTTAGGATTCAATGAAACCAAATTATGGTTGTTTTCAGTGAGTGAGGTAAAGAGAGACACGATGAAGGCGGGTAATGGCAAGTGCTGTGGTTGCATGCGAGTTGCGATGGCAAGACCAGCGGTGCTTGCGGAAGTTGCGTGACCAAAGTTGGGTCACCCAACTGATGACTTAATTTTTCAAATGGGTCAATAATGGGTTATAACATTTTTAGCCGGGTTTTTATATATAACCCATTTATATAAAATATGAGTAAAAAATGGGTCATTGACCCATTTTGACATCCCTAATTTTCAAGATTGTGGTATTGGAAAGCGAAAGACAAATACCTATTATTCGGGACAAGGACATGGAGAAAAGTCGTCAAAGAAGGAAATCAAAGAAAATAGGAATCAAACAAAATATACAAATATTTTTTTTATCAAATTATCTTATTTCGTTGGGTGAACAAATGAATTCGCTTTATTAAAATATGATAGTATAATATAAAGTATACCAACTTCCTATTCTGACCCAAAAAAAGAAGTACATCTACTTTGTTAAGTGATAAAGTTTCACTTGATTCAATAATCTGATTTAAATAATAATCAAGCATAACTTTTTTTTTCATTATGATTTTTAAAATTCCTATTTCTTGATCTCGAAATGAATTAAAAGAATGAAAAAAGAAAAGAAAATTATAGCCTAATTAAAAAGAAATCCATTTTATGTAAACATGAATAATTTACCAACTTATGGCTTAGTATTTTTCCTATTAATTTACTATATATATATATTTCATTGTTCAGTTAGTAGTTTTGACATCCAATTATCATAAACTATTGATCCACTTCACATAAGAATAAAGAAAGATGGTCATGAGTTTTAACTTGATCATCGTTAAATTGAACTAAACTTTCATCTATATATAATATGATGCGGAATAGTAAAATCTATATTCCAAAATAAAAATAAACTTAACTTGCAACTATACTAATAGTTTTCAAACTCTTCTTTTCTAATTTTTCTATCATATATCCATCTTAACAAATTTTGATTTTGTAAACTAACATGATGCGTTTTGTATGTTTAAGTTTAAGCATTTCCCCTTTTTTTATGTTCAACTTAAAAAAATAAAATAAAATAAATTCCTTTTCAGTATTTAGGCACAAATTTAGGTCCAACACATTTATAAAAATACTCCAAGCTTTAACATCCTCAAGATTATAAGTGACAATAGTAATATGCTAACACAGATAAAAACATGTAGAAATGACAATATACACCGATAAAACACTTATACCAAGGTATGCCCTATGTAAAGTGCGGGCTTGTGACGAGCACATACTAATTACTAGAAGCACGACACGCATACAAGGAAAAGGTTCATCTCAAATGACCCTAAATTTCAATGCGGATTATAGGCGAAGTTTTTTGATAAGGGCTTGGAATAGAGGATGAGCCCTTTATTACAGACAAAGTTGAGATCACACCAAAGGGCGAGAACAAATTTCTACTTCTGTCTCGCCACGATCTTAATGTGCAAGCCATCGCCGAGACTCAGAATCGGGTTGCGACGAATATTGCCTTTCTTCACATTCGTCCATCTGATCGGATTGCAAAAGAAGAGAAACTTTCAGGAATCGCATTGCTTTAGATTGCTGAACTTGCGTACCAAGGCCGTTGGTATCGAGAAGGGTATGGCGAGTACCTATATTTCGTGACCAGGATATGGAGAAACATCGACAGCAAGGCCCTCGCGTACTCCGCTCCGGCACACTGTTTCATCCCTGATCCGAAAGGCATGAAGTTCTTCAGCATCACATCTGAATCATATTCCTGGAATTGAAAAGGCAGAACGACAGTCAGTGTACCAACTTCGATGGAGCTCAATTGAAATTGATCACGACAACAATGTACAAGTGCTTTCAATTTGCACCTCACCTTCCAGCGCCATGGGTTGAATGTAAGAGGGTCTTTGTATGTCTCGGGATTCAAGTGAAGAGCGGAAGTAGCTATCAACACTCCCCAGTGTGCCGGAATTGTGTATCCTGCAAGAATTCTAATCATCATATTGAGTGCCAGATCTGATGTTGGAGTTTGACAACTTTTCAATATTACATATCGAGATAAAGTACCGTTCCATTCCACATCAGTTTTCGTTCGCCTAAACATTCCCGGTGAGATGTTTCCCAACCTCAAGGATTCATGGATCACCTGTTTTTTGCACAGCAATGGTTCAACAAGACTGTTTTGTGTACTGTCTGTACTAAAGAACTTTGACCAATTAGCTAGGGGGCATACTTGAAGAGTAAAAGGCATTGATTTGTATTCCTTCCATGTGATCGGGGATTTCGAAATTTCTCTTTGCTTTATTATTGACTCGTGCTCGTCCTGGAAAAGAGCGCGAATGAAAAACTGGGCAAAGATTTTCGTTAAGATGCCATAATGCATATGTAATGTAGGATTGGTAGTTCATACGGTGATTTCTTGCAATGCTCTAGGATTCTCTTCGAGGAACATCAGAGCCAAAGTTAACGTCGTCGAAACAGAATCGAAAGTGACGAAAAGAAGAGCAAATATGAGTTGGACCAGAAAACCCTCTGTCAAGAATTTCTCTTTACTCATATCTTGCATGACATGGGAAAGGAAGTCATCATGAAGTCTCCCGTGGGAGGAAAGGCGATCTTTCACGGTTCTTCGAATGATTGACAACGCCTTCCTTCGATCCTGCATTAATTCATATATCAGAGATTGAAACTTAGATTTCGTACGATAAGATCGACTTCTAACCAAGAAATTGGTTCATTTTACCTTGAGGCATTTGTGATATATTGTACCCGGTATATTCAAAGGAATGGACAAGAGGCCTTGGACAAACGAAGAGTATAAATCACCCAGTTTCTTCGACGATTGTGTAGGATCATGACTGAACAGTAGCTTTGCACTAAATTCGATTGCCATCTATCAAGAACATCAAAAAGCAAAATGTTATGTTCGATAGATTAACTTGCTTGTAGAAAAGGGAAAGATCGTTCAAAAGCCTTTTCGGTTCATGGCTTCGGTGTTTACAATTCCTGTGGCGTATTTCACATCGATCGATTCTTTGCCCAACCAGCTCGTTATAGTTGCTTGCGACACTTCTTCCATCAAAGGAAGCAACCTCTCCTTCAAGGCCTCGATGCCGAAGTGCTTTAGGACTGTGCCTCGAATATATTTGTGAACGTTTGTGACATTGAGGCTCGCCTCGCCTTCTTGGGCAAAGAGCGTCGCAAATGTGTCTAGGGACCATGACTCGAACAGTTTGCCGTGCTGCTGAAGGACGAAATGGCAGAATTTTGGATCGGCTGATACTATTATCGCTCGACCAGCCACGCTTGTTCGAAATGTCGTCCCGTACCTACATCCAGAGAACCGACGAAGGGGCATTTTCACAATCGATCTTACGAAGTAAGATCAGAATTCGCATAGTTGATGTTCTATACAACTCGTCCAACAACCATGTCTGATAATTATCTAGGCATTGATTAAGTAGCTAGTTAATTAATTTTTGCAATTTCCAATGTATTGATTCTTTTCATGTTATGTACAATTAGTGCTTTAAAAATTGAAGCATTCCAAATTTAGTATGCTTAAAAGCATCAATACACTCGTTGCTATGACACTGTATGATATCAAAGTAAATTAGGGAGAATTATCATAAAAGTCATCAACCTATTGCAATTATATTAATTTAATCATAATTTTTTAAAGTTTATTTAGTTCTAAACTTCTTTTATTTGAACCAGATCAGTCCATTCGGCCTTTTGACTAGTCGGCGCTGACATGATATTTTTAAAATAATATTTTAATATTTTTTGAATATTTTTTTTATAATTTTTTATTTTTTCATTTGTTTTCCTTACATTTTTCCCTTCCCCTTCCCCTTTCCCTAACCTTAGTGTTGGCCCTTGCCAGCCACAGGCAAGGGTTGTGACGCCCTTGCTTGGTTTAGGCGAGGGTTGTGATGGCCTCACTCGTGGCTGACGAGGGTTAGCCAGTGACCCCGTCGGCGCTAAAGGTTGGGGAAGGGGAAAGGGAAAGAAGAAAAAAAATTAAATATTATCTTAAAAATGCCATGTTGGCGCCAGTTAGGTAAAATTGATTAGATGGACTAAACTGACATAAATACAAAAGTGTTAAAACAAAATATGAAAAAAAAAAAGTTAAGAATTGAATTGACACAATTGTAATAAATTTATAACTTTGTTGGTAATTGCACATAATCCCTATGAAATGATGGCAAAATGCTGCACTTGACAGTCTAGGGGTCTAAAAACTCATTTAAATATCCAATGATTTTATTTTATTTTGCAGCTTTACACCCTGAAATGCCACTCAAAAGGGAAAATCCCTGTGTTTTATGCCTTCCAAAATGTACAGAAAAAGGACAAACTAAAGATATTTGATTACCCAAAATCAGCATTTTTCATGTGAAAATGATCTTGATATCATCATGTACCTTTGAATTCTATCCTTGAGGAAAGGAACGAGGTCCAAAGAGTCGCCAGGGACCATCAACTGGAGGGTCTCGCCAATGAGAGGAAGCCCGAGAGAACCGGGAGGAAGAACGTCATTGCATTTAGGGTTCCTCCATCTGTAAACCCAGTGACCGAGCCATGCGATGGCCAATGCCAACACGCATGTTCCAATCACCCACATCGTTGTTTGAGAAAATCTTGGGTACGCCTAATTTGTCAGCGTGGCAAATAAGAAGGGCATGGAGAACGCGACACGTGTCGCATGTGGGCCCAAGTTATCAGGTTATCTCTTCTCTTTCTTCCGTCCTCTCTCTCCCCTCGCTGCACTCTCTCTCTTCTGCCTCCTTGCACGTTCTCTCCCCTCTCTCTTCTGCCTCTTCTCTCTCTTCTACCTCTCTGCACGCTCTCTCTCTCCCCAGCACACTTTCTCTTCGCCGGCGCGGACGAACAACCGGCCACCTAGACCTCCGCGGCAACCACCTCCTCCGGCGATCTGCCACAAGAGCTTCCCCACCGGCCAAGCTCTCGGCGGGCACAAGCGGTGCCACTACGAGGCCCCCACTGCTGCCTCCTCGGCCGCCGCCGCTGCCTCAGCTGCCAAGGGGGTGAGCGTTGGCAGCGCGGACGACGAGGTGGAGAACCCGCACCCCTCC
Source organism: Eucalyptus sideroxylon (assembly GCA_014182405.2). Classification (NCBI taxonomy): domain Eukaryota; kingdom Viridiplantae; phylum Streptophyta; class Magnoliopsida; order Myrtales; family Myrtaceae; genus Eucalyptus; species Eucalyptus sideroxylon. The sequence goes on along the minus strand of CM024555.2, from coordinate 5,671,849 downwards.
AAGAAGCCCCGATTCCTAGCGCCAGTGAAGATGGAACCGGCCTAAAATGAGTCGGATCGAAAACGCATAGAAACCCACATAAAGAAAACCGTCGATCGGAATCGAAACGGGAAATCAACCGAGTTTCAGATAGGAATAGAGATTACTGTTTTTGTTTGTCTCTTCTTGTTTGCTGGATGATGGTGGAGTCGTTTTTGGGGGGGAGAGGGACGTGTGCATACAGCTTCGACTACGGCGGAGAGAGACTCGGGCGAGAGAGGGCGCAGGGGAGAGAGAAGAGAGTGGAGAGACAGAGAGAGTGCAGAGGAGGCAGGAGAGAGAGAGAGAGAGAGAGAGCGTACGGAGAGGCAGAAGGGAGAGAGAAGAGTATGCCTGGCAATCGGGGCCCACACATGACACGTGTTTCTCGCATCGTTTGGTCTTTTTCTCAAGAGAACATCAAGCTTTTGGTAGCAGTTGGATGTTGTTGACCGATGGTGTTATGGGGTGGGTTTCTTGAATTTCTTTATTCTCTCTCTCTGTCTCTGTCTCTCTCAATTTGAGGAACTCCACTCTCGTTGGTTATACATGGAGATCTAATGCGCAGTGGTTGCTCCGGTCGAGTGGTTTAAATAGGGCCAAAGGGATGATCATGGACATAATTACCCAAAAAAAGTCATAAACTTATTGTGTAGATATAAATTTAGTAATAAATTTTTCTATTTGACCTATTTAATCCTAACATTTTCAACGATTTGCTAATGTTGTCCTTTCGGTCAATTTAGCCAAAAATCGCTGATGTGGACACGACCAACTTTGCGTCATTAATTATAGCAATTTATCACAAAAAAATACTGAAATTTATTATTTTATAATTTATATTATATTATATTTTATTGTGGCCGACACGGGTTACCGGCCCTTGCCGGCCACAATAAAAGTATCAAAATAAAAATTAAAAAGAAAATTATAAAATTATAAAAATTCAGATTTTTTAAATTGTAAAATTATTGACATTAGCATTTTTTTTTATAAAAATTAACAAAAAGGACGGCATTCATTAATTGTCAAAAGGTTTAGAGCTAAATTAATTAAATTGAAAGATTTATAATTAAATTGGTATTTGTGCAATAGATTTAGGATTTTTTTTTTTTTTTAGTTTTCCGATGATCATGTAATTAATTTATGCAAAAAGCATGGGATGGTCTTGGTATTAAAAAAAAACCATGTTTTTTGGTTTCTAGTTGGGACGAGAATTTTGGGTCTCATGTAACTCAATATAAGTACTTAGTCTCAATTTCCCCCTAAATTTTAAAATTTAAGTTTTTTTAATTTTGAGTTTTTTTAGTTTTAAGTTTTTAAAATTTTGAGTTTTTAAAATTTTAAGTTTTTTATTTTTTAGAATATTTTAAATAAAATTAAGTTTTAATTTAATTTAATTAATTTTTATATTAATTATTTACACATCGACATAAAACGACATTGTTTTTGCATTTTCTCGCCATGTCAACATGCAAAACGATGTCGTTTTGTGTCAAACTCGCCGGAAAATTGCCACGTCACCCATTTGGTTGGATTTTTGCTGGAGTGACACCTAAGTGTTCCATTTAACTTCGAAACTGTCATTTAAATGTACCATTTTGAAGTTATGACATGACACTTAAGTGTCTCCCGTGTCAAGTTATAACACTTGGGCTATTCTTCTGCTTATTAAATATTGAGGGATACATATGTAAGACTCCACTCATGAAAGCTCATTATTTTAGTATCCTTTGAAGGGGCTTGATCCAAATTTCCACTTAGGGTCTCTTCGTTAATGCTTTTTTTAAACATTTTTTTTTTTTTTACTCTCCAAAATAGGAAAAGGAACAGAAATCCATTTAGTAACGTCAATTAATTTTTCTCTTCCTTGGAATAGAAAATTGGCTAAGAAATATATTTGGAATAAAAACAAGAATTAGAAAAAATGATTTTTATTCTCGGAACAATTTCTAGAAATTAGCTATTTTTTCTTTTCTTTTTCTTTTCTCCTTCCTCGCCTCTTGCCACTCACCACCCCCATTGTCCAACCATTGCTGCCGATTGCTGCTAGTCGATGGCGGTGGAGGTTGTTGGGCGAGGGCGACAAGCGAGAAGGAAAAAGAAAAGAAAAGAAATTTAAAATTTATAAAAAATTAAAATAAATTATATGTTACAACAAATAAATAAATTTGTGGATCGTAATAAATGCATTTATGTTCTTTTTCTACTCCGAGAATGAAAATTTTGTATAGTTATTAAACGCATTTTTTTACTCATAAATTATTTCGTGGAATAGAAATAAAAAAATTTTCTAAAAAGAAATTATTTTCCGAAATGGAAATGTTACAAAACGGATCCTAAATATTGTTTGCTACAAAGTTAGAGAGCAAATTATTACTCATGCACGGCACCGATGATGCAGCACGCAAAATTATTACTTGTGCATGGCACTAACGATTTAGCTCGCTAAGCTCGTGCAACTAAGAAAATATTAGGTGATAAGTAATTTATACGTAAATTGACACGAGGCAAAGCGGGTCAAAATATTTATAACTAAATGGGTTAAATAAAAATGTTTAAGACTAAATTATATAATATGTTTAAGATTTATTTTTTTTGTAATTATCCCAAAATAAACAGTCACCATGTACATGTACAATTTTCAGGTTTATTTAAATTGATGATCATTTCTTCGAGTTCCCTCCTTTGTATATTCTGATTCTTCACATAAAATAAATAAATAAAATTACACCAAGCTGTCGTTTAAGCACGTGCCAAATAAACTAGTGAGTACGATGGTTGTTGTTGCCTAGCGGTGCAACCAATGTAGGATAGTCACTTAAGTACAACAACCACAGTGGCGGTTGTCTGCTAGCCATAGATGAACTACGGGTCCCCGCCGTCGAGCCCTGATTTTTCTAGAGGACATTTGCTATCTTATTGCTATTTATATATTTTACTTTCTAGTGATCGTAGAATATGTATGGCCAAATTTGTGCTGATTTTTCTCCTTATTGGTCTAAAGAGCCTTGACCTGGCCTTGCATTATATAGTCTTTTCCACTTTTTCGCTTTGGCTTCTGCAAGATATGTTATAGATTTGTGGGTACCCCTTGAAGCTTCTCTTTCGGAGACAAGAATGTGTTGAGATATAATACGCGGAAACGACAGAATTTTGCAATTTACGTTAACGCGAAATTGCCAAAGAAATAAATGAGAAAATCATGATACCAGAAATTTACGTAGTTCGGTCCAGAGATCGATCTTACATCCACATGAGGAAAATGGCAATGAACAAATAATCCACTAAAATCGGAGAATCGGAATTTATAATCACTCAATCGTTCAAGTGTTTCCCACACTTAAATTTAACCAAAAACTTTAAGTATATAAATAATAACTCGCTTAGGTATAAATTCACGATACAAAATTACCGCATGTCCCTTGCCTCAAAGTATAATGCGCGCGCGGCTCAATCTTTGACCTTGACGTGCGGCTTCTCTTCGGGGGACGTACGCGTGAACGTGGCTTCTCTTGTGCGGCTTCGTTCTTCGTCGACTCGTACGTGCAGCACCTTACTGACGAAAAACAAGGAAGAAAACTCTCTGCTTCTTTTATATACGTGGGCCCAAGTCAAAGGCTCACCACCACTTTTGAATTCCTACGCATATGGAAGACTTCATGCCAAACATGTGTGTTTGCGAGTGTGCCCAAGGTCAAACCTTTGACCTTGGGCCCCACCATTAATCATCCACGTCCACAGGCTTGACACCTTCATTCTTCTTCTTCAATTTAGATTCCACAACAGCAAAGAAGAAAGTTTCCCTTCAAACATTTTATTTTTATATTTCTTCTTTTCCAGCAAAAAACTCGAGACATAATTTTAATAATTCTTCACATAACTCGATGTTTAAAGCCGAGTTATATTATTCATCATCTATGCTGCTCTCCCAACGCCTCGGCGACGCTCATTCTCCACAGATGCCAATAGAGCTTAAGCAGAGCTTGAACTTCGCCAAAGGAACAGACTTAGTCATCATGTCTATCGGATTATCTGCTGTAGTAATCTTTTTGACAATAACAATACCCTTAGCTAAGATATCTCGGATGAAATGATACATGATGTTGATATGCTTCGTTCGATCATGATAAACTGGATTATACGTCAAATATATCGCACCTTGATTATCACAGTGTATATCCACACTCTTCTGTTCTAACCCAAAGTCCGAGAGCAAACTTTATAACCATATCACCTCTTTCGCTACAAAGGTTAGTGTCATGTACTCTGTCTCAGTCGAAAACAAAGCAATGTGATCCTGTAAGGATACTTTCTAATTAACTACATCACCCATTAGCGTAAACACGTATCCTGCTAAAGATCTGCAATCATCCAAGTCACCGGTGTGATCCGAATCCACAAAACCAATGGTCTCATTGCCATTGTTATCTCTTCGGTATACTATAACCACGTTTGTTGTCCCCTTCAAATATATGAGGATCCACTTTACAGCTTTCCAATGAGCTTTATTAGGACGCTTCATATAGCGACTAACCACGCTCACAGTTTGTGAAATAGCAGGCTTAGTGTACACCATAGCATACATAATACTATGTACGTCACTAGAATAAAGAACAAGGGACATATGCTCCTCCTCTTCCTCAGTCTGCGGTGATAATTTATTTGAAAGTTTAAAGTGCTTTGTTAAAGGTGTACTTACAGATTTCACCGACTGCATGTTAAAACGTGCCACAATCTTCTCAATGCATTTTTTTTGAGATAGAAGTAAAACTTCTGTAGCCCTGTCACGCAAAATCTCTATATCCAAAATTTTCTTTGCAGCACCTAAATCTTTCATCTCAAATTCAATATTTAACTGCCTTTTCAACACATCAATATTAGACATATTATTAGCTGCTATCAACATATCATCAACATATAAGAGTAGATAAATCAAAGAACCATTTTCCAATCTCCTAAAGTAAACGTAGCTGTCCATCTGACTTTTTAAATAGTCTTGACTAGCCATGAAAGCATCAAAACGTTTATACCACTGCCTATGAGACAGTTTCAGACCATACAAAGATTTCTTTAACAAGCAAACATGATCTTGAAGATCAAATCCCTTTAGTTGTCTCATGTAAATCTGCTCCTCCAATTCACTGTGAAGAAACACAGTTTTCACATCCAACTGCTCTAACTTGAGATCTTGCAAAACAACTAAGGCAAGTAAAATACGAATAGAAGTATGTCTTACTACATGAGAGAACACCTCATTGTAGTCAATGCCCTCATGTTGTGTATATCTTTTCGCCACAAGTCTCACTTTATACCTCGCTGCCTCGATACCAGGAATGTCCTTTTTCCGTTTGAAGACCCATTTGTTTTCAACAATCTTTTGGCTCTTTGGTACTTTGACCAGCTCCCATGTTTGATTTCGATTGAGTGATTCCATCTCTTCACTCATAGCCTCTAGCCATTACGACGACTCTAGACTAGCCATCGCCTCAGAGTAAGACAAAGGCTCATTTGTCTCCACCTCATCACCTATAGTCAATGCATAAGCAATATTTGTATAACCATAATGTACTGGTGGTTTAATTTGCCTTCTCTCTCTATTTGCATCTATAGTCTGCTGCGACTTTGCTGGTTGTTCATTATCACCGACTTCAGGAATTGCGGCTTCATCTGCAGTCTCAACCTCTGTTACCTTCAAGGTCTTTGGAGTCTCCACCTGAAGCTCCACCTCACTTATGACACAATGATTTGTCTTCTCTGCTGGTTGTCTCTCATAACTCATCTGTTGAAGCATTGCAGTCTCGTTGAAGATCGCATTTCTACTAATTATAAAACCGGGTGATCTAGGATTGGTGCACCACAACCGGTAGCCTTTCACCCCTTGTGTATAACCCAGAAATATGCACTTCTTCGCTCTTGGCTCAAGCTTACCATCACTTGTATGAGCATACGCAGGACATCCGAATATACGTAATCTAGAATAATCAATAGGTTTTCCCGACCATACTTCCTTAGGAGTCTTCCACTCGATAGTAGATGATGGAGATCGATTTACTAGGTAACATGACATATTTACTACTTCAGCCCAAAATTCCTTGCCAAGTCTTGCATGTGAAAGCATACATCGAGCTCGCTCAAGCAAAGTTCTATTCTTCCGTTCTGCCACGCCATTCTGCTATAGTGTCCCAAGTACTGTGTGGTGTCTTACAATACATTCTTTCTCACAAAACTCGGTAAAATCTTTACCACAGAACTCCATACCATTATCGGTTCTTAGGCACTTGATTTGCTTATTTGACTACTTCTCAATTAATGCTTTAAATTTCTTGAACCGATCAAACACTTCATATTTGTGCTTTAGAAAGTAAATCCATACATTCCTCGAATAATCGTCAATAAAAGTCAGCATATATCGAGCACCTCCTTTAGAAGGAACTAAAGACGGGCTCCAAACGTCTGAATGAATATATTCAACTGGTCGTTTGGTTGAATGAATAGCTGTTGTAAACTTAACTCGGTGCTTCCCATAGATGCAGTGCTCACATAAGTCCAGCTTCCCTATTTTCTGACCCTTCAACAACCCCTTTTCACTTAGCATCGTTATATCTACCTCACTCATGTGCCCCAAACGTATATGCTATAATTGAGTCAAGTTAGAATCTGACTCACCTGATGATACTACAGTGGTTCCAGTCACGGTCTCTCCCAATAGATGATATAGAGTATTCGCTTTCTTCCCTTTCATCACTGTCATAATACCTCGAGAAATCTTTAGTACTCCACCTTCAGTGGTGTACCTACACCCAATGTCATCGAGTGTTCCTAGAGAAATAAGGTTCTTCTTAAGTTCTCTTACATGCCTCACATCTGTCAATGTGCGAACCACCCCATCGTGCATCCGGATCTAGATTGTCTCTATCCCCACAGTCTTACAGACTGCATTATTCCCTAAAAGAACCCTACCACCATCTGCAGCTTGGTAAGTAGTAAATCAGTTCTTATGATGCATCATGTGATAAGAACACCCCGAATCTAGCACCCATTCGTCTCCTGAAGAAGTAGCAGTCACACATAAGACAGCTTCTGTATCCCTATTGCTCCCCTTAGCAACGTTTGTCACACTGCTTGTAGCATTCTGCTTATCAACTTTATTTCTCTGCTTTGGACTATCTCTCATGATATGCCCCTATTCGTGACACTCAAAGCACTTCACGCATCCTTTGGACTTTCTATTACTTGATTTTGATCTGCTTTTACCTCTACTGCTACTAGGCTCTTGATGTTGTTCTCTACCCCAAATTGTCAGTGCTTGCGCTACTCCTTTCTCCAGATCATCATCTCGCAACTTTCTCTGCCACTCCTTAGAGAATAAGGCGGACTTTACCTCCTCTAAGGTAATAGTAGTACGCACCTACAACAGTGAATCAGTAAAGTGCTTCCATGACTCTGGTAAAGAGGCTAACAACATCATGCCCTGTTCTTCATCATTAAGTATCTTACCGACGTTCTTCAGATCTAATATGAGTTTATTAAATTCATCTAGATGGGTTTCTGATAGACGTACTTTCAATATATCTAAATTGAAACATCTTCTTCAGCATATACAAGCGATTGTTCAAACATTTCTTCACATAGAGTGCTTGAAGTTTTGCCCATAATGCTGTGGCATCCTTCTCCTCAATAACCTCTAGTAAGACCTCATCCGACAAATTTAACAGAATTATGCTTTTTGCTTTTTGCATAAGCTCTACCCTCTCTGAGACTTTCATTATAATCGGCAACTCATCTTCACCATCCAATACCTTGGCCTTGGCCAAACCTTGTGTTGTTAATAAAGCCCACATCTTGATGCTCCATAACACAAAGTTATTTCTCCCATCAAACTTCTCAATCTCAAATTTCCTCTCAGACATAATTGCAATAACAGAATTTCCAGATAATAATCAGAAAAGCAAAAAGCCTCAAATCACAATCAAGAAATCCAACCCCTAGCTTTGATATCAATTGTTGAGATATAATACGTGAAAACGACAGGATCTTGCAATTTATGTTAACACGAAATCGCCAAAGAAATAAACGAGAAAATCAAGACACTAGAAATTTACGTGATTCGGTCCGAATATCGGTACCTACATCTACGGAGAGAGCCAGCAGCAAATAATCCACTAAAATCGGAGAATCAGAGTTTATAATCGTTCAATCGCTCAAGTATTTCCTACACCTAGATTTAACCCAAACCGTAAGTGTATAAATAATAACTCGCTTGGGTATAAACTCACGGCACAAAATTATCTCGCGTGTCCCTTGCCTCAAAGTATAATGCGTGCGCGGCTCAATCTTTGACCTTGACGTGTGGCTTCTCTTCGACGGATGTACGCGTGAACGTGGCTTCTCTTGTGCGGCTTCGTTCTTCGTCGGCTCGTGCATGCAGCACCCTCCTGACGAAAAACAAGGAAGAAAACTCTCTGCTTCTTTTATATATGTGGGCCCAAGTCAAAGGCCCACCACCACTTTTGAATTCCTACGCATGGAGGACTTCACGCAAAACATGTGTGTGTGCGAGGGTGCCCAAGGTCAAACCTTTGACCTTGGGCCCCACCATTAATCATCCACGTCCAGAGGCTTCACGGCTTCATTCTTCTTCTTCAATTCGGATACCGCAACAGCAAAGAAGAAAATCTCCCTTCAAATATTTTATTTTTATATTTCTTCTTTTCCAGCAAAAAAACTCAAGACATAAATTAACAGAGTGGATGGTGTAGTGTCAATAGTGTGCGAAAGAACTAGTCATGAACTGTTTAGACCGGAGATATCTTAGAAGGAAAAATGAGCAGTGGCCAAGCTGGGTCATTAATCATAGTGTACTTCGATCAAATGATGATGAATCTGAGCTCCAAATTTGGCAAAATTCTCTCTCAATCTCACATCAAGTGTGTTAGATTTTATGCAGTCCCCATAATTGATGTGTATTGGGTTGGAGGCAAAGACCTAGCCTCCGTAAAACACATAAGAACCAGGCTTGGTCTTGAGCAGGACCTTAAAAAGCTCTGACCACCCGGAAAGTTCGAGTAGAGGCGGGTTTAGGTCTCAAAAAGGTTCTAATGCCCCGTGTTTTAGGAGGGAAGGCGTCGCGGGGATCCAGGCTGCCCCCTATTCCCGTGTTTTAAGGGGAAGGTGTCGCGAGGATTCAGGCTGCCCCCCCTCTCTCTCTCTCAATCTCACATCAAGTGTGTTGATATGCGTTCGTTTGCCGATCAATCATGCATTGACTCTGATGATCATTCACTAGAGTGCATTCGTCTTAATTATTCATATTGACTAAAATGATTTCTCCTTCTCCATGTGTCATGCGCTTAATTACGATGATTAGATCTTTAAGATGTTTCTCAATACTCAAGTATAAGCCCCTACAAGAAGGCAGAAAAAGGAATTTTTAAATTAGGGAATGCGATTGCATTATATTTCTCTCTCTCCCTCTCTCTCTCTCTCTCTACGATCATTTCTCTCTCTCCCAAACATAATTCGTTTGACCTTGAGATAGAGTTGAAAGAGGTTTTCTACTTATGGACAAAAGAATTTGGAGAAGTGGAAAGTTCACGAGGTAAACTAATAGTAAAGATGTGGTTAGGTAATAGGTATCATTTAAAGCAACGTTAAATCAATTAAAACAGAAGCAATAAGACAAAACAGTGGACTTTCATCCTTTTTCACTTTTATTTTCCTTACAGATGGATGACAATGGAAGACACACGAGTGTCACAGTTTTATATTTTGGAGCCTCCTATAGTCCACACCTAGATCAAGCCTTTGAGACATTGTATATACTATATAAACCTCATATGATTAGTTTGATTGAGAGATTATGCTTTTGAATTTTACATGTCTACTTTTATCTTTAAATATGTAAAAAGGGCTAGCTGAGCTGAAGGAATCCTACTCTTACCTATCGCGAGATTATATGGTGTTCGTAATTATAACATACAACATCATAATTTTGCATTCAGCATTTAGGGCTCAGGGCTCGTTACTAGCTACCTATAGAGGTACTAGGTTTTCGTTGATTTATTCGATGTTCGACCAAAAAAAAAAAAATTCAAAGTATCAGTATTTGACTAGCGTACGGGCAAAGTGAGTTGTTCTTTGGGGCCGCATTGGCAAATATGTTCTTCTCTGTTCTCTGTTGAATCATCTTCAAACCTGGATATTGCCCAAGTTCATCATCTAGATGCCTCAGCTGATTATTATATTGTGCTTTCTTTATGGTTTAAAGATACTTTCAAAGTATCTCATGGAATGACTCACTAAAAAAACGAGAGGAAACGAAAATTTACTGTTCTGGATTATACGTATATTGCAGGATTTATGCTTCTTCTTTTGTTGAATTTCCAAAGCTTATCTAGCTGATGCTTGCATTTTCCATACTAAGGTTCCGTTTGTTTCGCGGAAAATAATTTTTGAAAAGACGTTTTCCGGATTTTTCGGCGTTTATTTCCCGGAAAATGAATTTCTTGGGGAAAATGTTTTCCCTCAAAGAAAAAAAAGTCTTCTAAAGTGGAGGAAAATGTTTTCCACTTATCACACCTCTACAAATCCTCACTTCCTCCTCCCCTTTCTTCTTCTTCTTTTTTTTTTTTATTTGAATTATATTTGAGTTTTCTTTTTTTCCTTTTTAATTTGAATTATTTTTAATTTCATTTTTCTTCTCTTTTTATTTTTTTTCTTTGTTTCCCATATTCTTCTTTCTTAGCTAGTCATCGGACCAGGTGAACCTTAAGCTCATCGATCTCAAACTCGTGCTCGTCAATCTAGCGAGCCTCAAGCTTGACGCTCGCGCTCGCCAATTTAGTTAGTGGAAAATATTTTCTTTACCAAACATCGAAAAATATTTTCCAAAACATTTTCAGATTTTAGTCGAACACTAGAAAATATTGTCATTTTCCTGAAAAATGATTTTTGGGAAAATATTTTCTGGAAATGGTCCATTTTCCACAAAACAAACGGACCCTAAGAATGAATTTTACTTGGGTGCTAAATATTGTAGCTAGGCTTTCACTATCAACAATGATTTTTTAAAAACGGTAGTCACGACAAATCATTTTATATATCGTCAGGTCTGAGATTTTCCCTAATTCTGTTTTTAAATCGTTCTTAATCAGTTTTGAAGTAGTTTATATCTTTTCCATCTGTCAAGATGGCCTAGTTACGGCTCTTACAAGACATTTATCAAACTATCTGAAAGCATGGTTCTAACTTCATTGGGAGAAATTTCATGCGAAGTTGAAGTCATGTAAACAGAAATCATCAAATCCTAAATATGTTTTGTAGGAATGCAGTCGTAGGTTGCTACAGAGGAAAAGTCAAGTTATGCAAGGGTTTAGCATTACTTAGACAGTGCTCGTTTTATTAAATGTTTATGACCTTATTAAATTTTATCCGAAAGGTTGAGGACTTTCAGCATAATAAGATCTTCTGAGAATGTCTAAAAGAATGTATAACAATAAGGCACCATTTGCAGAGACCAGTATTAATTTTTTCCAATCTATTTCATAGCTCACAGACATCTATTAGCTTTCAAACCGATGCTTATTGTCTAATCTATCACTGTCCTTACAATTTTCCTTCCGAGCTTGACATGTGAAGCTTTTGGTGCAAAACTCAAATCGCCATCAAATGTCTTCCGGAGAGAAGATATATAGAGTAGATGATGCAAGTGAGTACGGTCAATTTTTCTTGATTGCGTTTTTATTTTTTATTTTTCCTTGTGAATTCCTTGGTTGCGAACATTTCTTGTAAGTTCAGAAGGGTGATCAGGAGTTCCAGGATGGAAGATGTGCTTAAAAACTTAATACTTCTGTTGTAAAGAACCTTTCTATTTTCACAAATAAAAGATGCCTGTTATTTAGTCTTTATATGCTATTTATTCTTACCAAAATTATATGATCAAGAACATTGCTGACGATTTTCCCCATAGCTCCGTACGTGACATTTCTAAATTCTACAAAGACATAATATGTGAGCATTAACCTACACAAAATCACTCCCTGGCAGTAAACCTGTTGTGTGGTTTGCCCTTGTCTACGATTGTTATGCCAACACAGATTTTACTGCTTATGAAAGAGTCATGTAACCACGCAGTCACAAGTTCTGAAGATTTGGTCTCATTAATTTCTTTTTACATAAGACAAAAACATGTTTCTTGATGTTAACCATTGTTACACCACACTTCTGATAAAATAGGCGAAATAATCATGTGTTTACACCTTAATTTGAGAAGGTTTGTTTTGACATAAGCCGCTATTTCCATCAACATATGATGAGTTACCTAAATATTGTGCCAGTCGCTGCAAGTCGAAGATCTATTTTAGGCCATTGAATATGTATGGCATGATAATCATATCTAAAGATGTCCTTGATTATGGCGACAATTATTGTTTCCAGCGCATTTAATTGAAGACAAACATCAGTGTCTGTTGTTGATTATGTTTCTGGTTAGAAAATTCACACTAAAGACAGTTCGGTTGTAGCCAACCAAAGAAGTTATGTTTAAAAGAGTAAATATTACGTTTCACCTCTCTTTAACCTTCAATAAGGTTTTTCAGAGGTTTTTCCATTGTTTCCAGCCAGTTCTTTCGATCATGTGGCCAGTGATTATGTAGGTTTTGTGTCTGATTCAAGTACCTCATTGAGTTGCACCTAAACACAAACATTGTCTTGAGATCGGACCTTTCTAGATATATTCCTTTAGGTAGACTGACCCATTTAGGTTTGGTGAACCACTCGAACCATATTTGGAAGGGGAACAAGAAACATCTATCTGACTTTGATGTTCATAAACAAGAGATCATGAATAGTATGTTCAATCTGAAAACTTTCAACATCAACGCACGGTAAATAGATAAGCAGCTTATTCCCAACCCCAACCCCCTTCCAAAAAAAAAAAAAAAAAAAAAACAAAAGAAAAAGAAAGGTAAGCCGCTTACAAGCAGATTTGAATGAATTACTTTACTTTATTATTAAGGGCAAAAGTCACCAAAAACCCTATCCATTATGGTACATTTATTCTAAATTTTTTTCCACAACACTAAAATTTCAAATTTGTATTTGTGTGATAAATTTACCTTTCTTCAAAGTTCTGTCAATGAGAACATGAACGCTATGAAGCAAATAATGTTAACATGATACTCACATGATGACATTATTTTGGTTGTTTGACGAAATCTTAACAGAAGCTAAATGTGTCATTATGAGTAAAGTTTGGGATTTTTTATGTCACAAAAAAAAAAGATATATGTGTCATAATAGGCATAATTTGAGATTTTTTTATGTCACGCACAAAAGTTTAGTTTGAATTTTCTTTTAGGCTTTTTTTCCTCAATTCGGTTAAGTTTACATCATTATTGAAGAGTCAATAATCACGTCCAAGTTAGTTGCAAGTGAAGCCAAAACGATGTGTTAACTTCACAAATGATGTCGTTTTGGCTTCAATATAACCACATCCGATCCATGTCAATTTCCATGTCAATTTCGTTTGCCAACTATTATCCACATGAGCTACCACATAAGAAGTCTCGCCGATTGTCTTGAACAGAAGTGTGAAGGAGATACATTCGTCACACCGATAAAAGTTGTGGGTTTTGATGACTCAAAAAAATTTAGCGTGTTAGTGTTAATTGGGCATACTTTAATGTTTTTTTTTTTTTTTTTTGGTTGGTATTAACAAAGAAAAGGATGACCAGGAATTTGGCGGATTTTATCAGATAACTACAAAAATTTGAGACTACATGGGGAGGTCTGTCATAACGCGGGAGAAAAAAAAGGATTACTTGCTTTTTATCTGAACCCAGCATAAACTACTAAACGAACAACTTAAACCAAAAATTTCCATTTGTTTCGGTTTGATCTAGTTCGAGTTACCAATATTTTGAATTTTTTTAACACCTCCAGTCAAACATACTTAGTAGTTCCATAATCATTTCGAGTGCTTGATTCAAATCGGCAAATTCAAGACGACAGGTTTCATTGGATCCTTTTATACAATAGGAAATGTGTTTTTCAGAAGAAGCATATCATAGAAAAACAGTCCCTTCATAAAGCTATGTAGGTCAGAGATATTCTTTCAAATTACTTGGCATGATCAATGTTATTTTCTCCATTTACATGCAAACTTAAACTGTTCATTTTCTCATTGTATTGTGTTTCACCACTTAGAAAAGGGTTCTTGCATATGGTTGGAGGCATTGATGAATTTCTAGCTCAAAAGTTGAAATCACCCATCCGAATCCCATTAATTGTATGCAAACGGCTCTAAATAAAGGCCATCTACATAGGCTAAAGACCTGGATATGACCGGTTTGTAGCACTTGTAGGAGGTTTTATGTAGGGGTGAGCATAATTCCAGGTAGAACTTGGAACTGGAGAACTAAACTAGTGAAAACTCGTCCAATTCTAGGTTTTAAGGTAATAATGGTAGATTCCAAGTTTAACAAATTGGATGGCTTATTTCAATTGGTAGGTTTCAGATTTTAGATGATAGAACCTAGAACCTAAACTTATGACAAGTTTTCGCATTTTTCTTGATTTATATCTTCACACGATCTTACGATGTACAGTGGCATTTGATGATAAGCATATAATATGGAACAATTAGTCTAAATTCTCATTTTATGACTAAGACTTTTATTTTATTAATATTTCATATTTGGGTATCTAACATTAAAGGAATCATTCGATAATAATACAAGTAGAACTTGAGTAGACCCTGAAACCAATTTCGAAAGCTGTGATAAGATAGGTTCTAAGTTTCAAGATGTGTAAGGTAGGTTTCAAATTTCCAAAAAAGGATAAATCTATACAAATGAAAAGGTTCTAGATTTTAAGTAGAACATGTACGGAATCTAAACCGCTCATCCTAATTTCATGAGGCTCCATTTAGCAGTGTCTTCATGCTTGTGTCCCTCAGTTAAAACAAAACTCTATTATGTTGCCATATTTACTATTTCTAGTAAAATTTTGGAAATGGAAAGAATATTTCTAGTTGCACAAGTTGACATTTATAATTTTGAAAGAGGCATTTCGCAAAACAAAATCCAAATTACAAAAGCATTGGGAAAAATAAAAGAACGTCAAATGGACTTGCTTTGAGAGGTTTTGGCTAGTAGAACACAATCGATTCTTCAATATATGTTGCTTTCCAAAGATAATGGAAACGAAAGCGTAGCTCATTTGATTTGATGCAAGTCTCTATCACTTTTCTTAGTAGAAGTTGATGTATTTGACTTTATACTCATCTCATTTTGTCCTTACCTAGTCATAATTGATCAATGGAATGCATTAGATTAATAAAGCTAGCTAAAGCATATAAAAAGTCCTGGCAATGGTTGTTTTATTCTTTTGTTTTTACTTATGGGAAACAAACAGATAGCTTTCTTATTCAAGCAATTGCTGATGTTGATAATACCACCATAGCACTACCTAATAAAGCTATCAAGCGAACCGAAAGAACAATAGAGACATTGGTTTGAGTTGCATCTTTATGAATTTGTTCTCTCACGAGGGCACACAAATTTTGTTCAATTATCATAAGAGAAAAAGTTGAAAGTCATTCATGCTGAATCATGCTATAGAAAACCAATTTTCTCTATTTAAAATGTCAAAACCAGCAAGTTATCAATTAGGCACATGCTGATAACATCGCAATATTCACAGTACTG
This sequence comes from Eucalyptus sideroxylon, assembly GCA_014182405.2. Lineage (NCBI taxonomy): Eukaryota > Viridiplantae > Streptophyta > Magnoliopsida > Myrtales > Myrtaceae > Eucalyptus > Eucalyptus sideroxylon. Next base: position 5,656,121 of record CM024555.2, on the reverse strand, counting down.
CACATGATCTAGGAAAAGCACTTCAAAAATTTTTAACCGATGAGTTTCATGGGAAAAAAATAATTTTGGTTGTACCTTTTGCCCCTCGAATTAATTAGTTAATCCCACGAAAAGTCTCTTTTTTTTTTTTCCATTTTCAAAAGCTAATAAAGCAAGAAATGGCATATACCCCATGTACTTTCTTGCATTAATCTACTAACCCCAAGGCTAATATGATTGAAGATTACTATTATCTGAGTGGTATGGTGATAGAACAAACAAACCCAAAAAATAATAATTTCATACCGAATTGCCAAATTATTATTAAAAAAAAAAAGAACAGAAAAGCCTTATCCACCTCATTTTTCCCTTTTGTCTTTTGTCACTCATACAAAAGCTGTCCCTACCCCTCTCCTAATCTCCAACGCACGCATTAATTTAATCCGAAATAAAAGATTTGTTCGTACGAAGATCCCCGCAATTTACGGATTACTCGACACGACGTATGGGACGGCGACACGTGCTCCCCACGGTGGGCCCCGGCCACCTCGTGCCCCCACGTGGACTCTTGTACTGGATGTCGGGGAACAGGCGAACCCATCAACGACGCGGGACCCACGGTCCCTCATCCTTAGATCCTCGTGCAGTGAATCTACCCCCGCCCGCCGGGGATGCTCCAAGCCGCCGCCGATCGTCGCCACGTGGCGGCCCAAGGGCTCTACGATTGGTCGAGGGGGAGAGGGGGGCCCGCGACGCCCTCAACGCACGGGGCGTGCCCTTCTCGCGGCCGGCCGTGGCTGGACCGCCCTCCGATCTCCATCCCTCTTGGTGGAAGGAGATTTCCAATTTTGCGAAACAGAACATAGAAACGATGACATGACAGACGAGTTCGAAATGGCATACCTCACACCTAACATTGGCACGTGAATAGAGTTTTGGAACGATGATCTTAAATCCAACATGAATTGATATATTTACATCTAAAATTTTTATAGGGATATATTCAGTAGAAGTCCTAAAATTTGTCAAAAAAGTGCACCGCCCGCGGTGGAAGCGATGGTTAAGGCTTGGTACCCCAAACGCAGGGTGAAGAGTTCGAGACTTCGTGGAAGCGTTGCTTCAATGCAAAACGCGCGGTTTAACCGCGTTGGGGGGTTAGCGGTGAGATCCCCGGCGCTCCAGGGTTTACTCCCCCATGAGCGGCGTCCGGAGGTTCCCCGGTCCATAAAAAAAAAAAAAAAAATCCTAAAACTTACAAAAAATGTAATCAAATCCTAAAACTTGTTAATTGGTTCAATTGAGTCATAAAGTTAACACCGTTAAGAAAGAAAGTTAACGGAATTGCCGACGCGACGCCGACGTCATATTTTAAATGAATTTTTTATTTTATATATGGTTTTTATTATTCAAAATCTTTAAAAATTAGATAAAAAATTAAAAAGAAAAAGCTAAATTTATTTTAAAAAATAAAACTATTAAAAAAAAAAAAGGCTGCCGGTGGAGCTTCCGCCGCCGCCCATCGTCGGAGGGGTTGCCGGATGGGCTAGTGACGGTCGCCGGCCCTAGGCGGGGTGGCCGGTCCTCGCCGGGTGAGGCCTCGTCGCCCGGTGAGGCCTTGTCGCCCAAGGTGAGGGCCGGCCACCCCCGCTAGGTCGAGCGAGGACGCCCGGATCTGGGCACGCCGCCCCCCGCGAGGGCTGGCGACCATCGGCCTTTTTTTTTTAAATAGTTTTGTTTTTTAAATAAATTTAGCCTTTCCTTTTTAATTTTTTATCTTATTTTTAAGATTTTGAATAAGAAATAAGTTTTAAAAAGCCATATATAAAATAGAAAATCCATTAAAAATATTATGTTAGCGCCACGTCAGCAATTTCTATTAACTTTCTTGACGGTGTCAATTTTAGGACTCAATTGAACCAACTTGACAAATTTTAGGACTTGATTGCACTTTTGTAAGTTTTAGGACTCAATTGCACTTTATTGACAAGTTTTAGGATTTCTGCTGAACATATTCATTTTTTATATGAATCCGATGCAAAACACGTTCAATTTGAACTTTTTTTGCTTTCAACTCTCCTCACACACGATATGCCTTTAAGCAAATGTCCTCTAGTATATAAGAAGCCATGAATTCTCTGGACATTGGCAAGGACCAGTGGTCTAAATCTTTGTAATTATTCTAAAAAGAGGTGAGTTCTCATTCAGTATGCTCATACGATGAAGTTCTTGGATCTAGGGGAGAGTACTTGGGCCACCCTAGGCTAATGGATCTGGCACACCGATTATGCGTTTTTCTTTGTTCCTCTCTATGCCTTCCTATTATTGCTTTCGAAATACATCTTTCGTGTCGTTCTCACTTAAGTTAAGTTGTCTACCTCAGTTAGTTAAATAACTTTTACCCTACCCTACATTGAAAGTTTGGCAAGATGCTAAGTTCGTGCGAGACAGCTATATAGCATGGCTTCGGATGGGGTGAAACAACTTAAAAGTCACAAGACATTTACTTTCTTTAACTTAATTGGTATCGTGACTACAAGATAAAAATGAAAACCCCGCGAAAATCTTTATAACCTTTTTCAACCCGTCCCAACTATTCCTGAAGAACTTACATACAATCCCAATGACCAAGAGAGATTCTCGTTTTGCCAGTATAAACTTAGCTTTTGTCATTCAAGAACCAAGTATTTTGCCAACGTTTTCTCACTTCATTTTGTCGGAAAGTGTCAAGCAGGAACCGAAACCCTAGCTAGACATTGCTTTCAAAAGGAAGCCAGATCCATATAACCTCACGACTGCCGTTCCTAGATCTAGAGAAAGAGAACACTGTAGATTCTAGTTGTTCTGCAGCCCACACGGAAGAAGGTGGACTGCTTCTTTCATTCCCAAATTTGGGTTCGCTGACGTTCCTAGTAATCTAACTGCTTATGGAAGGTACTCGCTGTCTGCTACCAGCCTACAGCTATCATTCACGCTAGGGTTTCTCCCTTCTCAATTCCCCGTGAGCGCTAGAGAATGGTCAAGTCACGACAGTAATAAAAGAAAAAAAACTCTCTCAGGTGGAGGTCCCTTCCCCCCCATCTTTAATCACCTGCTTCTTCAAAAACAGCATCAGGGGTTCAACTTTTACGGGCTGTAAATCTGGGATTTGCGAATTGCAGCACAAGTTCCTAGCTCAAAAGGCACGATTTCTTGGCCCGACCCGCGAGCCCCTTTTTTTAATTCTTGCGATGATGGCTCGTTGAAAGGAGGGCCGAAATCATGTGGCTCCATACGCTCGTTTTCTTTGACCGGGACACGTTACTGAATGTCCCGCTTTTTGTTGCTTTTTTCTTGCCTAATCCCTCACCTAAAAACCCAACTAACACGAATGATTGTAGGGAGAAACCCAGTCAGCTTTTCTCTAACCCCCTCCATGACTTTTCACAGTACTTTTCACTGTACTTGCTGCTTCCTACTTGAGGGCTTTGCAGGTATTTTTGCATGCACGGGCTAAGTCGAGGAGATCGAGGGACAAGAAGCAAGGGACACAGTCATGGGACTGTACGACTGCATTTGAAATCTAACTTTTATCTAAAGTTTATATATGCATATACAAACATAAATGTATGATTTGAAAGGATAAGTCACAGCAAAAGAGAAGATTTTTTTTTTTTTTAATTTTTGGGTATGGTAAAGATGGCAGTATTGTCTCAAAATCTTTTACTTTTCAACCTGTTCCCTCAGGCATAGGGATAGATTAGAATATTCGCATTTGAAAGTAATCTTGTCAAAGTTAATTATAATTTCCCTTATACGAGACCGGTATTATCCACCATGTAAAAGATTGAGCAGTTCTTTCATTTTCCACATGACTGTTACCACACGTGCATGTACATGCATAGCGTAGCCTAGGTCAATTTGGCCGTTTCCTTTTTTTGATCTTGATGTTGCCACTCTCCCTCTTTTTCCTTGCAGAATTTGGAATGATTGGGTTGGAGTTTGAAAAAATTTCTGACTTTGGAGAATCGCTTTATACTCTCTATTCGAGTAGAGTGGTCCTTGGAAGCTCGGAGTAGTCTCTGGATATCCTATTTGGGATCCCTTTTGACACATTTTTTTTATCCCTTTAGTTGAATTTAATTTCGTTTAATTATTGATGCTAGCTGTAAGGTGTAGAGGGGGACAGCCCTTTTTGCCAAATTAGGAGTGACCACCCCTTCTTTGTCGTTTAACTATTTATGGAAGGTAGGTGCTAGGGCATTAGTTAGTCGTGGTAGGGGACCAATTCTTGGACTGTTATCCATGTGACCATATCCAAAAACGAAACATACTTGTCTAGAAATGAACATGACTGACTCGAGATCATTAATGACAATGGATTTCAGCTTGATTTTCACCAATATATATATATATATATATATATATATATATATATATATATATATATATATATATATATATAGTGGAAATCCAATACAGTCAAGAAGGATCCTCCCAGTCATATCATAGTGGAAACACTAATGAAGACGACTGCTACGGGATCAATCTGGACAGAGATTAAAAGACATCACATGCAGATACTATTACAAACGGCGCAAAAGGCTACACACCGGAGCGTAGTAGACATACACTGTTCATACAATGTTCACTGTTCACTATTTATACACCGTTCAAGATCGTTCACTTTACACTATTCAAGATCAGAAGACCTCTCTATAAATACACCCACTCGACATAGAAGAAGGCACCTCGAAATTATATATATATATATATATATCAAAATATATATATATATATATATATATATATATATCAAAACATTTATGAGATCTTGTCCTAATTCCGATAACATGCTATCTCACTTTATCAGCATTGTATGTTTGTTGTAGGTTTTATTTCAAATTCAGAGCAATCCCTATTGTACCCTCTTCAAGCTCTACTAATTCAATCGCCATTACTTCATCAAGACCATAAATACGAGCAATGCCGTGCCATTTCTCTTTACATAATCCACCAACCCTTTTCTTGCGCACATCAAAAGATACACAAACTCTTGCCACAAGAACCAAATAGGGGTCACCTAACATGATCACCACAAACCACCATTGCTCGCCACCACCCACGTCTCGCAAAGGAGCCCGGCCGTCGTGTGAAGATCCCATCAAGAGAGCTCGTCCCTTTTCTGTCCCTGTCCTCCTTACTCTTTTTCTCGCGCTGATGGCAGCATGCCGCTGCCCAAATGCCTCGAGTCAAGCCCAACTCTATGACCTCCCCATGGAGTGTTTTAATAAATTTTCAAATCGCATTTGTATCTTCTATTTGCCATCTCTAAACGCATCAAAGTAGTGATGAGAATATGATAAATTGAGGTGGGTTTGGAGTGTTTCTGTTCTTTATTTTTGCATTTGACTTTGTACCATTAAGAATTTAATTTTTCAGTACATATAGAAGAATCGAAATTTTTCAAAACACTTAAGCATTGAAGGGTAGAGATTTCTATTTTTTTTTTTAATTTGTAAAACTTGAATAATTTTTCCCAATTTCAAACTTTGTAAGCTAAGCGAATTTTTTTTTAATTGATTTTACAGAAAAGGGTGTGGACCAAGTTACTTATTTCTTCAGATTAAAAATTTGAATATTCAAAAAATAGAAGGGCTCAATTCTTGTCAGTTTGACTCAACGATTCTCCATAGGGATGATTTAGCTTTGCTTTTTTTTCCCCACGCCGTCATATTATTTTCCTTAATCATTCTATAAAGTATGTATCTAGGTCGAATAATCGTATTCCATTTGCGGCAAATAAAGTAAAAGAAGGATTATATATCTAATCCTAGCCAAATGTGCTAACCGAAGGCCCAAAACGCCTATGGAGAATGCAAGCCCAGAAGTATTGGGCCAGAAGGCTTGAGCCCATTGTGAAAGGAATAGAATGTCCAAGCCTCAAAGAATTAAAAGATCTGGTTAAAATCAGAAGAACAATTTATGCGAGGAGGACCGTTGAATTGTGCCTTGAAACATTGAAACCATCTGAATTATTATTGCAAACAAAGTTGAGATCACATGAAGCAGTCGGAATCATTTTGTTTTATGTTTTTCCACGGTCCTTATGGGCAATCATTCTCTTTGATTTAGATTCTGTTTGTTTTGCGGAAAATGTTTAATTTGAATAACATTTTCCCAAAAATGATTGGTTATATTGCTTGAAATTATTAAAAAAAAATTCATTATCAACAACAATTTATGTCTTAATTATTTTATTTCGATGACGAAAATATTTTTCGTTCATTTGTTTTGTAGGTCAAACAAACGATCATTTTTATGAAATTATTTTCCAAACCATTTATAGGAGTCGTAGAATCGGAGTTTCATGCATTTCATCTTTCTTGATGAGAAAAGTACCAAAAAAGTCCTAAATATATTGCATTGATACTAATTTAGTCATAAAACCTTTTAACCGAACCAATTTAGTTCTCAACCTTTTCACTTTTGTACTAATTCAATTTATCCAGCCAATTTAGGCTGAAAGTTGTTGATGTGAATCTTTGGTCGTCTTATATGGTGTGCATGACATTGACTTGGACATTTTTAATGATATTTTAATATTTTTTTTGAAATTATTGAATTTTTTAAATGTATTTTTTTTTTCCCTTTATCTAGTAGCTATCATCAGCCACTGACCACAACCATGGCTAGTGAGGGGTGGCCTCACTTGGACGGCTAGCGCTCACCCTCAACTTGACTAGGCCAACCCTCGTCAGCCACGAGCAAAAAGAAATGGTAAAGAAAAGGGGAATAAAATTAATTTTAAATTTTAATATTGAAAAAATTATTAAAAATTATTAAAAAAATCCACGTTAGAGCCAACCATCTAGCTGCCGTCTACATCAGCAATTTCTAGCCTAAATTGACTAGATGGACTGAACTAATATTAATGTGAAATTGTTAAAGACTAAATTGATATAATTAAAATATTTATGACTAAATTGGTACTTATCTAATAAGTTGAAGACTTTTTTAGTACTTTTCCCCAATTATTCATCTGGTCATATTGCGGATTGATGAGAAAATTATAAGCTTAGGATTCAATGAAACCAAATTATGGTTGTTTTCAGTGAGTGAGGTAAAGAGAGACACGATGAAGGCGGGTAATGGCAAGTGCTGTGGTTGCATGCGAGTTGCGATGGCAAGACCAACGGTGCTTGCGGAAGTTGCGTGACCAAAGTTGGGTCACCCAACTGATGACTTAATTTTTTAAATGGGTCAATAATGAATTATAACATTTTTAGCTGGTTTTTATATATAACCCATTTATATAAAATATGAGTAAAAAATGGATCATTGACCCATTTTGACATCCCTAGTTTTTAGGACGTCGGTCTTGGAAACCGAAAGACAAATACCTAATATTCGGGACAAGGACATGGAGAAAAAGTCGTCAAAGAAGGAAATCAAACAAAATAGAAATCAAACAAAATATACAAATATTTGTTATCAAATTGTCTTATTTAGTTGGGTGAACAAATGAATTCGCTTTATTAAAATATGATAGTATAATATAAAGTATACCAACTTCCTATTCTGACCCAAAAAAAGAAGTACATCTACTTTGTTAAGTGATAAAGTTTCACTTGATTCAATAATCTGATTTAAATAATAATCAATGTCGCGACCCTCTAGAATTTTTTTAAAAGGTGAATTATTCGAAAGGGCTAATGGATTACTAAGTCCGAAAACTTGGCACGACCCTCCCAAGTCCTACCAATCGCGACTTGATAGAAATTAATTCATTTAAACATGCAATTTCAATTTGGAACCGCCACTAACTAATTAGGGCTGGTTAGAAACCCAAGTAAAGTATGGGAGAATACTTTATTATTGCGAACCAGAGATTCAATAGGTTCGGGGACATGGTTACGCTAGATTAGTCTAACGCCCTTTCGATACATTTTATTTTTATTTTAAAAATATTTTGTAGGCAATGTTGATTAATTTTAACCTAAGCTATTAACATGCAAATGGTGGTCATGCAAGTGCACAATCAATAAAATAACATTCAATAAAAATGTTAATAAAAATGCATGTCCTAAACATGATTTCTAAATGGCATGACACATAATTTTTCCTTTTTCTTTTAAAAATGTTAATTATATACAATCTTAATTTAACTTAATATGCATATGCTATATGATATGAGATGTATGACGTGGTAATTCTATATGCATGAATTTATTTTAATGACATGTGAGATGCAATTTATATGGTATGACTTAAACTTGTCACTATGTGTATGCAATCTAATTTATATAATCCTAAATATGCATTTGCTACGTGATATGGGATGAATGACATGGTATTTCTACATGCATGCCTTTTTTACGATTTTATTTTAATGATGATTCATTTTTAATGTATATATGCAACCTATACTAAATAATGGTGATATGAGATTAATTATGAATTAACCAAGGAAATGATCTTTTTGTGTTTCTTTCTTTTTTAATGACATAACGCTTTTTATTGAAAGAAAGTAACTTAATGGTGCAATGATCATCTTTTAGCATTTTTCCTTTTTTATTATATTTAAAAAAAAATACTACATGATGAGAATGTTAAAACATTAACCTATAACCCACTAATTAAAACGCAACATGTAATGTGTGCATTATAAAATCTATATAACCTAAATAACATTTTTTTTTTTTTTGGTTTTATTAAAGGAAACTTAACCTAATCCTATATGAATCTAAAAAATCAAAAGCTTTAAATATGAAATGCATATGGACCTAAGTACTTAAATTCTAGATATGCATAATATGTGAGGAGCAAATAATGATAACGCACCAAAATATAATCCATCAATGTCTATCAATGACATATTTTAACGCGAGTCAATAATGCAAAGCAAACCATAAATTTGTCATAAAAAGTTGAAATAATCAAAAATCTAACCCGCTGTCTCGCGGTTCAATGTTTTTGATTATCATGGCTTAATATGACAAATTTCCTAATCAGATAATAAAAATAAATCAAAATAAATCAAGTTAGAACAAAAACAAAACATGAAATCAAATATAAAAATTCACCTAGTCTAACTCATGGTTGACTTGAGGAATGGCCAGAAGCAGCTGGTGGTTCGGTGATGGGTCGCCGTTCGGAACAGGGGTGGTTGTCGGAGGTCCGGCAAGGTCCAGCAGTAACCGCACCTGCAGCAAAACAGAGGAGGCAGCAGACGGCTCTGTTCGGGCGTGCAGCAGAAAGCAGAGGAGCAGCAACGTTGGGTGCAGGGACGTCGGGCTACTGGGACTGATTCGGGTTGAGGCAGAGCACCAGTGGAGAGCTCCCGGAGGTACGGTGATGGTCCGGCAGAGGTGGCGTCTCACGGGTGTGTGGCAGCTCGGTTCCGACGTCGCGGGTCAGCAGTGGAACTCGGAGCAGGAGCGGCGGGCTTCGGAGCTCCGACGTCGCGCTGGGCAGCAGCAGGTCACGATGGTCGGCGCGGGTTCTGGTGGTGCTCAGCGACGGCAAGGGGGAACCGTCGGGCACTGGGTCGAGCAAAGGTGACGCGGCGTCGGGGCGGAGCAGCGCGGGAGGTCTGGGCGCTGCAGAGGCGGGCGCAGGTGGTGCAGATCTGGTTCGAGCTGCTGCGGTCAGGAGCGGCACAGCTTCAGCAAGCGTCGGCGAGGGGCTGGGTAGATCACGAACAGAGAGGTCGTCAGGGAAGCTCGGAGCCGGCGCAGTGCAGATGGTGGGCAGATCTGGCTCGGGTCCGATCGTGGGCGTCACACGGTGAGGTGAGGCCTTGAGGTGAGGCAGCAAGGCGAAATCACGGACGACGCCGCGCAGCGACCGGTGCACCAGAAACTCGAACGGCTGTGAAGTGGAGTGATTGCGGAGTCGAAAGGGAAGAAGATGAACAGGATTTCTCCTTTTTTCCGCCCGCACGTCTCTGTCTTCTCTGTTCCTTTTGCAGAAGCAAAAGCTTCTTTTTTGCTGTTTGACTTTTCTTTTTCACTCTTCTGCTTTTCTTGTTCTCCTCTCGAAGACCTACGGACGGCTTTTTATAGAGGAAAGACTTGAAATTGTTGAAGATCCGGCTTCAACAAAGAAATGGCTACAAAAATCAAACGGTTAATTTTTTTTTTAAATTTTAAAATGAGAATATATTTTCAACAACAAAGATTTTCAAAAACCGAATTTTATTTAATTTACTATTTTTTTTAAATATTAGGTGTCAACAATCAAGCATAATTTTTTTTTTTTTTTTTCATTACGTTTTTAAAATTCTCATTTCTTGATCCATATCTCAAAATGAATTAAAAGAATGAAAAAAAAAATGAAAATTATAGCCTAATTAAAAAGAAATCCATTTTATGTAAGCATGAATAATTTCACAACTTATGGCTTAGTATTTTTCCTATTACTTTACTATCATTCATATATATATATTGAGTGAGTTATTTATTATTTCATTGTTCATTCAGTAGTTTTGACATCTAATTATCATAAACTATTGATCCACTTGACATAAGAATAAAGAAAGATGATTATGAGTTTTAACTTGATCATCGTTAATTTGAACTAAACATTCATCTGTATAATATGATGCGGAATAAACATATCTATATTCTAAAATAAAAATAAACTTAAACTTGCAACTATACTAATAGTTTTCAAACTCTTCTTTTCTAATTTTTCTATCATATATCCTTCTTAACAAATTTTAATTTTGTAAACTGACATGATGCGTTTTGTATGTTTAAGTTTAAGCATTTCCCCATTTTTATGTTCAACTTAAAAAATAAAAATAAATTCCTTTTCGGTATTTAGGCACAGATTTAGGTCAAACACATTTATAAAAATACTCCAAGCTTTAACATCCTCAAGATTATAAGTGACAACAGTAATATGCTAACACAGATAAAAACATGTAGAAATGACAATATACACCGATAAAACACTTATGCCAAGGTATGCCCTATGTAAAGTGCAGGCTCGTGACTAGTACATACTAATTGCTAGAAGCATGACACGAGTACAATGAAAAAGTTCATCTCAAGTGACCCTAAATTTCAAAGCGAATTATAGGCGAAGTTTTTCGATAAGGGCTTCGAGAAGAGTATAAGCCCTTTATTACAGACAAAGTTGACATCACACCAAAGGGCGAGAACAAATTTCTACTTCTGTCTCTCCATGATCTTAATGTGCAAGCCATCGCCGAGACTCAGAATTGGGTTGCGACGAATATTGCCTTTCTTCACATTCGTCCATCTGATCGGATTACAAAAGAAGAGAAACTTTTAGGAATCGCATTGCTTTAGATTGCTGAACTTGCGTACCAAGGCCGTTGGTATCGAGAAGGGTAAGGTGAGTACCTATATTTCGTGACCAGGACATGGAGAAACATCGACAGCAAGGCCTTCGAGTACTCCGCTCCGGCACACTGTTTCATCCCTGATCCGAAAGGCATGAAGTTCTTCAGCATCACTTCTGAATCATATTCCTAGAATTGAAAAGGCAGAACAACAGTCAGTGTACCAACTTCGATGGAGCTCAATTGAAATTGATCACGACAACAATGTACAAGTGCTTTCAATTTGCACCTTACCTTCCAGCGCCATGGGTTGAATGTAAGATGGTCTTTGTATGTCTCGGGATTCAGGTGAAGAGCGGAAGTAGCTATCAACACTCCCCAGTGTGCCGGAACTGTGTATCCTGCAATAATTCCAATCATCATATCGAGTGCTAGACCTGATGTTGGAGTTTGATGACTTGTCAATATTACATATTGAGATAAAGTACCGTTCCATTCCACATCAGTTTTCGTTCGCCTAAACAATCCCGGCGAAATGTTTCCCAACCTCAAGGATTCATGGATCACCTGTTTTTTGAACAGCGATGGTTCAACAACTGTTTTGTGTACTCTGTATTAAAGAACTTTGACAATTTAGCTAGGGGGCATACTTGAAGAGTAAAAGGCATTGATTTGTATTCCTTCCATGTGATCGGGGATTTCGAAATTTCTCTTTGCTTTATTATTGACTCGTGCTCGTCCTGGAAAAGAGCGAGAATGAAAAACTGGGCAAAGATTTTCGTTAAGATGCCGTAATGCATATGTAATGTAGGATTGGCAGTTCATACGGTGATTTCTTGCAACGCTCTAGGGTTCTCTTCGAGGAACATCAGAGCCAAAGTTAACGTCGTCGAAATAGAATCGAAAGTGACGAAAAGAAGACCAAATATGAGTTGGACCAGGAAATCCTCTGTCAAGAATTCCTCTTTACTCATATCTTGCATGACATGGGAAAGGAAGTCATCGTGAAGTCTCCCGTGGGAGGAAAGGCGATCTTCCACGGTTCTTCGAATGATTGACAACGCCTTCCTTCGATCCTGCGTTAATTCATATATCAGAGATTGAAACTTAGATTTCATACGATAAGATCGACTTCTAACCAAGAAATTGGTTCATTTTACCTTGAGGCATTTGTGATACATTGTACCCGGTATATCCAAAGGAATGGACAAGAGGCCTTGGACGAACGAAAAGTATAAATCACCCAGTTTCTTCGATGATTGTGTAGGATCATGACTGAACAATAGCTTTGCACTAAATTCGATTGCCATCTATCATGAACATCAAAAAACAAAATGTTATGTTCGATAGATTAACTTGCTTGTAGAAAAGGGAAAGATTGTTCAAAAGCCTTTTTGGTTCATGGCTTAGGTGTTTACAGTTCCAGTGGCGTATTTCACATCGATTGATTCTTTGCCTAACCAACTCATTATAGTCGCTTGCGACACTTCTTCCATCAAAGGAAGCAGCCTCTCCTTCAGGGCCTCAATGCCGAAGTGCTTTAAGACTGTGCCTCGGATATATTTGTGAACGTTTGTGACATTGAGGCTTGCCTCGCCTTCTTGTGCAAAGAGCGTCGCAAATGTGTCTAGGGCCCATGACTCGAACAGTTTGCCATGCTGTTGAAGGACGAAATGACAGAATTTTGGATCGGCTGATACTATCATCGCCCGACCAGCCACGCTTGTTCGAAATGTCGTCCCGTACCTACATCCGAAAACCGACGAAGGGGCATTTTCACAGCCGATCTTATGAAGTAAGATCAAAATTCGCATCATTGATGCTCTATACAACTCGTCCCACAACCATATCCGATAATTATCTAGGCATTAATTAAGTAGCTAGTTTAGTAATCTTCACAATTCCCAAAGTATTGATTCTTCTCATGTTATGTACAATTAGCGCTTTAAAAATTGAAGCATTCCAAATTTAGTATGCTTAAAAGCATCAATACACTCGTTGCTACGACACAACAAGGTATCAAAGTAAATTGGGGAGAATTACCAAAAAAGTCCTCAATCTATTACAATTATGTCAATTTAATTATAATTTCTTTTGGCTAATTCAATTCTAAACTTTTTGTATTTGTACCAAATCAATCAATCTGGTCAATTTTGGCTAGTCGACGCTGATGTGACATTTTTAAAATAATATTTTAATATTTTTTGAATTTGTATAATTTTCTTCTTTTTTAATTTATTATCCTTCCCCTTCCCCTTCCCCTAACCTTAGCGCCGATGAGGGTTGTCGGCCAACCCTTGCCGAACATAGGTAGGGGTTGCGATAGGCGGGGCCACAAGGGCCTCACTCGTGCTGCCATGGAAAGGGTCAACCGGTGACCCCCGTTGTGCTAAAGGTTGGGGAAGCGGAAAGGGAAGGGGAAAAAAAAAAGAAGAAGAAAAACTACACAAAAACTAAAATATTATTTTAAAAATGCCATGTTGGTGCCGGCTAGGTAAGATTGGTTGAATGGACTAAAAAAGTACAAATACAAAAGCGTTAAGACTGAATTTGCAACAAAAAAAAAAAAAGATTTAGAGCTGAATTTACAAAAAAAAATTAGAATGAAATTGACATAATTATAATAGAATTATAACTTTGTCGGTAATTTCTCCAAGTAAATTGCACATAATCCCCTTGACAGTCTAGGGGTCTAAAAACTCATTTAATTATCCAATGATTTTCATTTATTTTGCAGCTTTACACCCTGAAATGCCACTCAAAAGTGAAAAACCTTGTGTTTTATGCCTTCCAAAATGTACAGAAAAAGGACAAAATAAAGATATTTGATTACCCAAAATCAGCATTTTTCATGTGAAAATGATCTTGGTATCATCATGTACCTTTGAATTCTGTCCTTGAGGAAAGGGATGAGGTCCAAAGAGTCGCCAGGGACCATCAACTGGAGGGTCTCGCCAATGAGAGGAAGCCCGAGAGAACCGGGAGGAAGAACCCCATTGCATTTAGGGTTCCTCCATCGGTAAACCCAGTGACCGAGCCATGCGATGGCCAATGCCAACACGCATGTTCCAATCACCCACATCGTTTGTTCTTTTTCTCAAGAGAACACCAAGCTTTGGTAGCTGTTGGATGTTGACTGATGGTGATCTGTGGTGGGTTTCTTGAATTTCTTTATTCTCTTTCTCTGTCTCTCTCAATTTGAGGAACTCTACTTTCGTTGGCTCTTTATGGAGATCTAATGCGCAGTGGTTGGTTTAAATAGGGCCAAAGGGATGACCATGGGCATAATTACCAAAAAAAGCCCTAAACTTATTGTGTAGATATAAATTTAGTACTAAAATTTTCTATTCGATCAATTTAATCCTAACATTTTCAACGATTTGCTAATGTTCTTCTTTTGGCCAATTTAGCTAAAAATCACTGATGTGGACATCAATTATATTACATGACATGGCCGACTTTGACGTCACTAATTATAGCAATTTATGAAATTTATTATTTTATAATTTATAATTTTCTTTTTTTTTTTTGTTATTTTATTGTGGCCAACAAGGGTTACCAGCCCTTGCCGACCACAATAAGAAAAATCAAAATAAAAATTAAAAACAAAATCATAAAATAATAAAAATTTCAGATTTTTTAAATTGTAAAAATTATTCACATTAGCAAGTTCTTATCAAAATTAACAAAAAGGACGACGTTGATTAATTGTCAAAAGGTTTAGAACTAAATTAATTAAATTAAAAGATTTAGGACTAAATTGGTATTTGTACAATAGATTTAGGATTTTTTTGTAGTTTTACCAAACAACAATATTGTAATTAATTTATGCAAAAAGCAAGGGATGGTCTTGGTATTCAGAAAAACCGTGTGGTTTGGTTTCTAGTTGGGACGAGAATTTTGGGTCTCATGTAACTCAATATAAGTACTTTGTCTCAATTTTCCCCCTACATACAAAACGAATTAACTATTGAGGGATGCATATGTAAGACTCCACTCATGAAAGCTCATTATTTCAGTATCCTTTGAAGGGGCTTGATCCAAATTTCCACTTTGGGTCTCTTCGTTAATGCTTCTATTTTTTTTTTTTTATGTTCTTTTACTCCCAAAATAAAATAAAAAGAATAGAAATCCATTTAGTAACATCAATTAATTTTTCTCTTCCTTGGAATATGAAAGTGGCGAGAAATAGATTTGGAATAAAAACAAAAAATAGAAAAAAGTAATTTCTTATTCCCGGAAATAATTTCTAGAAATTAGCTATTTTTTGTTTTCTTTTTTCTTTTCTCCTTCCTTGCCTCTTGGCGCTCGCCGCTCGCCGTTGTCCGACCACCACTGCTAAACTGTTGCTAGTCAGTGGCAATGGTGGTCGTAGGGCAAGGGCGACGAGTGAGAAGGAAGAAGAAAAAAAGAAAAGAAATGTAAAAATTATTAAAAAAATTAAAAGAAATTCTACGTTACAAAAAATAAAATAAAATTGTGGACCGTACTAAATGAATTTATGTTTTTTTTTTCTATTTTAAGAATGTAAATTTTGTGTAGTTATCAAACACGTTTTTTACTCATAAATTGTTCTATGGAATAAAAATATAAAACAAAATTATTTATGAAAAGAAATTATTTCCCAAAATAGAAACGTTACAAAATGGATCCTAAATATCGTTTGCTACAAAGTTAGAGAGCAAATTATTACTCATGCATAGCACCGATGATGTTGCTCGCAAAATTATTACTCATGCACGGCACCGACGATGTGGCTCACAAAGCTTGTGCAACTAAAAAAATAATAGGTGCATTAATTATGTAAATTATACATAAATTGACGCGAGGCACAACCAATCAAAAAATTTATAACTAAATTAGTCAAATAAAAAGGTTTGAGACTAAATTGTACAATATGTTTAAGATTTTTTTTAATTATCCCAAAAAAACAGTCATCTCGTGAATGTACAATTTTCAGGTTTATTTAAATTGATGATCATTTCTTCGAGTTCCCTCCTTTGTATAATATGATTCTTCACATAAAATAAATTAATTAAATTACACCAAGCTGTCGTTTAAGCACGTGCCAAATAAACTAGTGAGTACGAGGGTTGTTGTTGCCTAGCGGTGCGACCAATGTAAGACAGTCACTTAAGTACGACAACCACGATGGCGGCGGTTGTCTGCTAGCCATAGACGGAGTAGGGTCCATGTGTGTACTGGAGAAAGAGAGGTCACGGGCGTTTTTTTTTTTTTTTTGGTAAATGGGGAGAGCGTATGCACTTCGATTTTTCATTTTATTTCAAAGTACCTGAAAATTTCATAATTAATATAAAACTTTTAGATGCAGTGAGTAATAGCTCATCCGAAATTTGATTAATCTCTTAGTTTTTTTTTTTTTTCTGTGAGAAGATAAAATATTATTTATTTATTTTATTAAGCAAAGACAAACACACTAGTGAGCGAAAAATGATTTACGGGAAGGAAACTATTGCGAAAATCAGGAAAACTAAGGATGGGCAAAGCAAAGAGTCATTGAATATTCTCTACCGGAAAATCAAAGAGCCTCATTACTAATGCACGATCCTGACGACGAAGCTAGAAGACTAAGGATGGGCAAAGAGTCACTGAATATTCTCAACCGACCACGTCAGCTTCATGACTATGATAAGGAAATTACTCCGAAAATTAGGAAAACTAAGGATGGGCAAAGCAAAGAGGGAAAAGACCACTAAAAATCTAAAACTTTGCCAAAATGACAAATTTATCCAAAATTTTTTTTTATGACATGAAAAACCCATAACTTTATAGATTATGATACATTTACCCCATTAAGGGTATTTTTGTCTTTTGATTTTCTTCTTCTCTCTTCCCTCTGCCGGCCATGGTGGAGGCAAGTTGGCGTTCGACAAGGGCTACCCTTGCCAGCGTCGGGCGAGGGTCGCCCTCGACTGGGCTAGCTAGGGCGGCCCTCACTAGTGTCAGACGAGGGCGGCCCTCGGTTGGGTCGGGTGAGGGCAGCCCTCATCGGTGTCGGGCGAGGGTGCCCTTGCCGGATCTCGGCGAGGAGGCCCTCGCCCAACCCCTTTGTCGAGGGCCGTCCTCACCTGATGCAATCAAGGGCTTCTCTCCGCCATGGTCGGCAGAGGGAAGAGAGAAGAAGAAAAAAAAAGAAAAAAAAAATTTAAAAAGTAAAAAGACCAAAATGACCTATAGTTTAGAGTAAATGTGTCACATTGATAGAAATTTTGGATTTTTTATGTCACGAAAAGAAAGTTGGGGATAAATGTGTCACTTTCATGTTGGTAAATTTCGGGGTTTTTACATCATAAAAAAAAGTTTGGGATAAATTTATCACTTTGGGCAAAATTTGAGATTTTTGGTGATTTTTTCCCAAGCAAAGAGTCGTTGAATATTCTCCATCAGAAAATCAGACAGCCTCATTACTCATGCACGATCCTGACGATGAAGCTAGAAGACATCAACCAACCATGTGAGCTTCATGACTACGATATGCCCCCCAACCCAAAAAAAAAAAAGAAGAAGTCATTTACCACCGAATTTCTTTTTTTAGTTGTGAAAAATTGGTACAATGAGGAACTGCAAGGTTTGTGGACTAAATATTCATTCATATTTATCATGGTCCCAGTTAGTCTGGTGGCATTAATAAATGACACAAGATCTATTCCACATCTTCTCATAAAAGAGTCAAAAGTTTTAATAATTACACTATTACCTATATTTTTAAATTCATTCCCAAATAAATAAAAAATGGGATAAGTACACTATCGGTGCCAAAACTTATGTACGATGTTCACTTTAATGCTAAAATTTTCCGTCGGATCACTTAAGTGCCAAATCGAAGAAAAACTATCATTTTGATGCCACCGGCGAGAGATTCTGGCTAGATTAATTACGTGGCTTTTATATTTAAAAAAAAATAAATTGCGATGGCTTTGAAACGACGTCGTTTTCCATCATTCTCAAGAAATGACGTCGTTTTGCCATTATACGTGGATACCCTCACGAAAACGATGCCGTTTAGCTCACATGGGGATTGAAATTAGGGTTTCCGCCGCTTGGCCACTGTTGTTCGTGGGATAGGTACACTAATGGTGTCATAAGTTGTGTACGATGCTCACTTTGGTGCCAAAAGTTTCCGCTGGATCACTTAAGTGCCAAATTAGAGGAAAACGATCACTTTGATGCCACCAACAACAGATTCCGGCCAAAATGATTACGTGGCTTTTATATTTAAAAATAAATAAATCAAGAACCCTTTAAAACGACGTCGTTTTCCGTCTTCATTAAGAAAATGACGTCGTTTTGCTGTCCTACGTGAATATCCTCACAAAAATGACGCCGTTTTTTTAATTTTATTTGGAGATTGAAATTAGGGTTTTTTGTCCGCCATTGCTCATCCACCATCGCTCGGCCGCCGTCCTCAGCCCACCGTCACTCAGCCGCCGTCCCTCAGCCACCATCCTCGACCTCCATTGTAGTTGCTTGCCACAGCAAGACAAAAGAAAAAAAAAAAAAAAACGAATAGAAAATCCCGAGAGAGAGGGAGGTGTCGACGATGAGGGGCGGAGGAGGGGATGGCCGGGCCATGGCCGCCGCCTTCGTAGCAGCTAGCTTCGCCAACAACCTCCGTGGCGTTCCAGATCTTCACGGCTACCATTGGCCGATCGCTCATGCTTCTAGAGATTCTTTGAGCTCGTGTTTCCTCTGCACCCATCGATATTTCTTGGGAAAATGCGGTGGTGAGGTTGAGATTCGGGGATTTGAAAGGTTGATAAGGTGATTGAAAATGGGGGAAAACTCACGGAGGCGAATGCGTGGTTTCTTTTCTGGAAAATTACTGGTGTTGATGGTTTTGCGCCGCTGGTGTTGTTGGTTCAGTGTTGTTGGTATTGCTGAATCTGTTTAGGGAAGAAGACGAATCTGCTTAGGGAAGAAGACGACACAAAACGGCGTCGTTTGGGGATTTAGGGTTTTGAATTTTGGGGAAAGACACAAAACGACGTTGTTTTGGTGTTAGGATGCTAAAATGACGTCGTTTGAAGGCCTAAGTAATCCAATGGAAACTCCGGCGAGCTACATCAGCATAAGAAATTAATAAAAAAAAAAGCCACGTCAGATTTCCGGCCGATCAGATCGGCATTGGCACCAAAGTGAGCGTTTTTCAAATTTTTTGGCACTTAAATGATCCGACGGAAACTTTTGGCACCAAAGTGAACGCCGTATACAACTTATGGCACCATTAATGTATTTATCCCGTCGCTCGGCCACCGTCGCTCGGCCACCGTCGCTTGGCCACCGTCGCTCAGCCACCATTGTAGTTGCTCAACCAGGTGAGCAAGGAGAGACTGAGATTGTTGCTCAAGCAATAAGTGGCAGGAAAAATCGGAGGCGAGGGCGGAGGAGGAGGAGGAAGAAGATGGGTCGAAGGTGCCACCGGGTACATTGCTTTATTGCTTTGGTGTGTTGCTTTGGTGTTGCTTTGCTAGTGTGCTGCCGATGCTGTTGCTGGTGCCGTTGCTAGTGTGGGTCTTCGAGGAAGAAGAAGACGAAGACGAGCCTTCTCTCTCTCAATTTGGGGATTAGGGTTTCTAAGTTTGGGGAAAGATGTCAAACGGTGTCGTTTTGGTGTTTGGATGTTGACTCAATTTCCGATGAGTTACGTCGGCTTCAAAAATTAATAAAAAAGTGCCACATCGGATTTCCGGCCAATTTCATCGGCGTTGGCACTGAAATGATCGTTTTCAAAATTTTTGACACTTAAGTGATCTGACAAAACTTTTGGTACAAAGTGAAGCGCCATACACAACTTTTAACACTATAGTGTACTTATCCCAATAAAAAGTATGCCCGTCTTCCTATTACTTTTCTACCTTTCTTATGTTTATAAATACCATGATAGTTCCATTTAAGTATATTATAATTTTTGATCTATATATAGTTGAAATCTCATTCAAAGTTGTATCAAGTTGATATTCCTGCTATTTTAATCCCTTAATTTACAAATTCAACTAGATTCAAATAAGAAAATATGAAACACAAAAAAACTGAAAATTTTATCAATCGAAAAATTTGGAACAACATTTAGATTAAGTTAAAATTGCAATCAAACATTCTCATGGAAACACTTATTTTAAAAATAAATATGAATTCGATATAACTTGAAATGAGATTATAGTTTTACGGACTGTCGAGATTATAAATTAAAATGAACTTAACTGGAGTTATAGTAAAATTTAAAAAACCAAAAAGATAATAAAAACACATTTATCTTTATTTAGTAATTGGATTGAAATGAAATAAACTATAGTGTAATCATGAATAATTGTGAATAGTACCAAAGGACTAATTTGACTTTATATTATGGAAATTTGAGAAACAAGATTGTGTCAAAACACTGCCAAAGATGAATCACCAAAGGGATGTGGAATAGATTACCATGCTCAAAGACTTAGTGTGGACTCTATCAAGTCCATACTTACCGTAACTTTTCGGATTTTAATTTAATTAGTTTAACATGCAAATTGATTTATTCAAAAGCCGCCATTAATCAATTATTGATAGATCGCCTAGACACCTAAGTTAAGTGTGGCAGAGTATTTTACTTCCATGAACCAAAGATTTATGAATATGGGAACTTGATTATGCTAAATAAATTTAACACCCTTTTGCTACATGTTCACTTTATTTCAAAAATATTTTGCAGGCAATGTTTGTCAATTTTAATTTAAGCCACCAATATGCGGGAGGTGATCATCCATGTGCGTCAACAAGAATTTAACCATCAATAATCAAAGCAATATATAAATTGCTAGAGATAAGGGCATAAACATAAATACCTCAAGCAAAGCCCATTAATTGCAATGGATCGAACGTTCTCCAAGATATTAATTTAAAAATGCAGGTTTGTCCTAAACATGATCTTCACATGTAATGACATCTAACCTTTTTTTTTTTTTGGTTTTTCTTATTCTTTTTATAAAAATCAAACTATATGCAATGCATGAGATGTAATTTTGAATCAAAGTCTATCTGATCCTAATATAACTAATGACATATGACAATGCAATTTATATGCAACCTAATTCAAATGATAGGCAAAAATTATGAACTAATATTTGAATTAGGCAAAAATTATGAACTAATCTAATATGACGTGCAATCTAGTTTATATGAGCCTAAATAAGAAATAACTAAATGTATGTGATGACATGGGAATGATGACATGGCATGTCATGACATGGCATTGACAACATGGCAATGATGAAACTACTTCTACATGATATATGTATGTTATTTTTTTTTTTTTATGAATTTCTTTTAAGGTTAAAAAAGGAAATTAACTAAAATTTGTAATTATCTAATTTAAACTAGAAAATAATTTAAACTAAATCCTATTCTAAATTAGGCGATTTCCTAATTACTACGTGGCTCATAAATATGTAATTTATCTTAATATGCAATGCAATTTTTTTTTTATATTTTTCATAATAGGAAAATTTCCTAATTTAGCAATACAAATATAACATGCTCATATAATTCACACATTCATTTTAACCTGAAATAGAAAACAAAAGTAATTTGGAATTCGATCTGAAGCTTTAAAGATCGAATTCTCGATTATATGCATGGTTCAATAAGAAATCTCCCATTTGGATGTGCCTAAAATCTCATACCAAATTGTGTTGGAATTGAATAGTCACAATTTAGGCAATTGAATATTTGAATCAAATATAACGTAGATTAATTAAATTGGATTATAGACTCAAACGAGCATGACGAAGATTCACAATGATGGTAATTGGCGAGGAATATCAAGAGATGGGGGTAGCAACGTTAGAGACTATGAACATCATAAGGGAATCTATGGATCTTTGATACTTGATTCCTTTGGTGAGGCTAAAGAACTAGGTGTCATGGAGGTCTCCTGAAATTCCATTATATTTCAACTTAGAATGAATAAAAGCTCCCTATTTTCACGAGACCGCGCGTTGAACTCTCCCGGCTTGATCCACAAGTCCAATTGGTTTGATTTTCTCGTCAAGAATATTGTTACTTATATTTTCTCATAAACTTTAAGAAAAATATCTTAGTACTCTCCACAAAGTTTGAGCGAGATCCAATGGTTAACAAATGTGAATTCAATGACATCGTGCAACTGCCTGTTCAATTTTTTCCGAGGGCCACTAGAGAGAGAGAGCTCGTTTGTGTGTGTGTGTGTGTGTTTTTTTTTTTTGGCTCTCTTGTGTCCTTTTTCTTTTCTATTAGATATGGCCGATCTCGTGAACTCCAAAGCACATACTTATAGGTGATACGAGATGATTAAGCTCAAAATGTGATGCTAAATCAAAAAATAAAAAATTGCCAGAAAATAGATTTTTTGCCATGAAAGATTCACTTTTGATGTTTTGCCCTGTAAAATTTGTTGCGGTAGTAAAACTACTGGGACAGGTGTATTTGACCATGATAAGGATTTTTGGTTGGCCTTATCTATTTTCTTTATCCATGTTTGATAGTGAAAAGTTTCTACCTCATCCTGAGGAACAGGGCTCTCATACATATAGAAAGGGAACTTCCATGCGAGCGGGGGTGGCCACGTTCCTATTTTAACTCCAAGAGATATACCTTATCTTTAACAATAGGAAAATCTCTTATTATATCTTATGATTTAAATTGTGATAGTATCAAGTTTAACTGCTCTCCAAGTTTAATTTTAATCAATCAATTCCAACTTGGCACCCCTATCTACAATTTTTCAGCCGCCATAAAGATTTAATGGGCTCGATTTGATTTTACCTTATCCGCTTAGTTCAATTAATTCAATTTTAAGCTCATAACCTCTCTCCATTAACTCCAACACTATCTTATGGGCCTAATTAAAATGCTTATAATATTTACATGCAATTTAACTAATATATTTGTTTAGAGGTTGGGGTCAATTCCTAATTTTTCTATGCAATAAATCTTAAATAAGTCGTCAAAATTTAGGTATCAATAGATTGAACAAAGAGAAATTTCTGGGACTAGGCTGAAAATTTTGAATGGTTCAATGACCACATCAAATGAATCAAATTTCTAAAGATGAAATTGCATTGAGTAAGAGTTTATGGAGTATTAGTATTATATTATCTGCTATCATTTGTTGCAAAGTCAGAGAGCTATTACTCATAAATGATATGGAATGTAGACTAACAAACTTTTGGTGTCCATGCGATAATTATATCTAACGGCGGGAATGTTCACATGTGGTGAAAATGATGGTATAACGAAAGTTCCATAGTGGAAAACGGACTTGGTGAAAATGGTATATGGACCCATTTTCAATTCAGACATTTTATGGTGCCAATTTGTTTGTCGATTAATAGTAATAAAGTTGTCAATTTAGTGAGGTAACAAGTCCCCATTTGTTCGATGCAGTGGGGGAAATGAAAAGAAATTAGTATCTAAGCACTTATTGATTTTAAGATTAGCAAACCAGCAGTGCAATTTCCTTTCTGAAAGTTATATTGCACTTTAAACTCAAAGTGAGAGTGCAATTGTCTTCTAATATCTTTAAGCAAAGCAAGGCCATCATTATTAATCATGTGCTTAGGGCTAATAAGAAAATAATGGCTTTAAAGTCAATCTCAATAATGATCTTATGAAATCCAAATCGTTTTGTGAAGCTGCATTCCAACCACAAAGCCCAAAGTTTTGCTTGTGTTGACAAACATATTCCTATGAATGTAGCAAAACCACCAATTTAGTTACTCCTTTCATTTCTGAATAAACTTCTTGTGCCAGCAAGTCTTGGGTTGTGTTTAGAAGTCCCATTGGTATTCAATATAGAAGGTGGATGATCTCATCTTATCAAAATTGGGGAAATGGATGATCCACTTGACATCGAGTTATTCACAATGAACCTTTAATGATTTCGTTTGTGTATGACCAAATTACTTGTATCGAATTTGAAAGAAAACAAAGTTATCTTGGAAAAATGACTTGTTTCTACATTGTCAAAAAGGCCATGCATCTACTCCAAAAGTTATGCTCCAATCATGATAAAAATTTAGTCACCCCTCACTAGCAAGATTCGAAAAAGAAAAAGGAAAAAGAAAAAGGAAAATAAGAGAAATAATAAAAATATGATAAAAGTATTAATACATTAAAAGAAAAAAAATTAAAATCCAACCTAACGCATTTCTGTCTTGAGAATGACATTTTGAACAGTAACCAAACATTTTCAAAAACTCAGAAATTGTTTTCAGAAGTAAAATAAAAAAATTTCTGAGTAAAAATTATTGTTGACACCTAATTTAAACTCATATTTTAGAAATAGAAGATAATCTTTGATTATAGAGGGAAATTTTGAAAAAAAATTGAATTCAAAAAATTCAACAGTCGTGTGATTTTGGAGCCACTTTTTTGTTGAGAAGTTGAGTAAATATTGGGAAATCTTCACTTGTTTGTTGAATTTTCTCTCTATAAATAGAGAGTGCGAAGCTTCGAAAAGGGGGGGGTTCTTTTCTCGAAATTGAAGTCATGAAATTGTAGCAAAGAAATTTCTCTTCCGATTGAAGAAAAGTCAAAAGGTCTTCTGCAGAAAGTGTGTCAGAGTGAAAACTGCAGAGAGAGAGGAGAGGAGGCGAGAGAGAAATGAGAACTGTTCATCGTCTTCTTCGAGTCCCTCCTCGCTGCTCCGCTTACTAGATCCCGCTGCGCCGGTCTCAGCCACGCCCCCGCGCTCCTGTGCTGTCGCCTCCGCCTGCAGGCACCGACGGCCTGACGCTGTTCTGCTCCGCCCCCGTCAACCCAGGAGTCGCGAAGCGCAGACCATCGCTGCACGCTACCCTGCTGCAACTGAGCCGAAGCCCTCCACTCCGGCGCCCAATAGCCCTCGTTGGTCTCTGCTCGTCCGCCGGTCTCTGCCGCTGCTGCTGCCTCGCGGATCTGCTCCACTAGCCCGACGAAGCCGTCGCTGTGCCGATCCGAGTCTCCCCCAAGCGACTCCCCTGCTCCGCCGGTTCTTGTTGCCCGAGCGTCTCACCGTCTACCGCGTCTCCGAGTGGCCCTCTGCTCGCTCGTTCGAAGCTCCGATCGTGACCCTTTGTTCCACGACGCTCGCCGCGCTGCCGTGCCCGACCACCCAAAGCCCACGACCTGCAACTCGCGCCCAGCAACACGGTGGTCTGCCTCCACTCAACCGACGCCACTGCACCAGCACCTCTGCCCAGTCGCCGTTGCTGCTCTGCTTGCTGACCCACGACGCCGGAACTGAACGCCGAGCCGCCACACACCCGTGGGACACCACCGCTGCAACCCGCAACCCTGCGACCCGCAACCCTGCTGTTTGCTGGTCACCGACGCCGCGCCTCCCTGTTGCTGCTGCCGCCCAGTCCGCGCTGAAACTCCGACGCCGGCTGTCTCCCTCACCCGTTCTGACGCCGACCAGCCTTCATCCAAAGTTGTCCAGCAAGTTTAGTACTGTTGGTACCATTTTCCTTGTGCAGGTCACTTGAGGCTTGAGAAGGGTGAACTTGGCATCGTTCCTTTCTAGTTTCTATCTTGGAGATAATTTTTCCAAGCTAGGTAATATCTTTAGGTTAAATTCAGCTTAAGTATTCGGGTTCTTAGCTTTTGATCCGATTTGTCATATATATAATTGTTATCCGATCAAGAAATGTGTCATATTAAGTCATAATAATCAAAAATATTGAACCGTGAGACCGCAGGTTAGATTTTTGATTATTTCAACTTTTCATGGCAAATTTATGTATTACTTTGCGTAATTGAGTCGCATTAAGATAATGTCACTGATTTACATTGGTGGCTTTTCAATAGGACACATATTTTGGTGCGTTATCATTATCTGCTCATCACATATCATGCATCATATGTCATATCTAGGATGTAGGTATTTAGGTCCATACACATTTCATGTTTAAAGCAATGCATTTTAATTTTTAAGATTCATATAGAATTAGGATAATTTTCCTTTAATAAAAGAAAAAAGAAAAAAAAATGTTATTTAGGTTATATAGATTTCATAATGTGCACACCACATGTTGCGCTTTAATTAGTGGGTCATAGGTTAATGTTTTAATATTCTCGTCGTATAGTTTTTTTAATAAAAAAAATAAAGAAAAGCCAAAGATTAGTATTGCATCATTATGTTATTTTTTTAAAATAAGAATTATTAAGTCATTTAAAAAAAAGGAAAACACAAAAGTCATTTATTTATTTAATAGGTTAGTTCATAATTAATCCTATTTCATGTCATCATTGTTAGTGCAGGTTGCATGTGTAATAAAAAAATCATTAAAAATCATAAAAAGAACATGCATATAGAATTACCACGTCATTCATCTCATATCACATAGCACATGTATATTTAAGGTTATGTAAATTAGATTGCACACATATTGTAATGATTTAAATTATGTCACATGAATTGCATCTCATATGTCATTAAAGTAAAACTCATGCATATCAAATTTAGATTAAGATTGCATATAATTAACATTTTTAAAAAAAGGAAAAGAAAAAGTAGGTGTCATGTCATTTAGAAATCATGTTTAAGGCATGCATTTTGATTGGCATTTTCGTAAGTGTTTTTTAGAGGATAGAACTTAATAAGGTTGTAGTTTATGATTTCTTATAATTTGTCATTTTGGTTTATTGAATGTTATTTAATTGATTGTGCACCCACATGAACACCATTTGCATGTTAGTTGCTTAGGTTAAAATTAATCAATACTGCCTGCAAAATATTTTTGAAATAAAAAGGTACTGAAAGGGCGTTAGATTTATCTAGCGTAATCATATCCTCGGATCTATTGAATCTCTGGTTTGCAAAAGTAAAGTATTCTCCGATACTTTACTTGGGTTTCTAACCAACCCTAATTGATTAGTGGCGGCTTCAAATTGAGTATAATTACATGTTTAAATGAATTAATTTCTTAGTATTAAGTCGCAATTGGTAGAATTTGGAAGGGTCTGTGCCAAGTTTTCGGACTTAATAATCCATTAACCTTCTTTGAATAATTCATCCTTGGGAAGGTCGTGACAATTCTTCTCAAAAATAAAATAGTTACCAAATACGCCTTATTCATTAAAGCGTAAAGCACAAACTTCCAAAGAAAGTGCATTAAATTACCGAAATAACTTATTATTATTATATTCTTTTTATAAAATACCATCAAGCTGTTGAAAGGACGATATAATAAAGTGATGACCGAAACTCGATTTGGACGAAGTCAAATCAACCCGATATTGCCTGGTCGGGACAGAGTAGACGTGCCTCGACGTCCTACCAATCCATTTGTTCCTACACACGTCTCGACATTTATTGACCGTCGATGAGTACCTCATTCACATGCTCCCACGGTTGAAAAGACAAGTGAAGCAGCGGGTCGGTAGAGGGACTGGCTTCTATTTTACCTTTAATTTAGTTCAGCCAGAGCGTGTAAGCATGGACGAGCTCCATAGTCTGAGGAAAAGCCCACAACACTTGACCCTATAAACGAGCCCACCAGAAACTTACATCAGGCCCAAACACTCAAGGCCCACCGGCCGACCCAACATCGTCCCCATAAAGGAAGGACGGAGGCGTTAAAATCCGCACGGTGCTCCACTCGGTGTCTCGATCAACTTTTTTCAGTTGCCAACACACGCATGAAAGAGGTGTGACTCATTGATTGAGATATGTCGAGACATCGATAGGAGCACTTTGCGAGACAGGGAATTTATGGTGCCTAGAACAATAGGTTTTACAAGTTTAGAAAATACATGTCTTCCCTCATTTTTATATTGAGCTAATGCCTTTAGAAATCTCAAATCAATATATCTATATCATATTTGCTAGAGACTGCTAATACTATTGTTATCGTTTATCCCAAATTATTTTTTCGCATCACTGGAAATACACTCATCACAAATTTATTGAAATCTCTTAGTGAAATTTGTTTTAAATATAGCATAAGTGTAGCAGTTTAAGAATTTTGTGATATAATGGTGAGTTCGAATAAATATGGCATGCATGCATAGATTTAAAGTTTTAGGTTAATATAACAAAAAACCCTAAATTAGTACACACTTCGTGATAAATTTTCCTAAAATTAATTTTCTAATCGCTAAAAACTTTAAACTAATGCATTTATGATAAATTTATCATACGTTAGTTTTATCACATATTGGCACATCTCAAATTGGTAAATATCATCCATCTCGACAATTTGACGGTAGACTTTCATAGAAACTAAGGTAAATTTATCACGGATGTGTACTAATTTGAGGATTTTTTTTTTTTGTGATAAATAAAGATAATTTGGGATGAATTTATCATAAATGTACCGGTTCAAATTTTTGTTGTTGTATCAGCCATAAAAGTTTTTGTGAAATAAAAAAATAATAAAATTCATTTTCAGTATTTAGGCACAAATTTAGGTCCAACACATTTATAAAAATACTCCAAGCGTTAACATCCTCAAGGTTATAGGTGACAACGGTAATATGCTAACTCAGATAAAAACATGTAGAAATGACAATATATATTGATAAAACACTTATACCAAGGTATGCCCTATGTAAAGTGTGAGCTTGTGACTAGCATATACTAATTACTAGAAGCACGACACGCGTACAATGAAAACTTCATCTCAAGTGACCCTAAATTTCAATGCAAATTATAGGCGACGTTTTCGATAAGGGCTTGAGCCCTTTATTACAGACAAAGTTAAGATCACCTTAAAGGGCGAGAACAAATTTCTACTTCTGTCTCTCCATGATCTTAATGTGCAAGCCATCACCGAGACTCAGAATTGGGTTGCGACGAATATTGCCTTTCTTCACATTCGTCCATCTGATTGGATTGCAAAAGAAGAGAAACTTTCAGGAATCGCATTGCTTTAGATTGCTGAACTTGCGTACCAAGGCCGTTGGCATCGAGAAGGTTAAGGCGAGTACCTATATTTCGTGACCAGGATATGGAGAAACGTCGACAGCAAGGCCCTCACGTACTCCGCTCCGGCACACTGTTTCATCCCTGATCCGAAAGGCATGAAGTTCTTCAGCATCACATCTGAATCATATTCCTGGAATTGAAAAGGCAGAACGACAGTCAGTGTACCAACTTCGATGGAGCTCAATTGAAATTGATCACGACAACAAGGTACAAGTGCTTTCAATTTGCACCTCACCTTCCAGCGCCATGGGTTGAATGTAAGAGGTCTTTGTTTGTCTCGGGATTCAAGTGAAGAGCGGAAGTAGCTATCAACACTCCCCAGTGTGCCGGAATTGTGTATCCTGCAAGAATTCTAATCATCATATTGAGTGCTAGATTTGATGTTGGAGTTTGACGACTTTTCAATATTACATATCGAGATAAAGTACCGTTCCATTCCACATCAGTTTTCGTTCGCCTAAACAATCCTGGCGAGATGTTTCCCAACCTCAAGGATTCATGGATCACCTGTTTTTTGAAAAGCAATGGTTCAACAACTGTTTTGTGTACTCTGTATTAACGAACTTTGACAATTTAGCTAGGGGGCATACTTGAAGAGTAAAAGGCATTGATTTGTATTCCTTCCATGTGATCGGGGATTTCGAAATTTCTCTTTGCTTTATTATTGACTCGTGCTCGTCCTGGAAAAGAGCGCGAATGAAAACTGGGCAAGATTTTCATTAAGACGCCGTAATGCATATGTAACGTAGGATTGGCAGTTCATACGGTGATTTCTTGCAATGCTCTAGGTTCTCTTTGAGGAACATCAGAGCCAAAGTTAACGTCGTCGAAACAGAATCGAAAGTGACGAAAAGAAGACCAAATATGAGTTGGACCAGGAAATCCTCTGTCAAGAATTCCTCTTTACTCATATCTTGCATGACATGGCAAAGGAAGTCATCGTGAAGTCTCCCATGGGAGGAAAGGCGATCTTTCACCGTTCTTCGAATGATTGACAACGCCTTCCTTCGATCCTGCATTGATTCATATATCAGAGATTGAAACTTAGATTTCGTATGATAAGATCGACTTCTAACCGAGAAATTGGTTCATTTTTACCTTGAGGCATTTGTGATATATCATTGCCCGGTATATTCAAAGGAATGGACAAGAGGCCTCGGACGAACGAAGAGAATAAATCACCCAATTTCTTCGATGATTGTGTAGGATCATGACTAAACAGTAGCTTTGCACTAAATTCGATTGCCATCTATCAAGAACATCAAAAAGCAAAACGTTATGTTCGAGCGGATTAACTTGCTTGTAGAAAAGGGAAAGATCGTTCAAAAGCCTTTTCGGTTCATGGCTTCGGTGCTTACGGTTTCTGTGGCGTATTTCACATCGATTGATTCTTTGCCTAACCAGCTCGTTATAGTCGCTTGCGACACTTCTTCCATCAAAGGAAGCAGCCTCTCCTTCTCGGCCTCGATGCCGAAGTGCTTTAGA